>JADEYB020000022.1:47625276-47700901 GCA_015832495.2 Alces alces | reverse complement strand
CCCAAACAACATCTCCCAGGGAGCACCGCGGCAAAGGCGGCCTCTCATTGGCCCTCGCCTCGGCGACACCCCCCCCCCCTCACGCCCGTCCTCGGAAGGTGCCGCCGACGCCAGAACTACATTTCCCAAGATGCATCGAGGCGCCGCCAGGTTTTGGACTACATTTCCCACAACGCACGCACACGGGTCTTCGCCCGGGCCCGCGCACGGGCGGGCACCTCCCCACCCCACCCCACCCCGGACAGGCGCAGATGCGCCGAAGGGCAGAGCAGGCAAGCCGAGGGAGGAGGAGCCAGGGCGGTGTTGCCGTGGAAACCGGAGCGGCCGTCCGGAAACGGGGCCCCTGCAGCCCAGAAGAGGGCCGGCAGGGAGGAGGGGCTCGAGCCGGAGCTCCGCGCCAATCAGAGCTGCGCGCTGCGTCTCCTTGACAACGGGCCGCGCGTCACCCTCCCTCCCCGCCCCGTGCGGACGCGCGGGGTCCAAGTTTGCCACGCGGTCGCTGCGGCGGGCCTCGGGGGGCCGCGGTCCGGGGGCCGGCCGGGGCTCCCTGCACTGCCCTGTGAGCCTGGCGCGCGGATCCTGGCCTCCGTTTGTCTCCCCGCCTTTGAGTCGGGGAGGGGGCTGTTTGCAAGGTCTCGACTGGCCTCCGGGGACCGGCCGCAGCCTCCGCATCTCAGACCCGGAAAGGAGATGCACAGGACGGGCCCAAGACCGAGGCCGGGCCGGGAGCCGCGCGGACCCCGGGCTCAGTCATCGCCCGGGGCCACACCTCAAGTCCTCGGGAAGGGTGAGGCGGACACGCCCCTCGCCCCCGCCTCCGCCTCCGCCTCCGGGGCTGGTGCGCAGACGGGGTGAGACAGTGGCTGGCGCGTAACCAGCGTTCACCAGACGGACGCTTCCCCCCTGGTTTCACAAGTGGTCAGTGGCTGAGTCAGAACCTCCTGTCCGAGAGCGGGTGAAAACCACCCTCCTCATTGTGGCCTCACGGACCTTGGCCCACCGCTCCCCTTTTGCCCAGTGGGTTCCAGCCACACTGGAGTTTTTCCTGCTGAACTTTGTTCTCACTCACTTCCGATTGCCCACTCGACGTCTCCACTTGGATTTTTTAAGAGGCTTTGAGCTGGACAGAGGAGAATGTTTTGCCCCCCCCCCCCCCCCCAGCAAAGAAACTTGCTTTCGTCCCAGTTTTGTACGGTCTTAGGAAATGAATCTAAAGGACTTCCCTGGCGGTCCAGTGGGCAAGACTCCAAGCTTCCACTTCAGGGGCATGGTTTCGATCCCCGATGGGGGAACTAAGATCCCGCAAGCCACGCAGCACAGCCAAAAAACAAAAAACAGTTGGATGGCATTGAGTACATTCACATTGTTGTGCAAACCATCACCACCGTCCATCTCTAAAACACTCCTTATCTTGCAAAACTGAAACCGCCCACACTCCCTTGTTCCCCCTGCCGCCAACCCCTGGCAGCCCCCATTCTACTTTCTGCCTGTGAATTTGAATATTCTAGACACTTCATATAAGTGGAATCATACAGTACTTGTCTCTTGTGACTGGCATATTTCATTTAGCATAATGTTTACCCCTGTCATGGCAGGTGTCACATTTTCCTCTTTTTTTTTTTAAGGCTGAGTAATATTCCATTGTATGAATAGACCACATTTTGTGTATCCATCCCTCAGAAGGCTCTTCCTAAAACTTAAACCTTTGGACTTCCTTGGTGGTCCTGTGGTTAAGACTCTGAGGTTCCACTGTAGGGGGCGCGAGTTCAATCCCTGCTTGGGGAACTAAGATCCCACATGCTGCATGGCAAGGCAAAAAAAAAACAACTTAAACCCTTGACCCTTACAAGTTCCCACAAAATAGGACCCCTTCATAGACCCAGGATTCCTCCAGCTTTGGGGCAAGTCAGGAGTGCGAGGGCTTGCCTGGCAGAGTAAGGAGTCAGTAGATAAAAACTCCTTAGTGGGCTTCCCTGGTGGCTCAGATGGTAAGGAATCTGCCCACAATGTGGGATATCTGGGTTCGATCCCTGGGTTGGGAAGATCCCCTGGAGAAGGGCATGGCAACCTGCTCCAGTATTCTTGCCTGGGGAATCCCCAAGGACAGAGGAGCCTTGCCGGCTACAGTCCATGGGGTCACAAAGTGTCTGATACGACTGAGCGACTAGGCACAGCACAGATAAACATTAGCTAATTTTCACTTTACCTATGGTTGACTCAGTAATGAAAGAACGCCCAACCCAGACACAAAGTTCACCCCACCCCTAGCCCGCTGCCAGGGAATGAAATACCCTGTTTCCCCACAGAATCTCCTCTGCTCATCCCTTGTCTGATTCCTGTGTGCTGGGCACTTGTATATTAATATAAAGACAGCTGCGGGGACAGGCTCAGGACACGGGCGGGGTTGGGGGGGAAGGACAGGGCAAACAGATTCCGGGTCCAACTGGCGCGCCAGCGTCGCACAGTGGGTGTGTCAAGGTTCAAAATCCGCCCTCCCCCCGCCCCGTGCCCTCCTCCCTAGTTACAACACATCAGCGTTTTCATCTGAATTGTAGGTGACCTAGCACGCAGATGTATTCCCAGGTGGTGCTAGTGGTAAAGAATCCACCTGCAATGCAGGAGACACAACAGATCCTTAGGTTGGGAAGATCCCTTGGAGGAGGAAATGGCAACCCACCCCAGTATTCTGGCCTGGAGAATACCATGGACAGAGCAGCCTGGAGGGCTTCAGGCCACCGGGTCACAAAGAGTCTGACGGGACCAGGGAATGAGCATACAGACCACCTTCAAATTCTTTATATATATGCATGTATATCATCATTAGTATTTGGCTGCTTCAGGTCTTAGGTGCGGCATGCGGGGTCTTTGGTTGCAGTCCTCAGACTCCCTAGTTGCGGCACACGGGCTCTAGGACATACTGCTGTATAGTTGCCGTGCAGGGCTTAGTTCTCCGTGGCATGTGGGATCTTAGTTCCCCAACCAGGGGCCAAACTGGTGTCCCCTGCATTGCAAGCTGGATTCTTAACCACTGGACCACAGGGCAAGTCCCATCTTCAAATTGTCTTGGGGGGGGGGGGGGGGGGGTGGGTGTAAATTGAGGTATCTTAATGTTAAAAAAAAATGAACACCAGTGATATTAAAGAATATCACTTCAAGTATATTTCAGATGCCCTTTGAGATAAGAAAATATTGCAAAAATCTGCATTTGAAGTTGACTTTGGTAGATGCTAGACCCATCTTCAAATTCTTAATGCTTTTTTTTTAACGTGAGACTCTGCATTTTCACTGTTCACTGGGCCCACAAATTAAGTAGCTATACACATAACATCGCCTCAATGAGTTATGCGGTACCCACACACGGCGGCTGTTTCTCCAGTGCTTAAGTGTATAGTCGTTATGGGTGAGGAATAGAATAAAAGGACTCTCTGGATGTCCTCCCTCCATTTCTTCACCCGGTAATACTGTACCCATTGATCAGTGATCAAGTCACATGACACCTCCTCCAGGAAGCCCTCTCAGACCATGCCCACTGCAATAAACTTGGACGAAGGGCCTCATCTGAGCCTCCACAGTGTCCCTTCTCTCTCCATCTCTGTGGGTGTGTGGCTGCCCCGCCCACCCTCTGGTGAGGAACTCATCAACACAGATCCGGTGGTTGCCAGCTCCTTGCTTGGGGCCTGCTCTTGAAAAGAGTAAATAAGCAGGGGAGGAAAGAAATTCTTACCCTATTTCCCAGGCCTGAGGGCGAGAATTCCTTTGGCAGCAAACCTAGCCATACCCCACCAAAGCTCCCCAGCTCCTTTGTAGCACCAATATAATTATTACTCAAAATAATAATTAATGCTTTCTTTCTGTCTGGTCTTTGAGATCCAGCAGGCGGTGAGGGTGTTGCACTCTCCCCTGGGTCTGCAGCCCTGCCCTGAGCGCCCAGGAGGCTCAGGTAACGTTCCTGGATAAACAGGTGACAGATGAGCCCCTGAACAAGGGAGGGGACAAGTCCTGGGAAGAACGGGGCAGTCTGCTCCCCACCGCAGTGCTCCGGGGCAGGGAGTAGGGGCTGAATTCGAGAGTGAGTCATCTTCCCCTTAGGAAACACTCAGGATGAATAAGGAAATTAGGAATGAATTGCTTAATGATGGGATCACGCTGCCCCCATTATGTTATTTCACAGGCACACTCACCTAGGGGAGAAGGCAGAGCAGACCAAAGCATGAGCCCATTTTACAGTCGGGAGAAGTGAGGCCCTGTGAGGTGAGTGGGCTTGGCCCCACTGACACAGCGGGAGGGAGGCAGGGGCGGGGCTCGACCCAGGCTTTAGGAACTGCGGTAGGGGGGTGGGGTGCAGGTTCTTGATGGCTGGAATACACGCCCCCCATCCCTCCTTCCGTGGGTGTATGGACAGCGAGCAGGGCCTACGGCAGGAGGGAGACAAACAGAGGTTTAATTTTTCACTGTTCTGGAGGCTGGAAGTCCAAGATCAGGGTGTTGTGGAGCCCTGTACCAAGGTCACAGGACGAAAATCCCTGGAACTGGCCAAGCCCCAGAGCAACCGTTGCCACGAGTCTACAGATCTAAACCGGCCAATTCCCTGACCCCATGTTGTTGTTCAGTTGCTAAGTCATTTCCAACTCTTTGTGACCCCACGGACTGCAGCTTGCCAGGCTCCTCTGTCCTCCACTATCTCCTGGAGTTTGATCAAACTTACGTCCATCGAGTCGGTGATGCCATCCAACCATCTCATCCTCTGTCATCCCCTTCTCCTCCTGCCCTCAATCTTTCCCAGCATCAGGGTCTTTTCCAGTGAGTCCGGTCTTTGTATCGGGTGGCCAAAATATTGGAGCTTCAACTTCAGCATCAGTCCTTCCAATGAATATTCAGGGTTGATTTCCTTTAGGATTGACTGGTTTGATGTCCTTGCTCTCCAAGGTACTCTGAACAGTCTTCTCTAGCACCACAGTTCGAAAATATCAATTCTTTGGGGCTGAGCCTTCTTTAGGGTCCAACTCTCACATCTGTACATGACTACTGGAAAAACCATAGCTTTGACTAGATGGACCTTTGTTGGCAAAGTGATATCTCTGCTCTTTAATACATTGTCTAGGTTTGTCATGGCTTTTCTTCCAATCTTCCTGATCCCATATTGGGTAAAATACCCACCCTATTACTCACCCTGTAGCATCCTAACTGATCACCCAGTGCCACCCTTCGAGTCTATAAACTTCGACTACTAGCTCATGAGAGAGGTTAGCTCTCCCTTGAGCCGGCCCGCTGTTCTAACAGTGTCGCCTGCTGTAATAAACTTTATCCTTCTCTCATTCTGCCTCATGTCTGGAAATTCTTTTCCGGCCCACGCACAGACCAGGGCAGGTGTTGTCACACTTGGTTTCTTGCAAGTCCTGATTTTGAGTAATTGTTGGGCATAAACCCATTTACTTAGGAGGAGAGTTCGAAGATATGGAATTCACATACAAGGAGGATCGACTACTTTTTTTTGTTTTTAACTGGAGTAGTTGCTTTACAATGTCCTACTAGTTTCTGCTAACAACAAAGTGAATCAGCTCTATGTATACATACGTCCCCTCCCTCCCACCCTTCTAGATCATCAGAACACAAGCTCTATGCTACAGAGCATCTTCCTGCTGACTACCTATTTGACACATGGTCATGTACATACCTCAGCGCTGCTATCTCAGTCCCCCCCTTCCCCCCTCCCTGAGTCCCCAGGATGGACTACTTTTTTAAGAAAATAATAATAGTTTTTAGTTTCATTGGTCAGGAGAGAATCCCAGCCAAACCCAGAAATAACATTCTTGTAAATAGGAGATACGGGTCCCTATGGGAAGTGGGCGTTCCCCAGAACCACTTATTCTGGGGCGCTGAGGCCGTCGTGTGCTGTCCATCGTCATTCCAGAGCCCCTGACACATACACATGCGCGCACACTGTGCAGTCTGGGAGAGGCGCTGGAATGACCACCTGGCAGATCTTAGTTCCCCGCCTAGGAATCGAACCTCGGTAGCCGGGCGTCCCTGGTGGCTCAGTGATGAAGAGCCTGCCCGCCGACGCAGGCGATGCAGGTTCCATCCCTGGGTGCGGATGATCCGGCGCACTGGAGAAGGGAATGGCGACCCGCTCCAGGATTCTTGCCTGGGAAGGCCCACGGGCAGAGGAGCCTGGTGGGCTACGGTCCTTGAGGTGGCAAAGGAGTCGGACACGACTGAGCGGCAGAACCAGAACAAGTCTGAGCCCAGGGTCCCTCACCTTCACAAAGGCAGCCGCTGCCTCTCCAGCGGCCCCTCTGCGGAGTCAGGGAGGCAGTAGTGGGATCAGATGCAGCCCCACATTTATCTTCTGTCCTGTGATAATGTCGGGGAAAAGTTGCCAGACATAAATAAACGTTTATTTTTAAACGAACTCCTGCGGCAACAAGAGAGCGTTCCCTTCTAAACCTCACAACCATTCGGAATTTACGCTGAACTTTTTATAGCTCTGGGAGCAACCCGCCAGCGGAAGAGGAAAGTTTAATGGGTTTTATAGTTTGTTTACACCAACCAACGCCTGCCCCTCCCCCCGCCTCTCGTTCACTTTCTCCTGACGTTTTGTAATTGCCAGACCAGGTATCGCTGGAAATGAACTGAAATCTACAGGCTCTTAATGTACTTTGCTTCTTCAGTAATAAGGATCCTACTTTATTTTGTAATGAAATGTATTAAAAGCTGGTTGGATTTATAGTTAAGGAGGTCTTTGGGGGGTTTGCTGTGTATAATTTATTTCTCTGGTCCATCTTTTCCCCCGTGGGTGTCAAGAGTGTTAGGAAGTGCAGTGAATAACCAATTCGGTCTCACTTGGGGGTTTTTACTCTTTAACAGGTGGAGTTAGAAAAGTCTCTTAATGAGACACACATTGCATTCTTTTTTTGAGAACCCATTTATTTCTTTGGCTGTGCTGGGTCGTCTTTGCGGCGTGAGGGCTTTTCTTCATTGTGGCGTGTGGGCTTCTCATTCCGGTGGCCTCTCTTGTTGGGGAGCACAGGTTCTAGGGCGCGCGGGCTTCTGTGGTCGTGGCACGTGAGCTCAGTAGTTGGGGCGCGCGGGCTTAGTTGCCCCGAGGCCTGTGGGATCTTCGTTCCCAGACCAGGGATCAACCGCATGTCCCCTGCTCTGGAAGGCAGATTCTTAACTACTGAACCACCAGGGAAGTCCCCGTGTTTCCTTTAGAAAGGGTGTTGCTATGGTCTGGATATTCACGTCACCCCAACATTCCTGTTGGGATCTAATGAGGCCGGATGCCTTGGTGTGAGAGGTGGGGGCGGGGGGGGGGAGGTCTCTGAGAGGTGTTCAGGTTGAGGGAGATGCCCTCAGGTACCAGAATCAGCGCTTTTATAAAAGGGACCCCAGAGAGCTTGCTAGACCCTTACACCGTGTGAAGCCACATTGAGGAGGTTCTGGCTGTGAGCCAGGAAGGGGGCGGGGGGCATAGACTGTAGCCCACCAGGCTCCTCTGTCCATGGAATTCTCCAGGCAAGAATACTGGAGTGGGTTGCTGTTCCCTTCTCCAGGGGATCTTCCCAGCGCAGGGATCAACCCCAGGTCTCCTGTGTTGGCAGGCAGATTCTTTACCACTGAGACACCAGGGAAGCAGGGGACTTGTTTCCTGGGATTATTGTGAAGACTAGTTGAGATCAGGTAAGTGAAGAGCCCAGCATGTCCCCTGGACACACTAGCTGATAACTCCTTGCACAGTGATGAAGGTAAGGTGAGGAGACACCTGTGAAGCACCCAGCGCGCCCACCTGTCACCAGCCTGGACCCTTCCTGAAACCTTCACTATTCTCCCAGAATCCATTCCCTTGTCTCCGGTAACTGCACCCAGTTTTCCTGGGGAGACGAGTGGGTCGCCTCTTCCCGACTCCTCTTCTACCTGGTTTTGGGGAAGGGGGCTCCATAGGAGTGATCCTGTGACTCAGGACTGGCCAATCAGAACAGCACCCACCCTCCCAGGCCACTGTGATTGGTTCAGGCCACCCAATCAGATTTAACCAAATAGAACGGGGGACGTTTGCCAGGACAAGTGAGAAAAAGGCGCACCAACTTTCCCTCCTAACTTTTAGAGAGGTAAGCGTAGTCTGGAAACTGCTGGAGGCTATCTTGCCACCATGTGAATGCCTAGAGTGAAACAAATCGGAGACTAGCAGAGCCCGAAGATATGTGGCAAGAGACCAGTACTTGGTGACATTCTTTGAGCTCCTGGATCAAATCACACCTGAAGGTGTCTATATGTATGGGATTTTTTGGATGTTATATAAGCCAACACAATTTTATCGCCCTCCCCCGTTTTTGTTTTTGGCCTTAAACCTATTTGAACTGTATTTCTGTTTTATGCAAGCTGAGCCCTAACTGTTAAGAGTCCTCCTAGTCTGTGATCAGATTTCTGGGGATTGGAATCTTTGAAATCTGCATGGAGTGGCCACACACTTGGAACATAGAGCTCCAAAGCTTTAGGGCCGCAAGAGGCTTTTGAGGAAACCCCAAGCAGTGGCCAGAGTTTCAGAGCCCAGTAGATGTGGGATCGAATCTCTGCCCTGTCCTTGCTTGCTGTGGGTTCTGGACAAAAAGGAGTGGTCATTATAATGGGAATGGTGCAGGGAGGTGGAGGATGGGGGAGGTACCTAACCTGGTTGAGTCAGGAAGGATGAGTAGGAATTACGGAGGCGAAATGAGAGAGAGCAGCAGAGGTCGAGGGAACAGCGAACGCAAACACCCAGAATTGGAGAGATGGCAGCAGAGCTGGGAACATTTCCAGGAGCTCTCTGCGGCCACGGTCTAGCGTCACTCCGGGGGCCCGGGGGCCAGGGCCGCATGCTGACAGGTCTCGGCGCTCAGTCAGCTGTGGCTTCCTCCTGAGGGTGATGGGGAGCCACTGGAGGGCTTTGGACAGTCATATCGGGGTGATGGTGACAGACAGTCATGTCAGGGTGTTAGACACAGTCATATTAGGGGGACAGTCAGTCATATCTGGGTGTGTATGAAAGCTCTCTCTGAGCCTGAAAGGAGGCGAGACTGGAGGCAGGGGGACAGGACAGCTGGGAGAGAACCGTCCCCTCCGTCCTCTGCAGCCCTCAGCACCTGGGACTCACGCAAGTATGGAAATCTGGGGACGTCAGAGAAGCAGAGGGTGGACAGATGTATCGGAGCACCCTCAGTGTCCCCTCTGGAAGGACTGATGCTGAAGCTGAAGCTCCAGTATTTTGGCCACCTGATTCGAAGAGATGACTCACTGGAAGAGACCCTGATGCTGAGAGGGACTGAGGGCAGGAGGAGAAGGGACGACAGAAGGTGAGATGGTTGGATGGCATCACCGACTCAATGGACATGAATTTGGGTAAACTCTGGGAGATGGTGATGGACAGGGAGGCCTGGTGTGCTGCATGCAGTCCACGGGGTTGGAAAGAGTCGGACATAACTCAGCAGCTGAACAAGTGGCATCAGGAAGTCCAAGAGTAAGGTGCTGGCAAGGTCGTGTTCTGGTGAACGCCCTCTTCAGGGCAGCAGACAGCCGCTTTCTCGCTGTGTCCTCACATGGTGTAAGGGGCCAGGGAGCTCTCTGGGTCTCCTTTTAAAATTTTGTTTATTTATTTACATATTTATTTGGTCGCACTGCATGGCATGTGGTATCTTAGTTCCCCGACCAGGGATCAAACTGGAGCCCCATGCATTGGAAACTCGGGAGTTTCTCTTCTTTGACACCAAATTCATTCAAATTTATTAACGGACATTTAAAATGTGAAACTATCAAAATAATAGACAAAAACATAGAAAATCTACATGATCTTGGGTTTGGTCTGTAGATCATGGACTTTGAGTTTTAACACACACCACAAAAAGCTAGTCCACAAAAGAAAAAGGTAGCATTGTGGACTTTATAGGGTTAAAGATTTCTACTCTGAAACACCTTATCCAGAAAAATCAAAAGACAAGCCACAAACCGAGAGGAAAATATTTGTAAAACTTGTACCTGATAAAGGATTTGGACTCAAAATACAGAAAGACCTCTGAAACAACTCCACCCAAAATGGATAAGGATCTGAACAGACACCCAGCCAAAAAACATTTACAGATAGTAAAAATCATACAAAAATATGCCCAGCATCATAAGCCACTGTTGTTATTGCTATCTTGTGCCCGGCTCTTTGCGACCCCATGGACTATATATAGCCTGTCAGGCTCCTCTGTCTGTGGGATTATCCAGGCAAGAATACTGGAGTGGGGTGCCATGCCCTCCTCTAAGAAGGTCAGAGCATCACCTCAGGGACTAGGTTTCAACATAGGAATTTTCTGGGGACACATGCAGACCATAACACCATACAACACAACAGTAAATCACAAGTTTGTTTCTCTTTAAACTTCTAATTATTGTAAATACACATAACATAAAACTTACCATCTAAACCATTTTAAAGCGCACAGTTTAGTATCACTAAGTACATTCACATTGTTGTACGACCATCACCACCGTCCGTCTCCAGAGCTGCTTTCATCTTGCAAATAAACTCTGTCCCCATTAAACACGAACTCCCCATTCCTCCTCCCCACCAGGCTCCTCTGTCCATGGGATTTCCCAGGCAAGACCAGTGGGTTGCCATTTCCTTCTCCAGGCATCTTCCTGACCCAGGGATCAAATCTTCCTCTGTAACACCTCCTGCATTGGCAGGTGGATTCTTTACCACTATCGCCACCTGGTAAGAAAATAATTATAAATAACATCAATAAGTCATCTGTCGCTTAGGTGACAGCCAGCCAACTGAAGACCCAGAAAGGGATCAGAGGGACTGAGCCCGCGAGGACACTGTGGTGTAAGCAGTAATTTAAAAAGCATGTATTTACTAACAGAAACAGGTAAGCTCACAAAGCGCCCTCCTCTCCAGAGAGTAAGAGGTGAATCCCTGGACGCTATGATCAACCTTCCGTGACAGGAGGCAGTTTGCACATGCACGGCCCAATGCAGGAATTGGAAGCCAGACTCCACGAGTTCGAGCCCAGGACCCGCACCCTCGGTGTGTGGTTTTGGCCAGGTGCCTTGACCTCTCTGTTCCTCGTTATCTGCAAGATGGGACTGGATTATCCACAAACTACTTAATGTACCTAAAACCCCTGGAGGCAGGAGCACAATGTGTTATTGTCGTTCTGCGGGCGGCGCCTGAAGCGATCGGTCCAGTAACGAAAAGATCAGGATGGCAGACGAGAGAGCCCGCCGGGCGCGCGGGCTCCGGCCGCCGCGGGCGGCGCCGGCACGAAAGGGGTTACAACGATAGAGACGACCGGAGGACCCGGGGTAGCTGAGCGGCCCTGCCCGCCACCCTCCTCGACGCCTACCGCCCGACCGCGCAGGCGCGAGAGCCCGGCGCTGGGGCGGGGGGCACCTCCCTGGGCACCCGGAAGTCTCCGCCTAACGGGCCGAGCCCGCGCCTCCTGGCCTGGAAGGGGGCGGGGCCCGAAGCCCCTAGGCGCGCGGCGCCATAGAGCGTGGCCGGAGGACCCGTGTCCTAGACGCGTCCGGAAGTGCCACCCTGGGGCGCCTACTCCGCACCATAGAGCTGGGGGGGGGGGCCCCGCGGCAGCTAGGGGGGGGTCGCTGGACTCGCCTTCCTAGAGCGGCGAGGACGGGGTGGAGGCTGGAAGTGGGGTGGGAAGGGGAGGGGGGGAGCGGCGCGGGCGGAAGCGGCCAGGAAGGTCACTTCCGGCCTGGGCGCCCGTCCCCCTGACCCCAGGGTCTGAGTCGCCGCTGCCGCCGCTGCCACCATCCGGGGGGGGGGGGGGGGGGAGCGGCGCGGGCGGAAGCGGCCAGGAAGGTCACTTCCGGCCTGGGCGCCCGTCCCCCTGACCCCAGGGTCTGAGTCGCCGCTGCCGCCGCTGCCACCATCCGCGAGGGAGGAGAGAGGAGGAGTGCGGCGCGGCGGCCCCGGGACCGAGGAGGTGAGGGGAGGGCGAGGGGCCGGGGGCCGTGCGCCCGGGGCCGGGTGGGCGCGCGCCTCAGGGCGCCGGGCTGCGGCCGGGGGGGCGGGCGGGGAGGCGGGCGGCGAGCGCGACTGGGCGGGCGAGTGCGCGTGCGCGCCGCGGGGGAGGGGGGGCATGAGTGGGCGCGCGGCCGCTGACGCGGGGCGGGGCGCGGGCGCCGGGAGGGGCCGCGGGCGCGCGCCGGGGGCCGAGAGCGCGCGCCACGCCCGGGGGCGCGCCAGGGGCGGGGCCGCGCGGCGCGGGCTCGCCGGTAGGGCCGCCGTGTAGCCCCCACCCCCACCCCAGCCTCCCGGCCGCTCGTGGCCGGAAGTGGTGGCGACTCCCGGGACAAGTTGAGGCCCCGGTGGGGGAGGCGGCGCGCGCGGGCCCAGCTGGCCTGACCGGAAACGGCGGCCCCCGGGGGACCGGCGGCGGCCCCCGGCCTGCCCGCTCCCCTTCCCCCCTTTTTCAAAGGAGCCAGATCCCGTTGCCGCCCCGGGCGGGCTGCGTGCGGCCTTTGATCCGGCCGGTAATTACGGGCATTCCGGCCGGCGGGAGGCTCATTCATTCGCTCGGGCGCGGGCGGCGGGCAGGAAGCGCGTGCGCTGGAGGGGAAATGTTAGGCCAAGGTCAGGCACCGCGTGGCCCGCGGGGCAGGGCGAGGCCGGCGGCCGGTCCCAATGGCCACGCCGAGGCCCCCCGGGCGCCCCACCGCGCCCCTGAGCCCCCAACTCGCGGCCCGGACACAAAGGGTGCCACCCCAGTTCATGGAAACGGGTGCCCCTGGGGCACAGGCCAGCCGAGGATGGCTTGATCAGACGGAAGATTGAGCCACGGCGAGTGTGGACAGAGGCTCTTGCGGGCCCATTGGTTGGCACGAAGATAGGGAGATGAAGCAGGCTCGCTGTGTGCGCCGAAGACCTGGACCGGGTCCATGTGCCTCCTCACCTCCGCACTCCTGTCCTCACCCAGGGGATCAGGGAGGGCACCCCAGCCCCAGTCCAGAGGGGCGTTATAGGAAGGGACTGACTGTGTGCTCTGCGTGGTTCCTGGTGCCCGGCCCTGCTTTGGGGATCCAGGGTTAGGATCCAGCTGGGGGTTGGGTCTGCCCTCGCTCCCGGGGAAGCCCGGTTACTGTGGCTTATCTCTTCCCTAAGAACATAAGCCTCTTTGGCTCAACGCAGCTGGCATTCACCCCCCGCGTCTGCAGGCAGGCCCTCCAGAGCCCCAGAACATTCAGATCCGATTTCTTCTTGTGTTGTCTCTCTTATCCCCTTCCTCCTGGAGGTCTCAGACTCTAACCCCCGCAGGCGGAGCTAGAGAACTGGAAGGATTTCAGCTCGTCAGACGGACCGGGTTCCGGTCCCAGCTCTGCGTTCACCTTTGTGGCCTCAGAGCACAAGGAGTTTCTCAGTTTCTATTAGTGAAAATGAGGGGCCGTACTAATGGCGTTGACCTTGGTAGGAAGGCTCCCAACGCTCTCCTTTTGGAGCCAGCGCACAGCTCTCAGAAGTGGCTGTGAATCGGGTGCAGAGGCCTGCGGAGGGCCGGGCATTCCAGCGCTCCGTCTCTTCCAGCCCTGTGACCTTGGACCTGCCACTTCCCCTTTCCCAGTCTCAGTTCCTCCTCAGACTCCTACAACCCAGAACACAGTCCACCATCCCTGGATGAGCCTCGTCCACCGAGGCCGCTGCCAGCCCCAGCCGGTGCTGGGCCTGGGACACTGGTCCTGGCGCGGTGCTCCAGGCAGAGGGCTGGGGGTCGCCAGGCTAGCCCGGAGCTGGAGGAGCCCGGGGGACAGAGGAACTGGCTGAGAGGACCCCGGGGCTGGCGGCGGGCTGAGTCCCGGGCTGGTGGTGGTGGTCTTGTCTGGACCTCCAGCCTCTGCCCAGCCGCCCTGTGGCCTCGAGCGGCCCCTTCTGGGCACACTGCTTCTGGGCTCCTGGGCCCCGAAGCCCCCAGCCAGCTGAGGCTGTGCCCGGGGATGCTGCTGTGGCCCTGGCCTCCTGGTGGAGACACACTGCAGCCGCGGACCTGGCCCCCACCCCGGAGGCCCCGGGGTGGGGGTGGTCACCCCACTCGGGCCCCACAGCAGCACTGGAGCAGGGTCGGCAGGAGTCTGGAGCCTAGCCTTTAGCAGAGCTGCCGCCTCTGCTGGCTTCTTTTGGCCAGGCTTGGGGCCTGGGGAGACGGAGGCTGTTCGGGAGGTTTCTGAGGTGCCCGTTGGTTTGGGGACCTCCCCATGGGGTGGGGCCAATGACTGGCTCGGGGACTCAGAGCTGGCGCCTGGGTTCAGGTGTGACTCGGGTCCTGGGGTGAGTGCCGAGGTCCATGTGTTAGGAGGCCTCCCTGCCCCAGTTGCGGGGGGGGGGGGGGGGGCGTCGCTCATCTCTCCAGCGGGGCGGGCAGCCCTGTCGTGGGGACAGAGAGGGCGCCTCTCACCACTGCGCTGCCCCCTGGCTGAGCCAGCTGCTTCTGGGGTCCACCTTGGCAGGGGGGTCTCCCTGCTCTGCCTGCCTGACTGTTGGGCCCACAGAACACTGGCCTCTCTTTGCTGAACGGGGGTCTTGTGTGGGCTGCCTCGTCACAAGTGACACTGGGGACCCACATGTGGCCCAGCCTGGAGGCGCAGGGTCAGGCCAGCCAGGACGTCCTGACTCCCTGGGCTGGAGGAGCTCACCATCTGCCTGGATGTGTGTGGACACGTAGGGCGGAGGAAGTTGGGGAGAGCCTCCCAGGGACGTGGGCTCGGCTGTAATCACGGGAGGAAAGGGAGCTGGTGCCCGTGTTCTCGGCGGAGGGGAGGACGGGCCTTGGAGGATGGTGTGTCCCGAGGCACGGGGAGGTTGGGTCAGCCCCGGATGGGTCTGAACTGGGCTCCAGAGGCCTGTCCACATTTCCTGGGTGCCCAACTCATTGTGGAGCGCCGCCCTTCGTCTCGTGATCTGGACACCAAGCCCGTGAAGACGAGGCGCGGGGTGGTGCACCCGTCCCAGGGGCGTGGCTGGGGGGTGAGGCCGCCTCCACCCTGGCCGCCTGCCCACCGGCCCAGAGAGGGCAGCCTCCCGTGCCCTCGGTGGCCACGGGGATCAGGAGGTGCCCACGCTGCCCCTGTGCCCAACCCTTGGTGTGCTGGCTGGTCTTGTTTGGGGAAAGGGACAGTGGGGCTGAGGGAAGGCAGGAGTCTGGGAAGGCTTCCTGGGGGAGGTGCTGTGTTCCCTGGGCTCTGGGGGCAGGTCTCCAGGAAGAGGGCTGGCGGGTGGGTGAGGTGGAAGGAAGCGCCCTGCAGACACCAGAGCCCCCAGAGGGCGCGGGGTCTGGCCCATTGCTGTGGAGGGGTGACAGAACCAGCGATGGCCCACGAGTGCAGCTCTGTTTTTTTGTCCTGAAGAGTATGTTTTTTTAAAGGAATCTTCAGTTATCCACCAGCATTTAAGGGCAGGACTGTTCACAGACGTGTGGGAAGCTCTAGGAAGGTTGGTGGTGGCCGGCTGGAGAGCAGATCCCTGGAAGGCGAGAAGGTGCCCGGCAGGTGCGAGGCGGGACAGGGCCCCCAGGAGGAAGTGCGTCTGCGGGGCTGACCTGGCAGACGGCGGCCCGGGTCTGGAGTTTGGACCGAGCACAGGGGCCACGTGTGGGGGTGGTTCGGGCAGGGGGGTGGCGGGACCGAGCTACCCTTAATAAAACGGACAGCAGCTCCCCTGTGAGGTGGTTGCCACGCGGACAGGTCACCCTCTTAACAGCTCACGGTGACCACGCGCCCCGGGATGTGCCCCTCGCCCGGAGCCCCCGGGGACCTGACTTCGGCGAGCGGAGTCACCGCGGTCTCTCCCCTCCGAGACCAGCGCTTCCTCTTCTCTCTCCTCCTCCAGCTGCCGTGGGCCGCGCGCGCGTCCCTCACCGGTGACGGCCGTTTGGGCTGTCTCCACGCTCGGCTCTTGTGACTTCTGCTTCCGCGGACACGCGAGTGTAAACTGTCGTGCGGACGTGTTCTCAGCCCTCGGGTTCGTGGCCGGAAGTGGGGTCGCCGGGTCACCCCATGGACCTGGCAGCAACGTGTGCGTGCGCGCCTCCGCCTCTCCGCGTGTTCGCGCGCGCGCGTGCTTTCGGTGGTCGTCGAGTCCGCCCAGCGCGCCTGCGCTGGGGTCTGTCTGTGGTCTTGACACCACGACCAGCATCTGTCTCTCCGTGTGCTCGCCAGCTCGGAGAAGTGTCTCTTCCCATTCTCTGCCCCTTTTCAGTCGACTGACTTGTTTGAATCGAGTGCCTTGAAAAGATGAATCGGCCCATGGTGTGGGGAGCGGATTTGGAAAGGGCTTGGGGGGCGCAGGCCCTGGGGGTGGGAGTTGGGTGAGGGCGGTGAGGGTGGGCTCGGGCAGGGCAGGGCCCTCCCGGGGTGGAGTCCGAGAGGTAGCCACCGGCCTTCGGTGGCCACAAGGCTGGGGCGGGGGCTGGGGAAGAATGGCCAAGGGAGGAGCCGGGGGTCCCAGCTAAGGCCTCAAGGCAGCCCAGGAACAGAGAGGTGGGGTGAGAAGCGAGGGGACCGACGGGGAGGCTATCTCCGGCAGCGGGAGCCCTGGGCGCGGGCGCCGGAGGAGGAGGCGAGATTGGCAGCGGAAGAAAGAGCCGGCGGGTAATTGGTGGGCAGGCATCCAGGGCAGGTGGGTGGGTCTAATAATAATAATAATTTGTATCGCGGGCCCCGCTGGCTCCCAGGCTAATTGGATCGCTCCAGGGCCCGGCGGGGGTGGGGGTCAGAGCGGGGCGGCCGGCCCTGACAGGTGTGCCGGGCTGTGGAGCGTCTGGGGGCCGGGAGGGCAGGACCCACCACCTTCAACCTCCAGAGTCATCAGGTTCCACAGTCGGGCTGGCGCGGGAATTGCCCCGTCTCCCCCAGGGACTCGCCGGGTCAGGGGCTGCCCCAGCTCTGGGTGGGAGGGACTGCGGCTTCCCCTCCTCCTCAGGTCCCTGGGTAGGACCCCAAGCCCCCGGGGTGGCACAGGGGGCCGAGCGGCCGCAGTGGAGGAGCGCACGAGTGGCCGAGGGTGACCCTCCAGTACATGCCCTGGGCCCTTCACAGGGATCCAGGGGATCTCCCGGGGCGCGCTGCGGCTCCTCCCCCCACCCGGGCTCCTGGGGTCCCTGCTGTGCGAGGCCGCGTTGGGCACACAGGGCCCGGCCCCCGAGCCAGAGCGGCACCCCCGCGGCCCCCACAAGAGGCCCAGCAGGTGGGTGCAGGGTGTTCATCCCGTGGTTGGTTTTAAGTCTCCCTTCCCCGGCGGGTGGGGTCACCGCCCTCTGCTCAGGGCCAAAACCAGAATGCAGAGCGGACTGTCCCGGGGCCTGGGTGTGCCCTGTGCCAGGTGGGAGACCCCACGGCCCCCTAGAAGTCAGCCAGAGAAGCTGCCGTTTGTGGAACGTAGTCGGGGCTCCCTGCCAGGCTCCGAGTTCCGGGCGTGCCGGCCCCGCCCCCGCCCCGCCCCCTCCGCTGCCGGCTCCCCGTCGGGCTCCCGCAGGCCTTTCCCGAGCGCCCGCGTGGCCGGCGCTTCCCCGAATCCTGGCGGCCCCTGTGCCCTGGCCTCCGGGTTGCAGACTCTGACCTACCGCTGGTCGGCCTCGCTGAGGGTCTGTGTAGACACTTCGGTCCCACTTTGACCCAGTGAAAACCGCCCTTCCTTGGAGGGCAGCTCCCAGGAGGGTCGTCGTGTGTGCGCCCCGCCCCCGCTCTGCTCCTGTGTGTCCACCGAGGGGCCTTCCCCTGCCCTCCTCTGCCCTCCTGGGGCTTCCAGCTGGACCGACTAAGGCGATCAGCAGGGGAGCATATGGATTCTGTTAAGCAGGAGCTCCGGAAAGCCGAGTGACGGGGCGGGGCTTGCGTGCTGGCGGTAACCAGGGGACCCTGGGCCGGGGTGGGGGGGACGAAGAAAGGTCATGTTGGCAGGTCCCTCGCCCTCTGGGGCGTCGCTCACTCCTGGTGCTGGACTCGCTCTCGCGGGGACTTGCCTCCTCCTCTCGGGGAGTTGTGGGTTCACAGTGAGCTCCTTGCACCAGGGTGCTGGGTGTGGGCGGGGGTCTTGCAGCTCGAGGCCTGCCCCGCCCTGGGAACTGGGCGGGAAGCGGCCGGAGGTGGACGCCGGGCCGGGAAGGCCCTGCTTGCTTGACTTGGATGCGGTTGTTCCCGCTCCACACGTGGCCGCCCAGCAGACAGGTGTGAATCGGAAGGCTCACCGAGCGGCCCCCCTCGCCCGGCCGCTTCTCTTTCTTTCACTCGTTTCTGAGTGGACGGTGCCTGAGTCAGGACCTGTGCACACATCTCAGTCTGTTTAGGTGTTCACTGGGACATAAGCCACCCTCGTGAAGGGGACAGTCCAGCGGTTGCCACTCGCAGAGCTGTGCAGCCACCGCCGCCCTCTCGTCCCAGAACGTTTTCATCACTCAGAGAAGCCCTGTGCCCACACGCGGGCGCTCCCCCCATCCCCAGCCCAGCCCGACCTTCTGCGGCCCGCGCTCGGCTCCCCTCGCTGCATCTGCGCAGCGCTGCTGTGAAGGCGGCCTCGGAGCAGGATTCCGGGGTCAGGCGGGCTGAGCCCCTGCGGTTGGCCCTGTGCCCGGACTGTGGGGTTGTACCCGCTCGGCCTCCGGGGCGTCTGTCCTTGTGTGGGGTCTGGGGTGGAGGTGGCGGGGGGCTGGGGGCCCGTGTGTCGGCGTTTGTCGGGCTGCCTCCTGGCCTTGGAGCCTCCGCGCTGCTCAGGGGTTCACAGGTGTCGCGTAACGTCAGCAGCGCCTTCTGTGTCTGGGGCTGTCGGGGTCTCGGGGGGGGGGGCGCGTCCCAGGCCCACCAGCTTCCTGGGAGCCCTGTGCCCCCTGCCCCTCCACCCCGTCCCGGAGCATGCTCCTCCGAGTGCTGATCCCTGGAGAGCGTCATCCCCTCGTCCCAGGCCCGGTGCGGGGTCTCGCCTGACTGGCCCACAGCAGAGAGCAGACCCCCGACCAGGAGCCCCTCAGACGCTGGGCCGAGCTCCTGGCCCACCCACCGCACAGCGTCACCAGGCCTCGTCCTGGGGCAGAGAGGCCTCGGGGGCGGCCGTCCTGGAAGGCGGCTGGGGTCCCTGGCTCAGGCTGAGCGCCTCCCGCGTCTGTCTGTGGCCGTCCCACTGGGGGGCGGTGGGTGCAGCTCGGGGCCTTGTCCACTCTGGCGTCTTGTGAACCCTCTCCTTGTCTCCCGTCCGACAGGGCCCAGACATGGAGCTGCGGGAAGAGGCCTGGTCTCCGGGGCCGCTGGACTCCGAGGACCAGCAGATGGCCAGTCACGAGAACCCAGGTGAGGGGCCCTGTGCTTCTCCCGGCTGACCCCACGCCCTGCCCGCCCCGTGGCAGCTCGGGGCCCGACCGTGCCTCCGGGGCCCAGCCAGCCGCCTCCCGGGCCTGGTGGGGTCTCTGTGGCCCCCCAGCCGGGAGCCTTTGGGGGCGGCCCCCTTGGCTTCCCCGGGTGGGGGCTCCTCAGCCCGGGGAGGGGCTGGGGGCTGGGGGCCAGGATAGATACAGGGCCAGGCATGACAGTGACTGCGGGCGTGGAGCCTGTCGTGGGGGCCCAGGCATCCGGGTAGTCCCGGGCCTGGGTCTTGATCTTTCATTTAGAATATTGACAGCCTGCCTTATTTAATAAAGCGTTACTTGGCTTGAGTAAAACTCCTCTGTGAGCCCCCGGGGATGAGGCTTTGTGTGCTGAGACCCGGTCACAGCCTCCCCAGCCCCCGCCCTCGGTGGGCGTGGTCCCGTTTCCAGGGGCTTCCCGTGCTGGGTGCCTGCGAAATAAAGTGTGAAGTGCTCTGTGCTGCTGTCGATGCGTCTTCGTGCGTCCTGGCCTGGGGCCGCGACCTCTCCTGTGAGGGGCCGGGGCCAGCGGGCTCAGGGCTCCCGGCCTGGGGGGCACAGACCCCGCCCTACGGGGAGGGCCCGGCCCCTCCTTCCCCGCGTTGCCCCGCCTCCCTGTCTTTTACCACTTTAACCTTACCGTCGGGTTCCTTCTGGAAACTTCCAGCCGACAGTGCGGTGGCCGCGCGTCCCGCCGACCCCAGCAGTGAGCCGCGCCAGGCGGTCCTGCGCTGCCTGCGCCCCTTTCCTGGAGGGTTTGAAAGAACAGCCCCAGGTGCCGCAGCCGTTCACCCATAAGCTCTCTGCAAGCAGCAAAAGCTCATCTCGGTTGTGCCCCTGACTGTCCCCCGCCCCCAGCCGCCTCCAGAAGGTGGTTTACCTTGGAGCCTGGAGTTCTGGCCCTCCACGCCCTGTACTCACTGTGCTCCTGGGCAGACCCTGAGGGGCAGGTGGGCTCACCTGCGCTCTGCCCAGCGGTCTGCTCGGGCCGCCCGGGGCTGCCCCCACCCCGTGACCCCCTGCTCCCAAGCCACTAGACCCGCGAGCTTCCCAGCTGCTCTGCCTCCCCTTGCCCTGTGGGACCCCCGTAGGTCCCTCCCGTGACGGGCAGCGCAGGCCCCTGCCCTGAGACCCCTGGTGCCGTCTGGTGCGGTGGGGAGGGCTGAGGGGCCTTGGGGGCAGGGCTGTGAGCCTGGAGCGTGGGATGGCGGGGCCACCAGGAGCCAGAGCTGGTGCTGGGGTGGACTGTCTGCTGGCTGCAGCCAGGCTCTGTGGTGACTGCCTCACGGAAGGGCTGACCCCAGCCCGAGGCCTGCAGACCCTGGGGGTGAGCCGGCAGGGGTGCAGTGTGAGAGCCGAACAAGTCTTCCAAGTCAGGGCGCTCAGAGAGAGGCTGTCCAAACATGGATCATAGGTGAAGAGAGGGCCTGACTCTGAGGCAGGGAGGATTCTTCAGCTGCTGGTCTGGAGACCACTCTTCAGGGCCAGGCTCCAGGCCTCGGGCGGTCAGGCCGCCTGTCCTGTCTCAGCGCCACTAGTGTGAGTCCCGCGGAGTCCCCTAAAATGCCCCGCGTGAAAACACAGCAGCGCCCCCCTCCCCCCCGGGCAAGACCGACACGCCCCGGCCACACCAACTGGGCTCCCCAGGAGCAGGCCCCGAGCACAGCTGGAGGGGGGCGGGGAGCTGGCCGACAGGCCGTCCTTGGGGGTCACTGCGGGCAGCCGCTGCAGCACGTGTTCCGAACAGAGCAGCCTCGGGGCAGGCAGGCCGCCTGGCCGGCTTCCTGACTGTTCAGGGAGAGTGCCCACCAGGGAGGCCCCAGGCAGAGCAGGGCCTACAGGGAGGGGCTTCAGGGTCCAGTGGGACCCCCGGCGGGCACCGCAGTGGGGAGGGGAAGGTACTGACCAAATGGGGGTGGCGGCAGAGCGGGGGTCCCTGGGAGAGCAGGTCACACACGCGGAAGAGGACCCCGAGGAGCTGGAAACACTGCCCAGAACGCAGCCGCCTGCGAGTTCAGGGAAGCTGACGTCCAGAAATGGGCAGACAGGGAACTGGAGTTCGTCCTTCTGCCCCCACCCAGCAGGAGCTGTTGGATAAGAGAAAGGGGCTGAAGAGGGTGTTCTCTGGGGAGGTGTCAGAGGTGCGCTCCCCGGAGGCGGGACTGTGCGTAGGGCTTGGGAGAACGATACCAGGACTGCGCTGCCCAGAGGCAGAGCTCCATAGAGAGCGAGCAGCACAGACTAAGATGTTTCAAGGCGAAGGTGGAGGAGCTCAAGACAGTAAAAGTAGTGCATCGTTCTCTGAGAAAAACTGAAGGTGAAAAGGAGGAACACTGTAAATTCAAAAAGAAATAAAGATTACAGCAGGGTTAAAAAAAAAAAGGTACTGAAGTTAAAGCCCCAAGAAGACAAAATCCAGTATAAGGAAGAGAACAGTGAAACCTACGAGTCCAGAAAACAGTCCTGAAATGGAAAAGTTGGGTGTTGAAGGAGCAAGTCAAAAATCTGAGAACATCCACTCGGATGGATGGTCTTCGACTCAAGTCGCTGGGCTTGAAGCAGCAGACCCCTGGGGAAGAGGTACCTGGGGAAAGAGTGAATGACCCCCGGGGAAGAGGAGATGGCCTCTCGCTCAGCCGGTCAGCGGTGCCTTCTGCCAGAGGAGAGTGGAAAGGTTCTGTTTCTGATTGTCCAGGGAAGGAAAGGGAGGGCTGTGAGTCGCATCATATGCCCGCAGGAAAACCAACCTACGCATTTGAAGGGTGCAGGTGAACTCCTTACCCGCAGAGCCAAGCAGACCGCCTCTGCGTGGGCCCTTCCTGGGGGATCTGTGGGTCAGGAGCCCCAGGTGGCCGGGGCCAGATCCATGGGCAGGGAGTGGGGCCAGGCTGGCTGAGTCCTGAGGAATCACACTTGGCCCAGCCGGTGTGCGCACAGCCATCCCGATGCTGGTGATGTGATGTCAGCAGTCTGGCAGAGATGGCGCTGGTCCAGGCTCTCTCCTCCCCTTGTGAGGACCGAGATTCGGGTGTCTAAGGAAGACCACAGAGAAGCCTGCTGGCTTGGATCTGTATGGAAAGTGTCAGTTAGAACTTATAGGAATTTTACCTTTTTTTTTTTGGTTAAAAAAAGAACTGTTCACTTCCAGATTTGGAGCTTGAAATTGTTTCCCGCTCAGAGAAACCAGAGCGCCCTTGTAAAAATGGCCAGCTGCAGGTCTGGGGTAGGACGTGTGGGTGAGCCCAGGGACAGCCCCTTGTGAGCCAGGGTGGCAGACACACTGTCAGAGGACCCCCCTGGGCCCCATCCAGAGCACTTGGAGACCCCGAGGCTCCCATGCGCTGCAGCCTGCAGCTGGCAGAGTGACGGGTTGGGGGTGCAGCCCAGCAGATGTTGTAAATCTGTGGGCTCAGCGCACTGAAGAAAGGGAAGGTTACCTGGTCACGCTGGAGGACAATGGAAGGCCGGGCAGATGAGGGAAAATGAGTTCCATCCTGCCGTAAGCCTGTGAAATTGACCGCTGGGTCCCAACCAGCAGGCGAGGGAGCATCTCTAAAAACTACTCCGGCTACAGAATGCAGAGCTGACCACAGTCAATGCAGGACGGATGCCCTGTCAAGACCAAGGTGGGCCCCTCTGTGCCAGCTGCTTGCAGGAGAAACCACAGGAGTGCCGTGCCTTGCATCCCTCCGTGATTCAGTTGGTGTCCGAGTTCCTGAATGTTAGTGGCCCTTGATGTCACAGAAACGATACAACATCACACGAGAGACGATAATCCACGCCTTGAGTGAGAGGACGGGATTGCAGCTTCAGGATGACCGGCCACAGGGCTGGTGGGGCTGGGTCCCCAGCTGCAGCCCACAAGGAAGAGCTGGCAGCCTGCGAGGGTCCAGTGGGCCCCAGGGCTCCGTGAAAGGAAGACTGTCAGGAAGAGCAAGAGACCCGGGAAGCTGTATATTACCCAGGACCTAAAAGACTCAGCTGAAGTGAGAAGTAAAGGGACCAGACTCATGTCTGGGGGCGTGCACTTGGGTGACGCGTGCAGGATTGCGAGGGGGCCGTTACAGCATGGCTCTCTGGGCTTGGGTGGGCTGTGCGTGGGGTCCGGCACGGAGGGGCCCCAGGGGCGCCCGGATGCGTCTCAGTGGGGCATTTGTCCTGCATTGGTTGTGGTCAGCTCTGCATTCTGTTGGTGGGCTCTCTGCATGTCCTGTGTTCCGGGACGGAAAGGAGAAGGGTTAGCATCCAGTCAAGCCTTAGTCCGCTTGGCGGGCTCCGTCCCGGGCAGGAAGCTGCGAGGTCGTGGGCATGGGTGGGCAGCAGGACCCCCTCGGGGCCTGAGCTGAGAGGAGGACAGTGACAGCTGCTGCGGGCTGAGGGGGCCTGGCGCCCGGGACACCCCCTTCCCTCCCCGCCCCAGAAGGGTAGCTGTTACCTCAGCAAGGCGGTCACAGCCTCTTGTGCCGTTTTGTTGAGGGAGCCCTTTGGCCCTGGTCTCTGTGCTCTCCTCTCTGGGAATTCGCGCATCCAGTTAAGGATGACTCCCAGCGCAGAGACGTTGGCCCGGTGAGGAGGGCGGACCGGGGGCAGCCGCTGACCTCCTTCCAGACTCGGACTCGGGGTGCATGAGAGTACGGGGCCCTGAGTCAGTGGACACTCCTCCACTGGGCCGTTTAACACCTGCTCGAAAAGTAGTGCCTGCGGTGAAGGCGGCGCAGCGCCGTTCCCCGCCCCCCTGCTCAGACCTCGGCGCAGCCCCCGCTCCGCCCAGCGCTGCGGCCCCGCGCGCCTTCTCTCCTGCCTCCGGGCCAGCGCTCCGCCCCTCGCCCTGCACCCGCACCCAGGACTCCTGGTTGAGCCCCGGGGGTCTCACGGGTTCAGGCGGGCTGTGTTATGTCCGGGTCCTTGCGGTGGCAAATGCACGTCACCGCCTAGTCACGTGTCTTGTTAAACTTTCGGGACAACTCGGAAAGGAGAGCGTGTAATTCGCGTTTTCCCACCAAGAGCAAGCCCGCTCCCCACCCCTCCCTTTCCCACGCCTCGGGACATCGTGTGCTTATGACCTTTTCTCCTTGTTTGCCCCCTTGGCCGCGCTGCGTGGCTTGCTGGATCTCAGGGCCCCGATCGGGGTGGGACTGGGGCCCGCGAGGCAGTGGAGTCCTAACGGCGGCTGCCCGGAGTTCCCGATTTATGTTGATGTCAAAGTGGAGTGGGCCCCAGGCCGTGTCTTCGGAAGCGCCTCCCACCCCGCCCAGGCTTCCTACCGAAGTGATGTCCTGTCCCAGCACAGGCCTTGTTCCCGTGCTCCTCGCGTGGAGCCCTGGTTCTCAAAGCGTCGGTGCTCAGAGTCAGCGGGGGTGGCGCGTGGGGCACCGTCCCCCAGCGGAGCCGGAGCTCAGGGCGGCCGCCGGGGATCCGGACTGCGGGCCCCTGGTGATTCTCCGTCCCCAGGCCGTGTCGCCGCGGGTGGCGGCTCATCTGGCTGGCCCCTCGGAGTCCTCGCTGCGAAGGCCCGAGGCCCCAGCGCCCACCTCGCGGGACTTAACGCACGTATGCTTACCGAGCGCACGAGGACGTTATCTCGGGGACCGTGTTGGGGCACTTTTCCCCGGCCGGGTGCTGGAACACAGGGTCCGACCGCTGGCCCTGTGGGCTTGCAGGCTAGTGAGAGGGAGCGGGAAAACAGAGCTAGGTAGGTTATGGTGGGGTTCACCTTTGAGCGACGCCTTCGCGTTGCACCTGGGGGCGGGGCCGGAGGCTGGCGGGCGGGGCTGTGTACGGAGGCTGGTGGGCGGGGCCATTCCAGGGGCGGGGCCTAAGCCTGGGGCGAGGCTGCGTCCGGGTGTGGGCGGGGCTGAGCCCAGGGGGTGGAGCCGGATAGTTGTGGGCGGGGCCTAAGCCTGGTGGGAGGGGTTCGTGCCCGGGCAGGTGTCTTGAGCTTGAGCACCCTAAACCCGTCTCCATTCTGTAGCTCAGGCCCGAGCCGCACGGGGAAGGCAGATGTCGCCGAGAGTGCACCCAGATCTCGTGGAGCCGCTCATCTCTCCCGGGAGGCCGCCCGGGCCAGCGGCGGTGCAAATGTATTAGAGGCTTTGTAGGGCAGAGGCCCGCGGAGGTGTCCTCGGTGGTGTCCCCGGTTCGAAGGCGCCGCCACCGAGGCCCCGCGCTTCTTTTTTGTCTCTACTGGCACACAGAACTAGGGTCCAGGCTGAGGACGTCCGTGGTAGAGGCTGCGGGCTGTGGGGTTGCACTCCCAGTTGGGGGGGGCGGGCGGTGTCAGGCCTGTCCTGCTGGCCTGTGATCTCATTAACCAGTCCAACCCCCGCGGCCAGGTTGTCTTCCCAGAACCCAAATTTGACACTGTCCTTACCCGGTCTGTAACCCTACGGAGCGCCGCGAGCCCTCGTCCCCGGGCGAGATGCCAGCCGCCTGGTGCGAGGGGCTCCTGCCTCAGGGGTCATTCTGTACTGGGGCCTTCCCTAGCCGTCCGCCCCAGCCCCGTTCGAGTCTGTTGATTCCTTTAGCGGACGTTTATGGAATCCCCACCAAGTCCCGGGCATTGTTCTGGGTGTGGGGGAAACGGCTGTGAAGGAAGGAGAAGCCCTAGGGGAAGGGTTCGGAGTGTTTGGTAAAACGCAGGAAACTGGGGGCGGGGGTGTGTGGGGACAGGGACTGCACGAGCACGTCTAACAGGGGCAGGCCCGCAGGCCAGGTTCTCGGCGCTCCGAGGGAGGTGCTGCCCCCGGCCTGGGGCAGGGGAGCCGCTCCTGAGGCCTCGCAGCGTGGCAGGGGAGCAGCCCCAGCCGCCCCCCACGGGCTCTCTGACGCCCTCTCCCCCCTTCCTTGCAGTGGATATCCTCATCATGGATGACGACGACGTCCCCAGCTGGCCCCCGACCAAGCTGTCCGCGCCCCCGTCGGCGCCCCCCGCCGGCCCCCCGCCCCGGCCGCGGCCGCCCGCGCCCTACATCTGCAACGAGTGCGGCAAAAGCTTCAGCCACTGGTCCAAGCTGACGCGGCACCAGCGCACGCACACGGGCGAGCGGCCCAACGCCTGCGCCGACTGCGGCAAGACCTTCTCGCAGAGCTCGCACCTCGTGCAGCACCGGCGCATCCACACGGGCGAGAAGCCCTACGCCTGCTCCGAGTGCGGCAAGCGCTTCAGCTGGAGCTCCAACCTCATGCAGCACCAGCGCATCCACACGGGCGAGAAGCCCTACGCCTGCCCCGACTGCGGCCGCAGCTTCACGCAGAGCAAAAGCCTGGCCAAGCACCGGCGCTCGCACAGCGGCCTCAAGCCCTTCGTGTGCCCGCGCTGCGGCCGCGGCTTCAGCCAGCCCAAGAGCCTGGCGCGCCACCTGCGGCTGCACCCCGAGCTCTCGGGGCCCGGGGTGGCGGCCAAGGTGCTGGCGGCCAGCGTGCGCCGGGCCAAGGCGCCCGAGGAGGCGGCGGCGGCTGACGGCGAGATCGCCATCCCGGTGGGCGACGGCGAGGGCATCATCGTGGTGGGCGCGCCCGGCGAGGGGGCGGCGGCGGCCGCAGCCATGGCGGGCTCGGGGGCCAGGGCGCCGGGACCCCGCTCGCGGCGTGCCCCGGCCCCCAAGCCGTACGTGTGCGTGGAGTGCGGGAAGGGCTTCGGGCACGGGGCCGGGCTGCTGGCCCACCAGCGCTCCCAGCACGGGGACGGGCTGGGCGCGGCGGGGGGCGAGGAGCCGGCGCACATCTGCGTGGAGTGTGGCGAGGGCTTCGTGCAGGGCGCGGCGCTGCGCCGGCACAAGAAGGTGCACGCCGTGGGCGCGCCCTCGGTCTGCAGCCACTGCGGACAGAACTACTACCGGGCGGGCGGGGACGACGACGACGAGGACGACGACGAGGAGGCGGCGGGCGGGCGCTGCAGCGAGTGCCGCGGCGGGGAGGGCCGGTAGGGGCGGCGGCCCGGGGGGGCGGGGCCCCTCGGGCTGGGCGGGGACGACGGCGCGGGATCCAGAGGCCGGGGCGAAACGGACAGAGGGGCGCCCCGGGGGTGCGGCGGGCCTGGGGCGGGTCGCGCGGGGCGCTCGCCCGGCCCCTCCCCGCGCCTGCCGCTCGGCCTGGCCTGGCCCCGTCGGTTCTCGGCCGAGCCCGAATCGAGACGTTGGTGGGAACTAGAGAGACCAAGACGCGATGAAACCCGTGAACGAAAGACCATTTCGCCCTCTTTCCTTTCCCCGCCGACGGGGCTGCTGCGGGAACGGCGAGCCGTGCGCCCTTTCCTCTCGGAGGGGCCCCAAGCGGGAAGGGAGAGAGGGTCCTTTTCCCTTTTAGAATTTTCTTTTAATCATACCGCCTCCTGCCCCCGCCCGCCTGTTAGTTTCTTCCCCTTCGCGGTCTCAGCCTTTCTCCTCTCCCTACCCTCCCCCACCCCGCCGGGTCTGGGGTCGCGGAGGCGTGCGGAGCCGAGCGCCCGCGTCCCGGGCGACCCCGCGGACAGCGGTTCCCGGCTCATCCCAGGCCTGGGCGCGGCGGGAGGAGGGCGCGGGGGCAATAAATCGCACTATCCGATCGTCCCTCCTGTGCGTGGTTCTTGAGTTCAGGGAAACGGAGGGCCCCAAACTCGGGCAGCAGCTGCTGGGTGGGTGGGGGGCACGGGCCAGGCCGGAGTAGAGAGAGACCGACGCCGGCCCAGGCCGTGCTCGCGCCCGGGTGCGCCCTGGGGGTTGTCCTGGGAGAGTGACCGGCCGGCTGCGGCAGCGGGCTCTGGGCCCCCGCGGGAGCGGCGTCCTCAGTCCGGGCTGGAGGACGGGCAGGCCCGTGAGGATCAGGGGTGTTCCGAGCGAGACCCGCCCACCCGCTGCTTTTAAAAGGACTCCGGCGGCCGGGAGGTGGGGCGGGGCGGGGGTGCGCAGGCCGTGCCTCTCTTCGCGGGGGCGGGCAGATCTCCCCCGCGCTGCCAAGGACCCCAGGCTTCCGTCTCCACCAGCCCCGGCGGCCCCGCCTGCGTCCAGCGTCTTGGAAGACTTGTCCTGCACCTTGTATCCCGTCCTCAGATCCCCTGCGGGAGCGGGGGACAGCCACGGGGTCACACGTCACCGCGGAGGAGTGCTTGCCTCGACTTCCCAGCGACAGAACTACTACTGCCTCTAGGAGGAAGCCGGACTCTGGTGGGTGGGCGGTACCTGCCTACACACCAGCCCGCACCGCCCCCCACCCCGCCAGGAGGCAGCAGGGCCTGGGGGAAGACAAGGGTGGGCAGTGTCTTTCTGCTTCTAGGCCAAGTGCCAGACTCAGGTCGGCCCCTGTGGGGGCGGTATCTGATACCACCGCAGCATCCCGGGACCCTCCACTGGAGGCCTGGGGACCCAGGGGTCTTGGGAGGCTTCAGTGGGTGATCCCGGGGAGGTAGGGTCCCCCCAGGGGGTGTTTGCAGCCTGGCCAAAGGGTTCCGCTGACCTCCGTGGAGCACAGAGCCGACCAACCAGCCGGGGGAGCCGAAGGAGGAAGCGGGGGTGAGGGTGTGTGCCCTCTCAGGCCTGATGAGTCTCCCCTGGCCTCTGCTGTCTGTGAGCAGCCCCAGGCCACACCCCCTTGGGGCCTGGGGTTCGGAAGCCAAGGCCTCGGTCGGCCACCCGTGGGCAGGGACGGGTCGTCCAGGAGGATTCATTAAAACACCTTGTTCTCAAGTGGCCGTGGCCTCGCTTGGAAACTGTGGACCCGGGTCCGTTTCCTCTGAGGGCTCGGACCCCTGTACGGGAGGGGGGGCGGGGGAAAGCCGCTGTTTGTCCAGCCAGGGGAAACAAAGGCTGAGGAGACGTTGCCCGGTGCCGCAGGTCCCTTCCCGGCGGCCGGCGCTGACCGTGGGCGCTTCCGGGGGCGAGGCGAGGCGGGGCGAGGCGGGGCGGGGCGGGGCGGGGCGGGGCGGGGCGGGGTTCCTGTCTGCTGGGGGCGGGTGTGTGCCCTGGGGGCGGGGATGTGCCCTGGGGGCGGGGGAGGAGTAAGCGTTGGGTTCAGTCATCCTGTCCTCACCTCTGCAGGCAGAAGCAGGACCTGACACCCGAGCCAGACTCGGCCACAGAGAGAGGCTGTGTGACTCCGGGCAAGTGAACTAACCCCTCTGACCCTCCGCTGCCTCTTCTGGGTAAAGAACAACTTGCCTGTCACGACTGTTTCAAGGGACCCCTGGGGTCCCTGGTCTGCGGTCACTGCCCGCGAAGCCCTGTCCCGGGAGGAGCCTCGTGTGGGACTTAGGAGCCAGGCCCACCGCTGCGCCTGCCTTCTCCGGCCCTCACTGTGGCCTTCAGTGAGCTCGAGGGGCCTCCCAGGGGCTCGGTGGCCAAGAATCCACCTGCCAACGTAGGAGATGCGGGTCCAATCCCTGGGTGAGGGAGATCCCCTGGGGCAGGGCAGGGCACCCCACTCCAGCGTTCCTGCCTGGAGAACCCCGTGGACAGAGGAGCCTGGCGGGTACAGTCTGTGCACCCACAGACCGCAGAGTCGGGCACGACTGCGCACGCGCGCAGTGAGCCGGCAGGGGCAGGCACTTAGTTTATTTATCCAGCCTCCTGCTCCCAAGCTCTAGCGGCTGTGACTCACGCAGCCGCACCTTTGGGTCTGGGAACAGCCCTCCTCCTCCGCGGGGAGCAGGCAGTGGCCACAGGAGGACGCGGGCCTGCGTGGAGGGCACTTCCGTCCCGTGGGGCGTGGGCGTGCGGCCAGGAGAGGGTCTCCTGTCTCCAGTGGAGCGGCAGTTCTCAGCTGGGGCGACTGTGCCCTGGAATCATCTTTAGTTCCCAGGGCAGAGGAGGAGGCGTGCGTGGGTGCACCTCACATCTAGTGGGGAAAGGCCAGGGATGCTGCTGATGTCTGCCATGCACGGGGCGGGGGCTCCCGCCCCCAAAGGGTTATCCCGCGCGGAGGCCGGCGGTGCTGGGGAGACACTGGCCCCACGGACCCCTCCATCCTTCCTGCTCCCGCGTGTTAAGAGAAAGGTGACGCTTTGCCGCCGCCTCGTGGACACCAGGGGGAGCGCAAGGAGGTCGGCTGGGCGCCTGCTCCTGGGGCCGCGGGATTAAACCTGGACTCCCCCACCCACCGACTCCTCCCCCAGTGAACGGGGGAGGTTCTACAGAGCGACCCCAGGCCAGGCGTTCGGGGACTTATGGCTTAGGGGACCAGCTGACATGGCTTTATACCCCCCCCCCCGACTTTACCTGGAGAAAATGACAAGGGAAGAGCCCAGAGTCATCTAGGACGCAGTACGGATGCCCCCACCCCAGGGCCCCAGCCCCACCATGGCCAGATGTACTGGGGTGGTCAGGGCGATGCCCCTGGGTTTGCAAAGGGTCACCCTCCAGGGCTTCCCTGGCGGCTCAGTGGTAAAGAATCCGCCTGCCAATGCAGACGGGAAGATCCCCTGGCGGAGGAAATGGCAACCCCCTCCAGGATTCTTGGCTGGAGAGTCCCATGGACAGAGGGGCCTGGTGAGCTACAGTCCACGGGGTGGCAAAGAGGGGATGGACCCCTCCAGGAGTGGGCCCCTGACTTCTTGCCCTGCCTTTCCCTGGTGCAAATATAGAAGTAAACATGCACGTAACCGTGCATCGTATTTTAGATTCCACGTGGAATGACAACCACACGGGATTTGCCTTTCTCTTTCTGACTGACGGTGTGATCACCTCTGGGTCCACCCATGTCGCTGCAAATGGCAGGATCTCATTCTTTTTATGGCCGAGTAATATTCCATTGTATGTCTTCTTTATCCGTTCATCTCTCGATGGACACTTAGGTGGTGGTTGTCTTTGGTTATTGTAAAAGTGCTCCTAAGAATATTGGGGTGCAGGGTTGGTTTTTTTCAAATTACAGAGTTTTCTCTGGATGACTAAATGACTTTCTGTGACACCAGACCACTGTCAACATCCATTGGTCTTTCCCTTCTCTGTAAAACAGGAAAAATATTACCTACCTCATGGCTGCTTTGAGGAGGAGACTCTGGCAGACCAGTTCTTTACTACACTAAGAGATAAATTCAACATTGTGTTTATACCTGTGATGTTCAGTGATAGTCACATCCTCCTTTGAAATTCAGATATGCACTTAAAAAATTGTTTTTAAAAACATCAGCAGAGTTGTGACTTTTTTAAAGACCCAAGTCCTCCCTCGTCTGCTCTGGAGTCACACCCCCATCGATCAAGAAGGAACTGGATGCTTCTTCCAAATGCTCAGTGTTTATTCAGTCCTCCCCGTGTGTTCAGGTAGGGCACATGCTTCACAGATAACTGAGGTCCCAGGACGTCAGAGGCAGACACCAACAACTGGGCTGAAGTGGATACTTGGGAACCACCACCAGTGAGGCTTTGTGAGGCTCAGGAGTCGTCATCCGTCTCCTGAAGGGTCCCCAGCAGAGCGGGGGTGGGCGGAGGGTCCTCCCGGCTTCAGGATCTCCACCAGCGCCGGTCGTCCTCCTCCTCTGAGTACCAGGCGTCACTGATAACCACGTGGGGCTTCAGTCTCTGCACTTGCTCCAGCAGCCTTCTTACTTGTGTCGGGCACTGCTCTTTCCACAGCCTGGGGAGGGGCCAGAAAGGGGCCTCCTTACTCTGGGAATTTGCTTCTGACACCTCTTCCATCCTCAGCACTGCTGGACACCACCCCACCCAAGGGTCTGAAACCTCTTGCACTGTTGTGGACAGAAAGTGCCTCTCCCCCTAGAATAAAACTCAGCCCCCACCCTGTTTAAAAAAACCAAATTCTGTATCTTTTAGGGCTTCCAAGGTGGCTCAGATGGTAAAGAATCTGCCTGCAACATAGGAGACCCGAGTTCCATCCCTGGGTCAGGAAGATCCCCCGGAGAAGGGACTAACAACCTGCTCCAGTGTTCTTGCCTGGAGAATCCCCATGGACAGAGGAGCCTGGCAGGCTACAGTCCGTGGGCTCACAATAGAGTCAGACGCGACTTAGCAACCAGACTACCACCAAGACCACAAGTGGGATGGCCGGACCCTGCAGTGATTCTCCTTTTGTTTTTTTTGGGAAGATAACAAACATTTTGTTTGTATGTTTGCATTTCAGAAGCCATCTCTGGGGACTCACCCGATGGTCTGTAGATTAGATGTGGGATGCATGAAGGCCGAACACAGTGTCGTCATTCCTCTGAGACCAAGGTCGTTGTGCATCAGGTTCAGGCTGGCCAGGTGCTGGCTGCAGGTGAGGGCGGCGGAGAGGGCATTGCAGCCTTCGGAGGTCAGTCCACATGCCTCCAACCTGCAGGGTCGGCACAGCCAAGAAAGACCCTGCCATCTGAGAGCCTCCCTCCAACCGGTATTTGACTTCCACTACAGTCTTATTTATTTATTTTAGATAGCTGTCTCTTTTATTTATTATCATTATTTGGGCTCCCCTGGTGCACTCAGATGGTAAAGAATCTGCCTGCCAATGCAGGTTCGATCCTGGGGTCGTGAAGATGCCCTGGAAAAGGGAATGGTAACCTGCTCCGATATTCTTGCCTATACAACATTTTTTAAAATTTTATTTTAAAGAGATATTTCTTATTATTATCATTGTTATTTGGCTGTGCCACACGGCATGTGGGATCTTAGTTCCCCAACAAGGGATCGAGCCCACGCCCCCCACATTGGAAGCACAGAGTCTGAACCACTCGACCCCCAGGGAATTGCCCTACTGCAATTTTAAAAGTGCCATGGAATACTATTCAGCTATAAAAAAAGAACAAAATCTTGCCATTCACAACAACATAGCTGGACCTGGAGGGTATCATGCGTGGTGAAGGAAGCCCGAGAAAGACAAACACTCTATGTTTCTACTTAAGTGTGGAACCTAAAAAATAAAGTGAATGAATGAAGAAGGCAGAAAGAGAGTCACGGATACAGAGAACAAACTAGTGGCTACCAGTGGGGAGGTCTTTTTTAATTGCTGGACATTTTTTACGGGAGTATCAGTTCAGTTCGGTTCAGCCGCTCGGCCGTGTCCGACTGGTTCACTGATCATGCATCAGCTGCAGGCGTGCACCAAAGGGACTGGGTGACGCCGTACATGACTCCACTGGTTTTCGGGTTCTTTTCCCACAGAGGCTATTGCAGAATTTTGAGCAGACTCCTCCGGCTCTGCAGTAGCTCCCTGTGGTTACTTGTTTCACGCCCAGTGCTTTGGGCATGTTAGGTCCCACCTCCTAACTTACCCCCTCCACCGCCCGGCTGCTGGCCGTTAGTTTGTCTTCTGTCCGTGAGCGTGTTTCTGTTTCACAAGTAAGCTCGCTGGACCGTTTCTCAAGACCCCACATTTAGGTGCCGTCATGTGGCGCCTGTCCTTCTCGGCCCAACTCACTTCATGCGGTGCCATGCCACCATCTCTGGGCCCACCCACGCTGCGGCAGACGGCATTAGCTCATTCCTTTGCAGGCTGCGTAAGAGTCCACTGCAGGTGCCGGGACACTATTCTAACAAGCCTCGGGTGATTCTGATGCTTTCGAGAGCGTGCGCTCCACCCCTGTCCTCATTTGCTTTTTGATCTGTCCTTCTCAGTGGGCCGGCAGCGCCAGGGCCTGTACCCTGCCACCATCTGGCACTGTGTCCAGCAAACACTTATCTACTTAGTTCTTACCACCTCCGGGCCACGTTCTCTGGCATTTGCTATTTCATTCATGCACGTACAGGGGCCCAGTCAGACTGGATGCCTCGGTCTGCCCCTCTGCCGAGGCTGGGCTCTCATTCGATGGGACAGTGCCCAGAAGCCGGTCTTTGTGGGAGCGACGTCATGTCTGGGCTCCCGTCTCCCTGCACCCAGCCCTCCGGGAGGTGGTCCCAGGACCGTACCCGAGTCTTGTCAGGGAGTTCTTCTGCTTCAGTCCCTCACAGAGCGCTGCAATCCCCTCGTCACCCAGGGCGTTGGCGGCCAGATCCAGGCTTCTCAGGCACCGACTCCTCGTGATCACGTGGGACAGACTCTTGCAGCAGGCGGCGGTGAGGTGGCACTTCACGAAACTGCGAGGCGGGAAGGGGGAGGGGAGGGAGAGCAAGACGGGGATGCAGAGACGGGCCCTAGAACTAACGCGGGGTGCCCTCTCTTCCGACCGTCTAGAACCTCAGGCCCCCGTACGGTAGACTTGATCTCTGACAAGCGGGAAAGCTTACTCCAGGTCCTGGAGCGGACAGGACAGCTGCATCATGACCTCGCACAGAAGGTTCATCCCGGGATCTTCCAGGGGATTCATGCTGAGGCTCAGGTGTGTCAGATGTCTGTTGCCCATGAGTGCAAAGCCGAGAAAGCCACAGCCAGCCACGTCCAGGCTGCACGCGTGTAGCCTGCGGGCACACACAGAGGAGGACGGTCACGTGTGCGCCTCAGTGTGGCCTCGGCCTTTCGGATGGCCCCCGGGGATGGCGCTGAGGGTACGGAGGCTGGAAGGTGCCTTAGAGAAAACGTGTGTGTTCCATAGCTCCTTGCAGGCAGGAGGTGCAGTGCTGTGGGCAGTGAGTTCCACGTTTGCTGTCTAGTCGCTAAGTCGTGTCCGACTCTTGGCAACCCCATGGAATGTAGCCCACCAGGCTCCTCTGTCCGTAGGATTCTCCAGGCTAGAGTACTGGAGTGGGTTGCCATTTCCTCCTCCAGGGGATCTTCCCCACCCAGGGAAGAATCTCCTGCATCGGCAGGTGGATTCTTTTACCACTGAGCCCCCAGCGAAGCCTGAGTTCAGTGTTAATGATTCAATAATATGTATCACATAAGGTGTCTGTAAACAGAAACACACAAAACAAGGTTAGGTATTGACTGAAGAAAATACAGCACGAAGGAACTTTTCCCTGAAACCCAAACAGACCCACAGACGTGGCCAAGGGGCAGGGGTGCTGGGGGAGGAAGGGTTGGGAGGCTGGGGTCAGCAGACGTGAGCTATCACATGCAGAACGGGTAAACAGCAGCGTCCTACTGCATAGCCCAGGAAGCACATTCAACATCCCGCAACAAGCCGTAATGGAAAAGCGTTTTGAAAAAGAATTGAGTCACTTGCGCAATTAACAGAAATTAACACAACATGCTAAATCAACTCTACTTCAATAAAAGAAATTTTTAAAAAATGCTGTGACCACAGGCGCCCAGGAACCTAAGCCTGTATTCTCCCAGGAGAGTCGCTCATCCTGTGTTCACCTGTCCCGTACTCATGGCAACGGTACAGAACAGGACTGCGGGAGTGAAGAGACACGGCTGTGTTTGGATGAACGAGGACCTCCCGCTTGAAGGGAACACAGAGGCAGAGTAGGGTGGCAGGGTAGCAGCTGTCAGGAGGGGGCAGGACGCGGCACTTCTGGGGTCCCCGCGTCCTGACCGTTTTCCCACGGCTCTGCGCTTGCTCTAATAGAGCTGTGGGTGCTCTAGGGGCCGCGGGGCGGACTCACGCCAGCTTCTGCAGACCGCAGCTGGGGAGCTTCACAGCCCGACACAGCAGGCTCATCCCCTCACTCCCCAGTTCATCGCCCGACAGGCACAGGTGTGTCAAGCTCTGGTTCTCGTTGAGAGCGGAGGCCAGGTCCTGGCAGGCGGCGGCTGTGAGCCCGCAGTTCCCCAGGCTGCGAGGAGAGAGGCCAGAAAGGAGATGATGGCTCAGCCGGTGAAGAACCCGCCTGCCAGTGCAAGGAGACCCCAGAGTCGTGAGTTCCATCCCTGGGTCGGGAGGATCCCCTGGAGGAGGGCACGGCAACCCCCTCCAGTATCCCTGCCTGGAGAATCCTACGGACAGAGGAGCCTGGTGGGCTACCGTCTATGGGGTCGCAAAAGAGTCGGACATGACTCAGTGATTAAAACAGAAATAAACAAACTTCCACAAAGAGCTCCCCACAGGAGGTCCTCCCTCCCCGTTCTAACCTTACGCATCAGCCAGTTCCCCTCCCTTCCCTGCCCCACCCCAACCCAGTGACTTGCAGGGGAAGACAGGTCTGGTGAACAGAAGTACCACTCACATCAGCTTCTGCAGGGAGAAGGGTGTGACCTTCAGGGCGTCACAGAGAGACTTCACGCCCTGGTCCGCCACCTTATTTCCCATGAGGCTGAGGGATTTCAGGCTGACAGATGTAGCAAGCACTTGGGAGATCGCCCGACAAGAGGCTTGGGTTAATCCACAGCGATCCAACCTGCAGAGACAGGCAACGTGAAGCACGTCCCCACCTCTCCCCAGAAGCAGCCCACCTTGCCCCCATCAGCCGCCCCGTCCCTTTGGCTGGTTCCTGGGCGCTCTGCTCTCTGCTCTGGCCCGAGGGTCCCACCATTTGCTGTGCCTGTTGGCAGCCTCAGATCGTTTTGTGGTTCAGTTTTCCGTTCACCCTCCGGGATGCCACCTCGTCCGAGTAAGTCGGTCTCACCACCTTCCCCACCATGCCTGCCCGCCCTCCTCTTGTCCTCATGTTACTTTATTCAAAGCGATGATCACCAGCTGACGTTTTGTATGTTTACCTGACCTATAACATTGTGTGAGTTCAAGTCAGCATGCTGACTTGATAGGTTGATACTTTGCGGTATGACTGCCAAGGTAGCATCAGCTGACATCTCTATCACGTCACACAGGATCGTTTTTCTGTTTTTGGTAGGAATCATTAAGATGTAGCCTTTCAGCAATTTTGGTGTTTATAATACAGGATCGAGGGATGTCAGTCAATAAAACAGAACAGACCTCATGTTTCTCTCTCTCAAAATACACCCAAAGCACCAAGTTGTCCTGGTTTCTGGTCCCAGCGAATCTTAACTGGCAAAACACACAGCCAGGACATCACAAACGGGCAGTAGCTGGGATGTCTCTGGAACGGTGAACGACGACACTAACTGTGCACTCCCGAGTCACCGTGTGGGGGCCCGGTCAGCCCCACTCTGCCCCCGACCGCCCCGTCCAGGCTGCCGCAGGACCCCGAGCAGCTCCACGTGCTGCACGCGCACTGGGATTTTAGTGGCGGCACGCGGGGTCCAGTTCCCTGACCAGGGATCGCACCTGGCGCCCTGCGTTGGAGGCGCGTGGTCTTAGCCGCTGCACCACCAGGGAAGCTCCCGGAACTTGCTTTTTATTGTGAGATACACACGACACAAAAGGTACCATCTTCACCCTTTCTCCGCGTACAGTTTGGCGGCGTTTATTACATACACACGGTTGTGCATTCATCCCCGCCAACCATACCCAGGCTCCCAAACCTTTCTGCGAAAGAGTATTTCAAAATAAAAAGTGAAAGCAATAAGGCCCTGAGCTCCAGGAAGCAGAAGCCGTCCCCAGCGCGTGACTCGCCTCAGAGACTCCAGCGCGCAGTGTGGGTGCCTGAGGGCCTCACACGCCATCAGAACGTCCTCCTCTCTCAGGCTGGAGCCCGACAGGTCCAGGTGCTTAATGTTTTGGTTGATAATCAGAGTCATCCAGAGGTGACGGAGACCAGGGGTAACCCGAGCCCCCTTAAATCTACAGAAGAGAAAAGGGAGCATGAGTTAAGACGCCCGGGCGATGTTTTGTTGCATCCTCATCTTTCCTTCTCACTCTTTTCCCATTTCGATTCTGATCTTTCATTATTTGCATCTACAGTTGCTCCTCGAACAACACAGGTTTAAACCACACCATTTCACCTGTGTGTGGGTTTTTTTCAATAAATATAAAAAAACCCATGTAGACCATCGTATGTAAAACTGGTATTGAAGTGGACAGCTTATCCATACACAAGAATAAAGTGAGTGGTGTTCAGTATAAAATCAGTGATGTGTTTGTTTTCTTACTGTTTTAGAACTTTGCTTTCAAAGAATTACATTATTGTACAGAATGCTTTTCTCTCTTACAACCAGAGAAACAGCCTGTCAACCAATCATTAAAGGTGAGTTTTTTTTTAAATACAGCAATGTTTCCAATATTGTAATATGATTATGACCGTAATATGGATGCCATACACATTTGTAATGATTCATTCATCAGCGTCTTAGCAGGGCTACCGTGTGTTGTGGCTTAGTTGCAAAGTCATGTCTGGCTCTTTTCGGACCCCGTGGACTGTAGCCCGCCAGGCTCCTCTGTCCATGGGATTCTGCAGGCAAGAATACTGGAGTGGGTTGCTATTTCCTCCTCCAGGGGATCTTTCCTACCCAGGAATCCATAAAGCAACCTTATTGATGCTTCTTTGTTACCAAGTACGAATCATTATACCTATAAATATATTTATGGTTTTCTTTTTTACATTGTATTTTCATTTTCGATGTCCAGTGTTACACGTATGTATAGACACACATGTAGGTTATACATGTGACATCTAAAGTGTTTTGTATCACAGCATTGATGGAGGTACTGACACATGATTCATCAGACAGACAACGTAAATTTGTGGTATCGATGAATACAGTACTGAAATGAGCCGCCCTCACTCCCCCCCGCCCACTAACCAACTCCCATTCATCCTTCAAAACCCTGAGTAAATAAACCCAGCTTAGTAATCCCTTCACAAGATCCTTAGTCGTTCCCCACCTGTACTTTTGGGAACTTGGCTCCTACACCTTCCACAGCCCTCATTCCCTACAAATACATTCTATAGATCAGTAGGTAGGAGAGGAGAGCCACGACACAGCCATGCAAAGGGGGATGTATGGGGTCGGGAAGCCTCACATCAGATTCCGTATTTTACAGTCTGGCTGCCGCAGCTTGGCACAGAGGGTCTTCATGGCCTCCTTGCTTAGGATGCTGCTGCTGAGGTCGAGCTGTCGCAGGTTTGGGTGCATGCTGAGTATGGAGCAGAGGTCTTCCCAGCGCTCACTGTGGGTCTTCATCTTCAGCCTATGGCAGAGAAGGAAATCAACATTTGTTCACATGGGTGGGTTCTGACTCGAGCAGCTGCCTCATCCGTGCCCAAGGACAGAAGTCAGGCTGTTAGGATGGGGAGGCTCTCAGAGGCTCCCAGTGGATCTGATCTCATGGTCTGGAGGAGTGTTGTCATAACCGAACACTTCCATACCCACGGGGCATACCACCAGCTCTCAAGTAAGATTTGTGCTTGAATTCTAGCTCCCTCTTGAACATCAGTGTAGCCACTATGGAAAACGGTGTGGAACTTCCCCCAAAATTAAACCTAGAACTACCATTTGTTGTTCTTGTTCAGTTGCCAAGTCGTCCGACTCTCTGCGACTCCACGGACTTGAGCATGCCAGCCTTCCCCATCCTGCACATTTCCCAGAGTTTGCCCCCAGGTTCATGTCCATTGAAACAGCGATGCCATCCAACCATCTCAACCTCTACCGTATGATCCAGAAATCCCACTTTGGGGGATGTATCCAAGAGAATTGGAATCAGGATCCCAGAGAGGTATTTGTACATTATTTACGACAGTCAAGATATAGAACAACCTAAGTGTCCGTCGGTGGTTAAAGAAAATGTGGTGTGTGTACCCCAGCGTTCATAGCAGCACTGTTTACAATAGCCAGGACACGGAAGCAGCCTCGGTGTCCCCCGATAGAGGGGTGGATGAAGAAGGTGTGATACGCACATACTCAGTGGGATATTACTCAGCCACAAAAAGGAATGAAACGGAGTCAGTTCCAAAGTCATAGATGAACCCAGAGCCTATCATACAGAGTGACGTAAGTCAGAACGATAAAAACAAATATCGCATGTTAACACATATATATGGAATCTAGAAAGGTGGTACTGATGCATCTATTTGCAGAGGAGGAATAGAGACACAAAGCTAGAGAACAGACTTGTGGACCCAGCGGGGACGGAGAGGCTGGCATCAGTTCCGCGAGTAGCCTTGAAACATGGACATTAGCATAGCTGGTGGGGATGTGCCGTCTGACGCCGGGAGCTCAGCCCAGCACTCTGCAGTGACCAGGATGGGGTGGGGATGGGAGGGAGGTTCAAGAGGCGGGGACATGTGCATTCCTCTGGCTGATTCATGTGCATGTATGGCAGAAACCAGTACAAAACTGTGACGCAATTATCCTCCAATTAAAAGTACATACGTAAAAAGAGAAAATGTGGTATACACACACACCATGGAATATTATTCGGCCCTGAAAAAAGAAGGAGGCACCGCCATTGGCCATAACAGAGGCGAACTAGAGGACATTGTGCCAAGCAAAATAAGCCAGTCATGGAGAGATGTGCCCAGCCGGTCTCACTTAGATTCTCAAGCAGTCAGATTAATGGAAGCCAAGCTGGAGCAGTGGTTGCCCGGGGCTGGGGGTGGGGAACTGGGAGATGCTGGCTTAAGGGTATGAAGTTGCAGTTATCCAGATGAATGCATTCTGGAGATCTAAAGTGTTAACACAATGATGCAGACCCAGGGGGATTGTCTTTAGGTGTTTTCACACACAAAGAAAATCATAACTATATGAGGAGATGGGTGTGCTGACTAGCTTGACGGTGATTATTTCAGGTACGTCAAAACACCAAGTCATACACCTTACATACTTGCCATTTTGGTCAGTTATACCTCTCTGGTGTTGGAAAGAAACACAGGAACGGGAACGGCAGAGGTGGGGCACTCACCCTTGGGGAGCCCCGGGCCATGCCTCGGCAAACTCATCCTTGGGCGACTCTCTGACATCCAGTCGAACTTTCCGTAATTGCTGGCAACGCCGGAGACAGAAGGAAGACACCGTGAAGTCCATCGGCCGGTTCAACTGCAGCCACACTTCTCGGAAGCCGTTGGAGGCCAGGCGGACAAACTTGTCGTCCTGCGTCTCGAAAAGGCAGTAGAAGGCCTCGAGCAAGTCCGGGGGGGCGACGGCGGTGGGATGCTGGCCCAGCAGGCAGATCCAGCGCAGAAGTTGCTGCTTAGCCCCAGGGGCGACGGGACAGCCCAGGAGGGTTTCCAGGGCCCGCGTCGCCTCCCTGCTCACGAGGCCAAACAGGAACCTCTTCATCTGGACCAGGTGGGCGTTGAGGTCGACTTGCCTGAGTTCCGTCAGGCTCTTGGTGCTCTGTGGGAACAGAGGGCAGCCCTCCCCATCTCCCTCGACGCCTCGCAGGATATAGAACAGAGCTGCAAAGAATTCTTGGAGGCGGAGGTGGGAGAACGCATAGCCCCTTCCGCAGCGGTCATCAGGGAGAAGGATGCTCGCCTGCTGCAGAGCGGAGAGCTCGGGCCCCTGCAGCCCGTGGACGCCCAGGTCCTCGGCGTCAAACACGAACTTCGCGTTCCACACGCCGTCCGCGGCCAGCCGGCACAAGCCCTTCAGGGCGATGCGGTCTTCCTGGCTCAGCGCGCGTCGGCCGGCGTCTTTGGGAGCCAGCCGATGGAACACGAAGGTGGCGTACAAGCCCGTGAGGGTCTGGCTGGAGGTGGGGAGGCCTTGCCTTGGCTTCCCCTGCAGCTCGAGGGCCTCCCGGATCAGGGCGCACACCACAGGCACCTGACACTGGTCAAGCACCTCCTGGAGGTCTGCCCCCGCGTGCCACGCTCGCGTCTTCTGACGGCCGTGCTTCCCGCCGCAGAGGAGCAACCGCATCCTGTGTTCCACCGGGAGGCCCCCGACCCACAGGTAACGGGGAGACCGGAGCAGGGCTTGGAGCCTCTGGATGCCTGCGTCCCGGATGGTGAGGAGGAGGGTGCACTCAGGGAGCAGGACTTTCTTCAGCAGGCTGTGCACCAGGGTGGCCGCGGGCTGCCTCTTTGCCCAGTCAGCCGACAGGCTGGAGTCCTGGTCTCCGAAGGCAAGCTCCAGCTCCTCAAGTCCATCCACCACGACCAAGAGCCTTTCGGGCTGGGACAGGACCTTCTCCACCGGCACCGGGGCGTCCGGCCACTCCCTGGAGATGAGCTCCGCGAAGCTGGTCTCCCTGGACCCCTGGAGGTCTCTGGCGCGGAGCAGAAAGACGTAGGAGAACAGGTCCTGGTGGAGCTCGCCTTGCGCCCAGAACAGCAGGAGCCTCCGGGCCAGCGTGGACTTCCCGACCCCCGGGGGCCCATGCAGAACCACGGTGAGAGGCCGGAAGCCCCCCCGGGGGTCTGGGTTAAATGCTCCCGACAGCGTGTGCGGGTCCGGACACTCGGAGGCAAACTCTTCAGAGCGCTGGGGTGTGTCCAGGCTGGTGGAGAATGTCGTCATCACGTGGGTCCTGTAGTCCCGGGAGTCCTGCGCGTCCCCTCTGGGGCCTGTGTGGGACGGAAGAGAGGGGAAGAATGGGGCTGGGTGTGGAGAGAGGGTTTCAGCGAGAAACAAGCAAAGATGTAAAACAAAGACCACAGACCTAGTGGATGCGAAGACAGCCAGCCTGCCTCTGGGGCGCTTTCGTTTCTTCCTAGCAATGTGCCTATAAGGATCTCTGTCCCTAAGATCACATCCTCAGAGCAGACAGATGTCCTGGGAAATAGATCCGTGTCCCTTTAACTGAACCTCCCTTTCCCGCACTTCACACCTGACGCTTTGCCTGTTTCTCCGTCTCCCTACCACAGACTGTGCCAAAGGCTTTGCTGCTTGCTACTGTATCTTGGGGTAAAGAATCTGCCTATAATGCAGAAGACACAGGAGACGAGGGTTCAGTCACTGGGTGGGGAAGATCCCCTGGAGGAGGAAATGGCAACCCACTCCAGTATTCTTGCCTGGAGAATCCCCTTGGACTGAGGAGCCTGGCGGGCTGCAGTCCTTGTTGCCATTTCCTCCTCCAGGGGATCTTCCTGATCCCGGGATCAAATCTGGGTTTCCTGCATTGCCAGGAAGATTCTTTACTACTCAGCCACCTGGGAAGCGCCACTAATATCTTAGTTATCACTACCAGGACTTCCCAGGTGGTCCAGTGGTTAAGACTACACCTTCTAATTCAGGGGTTGTGGGTTTGATCCCTGGTCAGGGACCTAAAATCTCACATACCTCAGGGCCAAAAAACAAAAACAAAAAAAAAATATAAAGCAGAAGCAATATTGCAACAAATTCAATACAGATTTTAAAAATGGTCCACATAAAAAGAAATTTTCCCACAATCACATTCTTGAATATAAATGTTAAGAGCAGCATAATTCACACACATCCATTTTTCCACCACTTCTTCCCTCCCCGCGACCCCCAACTAACCTGGCAGTTCTTTCACACTTGGACCTTGGTCAGTCTTTGTTGGTGCAGAATCTTCTGATATTTCAGCCAGTAGATACTCTGCAATCAAGGACAGGTGGGACAGTGTCTCAATAATGTCATGGCAGCTACCCTCATCAGGGATGAAAGCATCCCCAGCCCAAAATACTGAAGGGAACCCACACATCTCAGTTTATTCTCTGATTCATCTGCAGCAAGGAAAATGGAGACACAGGGCCCGTGACAGTCTCAACATGGTGGCTCGACTGGGGTACCGATCAGTAAACATCCACTCTTATTTTGATTTTGTAACCCTCATTTCCTCCAGTGACAGGTTTTATTATCCTGGGCTCCAAAGTCACTGCAGACAGTTACTGCAGCCGTGAAATTAAAAGACACTTGCTCTCTGGAAGGAAAGCTCTGACAAACCTAGACAGCACATTAAAAAGCAGAGATTTCACTTTGCTGATAAAGGTCCTTACAGTCAGAGCTATGGTTTTTCCAGTAGTCATGTATGGATGTGAGAGCTGGACCATAAAGAAGGTTGATCGCGGAAGAATTGATGTTTCGAATGGTGGTGTTGGAGAAGACTCTTGAGAGGCCCTTGGACTGCAAGGAGATCCAACCAGTCCATCCTAAAGGAAATCAGTCCTGGGTGTTCATTGGAAGGACCGATGCTGAAGCTGAAACTCCAATACTTTGGCTACCTGATGCAAAGAGCTAACTCACTGGAAAAGACCCTGATGCTGGAAAAGATTGAGGGCCGGAGGAGAAGGGGACAACAGAGGATGAGATGGTTGGATGGCATCACCGACTCAGTGGACATGAGTCTGACCAAGCTCTGGGAGTTGGTGATGGACAGGGAGGCCTGGCGTGCTGCAGTCCATGGGGTTGCAAACTCAAGACATGGCTGAGCAACTGAACAACAAGAACAATTTCCTGTGAATATTACTAATATGTTTTCCACCCAGGGATTTTTTTTGAGGCTCATAAGGAAGAACTTCCATTCAAGCCCTTTACAGCCACAACGGATGAGCTACATCTAGGCATGTACTACCCGTAAGTCTTTAGAGCCGATCTGGCTACTCACAGTTGGGACTCTGTTTGTCCACAGTTGAAGGAGAGAATTCCTCCTGATAAAGGAGAGCTAGTTTTTTTCTATGCCTTCTCCTAAATACCTTAAGATAACCACAGAATTTTGGTTAGAATATGGATATGCTAGAATCCACATGCTGGAATATGGGTACCAACATTACGAGGGAGGGCAACCCTTAGAGAAGTTCCTTGAACCTTAGTCTCTAAATCTAAGGCAAGAAGTAAGGGAGACACCCATTCTACAGCTGTTACTGTTCTTAAAAATGCCTCAGACCTAGGGACACACAGACTGAAAGTGAAGGGCTGGAGAAAGATATTCCATGCAAACGGACGTCAAAAGAAGCAGGAGTAGCAATACTCATATTAGATAGAACAGACTTTAACATAAGGCACTCCCCAGGTGGTGCCCGTGGTAAAGAATCCACCTGCCAACGCAGGAGACATGGGAGATTTGGGTTTGATCCCTGGGTCAGCAAAAGCCCCTGGAGCAGGAAACGGCAACCCACTCCGATATTCTTGTCTGGAAAACTCCAGGAAGGTGGACAGAGGAGCCTGGCAGGCTACAGTCCATGGGGTTGCAAAGAGTCAGACATGACTGAGCACATACAGAACACAAGAGACAAGGAGGCCACGACATAATGACTGAGGGATCTGTCCAAGACGAAGATGTAACAATTATAAAGATACATGCACGCAACACAGCAGCACCTCAGTGCAGGAGGCAAATGCTAGCAACTCTCAGAGGGGAAACGGACAGCGACGAGATAGTAGTGGGGGACTTCCGCAGGACAGATCATCCAGACAGAAATTAATAAGGAAAAACAAGACGAAGATGCACTTTCTTCTTGAACCTTGGCAACAGCACATATAAGCAGCACAATCACTGTCCCCAGATGTAGAGAAGGAGGGGATTTGCCAGAACCCTGGCTTGGGACTTCTGACTCCACGTCCTGGCTGCAACCTTTAACCCACTGGGCAGACCTGTCTTCTCTTTCATTGTTTCACGGGCTGCAGATGACTCGGGTTTCCAGCGAGGCAGGCTGAGCAGTGAGTGAGTTCTAGTTCAGAGTCCTGCAGTAGAGATGGACGCCCCCCGCCCCCCGCCACCCCCGAGGGACCCCATCCCCTGGGAACCTGAGGTCACCCCCCGTTTCCCCTACCCCCGAGGTCTGCCCCGATCTCACTCACTTTTCATCTCGTCCCTTGCCATCTCAGACAGTGCCGACAGGCTCATCTTTTCAAAGACGTCGATGGATGTCTTCCAGGCGAGAGGGGCTCTGCAATGCTCATGCATGAGGCAGGCGAGGGACTCCGCATCGGCCCCGTCCACCTGGGCCAGCGGCAGGGACCACGCTGCCGGTTCTGACCCGTGCTCCTTCAGGAGGGCCTTAAACGTCTGGAACTCCTCTTTGCCCAGCTGCTCGAAACACCACTGCAGTCCGTAATTGGAGAAGGCGGCTGTTTCGGCTTCTCTCATCTTGATGCAAGGCTGAGAGCTCAGGTAGAATGGAAAAGTAGTCTTTGGTAAACAAAGCCAATGGGACCTGTTAGAAGAGTGAAGGGTTAGTTGCTCAGATGTGTGTGACTGTTTGCGACCCCAAGGACTATAGCCCACCAGGCTCCTCTGTCCATGGGAGTCTCCAGGTGGGAATACTGGAATGGGTTGCTGTTTCTGCCTCCAGGGCATCTTTCCGACCCAGGGATTGAAGCCAGGTCTCCTGAATTGCAGGCAGATTCTTCACCTGCTGAGCCCTCGGGGAAGTCATAGAATAAGATTGAAAATACTTGGCAGTGAGTGATGCTGGCTAACAGGCTAGGCTCATCGGAACTGACAAATAGGTTCCCGTCACTTACTGGAAATCAGTCACAGGGTTTTCAGATCAGTTGTTTCCGGCTGTGCTTGTTAACGTAAGCTCCAGCTGCACACAGTAAAGACTTTTGGTATAAAGGTATTCCGAGGACTGTACTCCCTGGGAGTACAGTGGCTAAGAGTCCGCCTGCCAATGCCGGGGACATGGGATCGATCCCGGGAGGGTCCCCCATGCCGAGGGCAGCTGAGCCCATGTGGCAGAGCTCGGGGGCCCGGGAGCCTCAGCTCCTGATGCTCGAGGACCCTGAGCCCCTGCTCTGCAGCGAGAGACTAGCCTCCACTCGGAGCCCTCGGGCAGCAGCTGGAGAAAAGTGTTCTCTACGTTTGCGTTCTCGCTCTTTGCGTTCATTTTGTTTCGGAGATAAGTTCATTTGCTGCACGGGGGTCTTGAGGGATCCCACAGAAGCTGTTAGGATTACAGGGCCTGAAATCAGACCCCGTTAGAATATCGAGTCTTGGTGCCCCAGGCAAAGGCGTTTCCCTCAGTAAGTCGGTTTCCTCCCGAGGCAAAGAGCACCCTCAGGACTGTAGAGCGCGTTGATGACCATAAGCCACAGTGAGTGTATTAACACAGTGAGTGAGCAGAATTAACACAATAACACCCCCAGGCTCCTTTAAGACATGGACACACATCAGCTGGTCCTGACCTTCAAGCCAGAGCACCCCAACTTCCCCCTCTGCTTTAGACCAAGGGGCTTGCCAGGTGGTAAAGCATCCGCCTGCCAATGCAGGAGACCCGGGTTCGATCCCTATGTCGGGAAGATGCCCTGGAAGAGGAAACGCAACCCACTCCACTACGCTTGCCTGGGAAACCCCATGGACAGAGGAGGCGAACAGGCTACAGTCCATGGTGTTGCAAAGAGTCAGACACAACTCAGCAGCTAAACAACTTCAGGCCTAGAGGCTGGGAAGAGCTGAGAGATGTGCCGAAATACCCCAAACAGATGTGTCTTGTGGGTGGACTTTTTCATCAAAGCAGAGCAATGGGACACCTCCTTCTGGCTGAGGGTATCTTTGGCCCCTGGGCTCTGACCAGTCTAGCTGGAGAGAGTGGGAGCAGAGGGTAGGGCTCAGCGAGTAGGTTCCAACCAGGAAGGGAGAAAAACAGGGAGAGGAAGACTCCAGGGAGAAGGCAGGAGGAGACGCCCACCGCCCTGACTCCTCACCTCCAGGACGGGATCCCAGCCGGCAAGCACGTGGTGACGGCCTTTGGGGGGTCCGCGCGGTGACGTTCTTGCTGCCTATTGGCTGCTTCGCTCCGCCTGGCACACCCAGGGTAGACGCGGAGCAGGGCTCTCCGCGCCTGCCCGCCCCGCCCCTGCCCGCCTTTCCGGTGACGGTGCTCTGTCGGCCTCGGTTCACCTGTGGGGAAGACCCGCGGGTGGGCACAGCCCTCACCTGGTTGGCCCAGGGCAACGGGGTGTGTGTGTGTGTGTGTGTTAATTTTACTCGACCTGGCACGCACTGACCACTCTCTAAGGAGGCTGCTATTGCTTGTTCAGTTGACTTTTTCCATGACACCCTCTTATCTGGATTCCAATGAATTCATAGTATTTACATGCTCTGTTGCTCAGGCGTGTCTCACTCTTTGCACCAGGCTCCTCTGTCCATGGGGTTCTCCAGGCAAGAATACTGGAGTGGGGTGCCGTGCCCTCCTCCAGGGGATCTTCCAAACCCAAGGATCAAACCCAGGTCTCCTGTGTTTCCTGCAGTGGCAGGCGGGTTCTTTACCACTAGGACCACCTGGGAAGCCCCGTAGTATATACAGCTGTTTGTTATCAAACGAATCTTCTCCAGTGTTCTAAAGTTAATCATCGTTAATCACCAAGGAGATGCAAACCAAAACCACAGTGAGAGCTCACGTGACACCTGTCGGAATAGCCATCATCAGAAAGAACACAAATGAGAAATGTTGGCTCGGATGTGGAGAAAAGGAAAGCCTCATACACTGTTGATGGGAATGTAAATTGGTGCAGTCACTGTGGAAGGCATTATGGAGGTTTCTCAAAAAACTAAAAACTCCTTTGATATTGAAACTCCACAACCCATAATTTATCTACTTAAACATAATTGTATAGTGGAACTATATGTAACTTTGTTCTGTATTTTCCAAGTCTCCTGTAAATGTGTTGTTATACTTTCATAATTTAAAAAATGAGAAAGAGAAATAGAGAACAAGTGCATAAAAATAAAACTACCATATGACCCAACAAGTCCACTCTTGGGTATATATCTGGATAAAAACAAAAGCTCTCATTGAAAAGATACCTGTACCTCTATGACCACAGCCAAGATATGGGAGCAACCTACATGTCTACCAACAGATGAATGGATAAAGAAGATGTGATGCATTTATACAGTGGAATATGACTTAGGCATAAAAAGAGCAAAAATTAAAAAAAAATAAATAAATAAAAAGAGCAAAAATTGGCCATTTGCAGCAACATGGTTAGAATTGGATGGTATTATGCTAAAGTGAGGTCTATCCCTGATAGCTCAGCTGGTAAGAGATCTGCCTGCAATGCAGGAGACCCTGGTTCAATTCCTGGGTTGGGAAGTTCTGCTGGAGAAGGGATAAGCTACCCACTCCAGTATTCTTAGGCTTCCCCGTGGCTCAGACAGTAAAGAATCTGCCTGCAATGTGGGAGATCTGGGTTTAATCTCTGGGCTGGGACGATCCCCTGGAGGAGGGCATGGCAACCCCCTTCAGTATTCTTGCCTAGAGAATCCCACAGACAGAGGAGCCTGGTAGGCTCCAGTTCACTGAGTCACAGAGAGTCGGATGTGACTGAGCAACTAAGCATTGCACATGCTAAAGTGAAATAAGCCAGACAGAGAAAGACAAATACTGTATTTTACCACTGATATCTGGAATCTAAAACAGCAACAAACTCCTGAATATAACAAAAGAGAAGCAGACACACATAGAGAATAAGGTACTGGTTGCCAGCAGCTGGTGAAGACGGGTAATTTAGGGGCGGGGGAGATACCAGCTATTGGGTTACAGGGATGTTGTGCACAACACAGGGAATTTACAGCCAATGTTTTGTAATAACTGTAAATGAAGTGGGACCCTTGAATATCGTATAAAAGTAAAAATTAAAAGAATTCCCGTCTCGGTTAATAGTAAGACCAGCTATTTTGTGCCTTGAGTCTCCACGTGAATGGTTCTCTCCCAAAGCATTTCTTTCTGTTTTCCCCAGCTTTTTTTAAAGAGAATCATCAACCCTGCATAGGTTTAAGGTGTATAATGTGTTTATTTCATGCACGTATATTGCAAAATGTTTATCACAGTAATGATTGGTCCTACCCCAGTAATTCACAAATTTCTCTGCAGGTTGGAATCACTTGGAGGAACTTTTAAAATCCCTGAGCCTCAGGCCACACCCATTTCACTTAAGACAGGATGTCTGGGGCTGGGCTGTTGTGTTGTTTAGTTGTCAGGTTGTGTCTGACTCTTTTGCGACCCCATGGACTGCAGGATGCCAGACTCCTCTGTCCGTGAGATTCTCCAGGCAAGAATATCGGAGTGGGTTGCCATTCCCTTCTGCAGGGGACCTTCTCAACCCAGGAATCGAACCCGAGTCTCCTGCATTGGTGGGCGGGTTCTTTACCACGGAGCCACCTGGGAAGCCCGCCACTGTATCTTTAAGGAGTCCATATAATACAATGATCCCCAAAGATGGCTCACCTCAAGGCGTTGTCCCTCGTTGCTTTATTTAGCAAAGTGGCGGTCTCTGAGGTCCTCCTAGGGAGTGTGTCAGTGCGGGGTGGGGTGTTCTCTGGATTTAAGCTGTCCACCTCCCAGCTTTCTGACCCCAGGGAAAGCATTTTGGGGGCAGCCACTCCTCATTCACCATGGATCCTCTCAGCAGTGTGTGGCGTGTCAAACTCTGGGCTTTGGAGAACAAGTTAAAGCCAATTTTCACTTTAGACTCTGACTTCGGACGGACCTTTATTTCTGTCTTTCTGTCTGACCCCTTAAGAGTGGAGAGGGGGTTGGGGTGGCCGTTGAGGGTCCCAATTGCTTTGACTTTTACAACAGAGCCCCTTTGTAGGGTAAGAAGCTGACGCAGGTCATACCTGGTCATCACTTTATGTAGACCAAGATGACTGTTTCAGAATGTAACCAAGCCGGCTCTGATAGTTCTTAGACTTTAGCTGGCTTTGATGACCTTGACGATTTTTGAGTACTTGTCAGAGTTTCCCTGGTGGCTCAGACGGTAGAGAATCTGCCTGCAATGCAGGAGATGCAAGTTCGATCTCTGGGTTGGGAAGATCCCCTGGAGGAGGGCATGACAACCCACTCCAGTATTTCTGCCTGGAGAATCCCATGGACAGAGGAGCCTGGTGGGCTACAGTCCTTGGGGTCACAAGAGTTGGACGTGATTGAAGCCACGAACACACAGGCGTTTTTGTAGGATACACTTCTATTGATATTTGCCTTGATGTGTTTTTCATAATTAACATACAATTTTGAGATTTGGGGAGAGGTAAAGTGCCATTTGTAATTACATCACGTCAAGAATAAATACCAATACAGCAGTTTATCAGCGTCGATGTTAGTGTTGATTAGTTGGCTGACGTGTTTGTCGCGCTTCTCCGCTGTAAATCTACCCACCTTTTCCCTACCTTTCCACCCTTCAGTTTTCCGGTGGGGGTCACGAGACATGGCACACTCTTAAGGAGTCGGGGGAGTTCATCCCTTCTTTGGACGGCAGAGTATTTATATAAGTTATTTGGAATTCTGTGGGGAAGTCTTGGCTCTTCTCCCACATTTATATATTCATGTATATATGTTATAGAATCATGTGTATTTATGTTTCATATTTACAAAAAAAATGTAAGAGAGCAGGACCCCTCGGGGGGACAGGCCATCCCCCACAGCGTCTGCCGCACTCCCCTCTGACGTACCCAGAGAGACCTCCTGGATGCACATTTCCTGAGCTGCTTTGCAGATGTGAACCCCGCTCCCGACACCAAACAGAAGATGCTAACAATGGGATGACCCTGAGCTCATAGCCCCAGGCCACTTGGCGCCTAAGTGTTGATGAAGTGAATCCCTGTTCCCTGATCTTCAGGCAGCCAGAGAACTGTGCGTGAACCGACCTCAGACCTGTGACCACCCCCCTCCCAACCTTGCTTCTATTTATCTTTAACTGGAGGATAGCTGCTTCCCACGGTGTTGCGTTGGTCTCTGCCACACATCCACATGAGTCAGCCACGGGTACACACATGTCCCCCCTCTGAGCCCCCCTCCCCGCCGCTGCCCCAGCCTCTGGGTCGTCCCAGAGCGCCGGTCGAGCCCCTAGTCGAGCTGCAGCTTCCCGCTGGCTCCGTTGTGCTCATGGTAACGGGCGTTTCCACGCAGCTCTCAGCTCTTGCCTCCCTCTCCTTCCCCCGCTGTGCCCACAAGTCCGTTCATCTGCATCTATTCCTGCCCTGCAAATAGGCTCACCTGTACCATTTTTCTAGATTCCGTGCATACGCGTTCTTGTTGCTAAGTCGTGTCTGACTCTTTGTGACCCCGTGGGCTGCAGCATGCCAGGCCTCCCTGTCCTCCACTGTCTCCCAGAACTTGCTCAAACTCTGACCATTGATGCCATCCAACTGTCTCATCCTCTGCCGCCCCCTTCTCCTCCTGTCCTAAATCTCTCCCAGAATGAGGCTATATGCATTAGTACATGATGTTTTTCTGACTTAAAGTATCCCGTTCACTTAGCTTTTAAAAATGGTTTGCTGAAACGCTTTGGGGATCTCGGGGTCCTGGGGGGCATGAGCCACTCGTCCCTTCGACCCGCCCTGCAGTAAACCTTTCTCCGCTCCAAACTCTGACGTTCCCGTTTGTTTCACGTCACTTTGCGTTGGGCACATGAACTCATGCTAACAAAGAGAAAATGACTGTGCCACTGCTTTCGCGGTCTTTGAGCTCTAAATGCTGTCCCAGCTTTTATCCAGTTGTGTGTTAGATTAGCTGTGTTTGCTGTACTATGCTCACTCGTGTCCAACTCCAGGGACTATAGCCCACCAGGCTCCTCTCTCCGTGGGATTCTCCAGGCAAGAAGACCGGAGCAGGTTGCCATGCCCTCCTCCAGGGGATCTTTCCGACCCAGGGATCAAACCCTCGTCTCTGGCACCGGCAGTTTGATTCCTTACCACTTAGCCCCCAGGGAAGTCCTGGGTTAGATGCCTAGAACCCCCCAAAAGCCCACAGTCTGGGGAACTCCCAGCTGGTCTAGGGGTAGGACTCCGCGCTTTCACTGCGGAGAGCCTGAGGCTCGGTCTCTGGTCGGGAGCTGAGACCCTGCAAGCAGGGTGGCTGGAAAACACCAGAGCCACCTCTGTCCTGGGCGGTGCAGTCCCTCCCCGAGGTTGCACAGGAAGCCACCTGTACATTGTACAACTTCTCAAGGTCCTAGGATGATAACTGTGGAGGCAGAATTCAGGAGACCACCCTCTAGACCCCCAATCTAGGCCCAGGCCCGTCCTCGTATAAGTCACAGGGAAATTCCCTTTGATTTACTCTATTAATGGACTAAACTCTTTTAAAAAGTTGAGTCACACTTCACTTTTGTTGCTGTTGTTGTTTTCAGCTCACTGGCTTAGTTGCTGCACAACCCGTGGAATCTTAACGGACCAGGGATTGAACCCCTGTCTCCTGATCGGCAGTCGGATTCTTTACCACCGGGCCACCTGGGAGGCCCGTGTTTCACCTTTTAAAAAGAGTTCCTTAAACATGAGGTGATTTCCCTTTTCCATCGCTTGCTATATTATCTTCCTTGGATTTTTTTCCCCCCAAACTTTAAGCTTTTTATTTTGTGTGGGGTATAGCTGATTAACAATGTTATGATATTTTTAGGTGAACAGCAGAAGGACTCAGCCATACATATACACATATCCACTCTCCCCCAAACTCCCCTCCCATCCAGGCTGCCACATAACCCTGAGCAGAGCTCTGGGTGCTACCAGTAGGTGCTCTTGGTTCTGCATTTTGAATACAGCCGTGTGTGCATGTCCATCCCACACTCCCTAACTCCCATCCTTCCCCCAGGGCAACCATAAGTCCGTTCTCTAAGTCTGTGAGTCTCTGTTTTGTAAGCAAGTCCATTGGTATCATCTCTTTTCATTCCACACACAAGGGATGTCATACGATATTTCCCCTTCTCTGTCTGACTCACTTCTCTCAGTATGACGCTCTCTAGATCTAAACCCTCTTTCGAGGCAAGATGTCTTCCTTCATAACAGTTGACTTGCAAGTCTAATTGTAAATAAAGACTTGAAACATTTTCTGATTGCATTCATGCACAATTTTAATTCAATTCTTGCAACACCCCAGTAGGTGAGTCAGTGACAATGTGAATAGGACATACTCAAAGACATCCAGAAGCCCGGAGGAGAAGTCAGCTGGAACGCTCCTGACCATGGTGTCCCTAATTCCATGACTAACCTCTGTTGGACACACGACCTTCAGTAGCTCCCAGGGGGCTGTTTGCAGGTCATGCTCCACAGCATCTCCCAGAACTAACTGTGCCATCCCAGATTCAGAATGGCCCACAGACAAGGCAACCGATTCCCAATTTTCATCAGGAAAAAAAACACAACTATATCTGGGGCAGGGGGGTCACGAGATCAAAGCATCCCTGCAGCCTGATCACAGAACTCATCTTTCCAGTCCTGAACTATCTTCAGGACGTCCTTGTTCACCACCGGGCCCTCCAGTCTTCTCATCATGTCCATTCCATTGCTCTGTTTCTTCTTCCTGTGAGAGATAAGAATCAGTGTATGCTTTTTTTTTTTTTTTTTGCAGTCCTGGAAAAATACATAAACCCTCTAGAATAGAACTTTACCACCCAGGAGATGGATACATGGAATACTGCCTGTCAAATCAGTAAACAAAGGATGTCACAGTCATCAGCGGTTGCAGGTACAGCCAAAGGTGAGTTGGTGAGCCCCGAGGGAACTCGGGACCTGAAAACACTGGATCCTGGCCCCAGAGAGCTGAGGTGCACATCAAAGGAATGATTTCAGTGAGCCCAGAGTCTTCCAACTTCCCATACACGTGCTAAGTCACGTCTGACTCTTTGTGACCCCATGGACTGTAGCCCACCAGGCTCCTCTGTCCATGGGATTCTCCAGGCAAGAATACTGGAGTGGGTTGCCATTCCCTTCTCCAGGGGATTGTCCTGACCCAGCGATCAAACCCAGGCCTCCTGCAATGCAGGTGGATTCTTTACCACTGAGCCACCCAGGCAGAGGTGGACATGCACACACAACTATGTTTAAAATAGATAACCAGGCTTCCCGGGTGGTGTCTAGCAGCTAGGACTCCCTGCTCCCAGTGCAGGGGGCCCAGGTTCAGTTCCCGCTCAGGGAACTAGATCCCACATGCCACCAGCAAAATCCTGAGCAGCCAAATAAGTAAATATTTAAAAAAAAATAAAATAAAATAGATAACCAACAGGACCTATTGTAAAAAAAATAAATAAATAAAAACTTTAAATGCAAAAAAGACAAAAGAGCAGACGGGAGTATCCAGGTCCACTTTCTCATCAGACCAGCAGGAGTTGGGGTGTGGCAGCCCTGTGAGGGAACTGCAGATCCCCAGGAAAGGGGCGCAGGATGGGGCCGCCTCCGCCAGCAGCCTCTCCCCAGGTCGCCCTCCCAGGGCTGTGGCCGCCGCGCCGGAAGCTGCGGGCACTTACAGGACGACCTTGGGGCCGAGCCCCCTCTTCCGCACCGGAAGCTGCGGGCACTTACAGGACGACCCTGGGGCCGAGCCCCCTCTTCCGCACCGGAAGCCGCGGGCACTTACAGGACGACCCTGGGGCCGAGCCCCCTCTTCAGGGCGGCGTCCTGCAGGAGCTTGGCGCCCCGGAGCCCAACGCGGTTTCCGCTGAGGTCCAGGTGCCGTAGGGTCTGGTTGTGGAGGAGCACGGAGGTCAGGGCCGGGCAGCAGACGGAGGTGAACTGGCACTCCCGCAGCCTGCAGGAGGGAAACAGGCCTCGGCTGAGCGCGCATCTGGCATCTGAGCGCCCGGCCAGTCGAGCTGGTCACAGCCCGGAAGGCACCCTGTGGCCGAAGGGAGATCCAACCAGTCCATCCTAAAGGAAATCGGTCCTGAATACTCATTGGAAGGACTGATGCTGAAGCTCCAATGCTTTGGCCACCTGATGTGGAGAGCCAACTCATTGGAAAAGACCCTGATGCTGGGAAAGATTGAAGGCGGGAGGAGAAGGGGACGACAGAGGATGAGATGGTTGGTTGGCATCACCGACTCAATGGACATGAGTTTGAGTAAACTCCGGGAGTTGGTGATGGACAGGGAGGCCTGGCGTGCTGCAGTCCGTGGGGTCACAAAGAGTTGGACACGACTGAGCGACTCAACAACAATAACAAAAATTTTATTTTCCTTTAAAAATTTTTTTTTTTATATTGGAGCATAGTTGGTTGACAATGTTGTGTTAGTTGTAGGTGTTCAGCAAAGAGATTCCCTTGTACATATATATGTATCTTTTCCTTAAAATTTTTTTCCCATTTAGGTTATTACAGAGTATTGAGCAGAGTTCTCCTGTGCTACACAGTAGGTCCTTGCTGGTTACCCATTTTATATATAGCAGCAGTCTTAAAAAATCAAACTACTGCATAGCACAGGGAACTCTGGTCCATGCTATGTGTTAGCCTGGTTAGGACGGGAGTTGGGGAGAGAATAGATACGTGTATATATATGTTATGGCCAAGTCCCTTCCCTCTTCACCTGAAACTATCACAACATTGTTGATCAGCTATGCTGCCGCTGCTGCTAAGTCGCTTCAGTCGTGTCCGACTCTGTGCGACCCCATAGATGGCAGCCCCCCAGGCTCTGCCTTCACTGGCATTTTCCAGGCAAGAACACTGGAGTGGGTTGCCATTGCCTTCCCCAGCTATACCTTAATACAAAATAAAAAAGTTAAAAATAAAGTAGATTACTTATTAAACGTGTAGTTGATTTACCATGTTGTGTTCATTTCCGTGGTACTGCAAAATGATTCAAATATACGTATATATATATATTCTTTTCACTTATGGTCGCCTGGAAATGTATTTCATACTTGCAAATATACTTCACTCAACCTAGGAGATAAATCAAAATTTAAATCCCAAGACTAAACTTCTGGAGTAAAGGAATTGTGACCTCCAGTGAATTTCCTTTGAGTAGTTAATTATCAACAAAAATGAAATCCATTATAAGGATTAATCCTAGGAATTAAAGACACAAAGTGTCTTTAATGATCTAGACTTACGTGATGTCACTTATGTGTGGAGTATAAGAAATCATACGAGTAAATATGCAAAACAGAAGAAATTTCACAGATATAGAAAACAAACTAGTGTTAACGATGAGGAGATTGAAAAAAGACGGGCAAATTAAACTAACTGAACTGAGATACAAACTATTAAGTGTAAAATAAATAAGTAACAAGGATGTATTGTACAACACAGGGAATTATAGTCATTATTTTGTAATAGTGTTTAATGGGGTAGAATCTGTAAAAATACTGAATCACTATGGTGTATGCCTCAAACTAGTGTAATATGATAAGCAACTGTACTTCAATAAAAAAATAAAAGCTCACATATCTGAGTGAAAAAAAGACCTAGACTTAGAACCCAGATCATACCAATAGTGAACAGAAAATGCGGGTAGGAGGCAAAAAAAAAAAAGGTGTATATGCATAACTGAATCACTTTGCCCTACACCTGAAACTAACAGAACATTGTTCATCAATCCCAATACAAAACTAAAAATAAATTAAAAAATAACTAAAAAAGTTTCAACCTTTGTTATTGGAGAAGAGATGTTTCCAAATCTTTCCTAAATATCTGGAGCAACAATAACACTATAACAATTAAACAATTAACAACAATTAAACAACACTATAACAATTAGAAATGGGATAATTGACTTAAATCCTTCTAAGTCACTGGCTGGTATGATGTTGGCATAGAGACCTTATAATAGAAGGAAAAGTTATATGCAGAAAACAGAGTCCCTAAGCATAAATGCTGATTTCAGAACACTCCATCTAAGATATCAGTCTAAAACAAACACTTTTCTTGATGTTTCCCTGAATGGAAGAATTTTTCCTGAAACGATGGTCCTTAGACTCTAGTAATCATGGACCCATGGGAGGTGTTTGTGAGACACGGACTGTGCAGGGCCCACAGGATACAGCAGCCCTACGTCTGGATATGGACCCAGGAGATTGAAGTCAGAATATCAGATAGAGTTACCTGCACCGCATGTCACAGTAGTGCTGTTTACAACAGCCAAGATATGGCAGCAGCCTAGATGTCATCGACAGATGAATGCATAAAGAAGGTGTGGCACTCACACCATGGAATACCGTGCAGCCACGAAGAGCAAGGCGTGGCACATACACACAACGGATCACCCTGCAACCACCAAGTAGAAGGAAACCCTGCCGTTTGTGACAACTTGGGTGCCCCTTGAGGGCATGATGCTCAGTGAGATAAACCAGACACCGACAGACAAAGGATGCAAGAATTTGCCTTTCTAACAACTTCCCAGACAAAAACATTCACAGTCTGAGCCACTTCCCAGGTGGTTCATAGGTTAAGAGACCACCTGCCCATGTAGGAGTTGTAGATTCGATCCTTGTGTCAGGAAGATCCCCTGGAGAAGAGAATGACCACCCACTCTAGTATTCTTGCCTGGAGAATTCCATGCACAGAGGAGCCTGGCGGGCTACAATCCATGGGGGTTGCAGAGTCAGACAGCAACTGAACACACACAGCCCACAGGGTCACAGAGTCGGACATGACCAAGCAACAATATTTGAGGACCTCACTCTGAGAACCACTGCTCTGAAGCTTCCAAGTCCTCTACCCAAAAGGATGGCAAACCCCAGAAATGCAAAACATGACCCCACTTTCTACCCCAAGAGAATTTTACAGACCCCAGGTCCCAAAGAAAGCAATGGGGACAGCTTACTCGAGAACCTGGAGGCCAGAGTCAGGTTTCAACAGGTGCTGACACAGCAGGATCATGCCGGCGTCCCTCAGGCTGTTACAGCCAAGGTCCAGACTTCTCAGGTTTTTATTTTTATCAAGAACAGATGCTATATCTTGACAGCACTCGGAGGTCAGGGCGCAATTCCTCAGCCTGCAAAGAAACACCAATCAAAACACCTATAAGCTTCTTTTCTGCCTTTTGTATTTTTTTTGTAGAACAGCTTTACCTAAATATAATAACTGATGCTTTCGAACTGTGGTGCTAGAGAAGACTCTTGAGGGTCCCTTGGACAGCAAGATCAAACCAGTGAATCCTAAAGGAAGTCACCCTGAATATTCATTGGTGATGCTGAAGCTGAAGCTCCAATAATACTCTGACCACCTGATGCGAAGAGAAGACTCACTGTAAAAGACCCTGATGCTGGGAAAGACTGAGGGCGGGAGAAGGGGGCGACAGAGGATGAGGTGGTTGGATGGCATCACCGACTCAATGGACATGGGTTTGAGCAAACTCCGGGAGACGGTGAAGGACAGGGAAGCCTGGCGTGCTGCAGTTGATGGGGTTGCAAAGAGTCAGACATGACTGAAGTGACTTAGCATACATGCACAGCATCACTGAAAGGAGTTTACCATGATCTGGTGTTGGAACGGCCTCAAGCTAATAGTTCCTGCGGCAGTGAAAAGATGTCAGCATCTCTGACCCTCTGATTCCCCGCCGGGTCCCCCGGCACACAGTCTGAGAACTCTGCTCCTAGCTAGTTTGCCCCTGACACTGAAAGCCCTGCCGCCCTCCTCTCTGTTACGCCTTCTTCCAGCGTGCGCACAATGCCGTGTGTGCAGCGGGCGCTTGACCAATCCGTGGCGTAAAGGAACATATAACATACCCGTGGCAGTCTCTCCCCACTGCCCTGTTCTTCCCCAGGGCGTTCCAGAGAGCGGCGTCTAGGGACTTACGCCAGCCTCTGCAGAGGAGACGGGAAGTTTCGTAAAACTTTCCAGAGCTCCTTCGCCCCGTCGTCCTGCAGGGCGTTTTCTGCCAGGCTCAGCTGGGTCAGACTCCGGTTACTCAGGAGAGAAAAGGCAAGACTTCCGTAGGAAAGCGATGTGAGGTCACAATTCTCCAGCCTGTGGGTGAGACACTCACAGTCGGGATGGAGTTTAATTCGTGCCCTTGACCAGATTTTTCCCGGTCTCCTGCTGAGCCTTGACGATTTCCACCAGGGCCTTCGTCCTAAAGGCAGACCTCTCATCCCACTTCTGTGACCGGCTCTTAGGGCTTCCCGGGTTTAAAGGAGAGGACTGGGAGTCGTGACGTGAGAAGGAATTGTGGATCAAGAAAACAGTTATAGAGAGGAACGAAGACGGAGGAGAAAGCGACCAGCAGGGATTCTTAAGAGTGAAGACATTTCTGGAGGTGACGTGGGAAGAGACAACATCTCAGAAAGTTACAGAAAATTGGGAAGATGCCCTGAAGATACAAAGCAGAGCTTCATGGACAGCTCAGGCCTCAGCCGCAGATCAGACAGACACTCAGACCCTTGCACGTTCACACACGTTACCGTTCGGCGCCGAGGAGGAGCGCGGCAGAAACGACGACGCACAGCGGTCGGCTGCGATGTCGGTCGCCCGGGAAGAGCCCGCACGGCCGCTGCGGGGCCCCTGAGGGCTCCGTGTCGCGGTAAAGGCAGGTGGGGGGCCTGAACCCCACATCCAGAGGGGGCGGGCGGGGTCCGGGGCCGGGTCACCGTGAGGAGGGAATCGGTGCCGGCGAGGCTCCAGTGCGCAGGCGGGACGACGATGCACCGGATCCCTGCGCTTCTACCTCCCGGGACAGCGGGTGCGGACACGTGCTGGCTTAGAGCTCTGTCTGTCTGTCCCTCTGTCTGCCTGTCTGTGCCTCTGTCTGTTTGTCCCTCTGTCTGTCTGTCCCTCTGTCTCAACCCTGCACTGCCCCTCCCACACCATTAACAATCAGAGGACTTCACTTTGCTCCGAGATACACTCTCCCCGTTTTCTCTTTTTCTGAGGCTCAGCGCAGCACCCCGTAAGACTCACGACAGCCTCTCCAGCTGGGGCGCGAACATGGGGGCACACGGCTTGCCCCTCTCCAGGCAGCCGCCTCTCAGCATCAGGGTCTTCAGGTGGATGTTCTTCCTGAGACTCCAGGCGAGGTCAGCCCCGTTGGTGGGGTCAAACGGGCAACCGTCCAGCCTGCGGGAGTCACAGAGACAGCAGCCCTGAGCTCCCGGGGTGGGGATGCCCCCAGCCACCCAGACCGACCTTGTGTCTGCCTCGGCCCTCGGCCCTCCCCCGAGAGCTGCGGGAGGGGGTTCCCATCCTCCCCGAGTGAACCCGCATCCATTCAGCATCTGAACTGCATGTCACCAATGGAAAACGGGCTTCCCTGTGGCTCAGCTGGTGAAGAATCCGCCTGCCATGCGGAAGACCTGGTCAGTCCCTGGGTCGGGAAGATCCTCTGTAGAAGGGAACGGCCACCCACTCCAGGATTCTGGCCTGGAGAATCCCATGGACTGTATATAGTCCACGGGGTCACAAAGGATCAGACACGACTGAGCGACTTTCACTAGCATGACAGAAAATAACACACACTCGGAGCCGTGATGAACTGGCGTGGGGTAACTCTGGGGCTCTAGCCCCAAGACAGGGACTCCGCCTGCACTTGAGTACACCTTTCCACGTTTATCCGCCAAACCACCTTCAGGATGAAGAACCAGGACAGAGTGCGGGCTGCAGGAGTTGGGGCGGGGTGGAGTAAGTGATGGTTAAAGGGTGCAACCCCCGGTTATAAGGTGAGTAAACTCTGGAGATCTCTGGTCCAGTCTGCTGATGGTGGTTAACACGAGGGCCGTGTGCACTCACGTGGCTATAACAGAACTGATCTCAAGTGTTCAAACGGCGGCGTTGTGAGCCGGCCAAGGGGTTAATTAGCCTGACGGTGGCGAGCGGTGCACAGTGTGTGCATGTATGAGACCGTCATACTTTTTTAAAAAAGCTGAGTGAACGGTCACAAATAGGAATGAAATACTGCCATTTGCAGCAACCGAGATGGCCCCAGAGATGATCATACTGCGCGGACTGAGTCACAGACACACATTTTGGTATCACGTATACATGGAATCTGAAGCATAACATGAAGGAATTTATTAACAGAAGAGAAACAGACTCACAAACTTCGGAGACAAACGCAGAGTTTACCCAAGGGGGAAGGGGTGGGGAGAGGGAGAAATCAGGAGTCCAGGGTGAACAGATAAATGTAGAGAATAGACTATGTCCAGAACAGATCGTGATGTTGTACAGCAGAGATGGACACGAGGTTGTAAGGCAACTATAGTCCAGTTAATAAAGCAGATGAAGCAGCAAGGGTTTCCTCTGTCACACAGGGAACTATAGGGCTTCCCGGGTTAGGGACCCGCCTGCCAAGCAGGAGACGCCAGTTCCATCCCTGGGTCGGGAAGATCCCCTGGAGGAGGGCCCTGCAACCCGCTCCAGTATCCTTGCCTGGAGAATCCCCACGGACAGAGGGGCCTGGTGGGCTATGGGCCACGGGGTCACAGAGAGTTGGACACGACTGAGCGGCTTAGCACAGCTCAGCATGGCACAGGGAACTGCCTTCAGCATCTCACAGCGACCTGTCGTGGAAAAGACTGAGAAAATCTGTCTGCGGAGCCGAATCACTCTGCCGTAGGCCTGAGGCTAGCACGAGCCTGTAAATCGACGACACTCTGATAGAAGAAGAGAGCTGGGTGAAGCGCGGCGACCGCACCACAGTGAGATGCCAGGCAGAGGGGGCCCGTGACCGGCGTCCCCTCCCCGCCCCGCGCCTCAGGCCTCACCTGAGAGTCTGTAGAAAGCACCGCGGGTGTCTCAGGGTGCTGCAGAGGGCATCTGTCACTTGGCGTCTCATATCCGTGTCTTCTATTTCCAAGTGTCTCAGGTACTGGTTTTCCACCAGAACTCTGATGATGCCTTCACTCACCACGAGGCAGCCCACATGCCTAAAGCTGAAGAGGTAAGCAGTGTTCGCTTATCACAGCGTCCTACCAGCCCGTCAACCCTGAACACGCACTGGAAGGACGGATGCGGAAGCTGAAACTCCAGTACTTTGGCCACCTGATGTGAAGAGCTGACTCACTGGAAAAGACCCTGATGCTGGGAAAGATTGAGGGCAGGAGGAGAAGGGGGCGACAGAGGGTGAGATGGTGGGATGGCATCCTGACTCAATGGATGTGAGTTTGGGTGAACTCTGGGAGGTGGTGATGGACAGGGAGGCCTGGCGTGCTACAGTCCGTGAGGTCACAGAGAGTCGGACACGGCGGAGCGGGACACCGACGTCAGGATGGCCGCACTCACATCAGCTTTCGGAGGTTACAATGTGGATGCCTCAGTGCTGCGGCAAAAATCTCCACGGTCTCTGTGTCCATCACACTGTCTTTCACAGTCAGGACTTCCAAACTCTCGTGTATCCTAAACACAGAGCAGAACTCTTGCCAGCAGAGGGAATTCCTGTCACTGCCTTCTGGTCTGTGTGGGAGAAAAAAAAAAAGAAACAGAAAAAATGGCTCATCGTTGGTGATTAAGCTCGAGAAAACGTACCAGCAAACCCATGACTTGCTTATGATCGTGGCTCCCTTTGGGGCTTTCCTGAGATGCCCTCATTTAGAAAGTGGCCCAGGGGACTTCCCTGATGGTCCAATGATTAAAAAATCTGCCTCGCAATGCAGGGGGCATGGGTTCGATCCCTGGTGGGAACTGAGATCCCGCATGCCTGAAGAGCAGCGAACCCCCGAGATACAGCTGCTGAGCCCAGGGGCCACAACTGGAGTCTGTGCTGCGAGGAGAGATCCCACATGATGTGAAGGAAGGAGCCGCCGCCGCCGCCCGGACCCCACGCAGCCAAACGCATAAGACATTAAAAAGGAAGTACAAAGTCGCCCAGCGGAACAGTTCTGAGATTTCTCATTCCATTCCAGGAAGATTCGTGGCCCCGCTTACAGTTTAACGTGACTGAGGGAGAGAGAGCTGTTTTGCAATCAATCAGGATTTATATGCGGGCAGGAAGTAGGTTGCAAGATAGAAACTGTATTCTTGCCCTGTGCTTATGAAATTGTTATCAAGGAAAAATGCCTTGAAGCAAGTCAGACAGAGAAGGAGAAGGATCCTATGACACCCCTCGTATGTGGGATCTAGAGAGAAATGATGCAAATGAACTTACGAAACAGAAAGAGACGCACAGACTTGGAGAACGAACTTATGGTTCAGTTCAGTTCTGTGGCTCAGTCATTTCTGACTCTTTGGGAGCTTATGGTTAGCAGGGGGGAAGGATGGGGGCAAGGGATGGTTAGGGAGTGTGGGATGGACATGCACACACGGCTGTATTTGAAATGGAGAACAACCAGGACCTTCTGTAGCACAGGGAACCTGCTCAGGGCTACGTGGCAGCCTGGATAGGAGGGGGTTTGGGGGAGAGTGGGTACGTGTGTATGTAAGGCCGAGTCCCTTCACTGTTCAACCGAAACCATCACAGCATCGTTAATAGGCTATGCAGCAACATAAAATAAAAAGTTTTAAAAAGGAAGAATAAAAACTCTATAAAGGAACAGAATAAGGGGAAAGTATGATTATGATTATTATTATTATTACTAGGGCACAGTGAGCACAGAATCTAAACTCTCTCCCAAGAGCAGCGTGTTCGGTGGTTCGGCTCTGGTTTTTGCCTTCACTCTTCCCCGTCACAGAGACCCCACTGGACAGCATGTGCCTAGAGACTGAAAACATTACCGTGTACACAGTGACAGATGGAAGGAAGCCCCAGGTGCGTGGAGGGAGGGCGCACAGCATAGAAGGAAGCATCTTCTTTTTTCCCCCAGGATTTTCTCAGTTTCAGTGGAAATCAGCACCCCAGGAATACTGTCTGTCCTGTTATTTTCCCCCTAGCTTAGGAATTTCTTTCTCTTCCCTTTTATGCTTTTCCACCAGCAGTCTGGGGCTTCCCTGGTGGGTCAGCTGTAAAGAACCTGCCTGCCAGTGCAGGAGATGTAAGAGACACGGGTTCCATCTCTGGGTCAGGAAGACCCCCTGGAGAAGGAAACGGCAACCCACTCCAGTATTCTTGCTGGAGATTCCCATGGACAGAAGAGCCTGGCGGGCTACAGTCCATGGGGTTGCAAAGAATCAGACATGACTTAGGGACTAAAGAACCACAATGGGAAGTTTAGAGTGTCACACTCTCTTAGACATGTTGTTCAGGGAAACTGTACCAAACGTTCACAACAACCCTCAGCTGAGACATAAACACATGTTTCCTGCTCGTATTTTCAACAAAGCCATTGTTTCAAGCAGAATTACTCGGAATATGACTAACCACATGCTCTGCAGAACATTTCACCCAGGCACTTCCTTTAGTTGCATGAGAGAGGAGAAAAATATATGAAGTTTCTCTAGTTCACTGATGGTCTCTGGGGTTGAGATAATGAAGTCACCAATGAGCTCACCACTACCAATTCTTGTTTGTTTTTTTTTTGTTAAACTGGAACAGACTGTTTATAAGACAGACTCCCATGTGCAAGGGATCTACTCACGACAGGTGGTCACCCTTGAGGCCCAGGAGATGCTAGACAAGGTTCCCCGGCAGGACCTCGAATCCTACCGAGGGAGAGACCCGAGCACTTACCGGGGAGAAGGAAGAGGGCCTGGTGAGAGCCTGGTCGTTTTGGCAACGGTCAGTTCTAGCTCCTGCAGACGTCGGCAGAACTTGAGGCAGAAAGCGGAGACCTGCAGGTCCCTGATCTTGGTGATGACCAGCAGAGCCTTACGACACTCATGGAGGATCTGACCCACGAAGACCTCCTCCCGGATCTCGTGCAGATAGTAGAAGAGCTGGGGGAGCCTCTGGTGTGGGGCCGGGGGGTCACCGTCGGGCGGCAGAGCGGCGATCTTCAGCAGTTTCCTCTTGTTCCCCAGGGACACCTTGCACCCAAGCAGCTGCTCCACCGCGAGGGTGCACCTGTCGTTCAACAGGCCAAACAGGAAGAGTGCCATTCCAGCCAGCGGGTTTCTCCGTCTCCCGGGATGCGCAAGCAGCTGTAAGACGCGGAAGCTGTCCAACGCTTCGAAATTCCTGAGCCGCTGCGGGAAGCACAGGACAAAGAGCAGGGCGGCAAAGAACTCCTGGAAGCTCGGGTGGGTGAAGGCGACGAGGTCCCTGTCGGCCGCCACCCTCCGGAGGACGCTCACCCTGAGAAACAGCTGGACGTCCCTTTCGTCCAGTCTGGCCAGGCTGCAGTCCGTCTCGCTGAACACCCACTGGTTCTTCCACATGCCCTCCGCGGCCAGGGAGCACAGGCGTTTCACCTGCTCCCGGTGGGTCTCGCTGACAGCGTGCCGCACCTGGGTTGGCAACAGGCTGGAGAGGCAGTGGACGAACACGGCCGCGGCATTGGGGAATACCTGCGGCAGGCTGCTACCCCTCTCCATCTGCTGCTTCAGACAGGAGCAGGCCAGCCAGCAGGTGACGGGGGCCCGGCACATGGAGAAGAGGACGGCGTTGCCCGTGGCGAAGCGCAGGGCCGAGTCGGCATCGCGCCTGTCTTTGAAGTACGACCTGAAATACCTGGATCGCTCCAGCATGCTGAAGCCCGTCAGGGTGATCAGAGGGGGGCCTTTCAGAAAGGGGCTCATGGTCTTCCACAAGTTGAACCTCAGGAAGACGATGATCGTGGCATCAGGGAGCATCGTTTTGCTCAACAGAGAGGTCAGGAGGACGGACCCGGGCATTTTCTGGCTCCAGTCTTGGCTCAGGTCCTCCGGTCTGTCTACGAGGGTCAAGGTTAGTTCCTCAAAGCCATCCAGCAGGAGGAGGAGGTGTTCCGGGTGGGAGAGGATCCTAGACGCGAGAGCCAGAGACCCGGACAACTTGCAGGTGATCAGCTCGGAGAAGCTCCGCTCCTCCAGCCCGTCCATCTCCTGGCAGCGGAGGTAGAAAGCGAACCAGACCTTGTGGGCGTAGAACTTGTCCTCTGCCCACTCCAGCATCACTTTTTTGGCCACGGTGGTCTTCCCAACGCCAGCGTTTCCCAGAAGGACCACCGTCTTGGGCTGTCTTCCTTGGGGTTTTCTGGGCAGGAGAAGACACTGCAGGAGTATGTCTTCTCCATAGGGCTCTTGGTAAAAGAAGTCCACGTTGTTCCCAGGCCAAGATGTCCTGTCCCACAGGGTTGAATGCTCACTCATCACACGTGCCTTGTACTCCTGAATCTTATCTGCAGGAACACGACAGGGGAGACGCAGGGTTCAGCCTCAGCTGTCCATGAGGACTAATCGATCCACCGGAAAACAAGCCTCCGTGTCTACCTTGACACAGGCGCACCCATCAGGCACTTTTCCTGCAAGCCCTGGTGGTCCAGGAGCTGAGGCTCCACGCTCCCAGTGCAGGGGGCCCGGGTTCTATCCCTGCAGGGAACTAGACCCCACACGCCACCATTAAAACCTGGCACAGCCAAAAACAAATTTTAAAAAAATAAATTTTAAGAAAAAAAAAGACTGAATCCAACCGAATGAGAGAGAGAGAAGGACGGTGGCTGGATTTCCTCCTGAGATGAGTCCACAACCATTCCTTTCTCTGAAGTTCTGGTTCACAGAGGGGACGCTGGGCACACCCGTTTGCAGCCCGCCGCGCCTCAGGAAGCCAGCATCTCATCCCGACCCACCACCTCTCGTCCGCCAGGGTCCACACAGGGCCCACACATACCAGATTCATCTTTCTCCAAAGTCAGCTCCCTCTTCCTCTGGTTCAAGGCCTCTGGTTCCAAGTTAGGTAAAATTTCTGGAAAAGATGAAAAAAAAAAGGAGGCTGTCTCATAGGCATGACAAGATGGACAGAAAAACGCCGCCCAGAGGCAATGGGGCCTTTAAAGAGAGTGGCAGCCAGGACATTCACGAGTCTCATCCCTCACCTGCTTAATGCAGGGAGAGGAAAATACCTTCGCTTCCATCACCATGTTGGGAGGTGAGGACAGTGCGGAGGCAGATGGTACTGGGGAGGGTGTGTGTGTGTGTGTATTTAGTCGCTCAGTCGTAAAGTAAAGCCAATGTCAAAAGGGTGGGGAGTGGAGGGAAGTTCTAGAATAAAAGTGTTTTAAAAGTTGTAATGCGTGCATGCTAAGGTGCTTCAGTCCTGTCTGACTCTGCAACCCCATGGACTGTGGCCCGCCAGGCTCCTCTGTGCATGGGATTCTCCAGGCAAGAATACTGGAGTGGGTTGCCATTTCCTCATCCAGGGGATCTCCCTGACCCAGGGATCGAACCCAGGTCTCCTGCATTGCAGGTGAGTTCTTTACCACTGAGCTGCCAAGGAAGCCCATAGATACACTCCACTACTTGCCCTTGTTCAGCTGGCCCACAGGAGCGGCTGGGAAAGCGCTGAGTTCTCCAGCTCTCAAGCCCACCCCCCCACCCCCGCCCCGCTCTGTTCTAGATTCCCCTCTCACCGTTCAGCTCCCTCTGTATCTGAACACAAAGCTCCGTCTGGTTCATCTTGGCGAAGATGTCATGAGCCACCTCCCAGGCGCGCCGTCCTGGGAAGTACTCGGTCAGCAGATGGACCACCTCCCCGCGGCGGGCTGACTTCAGCTGGTCCCAGGTGAGTGGGGTGCAGTTGGGTCTGGGGTTCTCCTCCAGTAAAAGCTGCTTGAACCTCTGTAGATGCTCCGTGCTGACAGAGAGCATGAAAGGCATGACTCCGTTTCTGAAGGGGATGGAGGAGGAGGAGGAGGACGCCGGCGAGGGAGGGGAGACGCCGGACGGGGACAGAGGGGAGGACGAGCAGGAGGGATCAGAGTTCAACTTCACGTCGCCCATGGTCACTCAGGGTTGGGAACCGCAGCGCCGGCGGGCAGAGGGGACCAGCTGGAAGAGAAGACAGAGGCAGCCTGCGGAGACATGAGGTTACAGAACGTGAGAGCACCACCCTGGGGAGATTTACTTAATCTAGACTTGATGGAACCTGGCGGCTTCCCTGGTGGTTCAGACCTAAAGAACCCGCCTGCAATGCAGGAGACCCAGGTTCCATCCTGGGGTGGGGAAGAGCCCCTGGAGGAGGGAATGGCAACCCACTGAAGTATCCTTGCCTGGAGAATCCCGTGGACGGAGGAGCCTGGCGGGCTACAGTCCATGGGGTCACGAAAGGGTGTGATACGACCCAGTGATAACTCTGTAACCGCTGAAGCCTGTCATGTGCTGGATTTTCTCTTTCCTCCCTTCCCGGGAAATTCTCTGTCCTGTGGAAAGACCTGGGGCCCATCCGGTGCTGGGGCTCAGCATTTAGACTGAGATCCACTCTGGTGTTTATTCTCTCTGCGACCCTCTTCTCACCTTTGATGGCGGGAATCTTATCATAGGTGCCGGGGACGGTTCTCAGAGAGACACACCCACAGGTACATTTAAGACAGTGCCTGGTACATCAGAGTGAGCAGTGGCTCAGGGCTTCCTTCTATACCGTGGTTATTTTAAAGACCCACTGAGTGTTTATAAAAAGCACCTGGAATCAATGTCTCCGTTTAGGAAGGTGAAACATTAGGGAGAGGGACGATGGGAAGACTTGCATGACAATGGGAATGCACTTAGCGCCACTGAACTGTACTGTTAAATACGGTTAATATAGTAGGTTTTATATCGTCTGACTTTTACCACAATTAAAAAAAAAACCCAATGTCAAAAGGGTGGGGAGGGGAGGGACGTTCTAGAATAAAAGTGTTTGAAAAGCCGCAATGCGTGCATGCTAAGTCGTTTCAGTCCTGTCTGACTCTTCGTGACCCCATGGACTATAGCCCGCCAGGCTCCCCTGTCCATGGGATTCTCCAGGCAAAAATACTGGAGTGGGTTGCCATTTCCTTCTCCAGGGCATCTTCCCGACCCAGGGATCGAACCTGCGTCTCTTACGTCTCCTGAGCTGGCAGGCAGTTTCTTTACACCAGTGACACCTGGGGAGCCCAAAGGCTGTAAGAAGCAGAAGCAAGCTGTGCTCCTAGTTTAAATAAAACAGCTGTATGAAATAGTCTTAGGACAGCTGCGGAAACTTGAGTATGGATTTGATAATAGATGGTATTAAAGAATTAATGTAAATTTTTTAAAAGGTGTGTATGTTATTCCCTGCTACCTATCTTCTCCACATCACATCCTTCTTTCCTTGTCTTGCATCGGGTTTATTGTGCGTAAAGAGCGGAATGTGGAGGGAGAGAGAATGAAATCATTATCAGGAAGGGGGCTTTTGTCTTGGTCTACCCACTGCTCACCCTATTGCATCTCTGGGTTTTTTTTTTTTTTTTAAGAGTTTTGGACGTGGACCATTTTTAAAGTCTTTATTGAATTTATTACCATATTGCTTCTGTTTCATATTTTGGGTTTTGGGCCACAAGGCACGTGGGATCTTAGCCCCCTGACCACAGATGGAACCTGCACCCTCCCACCCCACAGCTGATGGTGGGGTCTCAACCGCTGGACCACCAGGGAAGCCCCTGAGTCATCTTTCCTTATCATCGTTCAGCGATCATGCCCTCATCCCGGAACTTCCTGGCCACCTAAATCATCCTGTGTTGGGCGCTGACTCAAAGTTATCTCTCTTTCCCCTTGCTGCCGTGGTTTTGGATAATTGCAAGCTCCCTGTGGATAAGAACCACCTCCACTCTTGACTCCATTATTCTGCTATTCGAACAAAAAGAAGCAGCCCAGGTTAAGAAAAAGGAAAGATCTTAAATATAACAACCGAACTTCACACCTCAAGGAGCTAGAAAGAGAAGCGCAAACTCAGCCTCCCTGGCCTGGTGAATGCACGGGTCTGACCCAGTAACAGAAAGCGCTGTGGAGGACCAGGGCGTAGAAAAGGAAAACAACCCACTCACCCCGAAGGGAGCTAGGCTTCCTGGCTCCTTCCTGTCACAGACATCTCCCAAAGCAGAAAGAGAAGACGCTGGGCCAGCCCGCCCTCCACCTTTATAAGCTCTGGGCTCCGCTCAGCTCCCGCCCTCGCTTCCCATTGGCTGTGGCTGGCGCGCCGCTGCCCTCCTCACTGCGCAAGCTGGAAAACTTTCAGCATCCTGGGTGGGAGCCCCTGGGCGGCAAGGCTTGTCCTGACGGGTGCTCCCAATTTGGGAAGGACCTGCGCCCCTGCCTCCTCAATTCAGAAGAACAAGCAACTTTAGAAAATTACAGGTTTGGGGAATTCCCCTGACTCGTAGAGGGTAAAACGCCTGTCCTCAGCTCAAAGATGCTGCGTCCAGCAGCAAACCTCTAGAGCCGTTAACCGGATGATCTTGTTCCCATGAGCGTCACTGAGCAAAAGGAAGGTTTTGGTATCAGCAGGACCTAATGTGGGTCTCCCCAAAACAGGCCCTCTCAGAGGGAGACCCAGATGCTGGGAGCCATTGTGGGAGAGCCCGCCCATGACGAGGTCATGAGGAAAAGACCTGACAGGCAAGGCCGTTTAGGATACAAGGGACCCTCCAGGTTGGCCCCGGCCTCCACCCCACCCTGCATCCTCCCCCCTTTTCTGCTGTTGTTCTGTTCGCCCTGCTGCGGATTCTTGTGTTGCCTGCCGAGAGCTGTCCTGCTCCTCTTTCACTGAATGAGGACCAACTTAAAACCCTAATTAATAAATCTCCTGGACGCTGGTACCCTGTGAAGGGGCCAGGGATGAAGGAAATGCTTCCATTCAAACCCTTTTGCTGGCATTCTGGCTTGTTTGATAAATGTGTGCTCCCATTGCAAAAAATCCTCAAGATTGTTCTAAACATCCTAAGCACAGTACGCTAACAAAAGACACCATTAAGCATAGGTCCCTCTGCAGGTTGAGAAAAGCTCCACAAATAAAATAGCCACAAATGTGCCTAATAGAAAATACTTTAGATAGAGATTAGCTGGCGACTTCTTGCAGGTATTGACTTTTAGACTAAGAGCCTGTTTTGTGCCATATCTGCTGTTTTTGCAATCCTTTGCATTTCTGTTCTGTAAAAATGTAATCCTATCTAGTTCCCATGGAGATGATGCCTAATAGAAAGAAAATAGATTAACCACAAAAAAGACAGGGTCAGCTACTGAAGTTGCTTAAAGTTCCACCAGGTGCAAGCCATAAAATGTCAACAGGCCTGAAGGCCAAAAGATATTATACATAGAGATTAACCATAAAAAAGGCCCTAATAGGCACAGAGCCCTCCAGGGGGTGAGGAAGCCCTATTACAGAACACAAAAATATTATTCTAAAAGTGTTATAGTTAAGGCTTTAGAAAAATAAGAGTTTAGCCCTAGTGTAAAAACAAGAAGATAATTGTTAATTTTAACCAGGAGTGCTAAACAGGGGCTGCCTCACTGGAGCTGCAGTCTTTGTGTGGTAAACTTTTTAGATAAATTTAGCTGAGAAGTGCAAAAGACTGACCTTTGTGTTAACAGGATTGTATTTCTACTATGTTACAACCTGCTGTACCATGAGATCGCCACTTTTCTGCTTTCTGCTAAGCTCAAGGCCAGAAGATAATGTACAAAAAAATCTATGGAAAAGACTCTCATAAAGAAAAAGAATGCAGAGCACACCTGGTTTCATGAAGGACAAGCTGATGTGATGTTAAACTAAGTCTGTGTGCTTATCTGCCCCTTAGAAATGTACCAGCTCAGGGTATAAAGGCTACGGTGAAAAATACAGTGGGGCCAGGCCCTGCTGCACACCCCGGTCTGGTCTCTCTCTCTCTCTCTCTCTCCTCTCTCCTCTCTCCTCTCTCCTCTCTCTCTCTCTCTCTCTCTCTCTGAGACACCGTTCATCCTGAGGGTTCCCCTGGATCCTGCTGGGGCTGGCCCCCAGCAAGAAGTGCCCTAACTGGGACCCAAAGGTAAGTCTCTCATTGTCCAGTTTTCGGGACGGCTAGGACCCCACCAGGGCATCACGCCCCGCCCCCCCCACATAAGAAAGGTAGGGTAAAAAGGTGGGTAGGTTTCGGCTTCCTTCTTTTCTAAGATTAACATCCTCTCCTTTTTCTTCTTCTAATTACTAGCAAAAATGGATACAGTGAGTCCAAAGAAAGGCAGCTTTTTATTGGAGTCATAATGCAACTCCTTAACCGTTGAGGAATTAAAGTTTAAAAGACCAGCATTCAGTCCTTTTTTACATTTGTCCAAGAGCAATGTCCTTGGTTTCCAGAAGACAGCAGTTCTTACAAACCAAATAATTCTAAATTAAACAATAAATTACAGGTTCAGGTAAACTGGGAAATATTCAGTATTAAATACCTGATATTAATATTTGTTTGTTGACCTATCTGATATAGACATGTCTTAGAGTAATTAACATCAAGTAAAATATTTTCATTGTACCTAGGTTTAATATAAGTTAAATATTATATCTGTTACAGGTTTGTCAACAAAGAAATTACCTCGAGTAAAAAAACTTCTAAAAAATGTAAATGAGATACGAGTTTGTATATAAACTCTGTTAAAAATAATTATTCTTTAAAAATATCTGTCTACAATAGTCTCTCCAGATTGGCGTAACTTAAATTTCTAAGGGTTGTGCTAAACTAAGTATTGAAAGTCTATTAAATAATTAGGTCATTTCCAAATAAAATAAGATTTTCAAACATTTACTACTAAACACTGATTTTCTTTTACAGAAAAACTAAAGAGATTTGAGACTACAAATGAATAATGTTTGATGCTACCCTGAGATGTTTGCTAGAATTTTTTTAAAAAAAATTATCACTGGTATTTATGTTCACCAATCTATAAAATGCTAATATAAAAGTCAATTCTTGGTTGCTTAAAAAAATAAGATGTGTGTGTTCAGTAAAGAAGGTATGAAAAATGAAGTTACATTTTATGAAGAAAAAAGGAAGTAAGTCTGACTTACAGTTGGCTGTTCCAGGATGGGAGAACAAATGGGTACAAAAAGTGATAAAAAGGTTTTATGGAAACTAGACCCTAAGAGAAGAGTTTTGTGTATAAATAAAAGTTTTCTTGAGATGTTGAACTGCCTTTGATAATGGATTTTAAGTTTCTTTACCTCTGAAGTGATCTGTTCCTTGTTTACCTTTAAAATCTTCTTTTTTACTTTGGCTAAGTGAATCTATTGTTTACCCGTGATCTATATGATTCTACCTAACAGAGTACTATAAACCCTTTTGATATTTATTGACAGAACTGCCTAAATAGCTTGACTTTTAGCTGACTTTGGGATGCTTCCGAGGGCCCCTGAGACATCCCAAAGAGCTATTAAACTACCTGAGTTCATTTGACATGCTAAATTGCATGGGAAGTATTGTTGGAGGAGTGATAAATCTTCTCAGGTTATATTGTATGGTTGATGTTACTTATATAGATATTCTAGAAATTATATAAAATTCATAAAAATCTGATATGTCCTGGTAAAATGTCAGTTTTAATTTTAGTTATCATGTTAAAGTGTTATAAGTCACAGCAATGACTAGGCTACTTTGTTAATTACAATTTAATTAGATTTTAAACATGCCTTGTATGGTTTCACTCTCATGCCTTTAAAAAATACTGCTAGTTCTTCAAGATTTATAAAAAAAGACTTTTCTAAGATTAGCTGAAAAATGTTGTTTGTTTGCTATCTGGTAAATTGGTAACAGACTGAAATTTAGTCTACTCTCTATGTTAAGAGAACAAAGTTTTCTTAAAATAAATCTTTCAATAACAGATTATAAATTTCTTTGCCTTTAAGTGATTTATATTTGTTTTTAAAATCTTTTGTTACTTTAGTAAGGTAAATAAGTGTTATTTAAGATTATGGTACATGTAAAAGCTCATTCTGCTTCTACAAAAAATAACCCCTCGCTGTTATACTTGTGCTATCCTAATGTCCTTAAAACATGGCAACAGTCTACTCCTAAATTGGGTAATTAAACATGGGTGAACAATAGCTGAAAATCAAAGAGTCAGGGCTATGAGAGATCCAAGACGGCCGCTTGGCTTTTCCCAGCTCCCTGACAAACCTCATTTTTATTTGATGTGTTAAAGCCTTCCCTGGCTACAGGGTTAACGCCTCCATAATGAAAAAAATCACTGAATATTAAGTTTTGTAAATTGTTAAACTAAGTTTCTAGTTTTGTTAATTAAGGTCTAGTGTTTACTAAGACTCACTTCTCAGACAGTTCCTTGTGGTTATGTTTCATTGCTAACGGATTTAATTAAGTTATTAAAAGAGACACCCTAAGTTTGTTTCTAAAGCTTATCTCAGTAATCTATCTTTGGATGAAGATCAGATGCCTCATGACCTGCAACCAGGACATCCTGCGCGGGCAACTCAACAAGCCTCCATACCCACATGGGGACAAAATGAGTCACTTTGCCATCGAGCACAGAGAATAGCTTCTCTACAGGGATCTTCAGCCTCCACTAAAAGGGTTTTTATTGCTATGCTTGCTTTACTTTCTTGCCAGCGGCAGTTGCATTAACCCGGCGGGTGCATACTGCACAGTATGTTGATACTATGTCAAAGGGTGTCTCCTTGGCTTTGGCTGCTCAAGAGGTCATGGACAGAGGACTGGAGATGAAGGTGGATGCTCTGGAGGAAGCGGTGATGCATATCGGAACAGAACTGCAAGCCCTAAAAGTAAAGTTAGCACTGTCCTGCCATTCAGACTACCGGTGGATTTGTGTAACACCCTTAAAGGTTAATGAGACTGATTGCAGTTGGGAAAAAATTCAAAATCATATTTCAGGGGTATGGAATAGCTCTAGCATAAGTTTAGATTCAGACAGATTGCATGGACAGATTAGAACAATAGAGCATTCCCGATTAGATTTTACTGCCGCTGGAGCTGCCAGTGATTTCTTCGAAACCTTCTCCAACTTTATCTCTGCCAAAACCATTTCGTCTACTATTCTCAGTTACGTTGCTGTGATAGCGCTGATCCTTATTATTATTATTATTTTTGATGCTTATTATTACTGCTGTCCTCCCTTGTGTCGGCAGAGCAGTCAGAAGCTTGCAACTGAAATTCATCTGGCGGTTTTAAAAAATAAACAAGGGGGAGATGCCGGGAGCCGTTGTGGGAGAGCCCGCCCATGACGAGGTCACGAGGAAAAGACCTGACACGCAAGGCCGTTCAGGACACGAGGGACCCTCCGGGTTGGCCCCGGCCTCCACCCCACCCTGCATCCTCCCCCCTTCTCTGCTGTTGTTCTGTTCGCCCTGCTGCGGATTCTTGTGTTGCCTGCCGAGAGCTGTCCTGCTCCTCTTTCACTGAATGAGGACCAACTTAAAAC
>JADEYB020000022.1:47586670-47614579 GCA_015832495.2 Alces alces | reverse complement strand
ATGCTTCATTTCTCTATCGATGGACATTTTGTTTGATTCTCTGCCTTCAGTATTATAAACAGTGCTGCCCTGAAAATAACGGTGCATGCAGCCTTTTAAATTATGATTTTCTTGGGATCTCAGGCAAGGAGTGGGCTTGCGGGGTCATGTTTTTACTCTATATTTCGTGTTTTAAGGAATCTCCATACTGTTTCCTTCCAGGCCGCGCCCACCCATTTACCTCCCCGCCCACAGTGTCGGAGTATTCCCTGTTCCCCTCGCCGCCCTCGGCAGCGTTTAACCTTTGTAGGTCTTTCGGAGGATGGCCCTTCTGAGCGGTGTGAGCTGATCTGCTGGTAGATTTGATTGGAATTTGTCTAGTAACTAGTGATGCTGTGTTTCTTCCCATGGGTTTTTTATCTTCTACAGTGTGAGTACAATTTACCTCTTGAGATGGGCTAATTGAGTCTGCTCTGTTTTGAATTTTTTTCTGGTGATTTACCCCAGGACAGTTCTTTTTTTTTTTTTTAATTGGAGGATAATTACAGTGTTGTGTTGGTTTCTGCCATAGAGCACCACGAATCAGCCACAGGTGCACATATGTCCCCCTTCTCGGGAACCTCCCTCCCACCCCCGCCCGTCCGTCTCAGCACCAGGCTGCGCTTTCTTGAGCGCAGATGTCAGAGCCCCGCAGGCCTTCTGAATATTAAGAGCCGTCAGCACGGTTTCTAAGCGGTTGTTGCCCAAAGCGGCCACAGGGCGGCAGCATTTCCCCAAGCTCAACTCCGGTTACCTGGGCAACCAGAGCCTCAGGGCGCGTCCTGTTCCTGGGTGTTAATTAGAACCGAGACACCTAAGGCCTGTGTCTCCTGCCTTCTTTCTCCTTACCCTTGATCCTCCGACACACCCCAGTTCCTGCCACACCGCTCTGCAGAGGGAGCTGTCCTCAGGCGGGGACCCTAAGGGAGGAGGCTGGAGGTGGGAACCCCACCCCCAGGACACGCGGAGCCCCGAGACCCCACCGTCCTTTGGGGGCGCTAGGGTTGGCTCTGCTGCGGGAGAGACCCCTGGGTCTGGAGACGGTGGGCTCAGGCAGAGGGGAGCCGGAAGGCCAGGTCCGGGGGGTGCTCCCTGCGGGCACAGCCTGCCCAGCATCCTTGGCCCCTTCCCGCCGGGGGACCCGAGCCTGCTCAGGCCCCAGGGCTTGATACCAGCCCCAGTCCCCAAGGCCTGAGGGCACAGGGTCAGCGGTTCTTCTGCCTTTTTCTCTCCCTCCCTCCATGTTTATTTTCAATTGGAATATATAGGAGAGTTACAATGGCGTGGGGGTTTTTTTTTTTTTGGTGTACAGAAACTTAGTTCATTTATGCTGCTGCTGCTGCTAAGTCGCTTCAGTCATGCCCGACTCTGTGCGACCCCATAGACGGCAGTCCACCAGGCTCCGCCGTCGCTGGGATTCTCCAGGCAAGAACACTGGAGTGGGGTGCCATTGCCTTCTCCAGTGCATGAAAGTGAAAAGCGAAAGTGAAGTCGCTCAGTTGTGTCTGACTCTTCGAGACCGCATAGACGGCAGTCCACCAGGCTCCTCCATCCATGGGATTTTCCAGTCAAAAGTACTGGAGTGGGGTGCCATTGCCTTCTCCATAGTTCACTTATCCATAGACATATAGGTGTTCTTTTCTGGTTCTTTCCCATTTAGGTTATTGCAGAGTGTTGAGTAGGGTTCCCTGGGCTCCGCAGTGGGTCCTTGTGGATTCTTTTATAGACAGTAGTGTGTCTATGCTCTCTTGTCTGCCGACTTCTCCCTGCCCCACACCTTTCCTTTTTGTTAACTGTGGTTTCTTGCTTTAGTCTGTGAGGCTGCTTCTGTTTCCTAAGCAGGTTCATGTGTATCCATGTTTAGATTCCGGCTCTCAGTGGTATTTTGTGACACTTGTCTTTCCTCACCGCCTTGACTTCACTTCGTGCGATCCTGGCTTCGTTTCCCCGAGGCGGAACGCGGCATCGTTCACCCCTCTTTGAGGCGGGGTGATACCGCCTGTGTCTGTGTGCCCCGCCTCCTTTATCCCCCCTCTGGCCTTCTGCACTCAGGTTGCTTCTGCATCTTGGCTGTGGGACCCAGTGCTGCCTTGATCCTTGTGGTGCGGGCGCCCTTTAAAGCTCTGGTTTTCTTGGGATCCACGCTCGGGTGTGGGCTGGCTGCGTCACATGTGCGGTGGGTGCTTAGCTGTCTCCCGCTCCAGTGTAGGGAGCTGGTGGTGGACGTGATGAATCGGTACACAGTGCAGGGGAGAGGAAAGGAGGGGGAGGGCTGGGAAGGGGAGGGGAGGGTGAGTGGGGGCCGAGGAAGGTGTGTGGTGAGGAAGGCGCGTGATGCATTCTTAACAGGCTCATCAGCTACCTTTTTTTTTTTTTTTGCTTTTACAGCAGTTGGTAGGGGCCAGACATTTTTACTTTCTTTTTAAAAACACTTTCCTTGGCGTATAGTTGCCTGGCCACGCTGTCAGCTCCCGCGTGCAGCAGTGAGCCGGCCGTCTGCACACCCACACCCCTCCTGGACCCCCTTCGGCGGGCGCGGGGCGCCGTGTGCCGGGCCGGGGGCTCTCGTTAGGCAGCTGCTCACACAGGCCCACAGTGAGCGTGCATCTCGGCCTCCCCGGCCCTCCCGGCCCCTCTTCCCCTCTTGCTGTCCGCACGTTTCTTCTCTTCCTGTGTTTCTATTTCTGCTTTATAGTTAGGATCATCTCTGCCACTTTTTTCAGACTCCACATGTATGTAATTCGTATGCGATATGTGTATTTCTCTTTCTGACTTACCACACTCTGAGACACTGTAGGTCCCCCCAGGCCACCAGGCGCTAAGATGTGAGCAAAGACTCCGAGGGGACAGAGGGAGCCAAGCAGAAGTGGGGTGGGGAGTGGGGGGAGCATTCCAGATGGGGTGGGGGGTGCTGGCTGTTTCCAGGGCCCCAGGCAGTGGTATTTTTTTTAATAATTAAAAAATATTTTTTAATTGAAGGGTAATTGCTTTGCAGACTTTTGTTGTTTTCTGTCAAACCCCAGCATGAGTCGGTCATAGGTATCCACATGTCCCCTCCCTCCCACCCCCCCACCCCACCCCACGGGTTGATTCAGAGCCCCTGTTTGGATTTCCTGAGCTGTACGGCAGATTCCCGTTGGCTGGCTGTTTCACACGTGGTCATGTGAGTTTCCACGTTACTGTCTCCATGCATCGTGCCCTCTCCTCCCCGCTCCCTGTGTCCACACGGCTGCGCTTTTAACAGGAACTGCGGTTTTGCAAAGGAGCAGGTTTCCAGTGTGGTCAGGTTGATGAGCTGGAAGGTGTGACGTTCAGTCTCTTTAATCCCACGCCTGGCAGAGAAACGGTTGGTTCTGCTGAGATCACCCGTGGTTCTGAGCTTGTTTTCCAGCCGGGCAGAATCTCAGCATCCCGCCCTCACTGTTTTATTTCAGAAATGTCAGAGGGGTGCAGACTCGGAGATCCAAACCAGGAAGAACCAGAGACGCTGGAAGAGACGGGTTTGTAGACTTCACGATGATCGCAGACAGGCTGCTCAGGACGCTCATTCCATGCGTTCTACTTTTGCCCCTCCCTTGAAATTGCCTTCCAGTTATAGTCTGCCAGAAACTAGCCGATCTGAGCTTCCCATGAGGCCTGGATGAGCAACAGGCCGCCGCTAACTGGACGTTCTCACCGGCTCCCTCCAAGGGCTTAGCTACAGTGTCCGTCTCTGGACTCTGCGCTACAGTGATAGGGTGCTGTATTTTATTCTATTTTATTTTTGTACACAATTGTAACAGGTATTTACAGTTTAAAAATATATATATCGGCTATATTCCCCGTGTTGTACACGGCATCCTTGTAGCCTGTCTTAGGAACAGGAGCATGTACCTTCCCACCTCCACCCTCTGTTGCCCCTCACCGTCCCCCTCCCCACAGGCAAGCTGTCCTGTGTCTGCGAGTCGTCTTCTCTGTTATATTCACTAGATGTCACATATGAATGATACTGTATGTAGGCCTTTGTCCGACTTGGTTCACTTAGTATAATGGCCTCCAAGTGCATTCCATACTGCTGCAGGCGGCATTATTGTATTCTCTTCATAGCTGAGTGATGTTCCGCTACACACGCGCGCACACACACACAATCTAGGTCTTTCTTATCCGTTCTTCTGTTGATGGACATCTAGGTTGCTTCCACATCCTGGCTGTTGTAAATAGTGCTGCTGTGAGCGCTGGGATGCATGTATCTTTTCGGACTGTGGCTTTCTTCAGATATATGCCCAGATGTGGGCATGAAGTAGTTTTTTTTTTTTTTAAGGAACCTCCACACTCTTCTTAGTGGCTGCACCAACTTCCATTCCCCACCCCCAGTGTGGGAGGGCTCCCTTTTCTCCACACCCTCTCCAGCATTTATTTCTCGTGGACTTTTTTATGAGGCCATTCTGACCAGGGTGAGGTGATACCTCAGTGTGGGCTTTTGTTTTTTAAGCTTTTCATTTCACATTCGAGTACAGCTTCCCCACTGGCTCAGGGGTAAAGAATCTGCCTGCCAATGCAGGAGACTCAGGTTCGATCCCTGCGTGGGGACAATCCCCTGGAGAAGGAAATGGCAACCCACTCCAGTGTTCTTGCCTGGAGAATCCCCTGGACAGAGGAGCCTGGTGGGCGACAGTCCACGGGGTTGCAGAGTCAGACACGACTCAGCAACTGCGGAGCGACCACAGTGGATTAACAACGCTGTAACAGCTCCAGGCGGACCGCAGAGGGGCTCAGCCATACCTATACCTGTATCCATTCTGCGCCCAAACCTCGTTCCCGCACCCTGTAGCTCCGACTTGCATTTCTCTGGTCCTTCATGATGCTGAGCATCGAGCATGGTCTCAGGCGCTTCTGGGCGGTCTGTGTCGCCTCCCTTCCCTTTCAGCCCACGGAAGAGGATACAGGCAGAGGCTGAGGAAGAGGATCCTGGCCCTGTGGGCCTGCACGCCCTGGCCTGAGGACCACATCTACCTCCGGCACGTGACGCAGCGGGAGCACGCGGAGCTCCGGGACCTCCTGCGCCCGCGCGGGGCCGGGGCGCCGCCGCTCAGCGTGCTCCTGGTGGGCGCGGCCGGCGTGGGCAAGACCACCCTGGCCACCAAGCTGGTGCAGCACTGGGCGGAGGGCGTCCTCTTCCGGGGCCGCTTCTCCTACGTCTTCTACCTCAGCGGCCACCGGCTGGCCGAGCTCGGCAACACCAGTCTCGCCGGCCTGCTGGCCCTGGACTGGCCGGACTCACAGGTCCCCGTGGAGGAGTTCAGGGCGCACCCCGAGCAGCTGCTGTTCGTCATCGACGGCGCGGAAGAGGTGACCCTGGATTCCGACGGCTCCGCCGGCCGGCCTGGCGCCGACTGGTACCAGGAGCTCCCAGCGGCCAGCATCCTAGTCCGCCTGCTGAAGAAGGAGCTGGTCCCCGAGGCGACCTTGCTCGTCACCGCCGGGCCCCCCGGGGGCCGCGCCCTCCGGAAGCTGCTGCTCCGCCCGCGCTGTGTGACCATCCCGGGCTTCACCGAAGGGGACCGCTGGGAGTATCTCAGGAGGTTCCTGGGGGACCTGGACGTGGCCGAGGCGGCCTGGCACCGGATGCGGGCGTCGGAGACCCTGGTCGGCTCGTGTGCCGCGCCGCTGGCGTGCTGGGCCGTGTGCGCCGGCCTCAAGCGGCAGCTGGCCAGCAGCCCGGCCTCGGCGCTGGGCACGCCCACCCCCACCAGCCTCTACGGCGGCTTCTTCTGCAGCCTCCTCGCTGGGGCGGAGCCGGGTCTGCCGGCCGGCAGCTCGGCCGGACAGTGGAGGGCCTTCTGCTCACTGGCCGCCGAGGGGCTGTGGCTGGCCGCCTTCACCTTTGCAGGAGATGCCCTGGAGCGCTGGCGCCTGAAAGCCCCTTTCATCGATGGTCTCCTGCGGCTGCAGATTCTTCGAAGGGTCAGCGATTGTGAACAATGTGTGACGTTCGCTCACCGGAGCTTCCAGGCGTTCTTCGGGGCCTTGTTCTACGTGCTCTGGGGGACCCGAGGCTCGCTGGGCGGGCTCCCCCGGCATCAGGAGATGAGGCAGTGGCTGAACGATGCCTTCGCCGACGCCAACGCCTACTGGCGTCAGATGGTGCGCTTTTTCTTCGGTCTCTTAGGAACAGAGCTGGCCAGGCAGCTGGAAGAGGCCTTGGGTTGCCAGATGTCCCCCGGGGTGGCGCACGAGGTGCTGGACTGGGCGGAGGAGCTGGAGAGGTGCGGCCCCATCTCCGCGCACTTTGACTTCCTGTGGCTCTTCCAGTGCCTGCATGAGACCCAGGACGAAAACTTGGCCCGGCAGGTTTTAAATCACCTCCCGGAGGCCGATCTGGACATTCAGGGCTGCGAACACCTCCGGGTCTCTTCCTTTTGCCTCCAGCACTGTCAGAAGTTACGAAAGCTGAGGCTCTCTGTCAGCGGCCGGGTTCTGGAAAAGAAATGGACTTCTGGCATGGGAACTCCGGAGTGAGTATTGCAGATGCCCTCCTCCTTAACTGACTTTGGCTCCCCTTCGCAGGCTCTGCCCACATTCTTCCAGGAATCTCAGGGTCTGGTCTGTTGTATTATCCGTGGTTTGTTGTTGTTTTTCGTTGTTCAGTTGTTGAGTCATGTCCGGCTCTTTGCAACCCCATGGACTGCAGCACACCAGGCTTCTCTGTCCTTCACTATCTTCCTGAGTTTGCTCAAACTCTTGTCCTTTGAGTTGCTGATGCCATCCAACCATCTCATCCTCTGTCATCCCCTTTTTCTGCCTTCAGTCTTTCCCAGCACCAGGGTCTTTTCCAGTGAGTCAGTTCTTCACATCAGATGGCCAAAGGATTGGAGCTTCAGCATCAGCATCAGTCCTTCCAGTGAATATTCAGGGCTGATTTCTTTTAGGATGGACCAAGCATTCTAGATCAGTTCCAGTCTGTGAGCACTTTTTCCTTTAGGTTTTATGTAGGATTCCCTGGGTTCTTAACTCATCTATTTAGGGGGTAACTTTTGTATCTCAGACCCTGCTTGTTGAAGGTTTGTGTACCAGGCATCATGAGATGAATCTACTTGTGTCAAACTGGTGCCCGAAACGCAGTGGAGGGGGGTCTGGTATTGTCACTCAGAGATAAGAAGACTGGTGGGTAAATGCACAGTTCTCTTAGTCCATGTGGCTGTGAAGTAGCCCGTCCGGGGCCAGTGCCCAGCTCTATTTCAGAGCTCCAGACCTTCCCTGAAATGCCCCGTGGCTCTCCTCTGAGCATGTGTTGGAGCCAGAGTGGGGCCAGAGGTATCACCAACATCTTAAAGCTTTCTCTGAGTTTGTCCCTTTGTCCTCCTGAAAGAATAATATTTTAAAATACTTGAGTTTCGTCTGGTTCTTCTCCTGTGACCTTTTTTATCCTGTCCCTGACACTTCTGGCTTCCTGGCTGGATGGTAAGGAAGCTTGGCTGTTCTCCTAAATTCAGGTCCCAGAAATGTTTTCTAAATTGTTATCTTGAAACAGGAGTTGCTATATATGTTCTCAAGCCCTCAGATTTTCCAGAAGCACCAGTTCAGTTTTGAGTGAAGAAGTTGAAATGTGGAGTAGCTTCATTTCTTTGTGTTCACCTGACCGTGATATCAGTAAGGTGCTTGGTTTGGGGGTGTGACGGTGGGAGGTGAAGGGGACAAGAGAGGATGAGATGGCTGGATGGTATCACCAACTTGATGGACATGAGTTTGAGCAAGTTCTGGGAGTTGGTGATGGACAGGGAGGCCTGGTGTGCTGCAGTCCATGGGGTCGCAAAGAGTCGGGTGTGACTGAGTGACTGAACTGAACTGATACTTGTGATTATTTGTCCTGTCCTGGAATCCCTAAAACTTCAATAGGTGACTGTTTTGGTGATGTCCAGTATTGGGTCATGTAAGTGCTTTTACTACAGGTGATTTTCCAAAAATAATCTCAACTTATTATGAGAATTAACACCCACGACATATCCCTCACATTATGCGTGATCATCCTAAGGTGTAAGGAAGTTTCAGACGTTCCCTGAAGTAACGATCTTCTGGTGTTGAGATTATTTCTTGCTTCTCTACAGCACAGCTTCTTACTGGCTTTTCCCCCTCAGTGGTTTTAAACGCTGTGTCAATATTACTGTTGCTCAGTTGCTAAGTCACAGCCTGTCTGACTCTTTGCGACCCCATGGACTGCAGCACGCTAGGCTTCCTTGTCCTTGACTATCTCCCAGAGTTTGCTCAAACTCATGTCCTTTGAGTCAGTGGTGCCATTCAACCATCTCATCCTCTGTCATCCCCTTCTCCTCCTGCCTTCAATCTTTCCCAGCATCAGGGTATCTTCCAGTGAGCTGACTCTTCTCATCAGGTGGTCAAAGTATTGGAGTTTCAGCTTCAGCATCAGTCCTTCTAAAGAATATTCAGGACTGATGTCCTTTAGGATGGACTTGTTGGATCTCCTTGTAGACTCTCAAGAGTCTCCTCTAACACCACAGTTCAAAAGCATCAATTCTTCGGCGCTCAGCTTTCTTCACAGTCCAACTCTCACATGCATTACATGACCACTGGAAACACCGTAGCCTTGACCAGATGGACCTTTGTCGACAAAGTGGCGTCTCTGCTTTTTGGGTGCATGTTTCCATGTTCAGGGCCCCAGTGCGTCCTCTGTGAGGGTGTCTTCCTGCATCCTGTACTTCATTCTGGGTGCTGGTTGGGTTTCACCGCCTCTCATCAGCATTCTCTCTCGTTTCCCCCACGAAGGATGAGTGCTGCTGATTTCCGGATGTATCAGTGGGAGGATATTTGCTCGGGGCTGTGCAGCGGGAACCTGAGCGAGCTGGACCTGAGTAACAGCAAGCTTAGCACGGCCTCCGTGATGAGACTCTGTCTCAAGCTGGGAAACCCACGGTGCAGACTTCAGAAGCTGACGTAAGTGTGAGACGCTCACGGTGTGAAGAATGCAGTCGGAGAACAACCCAATTTATTTTATCTTTTGATGACGGTCACAAGTATCTATCGGCCTGAAAGTGAGCTGGGCGCTTAGGAGAATAAAATCAAGGGACTTAGAGTCATGAAACTCGTACTTGGGCAGAGTTGACTGAAGTTTTTTTGAAAATGGCCATCTGATGGAGTAAGTGGCAAGCTGGTCAGAGAGGCTGGGCCTCTCTCGAGCAGATCCCTTCAGAGCCAATAACAACCCAGTTACTGTCATGAATTGTGGCTCTAGAATTAGTGTGTGGCATTCCCTTGTACGTGGCACCCTTTATTTCTGCTTGGTTTGAGTCTGACCTTTTTGTGTTTGTTTTTTCATTTTGCCACATTGTGTTGGCTTCTGCCAGACAAGGTGGATCAGCTGTAATTACTCATGCGTCCGCCTCCTGCCTCCTGCCTCCCCCATCGCAGATGGGGCTCCCCAGGCCACAGAGCAGCTTGTCACACCCCCCAGCCCCCGCCGCCAACCTTCACTGCTGTGTCCACAATTCTCTGTCTGCATCTCCATCGCTGCCTGCAAATAGGTTCATCCGTGCCATCTTTCTAAATTCCATATATATGCGTTGACATGCAGTATTTGTTTTTCTCTTTCTGACTTTGTATAACAGGCTCTAGGTTCATCCACATCACTAGAATTGACTCAAATGCATTGTTTTTTTACAGCTGACTGATACTTCGTTGTATATAGGGGCCACATCTTCCTTTTCCATTCATCTGTCACTGGACATCTAGGTTGCTTCCATGTCGTTACTGTAAACAGTGCTGCAGTGAACACTGGGGGAACCTGACCCTTTAATAATTTAGCTCCAGGGCACCCGGGCATCAGGCCCTGCAGCGCGTGGGGTCCTCCTGGATCAGGGATAGAACCTGTGTCCCCTATATTGGCGGGCAGATCCTTAACCTCTGGACCACCAGGGAAGTCCCAGAACAGTTACTTCTTGGCTTCATGGAGCTTACATTATAGCGGAGAAACAAAGTTCTTTTTTTATTTTAAAGATTTGTGTGTGTGTGTGGACCATTTTTAAAGTCTTTATTGAATTTGTTGCAGTACTGCTTCTGTTGGTTTTTTTATCTTCTCGCTGGAAGGCCTGTGGGATCTTAGTTCTCCAGCCAGGGATGAAACCCACACCCCTTGCACTGAGAGACGGAATCTTTAAATGCTGGGTCGCCAGGGAAGTCCCTGGGCAAACAGACTTCAGTGTTTATGGGATGGTGACTTCTCCCAAAGCAGAAGGAAACCAGTTCAGCAGCTCCGGCCGTGAAGAGGATGTTTTGTGTTTTTAAATGGAGGAGCCCCATCCCCGTCTTGCCTTGTTCAGAGTTGTCTGACTCTCAGACCCCATGGGCTGTAGCCCGCCAGGCTCCTCTGTCCATGAGATTCTCCAGCAAGAATTCTGGAGTGGGTTGGCCATTTCCTCCTCCAGGGGATCTTCCCGACCCAGAGATCGAACCTGCATCTCCTGCATTGGCAGGCGGATTCTTTACCACTGAGCCACCTAGGGAGCCCACACACACACCCGAGCATATAAAACAGACAGCTGGTGGGAGGCTGCTGCATAGCAGAGGGAGCTCAGCTTGGAGCTCTGCCGACCTGGGGGTGGGATGGGGTGGGCGGTGGGAGGGAGGTTTGGAGGGAGCCTGTGCACTCCCATGGCTGGTTCATGTTGATGTATGGCAGAGGCCAACACAACACTGTAAAACAATTGTCTTCCAGTTAGAAATGAAAATCGAATACAGTTCAGCACCACAACTCCCCTCAGTGTCTGGGTTCCTCTTGTATCACATCCTTTGTCCTGGCAGTTGGGGGTATGTGCAGTGTTGGAAAGATGAGCCGCGGGAGCATCTCCTCTCCAGCACTTCAGTCCTGCCTCTGTCCACAGCTGCAAGTCAGTGTCCCCCGTGGAGGCTCTGAGGAAGCTTGGCATTCTGCTTCGCGGTAACCAGCACCTAACTCACCTGGACCTCAGCTCCAACAGCCTGGACACCGCTGTGTGCACGGCCGTGTTCAGAATGCTGAGGCACTCGGCCTGCAGCCTCAAGTATCTGTGGTGAGTCGCCACGTTCTAGGTCTGTCCCTGACAACTCGAGTGGGTTTGAGGGCTCACTGGGGGGGGGGGGGCGGGAGGCAACATGCAGGAAACGGATGAGAAGGGTAGCAAAGGGGGAGAATGCATGGGGGTGGAGCATGGATGCTAAGTTGCTTTGGTTGTGTCCGATTCTTTCTGACCCCATGGACTGTAGCCTGCCAGGCTCCTCTGTCCCTGAGGATTCTCCAGGCAAGAATACTGGAGTGGGTTGCCATTTCCTCCTCCAGGGTGTCTTCCCGACCCAAGGATTGAATCTCGGTCTCCTGCATTGGCAGGCGGGTTCTTTACGGTCTGAGCCGCCAGGGAAGCCCCGGGTCTCTCTGATAGGTTGGAGTCTTGTGGCCTGAGCGCTGAGGTTTGCCATCAGCTCTTCACAGAACTCAGCAGGAACTCGAGTCTGAGCTTCCTCAGCCTGGCGGACAACGACCTCTCCCACGTTGAGCTGGAGAGACTGCGGGAGCCCCCGGGTACAGCCACCTGTGCCCTGAAGGAGCTGTCGTAAGTCACCCCCACTTCCGCAGAAAGCCCTTCCTTGCAGTGGGGCTGTGTCTGGGGCGCCTCGGGGACCCCTGTGTTGTGTCTCCACCACCCCACCCCCCCGCCACGGGTTCGTCCCCCTCTTGCCTCCCGCCCCGCCCCTCCTCTCCCCTCCCCTCGGGGCCTTCTCAGCTGCCCCTCTCCTCTGGGCTGTCACCCTCAGGCCACCTGCCCCTCCCCTCCCCTGCCCTCCCCTCTGGGCCCCCATCTTGGGCCTCTCCCTTTGGGCCAGTTTGGGCCACCCCTCTCCTGGGGGCTCCGTCTCAGCCTCCCCTGCCCTCCCCTCGGGCAGGCCTCAGCCAGCATCCCTCTCAGCTGGTCTTGGCCATCTTGACCATCAGCTGCTTTTGTCTCTCTTGTCTAACCTCCTCAGGCTTCTGCCAGCCTCCTGTAAACAGGCTGGTTTTCACCCAGGGCAGGGGCGATTTTGCCCTGCCCGGGACGTGAGGCAGTGTCTGGACACCTGCTTGGTTTTCACCTGTGGGGAGGAAAGTCTGCTCTTGGCATCTAGTGGGTCAAGACCAGCTGTGATCAAGACCCTCCAGAGCCCTGGAGCGTGCGTGCTCAGTCATGTCCAACCCTTGGTCACTCTTTGCGACCTCTGTCCGTGGGATTCTCCAGGCGAGATATACTGGAGTGGGTTGGCCATTTCCTCTTCCAGGGGATCTTCCCGAGCCAGGGATTGAACCTAGGTCTCCTGCATTGGCAGGTGGATTCTTTACCACTGAACCCCGTGGGGAGCCCCAGAGAGCCTTGGAGGGCCCCCCCCCAGTCAAGAACCATCTGGCCCAAAGGTCGGCAGGACTGAGATGGAGAGATCTTATTTTTTAAAAAACGTTTTATTTTGTATTGGGGTATAGCTGATTCCCAGACAATGCTGTGTTAGTTTGAAGTGAACAGGAAGGAGACTCAGCCAAATGTATAGATGTGTCCACTCTCCCCCAAACGCCCCTCCCATTCAGGCTGCCACCGGAGCCGCGTTCCCTGTGCTGTCCAGCAGGTTCTGTTGGTTCTCCATGTTAAATACAGCTGTGTGTCCATGTCCATCCCAAGCTCCCTGACTATCCCTTTCCCCATCCCCCCCAGTAAGTTCATTCTCTGAGTCCAATAGTTTCCTTTTAAATTAAAAAAAAAATTTTGATACATATTTTATCTTTTTTATTGTTTAAATTATGAAAATATGATAAACAGGTTTGGAAAACACAGAACAAAGTTACATATAGTTCCATTATATATTATAATTGTTAAAGTAGATAAATGAAGGTTTTTAGTTGGAATTTCAATTTCAAACTCTCAGGAATTAGAGTGAATGTACAGAGAAGTAAAAGAATATAGCAGACCTGAAAAGCATGATGAACCAATTCGACACAATTAAGATTTAAACAGGTTTGTGAGCCTCCTTCTGTTCCGTAAGATCGTTTGTGCCGTTTTTCAGATTTCACATGTGAGGAATGTCATGCGGTAGAGAAGTCGTACCTTCGCCACCTCACTCTCCTCCTTGGTGCTTCTCTTTATCTGACTTGATCTTTGGATGGTCTTGGGCCCCAGGATGGAGAGTAGGGGAGGAGAAAGGGAGCCGGGCATGGAGGGGGCTCACCCGGTGTCTCCCCCCCTGCAGGCTGGAGAAGGGGAACCTGTCAGTGGCCGCCTGTGAGGACCTGGCCTCGCTTCTCACCAGCACCCCCCGCCTGACTCGACTGTGCCTGGGACTGAACCCGCTCGGAGACGAGGGCACGCGGCTGCTATGCGGCTCCCTGACTCGGCCCGAGTGCGTCCTGCAGAGACTGGAGTGAGTCCCCCCCTGGCTCCGTGTCCCGGGGGGGGGGACCCTCCGTGGGGGCGGCCCCTGGGGGGGCGGCGGCTCTATCCCAGGTCCCCTCTGTGTCGCTGGGCTTTCCGGGTGGCTCAGTGGTGAAGAACCTGCCTGCCAATGCAGGAGACCTGGGTTCAATCCCTGGGTCGGGAGGATCCCCTGGAAGAGGAAATGGCAACCCACTCCAGTGTTCTTGCCTGGGAAATCCCATGGGGCAGAGGGGCCTGGAGGGCTAAGGTCCACGGGTTCCCAAAGACTCAGACACGCCTGAGCAATTCACACACACGTACTGTATAGTCTGAACATTGGTGGAGATGCTACTCCAAGAACCATAGGGTACCAATAGCTGAGACTTGCCTAGGGTCCCCTCCATCACAGGACTTCTCCCCAGATGAAGACACTTGAACTTTGTGTTTGTCATTCCATTGCTTTAAAATAATCTTATCACACTTTTACATAGTCTCACAATGGAACGCTATACAGCAGTTCAAATGAAGGAACTGTAGCCAAACACAGTAACAAGTGGTATTCAGAAACATAATGTAGGAATGAAAAAACAAATTGGAGAATACTATATACAGTCTAATATTTGGCTTCCTGGTGGAGCTAGTGGTAAAGAACCTGCCGGCCAATGCAGGAGACATAAGAGCCATGGGTTTGATCCCTGGATCAAGAAGATCCCCTGGAGGAGGGCATGGCAACGCACTCCAGTATTCTTGCCTGGAGAATCCGCATGGACAGAGGAGCCTGGCAGGCTATGGTCCATGGGGTCGCAAAAGTCGGACATGACTGAAGTGACTTAACACATTTGTATAAAGCTCAAAAAAGCAAGACAAAAGATGTGTTTGTTTTTTGAACCCAGCCATGAGTGACGGGCATGCCCTTGGTGCACTCGATGCGTCAGTCTGGGCTGAGAGAGGGTCACAGGGGCGGGTCCCGGGCGGGTCCTGGATGGGCCTCACCCGAGCTGCAGTCCTGAGCGCCCGTCTCTGCGCTTCTGGTCACACAGGCTCTGGTGCTGCCGGCTCGGCTCGCCCAGCTGTAGGCACCTGTCGGACGCCCTCCTCCGGAGCCGGAGCCTGACGCACCTGAACCTGAGGAGGAACAATCTGGGAGATGGGGGAGCGAAGCTTCTGTGCGCAGCCCTCGGCCACACGGACTGCGCCCTGCAGAGCCTGAAGTGAGTTCCGTCACTTCCTTATGGTCAGAGGCCGAGAGGAGGGTTGTGTGACTTGGCCTGAGGTCAGCTGGGATCTGAGGCCCAGGCCCGGTAGCCAGTCCCGAGAGGACTCTCGGTTTTGTTGCAGGTGGGAATGTGCGGGTGGGTGTTGGTGGTTGTTTAGTAGCTCAGTCGTGTCTGACTCTGCGACCCCATGAATCGCAGCACGCCAGGCATCCCTGTCCATCACCACTCCCGGAGTTCACCCAAACCCATGTCCATCGAGTCGGTGATGCCATCCAACCATCTCATCCTCTGTCGTCCCCTTCTCCATCTGCCTTCAATCTTTCCCAGCATCAGGGTCGCATCAGGGTCCTTTCCAATGAGTCAGCTCTTCACATCAGGTGGCCAAAGTACTGGAGTTTCAGCTTCAACATCAGTGCTGCCAATGAACACCCAGGACTGATCTCCTGTAGGATGGAATGTTCTTTGATAGCAAAAAAAAAAAAAAGAGTCTGGGTACTCTGGGGGTCAGTGTTGCAGAGAGAAGTCCTGAACATGGATGAACCCGTTGGTGGCCTGAGGGTGGCGGGGAGAGGGCTGCATGGCTGTTCCTTCTACTTTCTTCCGATCACGGGTACGTGGGGCACCCAGGCGTTCAGACCTCCTAACCAGCACCCTCCTCTTTCCAGGGCCCGGTAGAAGCCTGGTTTTGGAATCGCTTTCTTCCTTAGAAGGCGGGCTGGAACATGCAGAGAGGAAGGGTTCAAGGGTTGCTTTTCCCTCATTTGTATTTTCTTTTTCCTCTTGCAGCTTGTCACACTGTTCTCTCACGGTGGCGGGCTGTTGGGAGCTTGCTCACGCCCTCAAGTGCAATGGTCGCCTGAAGATCCTGGACGTCGGGAACAACGCGGTTCAGGACGGCGGGGTGAAGGAGCTGTGCGGCGTCCTGAAGAGCCCGAGCTGTGTGTTGCAGACACTTGGGTGAGTCAGTGCCTTTTCTTTCCTTTTTTTTGGTTACCTTTTCTTCTGGTAAATCATTGAATTTACGGAAAAGGTGCAAAAGGGGTACAGAGAATTGCCATTACCTTTGAGCAAGATTCAGTGGTAGTTTACATTCTGCCTGATTTATTCTGCAGTCTCTCTCCTCTCCCATCTATCTGTAATCTCTATCATCTAGGTATGTGTATCTATCATCTGCGCATACATCTGTTATCTATGCCTTTGTGTGCCGTCTCCTCTGTCACTTTTGCCTTTGTATGCCTAGTAGCTAGCTGGTGTTTTCAGATTTTTGTATTTGAAATTTAGAAATAAGATGGAAAAATGTTGTCATGTTACTTTTGTCCTTTTAGGGGCCTTATAAATGAACACGTCCACTTCATACTGAAATTATTTCTTTCATATTCGGGCAGGCTAAGCTTCAGTTTCCTCACCTGTCAGGTGGGGTTTAAGATACCCCCTGCCTTTTACAGGATTGGTGCATGGATTAGACATTACGTGTCAACACTTGGAAAGTGTCTGGCGTGCGTTAGCAAGTCTGTTTCAGCAGCACGTGTGCTGTGTGTGTGTCTTCAGTTGTGTCCAGCTCTTCGCAACCCCGTGGACTGTGGCCCGCCAGGCTCCTCTGTCCATGGGATTTCTCGGGCAAGAGTACTCGAGAGGGTTGCCATTCCTTCCTCCAGGGGATCTTCCAGACCCAGGGATCGAACCCGTGTCTCTTGTGTCTCCCTCACTGGCAGGCGGATTCTTTACCACTGAGCTGCCTGGGAAGCCCTTCTGTAGCGTGTTTGCCCCTAAATCATGAATCCCTTTTGTCTGTAACTCCTCCATCTTGGAGGACCATCTTTGACACTTCTGTCCCACCACACCTAGGCTGGAGAAATGCAGTTTGACGGCCGCTTGCTGCCGGCCTCTGTCCTCTGTTCTTGGAAGCAGTAAAAGCCTGGAGAATCTGAACCTTTTAGGAAACGATCTGGGGCTGGATGGAGTCAGCAGGCTGTGGACGGCCTTGAGAAAGTCGACGTGCAAGCTGCGGAAACTCGGGTAATTCCCCCGACTTCTACACGGGGAGGTGGCTGTCGGGATGGGGATGAATGGGACGAGGTCCTAAAGCGAGCCTACAGTTCGGTTTCCCAGGGTGTCCGGTTTCCCCGGGCGTCCAGTTTCCCAGGGCGGTTCTGGCCAGCAGAGCTTCTGGGGTCATGCATGGTGGTCTGTATCCACGTCGTCCAGCAGGGAGCCGCTGGCCACACACAGGTACTGGACACTTGAAATGTGGTTCCTGTGATGGACAAGCTGACTTTTTAATCTTTAGGCTGAATTAACCAGCCATGTGTGGCTGGTGATCCCCAGACTGGATGGCGCAGTCCTACGCACTTGGGTGTTTTGGGGAGTGAGTCCCCTACTTTTCTGATCCTGGTGCCGACTGTGTTTTGCTCAGATATTCACTCAGTGACTTCCTTCCCAGCGCTGACCTTGGCCGAGCACAAGGGCGTGGTAGCTGGTGTGACACATGGTCCTGGGCCTTCTCATCGTGGTGTGTGGAGATAACAAATCCGAGACCCGTGAAAGCAGGGTTAGCTGCCATGAATGCTGGGAGAGAAGCTTCGGGTTGTGGTGGAGATCAGGGTGGTGACCGAAGGCATATCTGTGGGGGTCCCGGCGAGGCTGGGGGGACGAACCATGTGTCAGGCAGGGAAGACAGACAGTGACTGCAGCTGAGGGAGGCGTGTGCTTTGAGGAAGCCAGAGGAACATGTGCGGAGCTCCGAGGTTGGACTGAGCTCTGTGTGACCCTTGGGGGCATTGAAAGAAGAGCGTTTGATTTTTTTAAACTTTTAATTTTCTATTGGAGTATAGCCGATGGACAATGTGATAGATTCAGGTGAGCAGTGAAGGGACTCAGCCATCCATATATATATACCGACTCTCCCCCAAACTCCCCTCCCATCCAGCCTGCCACATGACACGGAGCAGTTCCCTCTGTCTACAGTAGGTCCTTGTTATCCATTTTAAATACAGCCGTGCATACATGTCCATCCCAAACTCTCTATTTTCTCGCCACTGGCAACTGTAAGTTCGTTTGAAAGAAGAGCATTTAATTAGAACACTTCCCACCTTGTTCAATATCCTGGAGATGAGGTCAGAAAGATAAACTGTGGTTTTACTTATTTATTTTTTTTGAGAAAGACCTTACACTAAGCACGTTTTAGCAGGAATCCTCTTCAATATCAGGGAACCTTGCCCACTTTGAGAAGTTGGTCAAACTCTGTCCGTTGAGGATTTCGTAGTGTCAACTTGATAACTAAGATGTACATGAAACATTTTATTGGAGGATAGTTGCTTTACCATGTTGTTAGGTTCTCCTTCTCAGCAAAGTGTATCAGCTGTCTGTTCCTTACATCCCCTCTGTTTTGGATGTCCTTCTGATTTCGGTCGCCAGAGTATTGAGTAGAGTTCCCTGTGATGCACAGTAGGTTCTCATTAGTTACCTATTTTATACTTAACATCAATAATATGTATGTGTCAGTTCCAATCTCCCAATTCTTCCCACTCCTACCATCCCCCCTTTATGTCTACGTTTGTTCTAAATGTCTGTCTCTACTTCTGCTTTGTAAATAAGATTATATACACCAGTATTTTTCAGATTCCACATACTTGCATTAATATACAATATTTGTTTTCCTGACTGACTTCACTCTGTTTGACGGTCTCTACGCCCATCCACATCTCTGCAGATGCTGAGTCATACATTTTTAAAAATGGAAGTATGGCTGATTTATAATTGTGCTGGTTTCAGGTGTAAAGCAAAGTGATTCAGTTATGCATACTGTGTCTATTATATCTATTCACATTCTTTTCCCTTGTGGGTTATTACAGAATTTCGAGTATAGTTTTCTATGCTGTGTATGTCCTTAGTGATTGTGCTTTTCATTGGAATACCCTGTCATGTTTGTTTCATCGTCCTTCCTGGGGATTTCCCATCTCCTTTGTGCCTGGGCCTTTCCATGGAAAGGAGCTCTAGTGCCTTGGAATCTCTCTGCGTGACGCTGGAGGTAGAGAGAGATCCATGGGATGGTAACAGTTGGCTTCTCTTTGGGACACCCACCTTAGCATCTCATTCTGTCTCCCTCTTCTCCTTCTGCCTCTATGTTTGCAGGCTCGAAAAAGACTTGTGCTCTGTAGTGAGTGCCGACTTGGAGAAACTACACGAGAAGGGGTGCTTTCTGAGAGTCCGGCCTCAGTGGGACTTCAACGACCCTGAAGAGAGATGGTGGTGGTGACCCAGGGAGGAGACACCACAGGTTCACCACGGCCTGTCCTGGGAGAAGAGCCTCCCGGACGCGTGTGTTGCTCAGGAACTTCCGTTCATGGGGACGAATGAGCCAGTGCCTCCAGAATGCCCCTTCAGTCTGTGACAGGCAGCATGTCAAATGCCCAGTCTCCAGAATCCTAATCCAAGTCTGTATTTGGCCCAGGATCCTACATTGGCTTGCCTGTAAGGTTTTTTTTTTTCCCTCATTGGTGTAATAATTTAAATTCTTGGGGCCATTAAGAGGATTAAATAAAGCAAAGGATATTTAAAAAAAGTCTTGAAATAAAAAACTTCATTTCTCATGGATTGAGAGGTGGGATAGATGGAGTTATAATTCCACAATTATAATACTGTGATGAAATTACCTGATGGACTCCTCGACTGATTCTTCTTTGTTTTACAAATTGTATTTATTTATTTTTTAACATTGTATTTTGTATTATAGCTATACAATAGCTGATAACTATAGCTGATTAACAGTGCTGTGATAATTTCAGGTGGACAGCCATAATACACATGTATCCACTCTCCCCCAAACTCCGCCGCCCCCCCCCCCCCCCCATCCAGGCTGCTACATAACACTGCGCAGAGATCCCTGTGCTCCGCGGTAGGTCCTTGTTGGTTATGCATTTTAAATACAGCCGTATGTACATGCCAATCCCACATTCCTGGGGGAAGTGGGGTAGACTGATTCTTAATATGCAAATAGACCCAGTTTCGGCCTTTGTTTCTTGTTGTGAAAGATCCCAGGCTGTGTTTACATCTAAAGCATAATCCACCAATTCCAACGAAAATACTGAATGTGGATCCCACACAGGATATGATGTGACATCGATGGTGTCATGCATGACAAGTATATGAACAGTTGGAACTTACAAAATGGTCATTTTCTCTCCCTTTCCCTAACACCCAAGATTCTTTCTTATCCTCCTTTTCAATAAGCAAGTGCTACCAGTGGTCTCAGGGCACAGTTGGAGATTTTATTTTGATTTTAATGATTTATAAAACACCTTCATTTTTTTGTTGTTTTTTCAGTTGCTAAATCAAGTCCAACTCTTTGCAACCCCATGGACTGCAGCACACCAGGCTTCCCTGTCCTTCACTGTCTCCCAAAGTTTGCTCAAACTCATATCCATGGAGTCGGTGATGCTGTCTGACCTTCATTATGTGTCTGAATCCACAAAACCCTGTAGGTAGGACATCCCTATTTTACCGATTTCAACACAAGTGTACTGAATATGATTTGTAACAGACCACAGAGAACGTGAGTCAAATAATTGAGCTTTAGTGATCCAACTCTCCTCTTTTAAGAACCAACATGTCTTACAAGATCCAGTGGGATCTTGTGGTAAGTTGAATCCCATGACCCTTTGTCCATGTGCCCTCACTATTAAAAGAAACTCAGTCCTTAACATTTTCTTCCTTCTGCACCTCCATCTACCTGTTATTTGCAGATGAAACCCATGATAGAGACATTGGGGAGAATAGATGACCTGAGTTAGAAAGTAGTGTCCAGGTTATGTATCGAGGGCTTCAGTCATGTCCAATTCTGCAATCCTATGGACTGTAGCCCACCAGGCTGCTCTGTCCACGAAATTCACCAGGCAAGAATGCTGGAGTGGATGGCCGGACCCTCCTCCAGGGGATCTCCCCAACCCAGGGGTTGAACCCATATCTCCAACATCTCCTGCCTTGGCAGGCGGGGTCTTCACCACTGGTGCCACCTGGGAAATGTCAAGGTACATACTTTAAAAAAAATCAAAGGTTTAGATCACTTTGGGTTACTAGTAATTAGAATGGGGATATGTTTCTGTTTATTTAAAAATTTTATTTTAGGGACTTCCCTGGTGTTCCAGTGGCTCAGACTCTGAGTTCCCAGTGCAGGGAGCCTGGGTTGAACCCTGGTCAGGGAACTAGATCACAACCAAGATCGAAGGTCCCATGAGCTGCAACTACGACCCGGCACTGCCAGATAAATAAGTAGTTTTTAAAAAATTTATTTTATTATAGTTGATTTACAATGTTGTGTTCATTTCTATTGTACACTCTAGTGACTCAGTTATATGTATATATACATTCTTTCTCATATTCTTTTCCATCATGATTTATCACAGAATACTGACTATATTTCCCTCTGCTATTCAGTAGGACCTTGTGGTTTATCGACTGTATATATAGTAGTTTGCACCTGGTAATCCCAAACTCCGAGTTCATCCCTCCCCCATAGCCCCACCCTTTGGCAGACCCAAGTCTGTTCTCTGTGAGCCTCTTTCTATTTCACAGGTAAGTTCCTTTGTGTCATATTTTAGATTCCACGTGTAAGTGTTGTCGTATTTATCTTTCTGCATCTGACTTTCTTCTCTTAATGTGATGAGCTCTGCATCCATTTGTGTCGCTGCAAATGACATTATTTCATCCTTTTTCATGACCAAGTAGTATTCCGAGTGTGTGTGTGTGTGTGTGTGTGTGTGTGTGTGTATGTAATCATATCTTCATCCATTCATCTGTTGATGGACATTAAGGTTGCTTCCATGTCTTGGCTATTGTAAACAGTGCTGCTGTGAATATAGGGATGCATGTATCTTTTCTGAGTGTAGTTTTGTGTGGACATTTGCCCAGGAGTTGGATTGCTGGATCATATGGGAACTCTAGTTTTTTAACAACCTCCATACTGGTTTCCATATAGCTGGGCCAATTTGCATTCCCACCAACAGTGTAGGAGGGTTCCCTTTTTTCCACACCCTCTCCAGCATTATTGTAGACTTTTTAGTGGTGGTCATTCTGGTAAATGTGTGGTGGTACTTCATTGTAGTTTTGATTTGCATTTCTCTAAGTATTAGTGATGAGCATCTCTTCATGTGCCTATTGGCCATCCTGGTGTCTCCTTTTGGAGAAATGTTTCTGTAGCTCTCCTGCCACTTTTTGATGGGGTGTTTTGTTACTGAATTGTATGAGCTAATTGTATACTTTAAAATCAAGTCCTTATCAGTCCTGTCATTTGAAAATATTTTCTCCCACTCTATAGCTTGTATTTTTGTTTATGGTTTTCTTTGCTGTGCAAAAGCTTGCTAGTTTGATGCAGTCCCATTTATTTCTGCTCTTATTTCTACCGTCTTGGGAGACTGACCTAAAAGACCATTGGTACGTTTTATGTTGTTAGCGTTTTGTCTATGTTCTCTTCTAAGCATTTATGGTGTCTTATCTCTATAAGTCTTTAAACCATTTTGAGGTTATTATTGAGTATTGTGTGAGAGAATGTTCTAACTTCATTGATTTATACGTGGCTGTCTAGCTTTCCCAACACCACTTGCTGAAGCACCTGTATTTTCTCCACTGTATATTTTTGCTTCCTTTGTTGAAGATTAACTGACCTAGGTGTATGGGTTTATTTCCGGGCTCTATTCTGTTCCACTGATCCGTATTCTGCTTTTGTGCCAGTGCCACGCTGTTTTGATTACTGTAGCTTTGTTGTATTGCCCGAAGTCTGGGAGGGTTGGGACCTGTTATTTCTTTTTATTTTTTTATTTTTTTTTCTTTCTGTTATTTCTAATAATCTGGACTTGGGGAATCAAAAGCAGGTTTACCTACCTGAGAAGGAGTGGTGATTCGACAAAAGAAGTGATGGGATCAAAGGGATGTGCATGACCCTTTACTACAGACTCAAAATCTGGTCCCATGTCATAGTCTATTCGAAGCTTGATTTAAACTTCAGGCTCTCCTAAACCGTGAAACAGAAGCTCTGTATCCTGAGAGCAGTGGGTTGGAAGGAAGGAGAAGTCCAGGAGCAGGAAAGTGATCTGCTTAATGGACACAGTGATTGACTGAACATCGGTGTTGCTAGACTTGGATGTTTCAAGCCAGATTTCTTGGGATGAGTAGAGTATCAATAGGGAAATACCCATGTGGAGGTTTACTGATGAAGACAAATATATCTTCTGTCCAGCTGGTGGTTTCTTCTTTTATTGACCCCTACATATTCATTGATTGCTGTTCTTGTTCAGTCGTGTCCAACTCTGTGACCCCATGGACTGCAGCACACCAGGCTTCCCTTTACTACATCATCCTTCACTATCTCCTGGAGTTTGCGCAAACTCATCTCCATTGAATCGGTGATGCCATCCAACCATCTCATCCTCTGTCATCCCTTTCTCCTCCCGCCTTCAATCTTTCCCAGCATCAGGCTCTTTTCCAATGAGTCAGTTCTTTGCATCAGGTGGCCAAAGTATTGGAGTTTCAGCTTCAGCATCAGTCCTTCCAATGAATATTCAGGCCTGATTTCCTTTAGGATGGACTGGTTGGATCTCCTTGCAGTCCAAGGGTCTTTCAAGAGTCTCCTTCAAAACTTCAGTTCAAAAGCATCAGTTCCTCAGCATTCAGCTTTCTTTATGGTCCAACTCTCACATCCATATACGACTACTGGACAAAGCATAGCTTTGACTAGATGGACCTTTGTTCGCCAAGTAATGTCTCTGCTTTTTAATATGCTGTCTAGATTGGTCATAGCTTTTCTTCCAAGGAGCAAGCGTGTTATAATTTCATGGCTGTAGTCACCATCTGCAGTGATTTTGGAGCCCCCCAAAATAAAAGTCTGTCACTGTTTCCATTGTTTCCCCAACTATTTGCCAAGATTCAGGAGCAGAACCTGGGGGTTCTAGGATCCCTAAGGAGCAGCAGGAAGGGGGAAACAGTGGGAAAACATGAAGCCAAGACATCTGAGACCTGGATCAACCACAGGTGAAAATCATCATGGGCCCTGATATACAAAGTGAAAACAGAATTCAGCAGGTAGAAGATGACGAAGGTGACCACCAGCATCAGGATGGTGCAGGCGGCTCTGATCTCTGGGGGGCATTTGTGGTGCCCAGTGGGGGTGTGGATGTACTGCACCCTCTGGTGGTGTCTGAGCAGAAGCATCATTGAGCCACTGGACCAGACCATGAGGGTAATAAACACAGCATCAGAGGTGGACCACAAGTAGACCAAGTCTGCATTAGAAGCTGGGGGTGAGCAGAACCACTTGCCTTGGGCATCAGTATAGTTGTGCTCATCCTGTGGACCAGAGATGCTCACAGGAATCCAGAAATTCATTAAGAGACTGAGCATCCAGCAGACCCAACAGGAAGGACCAGTGACCCTGGGGGACTTTCCTCTGAGCATCACCCACTCCGCTCTGCTGGGGGTGAGAGTGAAGGCCTGATAGGTGCTCAGGATGCAGGTGGAGCACAGGGTGGTGCCGCGAGCCACCCTCTGGATGTAATACACAAACTTACACCCAAGGCCGGACAGGGGCTTCCTCAAAACAAAAGCAGCCATTGTGTCTGGAACCCCAGCGGAGAGAAGAACCAAGGAGTTGGCCATGGCCAAGTGGGTGACAGCCGTCTGCGGGGGTCTCTGTCTGTGGCCAAGCAAGACTGGGGAGACATTACAGAAGAAGAGGATGATGTTGGCCAGAGCCCCGGTCCCAACCTGGAGCAGAAGTAGGGCTTTCAGAAACGTTTCCCCTGATTCTTTCTGGGGTGGGGGAGCATCTTTCTGAATGTGGGTTTCTCTGGTGGCTCAGACAGTAAAGAGTGCGCCTGCAATGCAGGACACACAGGTTCGATCCCTGAGTTGGGAAGATCCCCTGGAGAGGGGAATGGCAACCCACTCCAGTATTCTTGCCTGGAGAATCCCATGGACAGAGGAGCCTGGTGGGATACAGTCCATGGGGTCACAAAGAGTCGGACATGACCGAGAAACTAGCACTTTTGCTTGCTCACATCCTTCTGAGCACACGTGGAGAGGGTTTCAGAGCAGCCTGGCGTGAAGAGCAGGATTTGCTAGTGCAGACAGGGGGACTCTTATATGACCTTGTACGCGGGTCCTGGACCTTCTATTCTGAAAAGAGAGACACTATCATACTCCACAGAAGGGACTTAACCTGCAGAAGTATACCATTGACACCTATTTCACATTTTATCATTATTACTTTGTATTTCTTTCTGTTTACTTTTATATTCTGACTCCCTACACAGATGTAAAACCCATGAGCTTAGGAGCCATGCCTATGTTGGTAAAAATAATATATATATATATGACTGACACATAATAATAAATTAAATTTAATAAACATGTAGTTGGTAAACAAGTGAAAGGAGACGAGAACAAAAATACACTGTTGTTCTTCAGTCGCTCAGTCACGTCTGACTCTTTTGACCCCATGGACTGTGGCACGCCAGGCTTCCCTGTCCTTCACTGTCTCCAAGAGTTTGCTCAAACTCATGTCCGTTGAGTCTGTGCCTGCATGATATTTATAATTCATTTTTATCCTCCCTACCATTATCATGCATGAAGAAAATTAAACAGAAAGGCAAAAAATATACATATTACAGGGTTACAGAGCTTATTAAAACTTTCAGAGAATATAGTTTCAGCTGTGGAGAAATCTAAATTAAACATTGATGTGATAGTATACAAAACACCCATCATAAAATTGGTAGCACTCTGACTATACAGGCTGTTGAAAGTCCCTCAGATAATCTGTTTGGTATGGAAAATAACCTTAGTTTGCAAAGAATTTTAATCATTAATAATTTTGCAGGTCTTGACTTGCTGGAGAGTGGAGAGATTTGTGGAGAGATTTTTCCAAAGCAGTCTCCAGCCTGCCTCAGGCCATATGTAAACATAAACACTTCAGTCAAAACATCCAGGTGTACACCTTCAATAAGTACAATTTTTGCTTGTCAATTATGTCACCAGAAAGCTAATAAAATACTTTGGTTGTTAGACCCAATGCACAGACAGATTGCTTTACATCTTCATTAGTTTTTGTTTTTGTAAAAATGAGAATCCTGCTAAACTTAGAAATGAATGATAACTAGTCTTTTTTGTTAAGATTTTTTTTTTGATGTGGACCATTTTTAAAGTCTTTATTGAATTAGTTACAATTGTTTCTGTTTTTATGTTTTGGTTTTTTGACCTCAAGGCATGTGGGATGCCTTCGCTCCAGGACCAGGGATGGATCCTGTACCCCCTGCATTGGAAGTCTTAACCACTGGACTGCCAGGCAAGTCCCAAAAGAAAGATTTTAAGGAACAATCTAACTTTATACATCCAGGAACTAAAAGAAAAAAAATACTAAGCCCAATGCCACCAGAAGGAAAGAATTAACAAAAATCAGAGCAGAAGTAAATGAAATACAGACCAGAGAAATAAAAGATCAGCAAAGAAGAGAGCTGGATTTTTGAAAAGATAAACTCTCCACCCGGTAGGAATGTGAGGGATGATTATAACATTCAAGGTCAGGCTCATAAGGCATTTCCCATCTTACTAGTGTTTCTTGTCCTGAGTCCAGCTGAATTTACTTCCCTTAAAAAAAAAAAGAAACACATTTTCCTTTTATCACAACAATTCACATCCTTCCTTTTTCCTGGAATTCCCTTCTTCCCACTACTTCAACTGTCTTGCTTCTTCAGTCTTGCCCACTTGGTTTCACTTGCTCACAGTCACCTGATGATAATCCTCAATGACAGTTTCTGATTTGCTATCTCAGTCTCAAGATGAGATGGGGAGGAAGGTGGGAGAGGGGTTCAGGATGGGGGACGCGTGTACACCTATGGCTGCTTCATGTCAATGTATAGCAAAAACCACTACAATGTTGTAATTAGCCTCCAATTAAAAAAATACATAATAAACAAAAAGAAAACTTGAATGAGAGGTTAAGATACTAGAAGAAGCAAAACTGGGTAAGATCATTGACGTAAATACAGATGTTACCTTGGGAAAGAAGCTGAAATTCTTGCTCCATTGGAAAGAAGATGAACTTTAACATTCCACTGTTCCTATACCTACGTCCCACTGATGCTGCTGAAATGAAAGTCACTCTATGATGAGGAAGTGATTTTCCTGTTGTACACTGACACCAGAGAATTTGAATAATAAAATATCATTTGCTAAAAAAAAAAAAACACCCTAAATCTATGGTTTCTTTTTTTTTTTTCTTTGCTTTTGCTTTTCTCCACCTCTCTTTTTGGGCTTCCCTGGTGGCTCGGATGGTAAAGAATCTGCCTGCAATGCAGGAGACTCGTGGTCAGTCCCTGTGTCGGGAAGATCCCCTGGAGAAGGGAATAGCAACCCACTCTTCTGCCTGGAGAATCCCATGGACAGAGAAGCCCGGTGGGCTACAGTCCATGGGGTTGCAAAGAGTTAGACGCGACTGAGCAACCAACAGTTTCTCTTTCAATACGTTGAGAGTCGTACGGGGACAAGTATAGCTCACCTTGTTGACTAATAGATTCTCTGCCCACAGTGTCTGGACACTAAACATCCCGTGAGCATCAGCTGCTGCTATTCCACAGCATCTCCAACAACAGAAGGAGGAAACACAAGACGTATGGATTCTGATCTCTGCTTTGAATTATGATTACCTGCAACTTCCGTAGCCTTCCTAGAAAGCTACGTTTCACCGTGGCCCCAGTCGTAACAAAGCACAGACCTAACCTCGTATTGGATCTCTTCCTTTGGCCCTGTTGCCTGTGCTCAGCTGCGCTGGTTTGAGAAACAACACTGCCTGCATGTGTGCCAAGCTTCAGTCATGTCCACGTTTGCCACCCTGGGTGTGGACGCTCAGAGTGAGGCAGAGTCCGCCTGTATCCTACACAGTCTCAGCTTCAAACTCCTCTCCTGCTGGAGAGCCTGCTCTCCCGTTTCCTGTCCTGAGACCGAACACAAGGGCGCACTCACCTGCCTGCACTCGGCTCCACGCTCAGCAGGGAGTGTCAGTCAGGATGGGCCCAGTTATAGGGACGGGGTCCCTGGGCCCGATCTCCCCGCAGAGGAGCCATTATCATGTCATCTGGAGTGGAGGTGACTCTGTCTGCATGGAGAGTCTGGGGCGTCTCCAGGGAGGAGCAGATCTTACCCCCCGTGCTCCTCACCCTCACCCACGCCTGGGGACTAGTCACGACTCCTGGCAATTATTGGGAAGGTCCACAAGGGCAGCTGAGCAGAGG
>JADEYB020000022.1:47552607-47580006 GCA_015832495.2 Alces alces | reverse complement strand
GAGTTGGACTATAAAGAAAGCTAAGCACCGAAGAACTGACGCTTTTGAATTGTGGTGCTAAAGAAGATTCTTGAGAGTCCCTCGGACTGCAAGGAGATCAAACCAGTCCATCCTAAAGGAAATCAGTCCTGAATATTCATTGGAAAGACTGATGCTGAAGCTGAAACTCCAATACTTTGACCACCTGATACAGAGAACTGACTCACTGGAAAAGATTTTGAAGCTGGGAAAGATTGAAGGCAGGAGGAAAAGGGCACAACAGAGGATGAGATGGTTGGATGGCATCACTGACTCAATGGATATGAGTTTGAGCAAGCTCTGGGAGTTGGTGATGGACAGGGAAGCCTGGCGTGCTGCAGTCCATAGGGTCACAAAGAGTTGGACACGACTAAGCGACTGAACTGAACCATGTAAAGAAAATCCGATGTGAAAAATGATACAACCCATTGAATAACATTGATTTTTGTGTAACACTACAGCACATCAGAGAAATATGAGTGAAAAACAACAACACAAAAACATAACACCTTCTCCATTTCCCAGGATTCTTATCCTCACCTATAAAATAAAACCTCCACCCCCTCTGGAGTAACATAATGTAGAGCAATACTGGATTATGCGTAAGCGTATATCGGTTATGAGCTACACCACAGGGAGATAAACTTTGTGAAAACACTTCAGACGTTCCTGAAGAAAGGAGGTTTCTTTCAGGCAGCTGCACTGGCCAAGGGGAAAACTGGTTTCCTCAGTAATGGCTGGCATCTTTTTCAAGTTGATAATCTCATAGATTCACTTTCAGACCTCCCAAGGCAGCAAAAGCACTTGTCTATTTGACCTTCAAAGTTATTTGGATTTCATGTAAAAATCTGTATTGAGTACAAACATCAATTGTACCAACTTCTAATTATCAAATAAATTAGTCATGGGTATATAAACATACAGCATGGAGACATAATTGCATGATGAAAAGTGGTAAGAGAGTCAATCTTCAAAGTTCTTGTCACAAGAAAATTTTTGTAGCACCTAAGAGGTGGAAATGGAGACAGATTTTATTTTTGGGGCTCCAAAGTCACTGTGGACGGTGATTGCAGCCAGGAAATTAAAATACGCTTGCTCCTTGGATGAAAAGCTATGACAAATCTAGACAGTGTATTAAAAAGCAGAGAACATCACTTTGCCAACAAAGGTCCATATAATCAAAGCTATGGTTTTTCCAGTAGTCATATATGGATGTGAGAGTTCGACCATAAAGAAGGCTGAGTGCTGAAGAAATGATGCCTTCAAACTGTGGTGCTGGAGAAGCCTCTTGAGAGTCCCTTCGACAGCAAGGAGATGAAACCCATCAATCCTAAAGGAAATCAACCCTGAATAGTCATTGGAAGGACTGATGCTGAAGCTCAAATACTTTGACCACCTGATGTGAAGAACTGACTCACTGGAAAAGACCCTGATGCTGACAGAGACTGAGGGCAGGAGGAGAAGAGGGCAACAGAAGATGAGATGACTAGATGGCATCACCAACTCAATGGGCATGTGTTCGAGCAAACTCCGGGAGATAGTGAAGGACAGGGAATCCTGGTATGCTTCAGTTCACGTGATTGTGAAGAATCGGATATGACAACGTTGACAACAACGTGGAGGTAGATAGATATTAACTGGATAATAACTAGATATTAACTAGACTAATTTGACTGATCATCTGTAACATATACAAATATTCAATCATAATGTTGTAAGTCCTGAAGTGATATAATGTCACATTAATTATGCTTCAGTAAAAGTGGGTATAAAAATATAATTACAGAAGAAAGGAATTGGCTATTATTGAAGCTGTCTACTACATATCTAAGGGGCTTCCCAGGGGCACAGTGGTAGAGCCCACCTGCCAATGCAGGGGATGCAGGAGACGTGGGTAGAGCCCTGGTTTAGGGAAATCCCCCAGAGGAGGAAATGGCAACCTGCTCCAATATTCTTGCCTAGAAAATTCTATGGACAGAGGAGCCTAGGGTTGCAAAGAGTCAGACTTGACTGAGAGATTGAACATGGATGCATTACATATTTAGCTATTTAACCATTTTTTCTAACAATTCAAGAGCAGATCCTAGGAGTTCTAGGATCCCTCAGGAGCAAAAGGAAGGGGGAAACAGTGGGAAAACATGCAGCCAAGACACTAGAGGTCTGTATAAACCATAGGCAAGATCTAAAAAGGCAGTGATATATAAAAAAAGAATTCAGCACATAGAAGATGACAAAGGTGAGCACCAGCATCAGGATGGTGTGGGCGGCTCTGGTCTCCGGGGGGCATCTGTGGTGCCCAGTGGGGGTGTGAATATACTGCATTCTCTGGTGGTGTCTGTGCAGGAGAAGCACCATGGAGCTACTGTGTAAGGAGCTGTGGGTGAGCAGAACCACTTCCCTTGATTGTCAGTATCATTTCTTGTGTTCTCTGGACCAGTAATCAAGGGAAGGCAGATATTCATTAAGAAACTGAGCATCCAGCAGATGCAATGGGAAGGACCAGTGACCCCGGGGGCCCTTCCCATGAGCATCACCCACTCTGCTCTCCTGGGGGTGAGAGTGAAGGCCTGACACGTGCTCAGGACACATGTGGAGCACAGGGTGGTGCTGTGAGCCACTCTCTGTATGTAATATACAAACTTACACCCAAGACTGTTCAGAGGGTTTCTCAAAACAAAAACTGCCATTATATGGGGAATCTCAGAGAAGAGAAAAATTAGGAGATTGGCCAGGGCCAAGTGTGTGAGAATCATGTCTGTGCGTCTCTTTTTCTGGCCAAACAAGATTGGAGAGTTGCTGTGAAAGAAAAGGATGACATCACCCAGAGACCCAACCACCACCTGTAACAGAGAAATGGTTTTCAGAACCACCTCCCCTGGGTTTCTCAGGGCATCTCTGTGAACAGACATGGAGAGGATATCAGTGTCCTGGAGGTGAAAGGAGGCTGTGCAGGTGACGACATCAGCAGTTGTCTTACAGAACCAACATTGGGAAAGAATTCTTGATCTTTTCCTCTCCTGAGAAGGGAGACATTGTCATACTCCACATGTGGGGCTCAACCTGTAGGACACGTGTATGACATCAGTTATACTTTTCACTATTAGTGTATTTATTTCTACTATTTAGCATATTCTTATTCTCCACCAGCATGTAAGTTCCATGAAGTTAAGAACTACATCCGGACTTCCCTGGGGTCCAGGGGTTAAGAAACTGGCTTGCAATGCAAGGACATAGGATCAAACACGTATCAGGGAACCAAGGTTCCACATACCGAGGAGCAAGTAAGCCTGCATGCTGCACCTACGACCCAAGGCAGCCAAATAGATAAATACATATTGTTTAAGAATGACCACATTTATCTTGTTTACCAACATGGTCGATGCATAATAGATATTACAAAATATGTACTGTGTATATGACTATGTGACAGGAGACAGAAACGCAGATACACTAAACCTCTTAGAGACATTCCTGCCTATTTTAAGAATTCATTAAGAAAAAAATAGCAAATTGCAAAAGTATTGGTGAACTTATAAGACTGTCCAGCTGATTTTAATACAGTTTCAAGAGAGTCAGTTATCCACACTTAAAAATCATATTTCTTCAGAACTAGAATACACAGTATAACTTAAAAAATCAGTTGTGGACCTCCACTTTCTAGTTCCTCATGTAAGGAGCTTGGGAGTCACCTCTCTGTCCTAACAAGGAGAACAACAAATAGGCTGAAAATTCTTGAATCAGTAAGAGAGGTGAGAGACAGGGGACATCACTGCCTCCACAAGGGAAGGGACAGCAGGTGAAGAGAAGGAACCAAGATTATATTGGAGCAGAGATTCATGAGCAGAAACCCCTCTGGAACAAGCCCTGGATAGGAAATCCTGCGTCATAATCTCTGGATTGATGGGGACTTGGTGTGTAGGAATCTGACAGAATCTCCAGGAGGACCACCCATCCCACAGTTCTGTAAGCCTGGTGATATTTCCCTCAGTTAATGTCAGCGAAATCCACCAGATCATTTGGCGTTCTATATCTGCTGTGACTAAGCATGCACACAGTCCAATGGAAGCAGCAATAATTAATGTGACGCTGAATCAGCAGAGGAGTGTGTAACTCACCTCGCCCCAGGCCAGCACAGAAGTCAGGGCTGGTCTGTGCAGGCCTCCTAAGAGAACGGGAAAGCCCTGCTGAGAGTTCGTCATGCGTCCAGGACCATGGACAGAGGAGTTGGCACCTCGGCCACGGACAGAGGGACACAGGAAACTGGGGAAGGTGGAGCAGGTTGCGTCCAGTGCAGAATCACTAAGACTTTTCTCAGAGATTGCCTCTGATGGCACTCAGTCTTAGCCACGACGACCACCTGGGGTCCTTGCCAATACTGGCCTTACAATGTCTGAACTGCTACAACAAAACATCACCCACTCAGACGATTACAAACAACAGAAACTTACTGCTTACAGTTCTGGAGGTTAGAAGTCCAAGATCAAGGCTGCAGCATGGTCCCCGTCTGGGGAGAGCTGCGCTCTTGATTCATGACTGATGCCTCTTGCTGTGTCCTCAGGTGATGGAAAGGGTCATGGGGCTCTCTGAGGTCTCTTTTACAAGGGCACTTAAATAGTTCATGAGGTCTCCACCTGCCCAAAGGCCCACATCCTAACACCATCATGTTTGGGGTTATGATATCAATATATGAATTCTGGGACAGAAATACTCAGACAATTCCATGGTTCAAGGTACATTCCACTGTATTTGAAAATATTAAATTCAGCACTGAATTATCACAGACAGTATTATTCTAATCCTATCACCAATTTTTAAAAAATATTTTATTTTGTATTGAGGTATAGCCGATTGACAATGCTATGATGGTTTCAGGTGAACAGTGAAGGGCCTCAGCTATACGTATACAGGTATCCATTCTCCACCAAACTCCCCTCCCATCCTGGCTGCCAGATCAAATTGAGCAGAGTTCGCTGATACACTAGATCATTTGTTGGTTTTCCATTTCAGTACTTCCAATTCTTTAAAAAGGGCATACATTGCTTATTTTCTAGCATTTGCACAGTTTTCACAGAGTTGAAAATTCATTAGATTTCATCTCACTCCAAAGTCTTTTTTTCTTTCTCCTTCTGCTACAGAATAAAGTGGGGGGGGGGCATTTTCCCATTCAATCAGAGAGACAAAAATATGAGCAATATCTATACACACAACTTAAAAACACCCAGAACTCTGACAGAATGTCTTAGCAGAAATTATAGCCCACAGTATAATTTGTTAGGTCCTGAGAAGTCACTAGACCCCTTTACACATGGTTGAGAAGCTCAGTGGCTCTGATCATGCAAACTTGACAGAGATTCCACAGTGACTCCCCTCCCTTTTCCCCTCATTGTCAGGGAACCCAGGGCGCAAGGATTCACAGTGAACTCAGCACCTTGGTCCCACTCAGATACACTGTTTTTGAATTATTACAACATCCACGACCTGGAAATAATCTAAGTGCCCACTGATAAATAAATAGATAGAGAAGTTGTGGTGTATTATACAACGGGCTGCTTTTCATTGGAGGATAGTTGTGTTATAATGTTGTAACACATGTTTTCACTGGAGTATAGTTGTGTTGCACTGTGTGCTTTACAATATTATTTAGTTTCTGCTGAACAGCAAAATGATTCACTTATATGTATACTTATCCCCTCTTTTCTTCACTTTTAGGTCACCATTGAGCATTGAGTAGAGTTCCCTGTGCTATACAGTAGGTTCTCACTAGTTATCTATTTTACACATCGTAGTGTACACATGTCAAACTAATAGTATTACTCACAAGTACTGAATCATTACCCATGAAACCGACATAACGTTATATCAGTTATATTCCAATTTTAAAAACTGCAGAAACAAAAGTTGGACACTATGTTATACAAAAATGATCTGAATTGGATCACCAGCAAAGTCCCCCAGACAAGTCTTAACAGATTTAAGACTGAAATCCCAAGAACTATCTTTTCTAACCCCCGTGATATGAAACTGCTTGTGCTAAGTCACTTGAAACTAGACGCCGATAACTGCAGGAAAATCGGAAAATTCTCAGATACGTGGAGATGAACAACCACCTCTAGAGCAAACAGTGGTCAAAGAAAAATCCAAAAGGAAATAAAAGACCTTGAGAGAGTGAGTGGAAACATACCAAACAGAAGGTTATAGGATTCAGCACAAGTTGTTCCAAGAGGGACGTTTTCACAACAGAAGCCTACATTAAGAACAAAGATTCTAGTAATCAAACTAAGTTTTTACCACAAGGATCAACAGCAACCCAAAAACCAGCAAAATACCATCACCAGCCCCTCCCCCGCCCCCCAAAACCAAACCCCAAACTAAGGAAAAGTTAATGGATACAAGGAAATAAAAAAGAACAGAGTGGCAATAAATGAAATAAAGACCAGAAAAACAATAGAAAATACCAAGGAAACCACGAGTTTGGAAAGATGAACAATCCCTTTGTCACTGAGCACCGGCAGGAACGTGAGGAGGAAGTGACGTCGGACACCTAAGGCGTTTCTAACCCCACGGCCGCCCTCGCTCCTTTTCCCACCAGAGTGGCCTTCCTTCCCCTCAAAGCAGGAAACCCGTCCTGGACTCACCTCCCAGCTCCTAGTCGCCCCTCTTCCTGGAGCCCCTCTTCCCGCTACTTCAACAGTCTCGTCCTTCAGGCTCAGCCTCCTGGCTCCACCTGCTCAGAATCACCTCAGGAGCCCCCTCAGTCACCATGACTGACTCTATCTCTTCACCTCAAGATGAAATTCATACCTTTTTTGTTCGTTTCCTCCTCTCTGCTCTCTCTTCCTGATAAATCGAGAGCTCTCGGAAACAAGAAATACTGTCCAGGCAAAAGTAGCAGCCGCCCGTCTAGCACCAAGGCTCCCGGCCCGCCTCGCCCTCAGCTGTGGCTGGGCCTGCTGGAGCTGAGGTGTGCAGGCACCACCTCTGATCTCGCGAGACTTTACCGTGACGAGGACCTAGATACCTACCCCTTCTCTCGCGACATTTCCTAGACTCTTACCGCTGCTCTCGCGACAGTTCCTGGAAAGAGACCCTGGACACGTGCTCCCGCTCTCGCGACAGTTCCCGAGGCACAGGCCTGTTCAGGTACTTCTGATCTCGCGGTAGCTCCTGCGGCTAGGAGATGGACTTGTTCCCCTGATCTCTGGGCAGCCCCCGAGGAAAGGCCCCGGAAAGGTGAGTGGACTGTGGGTCCTGCCCTGCATGACTGTACGGCGACTTCTACATGCGCTGTGTCCTGTCCAGCCTCCATCAGGCTGCGGTGGCCCCTCCTGGGGGTGCCCTGAACCTGGCCCTCCTAATGCGGCTGCTCCATGAATCCGATGGAACTGTATCGCAGAAGCTCTGACATGAATCTCAGGCACAGTAACTCCTCATAGGATCCGCCAAAACCCCCCTCATGTCTCCCTACATCACTGGCTCCCAGTGACTCCTGTTCATGCCGGTCCCCTCATCCTCTTGCACCTCTCCTCCCACACACGTGGCTCATGACCTTCCTGTGAGGCTGGGTATTTCCTGGAGCTTGGGAGATGTGTCAAACCTACCGGATGTACATATCCTCTGAGACACAGAAATCAGCCTCACAGGTGAGGTCCTCCCTTTCATCAACAGTCACGATCAGGACACACCTGCCCTCACACAGTCACACACGGGGGGCACCACCACAGCCAGAGTCTGCAGCGAACTCACAGCAGGTGCTGGCAGGGCTCTTCTTTCATGAAACACCATTAAAGGCAGTTCTGTCTCTTTGCTCCTGAGCACTTTTTGCTACACTAGCTTTCTCGTATCATTTGGTTTTAACTTCTGTGAGTAAAAATGCTTACAATACAGTGGAAGCAGCAGGAGTTAATTCTGTTGTGTTGACAGGAATTGTAACTCATCACAGGTGAGCCCTGAAATCAGCACTCATGTGTAGCCCAGTGCTGAGGGAATGCCGAGAATGAGCTGCTTACAGGCATCGTCATGAACTGTGGGCAACGGGACTAAAGGAGCCTGGAATAAGGTCCTGCGTGGAGATACACTGAGAAAGGGGGCAGGGGGACTCCTTCCCCTGCAAGTATAGATCTGTGAGGTCTGCTACAACGAGTGGAGTCCTTGTTAACAACAGGGAGGAGCTCAGTGACTGGATCATCCAAGGCTTGGCACACATTCCAGAGACCCCATCCCTCCTCTCTCATCTTTAGAGACTCCGGGGCACAGGGGTCTGTGATGGACCACCTCCTCTGCTCCCGGCCTGCGACACTCCCGGGCACACAGCCACCCTCCACCCAGCAGAGCACGGATGTGGATGCTCAAGGGAGGCCGTGTTGCCCTGTCCCGCCCAGTGTGAGTTAAGTCTTAAGTCCCTCTCCTGCTGGAGGCAACGTCTCTCCAGTCTTTGCCCTGAGATTGAACAGAAGGAAGCACTCACTGTCTGGTCTTTGCGTCAGAGCTCTGTTCAGGGACGTGTCACTCAGGATGAGCCCCGAGCACCGGAGGTCATGGTTGTAGGGACGGTATTTCTCGCCTTGGTCTCTCCACAGAGATTCCATTATCACGTCACCTGCTGTGTGGGTGACACTGACTGTCTGGGGCGTTTCCAGTGAGGAGCAAATTTTATCCCCAGTGTAAATCATCATCTTCCTCCTGGGGTGATTAAGGACACCTCTTGGCAGTCAGTGAAAAGATCCGAATGGGCAGCCAAATAGCTGGCAGAAAACTTTTTCTGAATTCCCTGCGGAAAACGGTAGTTCAGAATCAAAGTTGTCATCAGGTACGATAGTATCGCTTGAAGGTGCATCGAACTTTTTTTTCTTTTACCACACTTCCAATTGGGCTTATTCCTCAAGGCATTTTCTTTATATATAGGCAGGTGTTTACCAATTCTGTTTTGGTAACAGTGTCTTTGAGATTTAATTCACATACCATGTAACTCACCCATTTAAAGGGTGCCACTCAGTGATCTGACTTTATTCAGAGAGCAGTCTTTGTTGCTGTTATTTAGTCTCTAAGTCTTGTTGGACTCTTTGCGACCCCACTGGCTGTAACCCTCCAGGCCTTTCTGTCCATGGGATTTCCCAGACAAGAATCCTGGAGTGGGTTGCCATTTCCTTCTCCAGGGGATCTTCCCCACCCAGGAATAAAATCCATGTCTCCTACTTTAGCAGGCGGATTCTTTACCACTCTGCTGCCCGGGAAGCCTGTTGTGGTCTTTACCACACTCATTTTAGGAAATTTTCATCAACCTGGAAAACAGCCCAAATCCTTTATTTTTCTTCTTTTTTCAGATTCTTACAATTAAACTATATATTTTATATTGGACTATAGCCAATTAACAATGTTGTGACTGTTTTAGGTGGACAGGAAAGGAACTCAGCCGTACATGAATATGTATCCATTCTCCTCCAAACTCCCCTCCCATTCAGCCTCCCACATAAGACTCAATGCATTTTCATGTCTCAAAAATAATGAGCATCATCACTGGAATCCCGAGTCTAGTATTCTTATGACTAAGAAATTTTGGGTGCCCTCCTTGGAAGCCCAGTGGTTAGGACTCCACACTTCCAATGCAGAGGGTGCAGTTTTGATCCTTGATTGGGGAACCAAGTTCCTACATGTCAAACAGCCAAAAGAAATTTTTTTCTGGTATAAGAAGTATTTATTACTCTCATGTACAGAAAGCTCAATAGTGTACATTTAGCCCAGTTTGGTGGCCTGTTCTTTGACCATCGCCTTTTCTACCTTGGCAACGGGAGCCACTGATTTGGGACCCAGGACACGGCCTCCCCAGTGATGGTGGATCTCATGATATCTGTTGTTGTAATAGGTGCTGACAGCTTCCACCAGCTCAGCGAAGTGGCCTTGTCGTCCAAGCTGACTTGTGTAAAGGCAAGAGTAGTGCAAGTCTTCTTGTGCACTAGACGCCCTGGCCTGGCCTTCCCTTGGACTGCCATCTCTTTTTATTATTAATATTTTTAAAAATTTTTAATTGGAGGATAACTGCTTAAAAATGTTATGCTGGTTTCTGCCATATGACAACGCAAATCAGCTATATGTATATATACATCCCGTCTGTCTGGAGCCTCCCTGCCCCCCCCCCCCACCCCTCTAGGTCCTCAAACAGCACCGAGTTGACTTCCTTGTGCTATGTGCCAGCTTCCCACTAGCTATCTGTTTTACGCATGGTGTTGTGTATATGTCAGTGCTACCCTTTCATTTCATCCCACGCTCGCCTTCCCCCCCGCTGTGTCCATGAGTCTGTTCTCTACCTCTGTGTCTCTATGCCTGCCTGGCAAATAGGTCCATACACCATTTTTCTATATTCTATGCCTGCCTGGCAAATAGGTTCATATGCCATTTTTCTATATTCCGTATTTGTGCGTTAATATATGATATTTGTTGTTCTCTTTCTGATTTACTTCACTCTGTATAACAAGTTCTAGGTTCATCCACCTCAATTCAACTGACTCACATTAGAGACCCCCATTCTTTTTTTTTCCATTTATTTTTATTAGTTGGAGGCTAATTACTTTACAATATTGTAGTGGTTTTTGCCATACATTGACATGAATCAGCCATGGATTTACATGTATTCCCCATCCCGATCCCCCCTCCCACCTCCCTCTCCACCCAGTCCCTCTGGGTCTTACCAGCCCTGAGCACTTGTAGAGACCCCCATTCTACTGTACCCACCAAGCAGGAGGGCCACCAGTTCTGTGCCACATAGTAGGTTACCTGGTTTATTGATAGTAGTGTGAAAAATGAAGTAGAGTTGAAGTTACTTCTATTCAGTTATTTTAAAGATAAAAATAATCCATAGGCAGTTAATTCCTTATTGTTTAAGAGGAGGTTGCCTATCACTAAATATACTTCTACTATTGATCACATTTTATTACCTTTTATACACTTTAATAGGAAAAATAGGAAGTAAAATTATGATATTTTTTAGATAAATAGATATTGAAACAATCCACTCATAGTAGAACTAACTCCTTAAAAGTTAAAGGGAATTCTTCACCCAGAAGACAAATTGTACCAAAGGAAGAAACACTTACAAAAAAGAACTACAAGCATTGGAAAAGGCAGTCATATTGACACATGCATAAACTCTACTTTCTCTTCATTTCTTGTTTTGTATGAGGCACAACTATCTCATGACAGCTAAAACCATAGCATTACTTGTCAGTAATAATGTATATAGATACACCATTTGGGGATCCTTACATGATGACCAAACTATCACTGAAAGATACTTATACATTAACACCTTAAATTTTAAAAATGGAACTTTATAAATAACCCACTAAAAGGAAGGCAAAAAAACAAAAAAAATTGGACAAATAGAAACAAATCTCAACATTTACAAAATGCTACCATGAGAACTATATATTCAAGTGGCAAATAAAAAAGGCAGATACTAGTCTTTCCTTCAGCTCACACCATCCGTCTAATCAACTAAATTTATTGAGGGTCTACCATGTAAACAATCCAGGTTTAAAGGAGAAGCAAGCCATTGAACAACACTGATTTTCTGTGTAACACTACAGCATATTGGAGAAATAGAAGTGAAATAAAGTTACACGGTAATATAGAAAAACATATTCTCCATTTTCATGTGTATTACCTTTATCTCAGAAATCAAATCTCCACCCACAGAAGAATCATTTATGGAGATCAACATTGGATTATGTGCCAGTGTGTGTCCAGTATTAGCCGCAACGCACAGGGATAAAATTTGGTGAAACTCTTGAAATGTTCCTAAAGAAAGATTTTCTTCAGACAGCTGCATTGGTCAAGGGTGAAATGGTTTCCTTAGTAATGGTTTGTACATTTCTTAAGCTGATAATTCATGGATTGACTTTCAGATCTCCTAAGGCATCTCTGGAATTAAATGAACCTTCTCAGTTCATTGGAAATTATGTAGAAATTTGGTGTTGAGTACAGGCATCAAAAGGTATCAACTTCTAGTTATCAAATAAGCAAGTCAAGGGGATGTGATGAACCACATGGTGAATATAATCAATTATATTTCATTGCATATGTCACTTCAGTCATGTCTGACTCTTTGTGACCCTATGGACCATAGCCTGCCAGGCTCCTCTGTCCTTCTTGCCTCTTCAGGCAAGAACACCAGACTGGGTTTCTGTGCCCTCCTCCAGGGGATATTCCTGACCCAGGGATTGATCCCACGTCTCCTGCATTGGCAGGTGGGTTCTTTACCCATAGCGCCACCTGGGGAGCCCAGCATGAGTGAGAGTCAAGCACTACAAAAAACTAAGAACATGGCATCTGGTCCCATCACTTCATGGCAACTAGAAGGGGAAAAGTGGAAACAGTGACAGATTTTATTTTCTTGGGCTCTGAAATCACTGTGGATGGTGACTGCAGCCATGAAATAAAAAGACTGGATGAAAAGCTATGACAAGTCTAGACAGTATATTAAAAGGCAGAGACATCACTTTGCTGACAAAGGTTCAGATAGTCAAAACTATGATTTTTCCAGTAGTCATGTATGGATGTGAGAGTTAGAGCAAAAAGAAGGCTGAGGGATGAAGAACTGATGCTTTTGAGCTGTGGTGCTGGAGAAGACCCTTGAGAGTCCCTTGAACTGCAAGGGGATCTAATTAGTCAATCCTAAAGGAAATCAACCCTGAGTATTCATTGGGAGGACTGATATTGAAGCTGAAGCTCCAATACTTTGACACCTGATGCAAGGAGCCGACTCACTGGAAAAGACCTTGATGCTGGGAAAGACTGAAGGCAAACGAGAAGGGAGTGTCAAAGGATGCAATGGTTTAATAGCATCGCACTCAATGGACATGAGTTTGAGCAAACTCTGGGAGATAGTGAAGGACAGGGCAGCCAGGTGTGCTGCAGGCCGTGGGGTTGCAGAGAGTTGGATACAAGTTAGTGACTGAAGAACAGCAAGAGAGTCCACCTTCAAAGTTCTCATCACAGGGACTTCCCTGGTGGTTAGGACTTGGATCTTCCACTGCAGGGGGTGCTGATTTGATCCTTGGTCTTGGAACTAAGATCCCACGTGCCCCACAGCTAAATAATAACAAAAACTAACTGAATAACATCAGTAAGCATGGCAAAGTTCATATCACAAGAAAGAAATTTGTATCGTCTGTGAAGGTGCAGGGGTCATATCTAGACTTACTATCATCATTCTGCAACATAAACAAGTGCGCATTTATTGTGTTGTCTGTCTGAAACTAATGCAAGGTTATGTGTTAATCATACCTCAGAAAAGTGGATACTGAGTACTTACAGAATAATTATGGTTATTATTATTGAAGGTGTCTACTAGATATTTAGCACTTTAACCATACATTCTAACAAGTCAAAAGCAGAACCTAGGAGTTCGAGGATCTCTAAGAAGCAGCAGGAAAGGGGAAATGGTGGGAAAACAGGAACCCAATACATTAGAGGTCTGTATCAAACATAGACGAATATCAAAGAAGGCTGTAATATAAAAAGACAGAACAGAATTTAGCAAGTAGAAGGTGACGAAGGTGACCACCAGCATCAGGATGGTGCGGGCGGCTCTGGTCTCCGGGGAGCATCCATGATGCCCGGTGGGGGTGTGAATATACTGCACCCTCTGGTGGTGTCTGAGCAGGAGAAGCACCGTGGAGCCACTGGACCAGACCATGAGGGTAAGAAACACGGCATCAGAGACGGACCACAAGTAGCCTAAGCCTATGACATTACCGGAGACTGAGCAGAACCAAGTGCCCTGGGAGTCAGTAGAGTTGTGTGTGTCCCACGGACCAGTGATTTTCAGAGGAGCAAGGATGTACATTAAGAGACTGAGCATCCAGCAGGTGCAGCAGGAAGGACCAATGACCTTGGGGGCCCTTCCTCTGAGCATCACCCACTCTGCTCTCCTGGGGGTGAGAGTGAAGGCCTGATAGGTGCTCAGGACGCAGGTGGAGCACAGGGCGGTGCTATGAGCCACTCTCTGTATATAATGCACAATTTTACATCCAAGACTGGACAGGGGGTTCCTTGGAATAAAAGCTGCCATTGTGTGGGGAACCCCAGGGGCCAGAAGAACCAAGAGATGGGCCACTGCCATGTGGGTATGAATCATGTCTGTGGATCTCTGGCTATGGCCAAGCAAGATTGGAGAGATGCTATGGAAGAAAAGGATGACATTGACCAGGGACCCTATCACTATCTGTATAAGATATGTGATTTTCAGAGCAGCCCGACTTGTGGTTCTCAGGGCATCTTTGTGAAAAAACATGGAAAGGATGTCAAGAGTGTACTGGAGCAGAGAGAAGGCTGTGCTGGTGATGACATCAGCTGTCTTCTTACAGACCCAACACCGGACAAGGATTCCCACATTTTATTTGTCCTGAGAAAAAAAGAGTCTCACAGTCTAGAGAATGACTTTACCAGGATAACATAATCCAGACACCAGTTAAAGCATTCACCATTATTTATTTGGTTTTACTTTGTATTTACTTTTACATCCTGATGTTCGATCTCCATGCAGGGTCTACAAAGTGATGGTTATATTTATTATGTTCAACAGCATTGTTGATCTAGTTCACCCATTTTTGTCACTATTCACATAAGTAGAAAAAAAACCCCAAAATTGTATGCAACCATAAAATACTCTCAAATACTCTAAACATCTTGTGAAAGAACAAAGCATCGAGCTCCCTCACTTTAAACTATATGTCAGATCTATGGTAACAGAAGCAGTATGGTATAGGCATAAAAACAGATCAATGGGACAGAATAGAGAGTGCAGAAATAAATCTATGTGCCTCTGGTTAATCAGTTTTCACAAAGGCACTAAGGATATATAATTGTAAAAGGATAGTTTCTTTAATAAGTGGTGTTTGGAAAACTGGAAATCCACACCTAAAGATTAAAACTGAGAGACTAGACCTTACAATTCTGACCAGAAGAAAAGAATTGTAACTATATACATAATAGATGTTAATGAGACACACTGTGATCAACTGCAATATATACAAACAGTGAATCATTATTTTGTACCCATAAAACTGACATAATGTTATGTCAATTATATCTCAATTTCAAAACCTGAAAAAGAAGCTGGACGCTATTTTACACCACACACAAAAATGATCTGAACTGGATTAAGATTTGGTTGTAAGATCTGAAACCATGAAATTCCTAGAGGAAAGAAGTAAGCTCCTTGACATTGGTCTTGGTCATAATGGTTTGGATTTGACAACAAAAGCAAAGGTAAAGGAGTGGAAGTGTATCATGTAAGAGCCTCTTCAGAGCAAAGGAAATCATGAAAAGGCAGCTACGCAATAGACAGTATTAGCAAGCCACATACCCAGTAATGAGTGACTATCCAATTTGGGCAGATGCCCAAATACTCCAGTTTAAAACAGGCAAAGGAGGGTTAAAGGCTCAGAGTTTACACCTGGTAGTCACTTAATGGCTCACCAGCAAAGAATTCGCCTGCAATGCAGGAGCTGCAGGAGACACAGTTTCGATCCCTGGTGCGGGAAGTTCCCCTGGAGGAGGAAAGGGCAACCCACTCCAGTACTCTTGCCTGGAAACATGGACAGAGGATCCCCGTGGGATTACTTGGGACATGGCTTTTCTTAAGAGTGCTCCGTGAAACTTCCTTGGTGGTCTAGTGGTTAAGAATCTGCCTGACAATGCAGAGGACACGAGTTTGATCCCTGGTTCAGGAGGACCCCACATGCCCCGGGGCAACTAAGCCCAAGTGCCACACCTCTGAGCCCACACTCTGGAGCCAGGAGCCTGAACTACCGAAGCCCGAATGCCCTAGAGCCCGAGCTCCGCACCAAGAGAAGCCACCGCAGTGAGAAGCCTGCCCACTGCAATTAGAGAGCAGCCTGCCTCCACGCACAACTAGAGAAAGCCTGCCTGCCGCAACGAAGACCCAGTGCAGCCAAAAATAAATAAAGGAGTAACCAAATGTTTTCAAAACTTCAAAAGGGCTCCATTATTGTCCCCAGGATTAGACTTCAAACCACTGACACCCATTCTCTTATGTGGACACTTTCCCATTTGATGAAGCCCATAAATCAGGTTTTCCCTCAATTAAATACCTCGGTTAAATAGGATGGGTTTTTTTTTTTTTTTTTTAACAGCAAGGCCTTCAAACATGCTTTTAAGAACTGGACTTACCTGTTTTTTTAACAGTATCTCAGATTGAACTTATAGCTTTCCAGTTACTTTTTTTTTTTTCAAGTCAGTTCTTGGAAGATATTTTTATATCTTTTTTTTTCTTTTGGAGATATTTTTGAAGGGTGTAAAGGAAATGTAAAGGGGTCTGGTTGATGGCTGACAGGGAGAGAGAATTTTGAGAAGTCACCAAGAGCAGACTATGAAGAGCTCCAAGGACTGGAATTTAATTCTACTGGCATAGGGAGTGCCACAATCAGATACTACATTGAAAAGCATGAACTTGGGACTACGTGGATGGTGAGTGGGGAGGCAGAGATACCTGGGGAGATGCTGGAACCATGAGGCAAGAGGTAGCTGTGGTCTTTACCAGAGCACTGGCAGAGAAATGGGGATAAAGGATGGACTAAATCTGGGGGATGTACTATACAGCATGATGACTATAGTTAACAATACTGTTTTGCATATTTGAAAGTTGCTGAGAAAGTAGATTTAAAAATCCTCATCAGAAGAAAAAAAATTTTGTAATTGTATATGGTGACAGGTATTAACTAGGCTTATGCAGTGATCATTTCATAACATGTACAAATATTGAATTATTATGTTGTATACTTGAAACTAACACATGTTATATATCAGGTATACCTCAGTATAAAAAAATGGACTAAGAATGCCTTCAGAAAGGAGAAAGGGCAGGACATGGAGACTGGATGGGAGCATGAGGGAGTATGAGTAGTCAAAGTGTGGGGTCCAGATTTCCAGGCTAGAGGGATGGTGGCATCAACCACTAAGATGGCAGACATAAGAAATATAGCTGGGGCAAGGGTGGGAAATATATGTTAGTTTTTTTTAATTAAAAAATTGTTTAATTATAGAATACATTATCATTGTACAAATGTCAACACAAAAGGATTAAAATTCCTCTATCCACCTCCCCCCAAAAATGGGCAAAGGACCTGAACAGACATTTTTCCAAAGAAAACATACAAAGAGTTTAAAGGTACATGGACAGGAGTTCAACATCTCTAGTCATCAGATCAAAATTACAGTGAGATAGCATCTCACCTGTTAGTCTGTGTGTTCTCCACAAACCAAGAGGCAACACACTGGTGAAGAGGTTGAGAGAAAGAAACACTTTACACACTGTTGGGAATGTAAACTGGTACATCCTCGGGGAAGATGTTATGGAAGGTCCTCAGAAGTTAAAATGAGAACTACCATACCAGCCAGAAGTCGTGCTTCTAGGATAGATTCAAGGAAAAGAAATCAAGATCAGGAAGAGATACCTGCCCTCCATGTTCACTGGTACATTATTACAACAGCCGAGACGTGGAAAAAACCCACGTGTCTACCGATGGAAGAGCAGATAAGGAAGCTGTGGTGCGTTGCACGGTGGAATATGTGTTTATTCCAGTTCTGTTGCTTTGCAGTGTCGAGTTCCTTTCTACTGTACGGCAGGGTGCGTCAGCTCTACGTGTGCACTCACCCACTCCTAGCAGATTCCGCCCGTGTGGGCCACCACCGAGCACCGAGTTCAGTTCCCTGTGCTCTGCAGAAGCTTCTCACTACTTGTCATTTTATACATAGGGGTTGGAGAAGGAAACGGCTACCCCCTGCAGTATTTTTGCCTGGGAAATCCCATGGGTGGAGGAACGTGGCGGGCTGCAGTCCATGGGGTCGCAACAAGTCAGACACGCCTAAGCGACTAAACAGTAACAGCAGCTGCTCACGTTAAAAAGGCTGAGGGCGTCTGCCATGCAGTTCGATAGAGGAAGCCGTGAGCAGCACTGGCGCACGTGACACAAATGCAGAGAGAATCGCAGGGAAATACCATGGCAGAAGTTCCTGAGCCGACTGCACCCAGTGAAGGAAACTGAAGGTGGTTACAGGACAGCCTTTCTCTCTGTGTTCCCGTTTGTATGTGTATGTGTCTGTCACTGGATCTTATTTCAGGACTTTCGAGTTCTAACCCAAACTCTGTACATCAGTGTATCTCACCTTACTCACATCCAACACTAATCAGTTAGGTTCCAGGAGGTCACTAGAACCTTTTATACAAGATTGAGAAGCCCGGGGCTCTGGTCACACAGGACTTGGCACAGATTCCACAGTCACCCCTCCCTCTTCCCCTCAGTGTCAGGGGCCCCAGGACACAGGATTTGCTGTGAACTCATGTCTCTGCTCCCACTCAGATACAACCCCAGCACATTCCCACCGTCCACCCATCCAGCCAGGGCACGGGCGGGGCAGCTCAGGACGAGGCCGGGAGCACCTGTCCTGCCCAAGGTGCTGGCAGCACAGCTCTGGGCGCCCCTCCTGCTGGAGAGCCTGCTCTCCCGCTTCCTGCCCTGAGACCGAACACAAGGGCGCACTCACCTGCCTGCACTCGGCTCCACGCTCTGCAGGGAGTTCAGTCAGGATGGCCCCAGTTATAGGGACGGGGTCCCTGGGCCCGATCTCCCCGCAGAGGAGCCATTATCATGTCATCTGGAGCGGAGGTGACTCTGCCTGCGTGGAGAGTCTGGGGCGTCTCCAGGGAGGAGCAGATCTTACCCGCCGTGCTCCTCACCCTCACCCACGCCTGGGGACTAGTCACGACTCCTGGCAATTATTGGGAAGGTCCACAAGGGCAGCTGAGCAGAGGGCAGGGAGAGTTTTCTGTGTTCCCTGTGGGAGAACCCAAGTTTAGAGTGAAAGTCATAACTGGGGGAGGGACACTCACAGAGCACCAGGGCTCCCTTCACTGTTTCCTGTTGGCCATTTTCCTTCATGGTCTCACTTTTCCAAAGTTTCCCAAAGTGTGTTCGCACTGATCATCAGCATGTGATCTGGAGGATGGTCTTCCCATGATCTTGGTCTGTTTAATCTGGAAAATAATCTCTTTGAAGCCAGTGTTTCCCTCCTCACAGTCCTCAAGTCTCCCTCATGTCCATGTAACTCTATAAGGAGATTATAATTTGTTCTAAATCACCCATGGATCCCCCTCCTAGAGATTCTCATTGGACCACCAGCCTGTCTCTAGATTCTGAGCCATTTGAGTTGGATAGGAGATAAAATAGACTTTGTCAAGAGACAAAGAAGAACACACATAATGAACAAGGGATGAGCAATCAATTGAAGAAAAAGACATAATAATTTTAAATATATATGCACCAACATTTGTTGTTGTTCAGTTACCAAGTAGTGTTTGACTCTTTGCGGCCCTATGAACTACAGCACACCAGGCTTCCTTGTCCTCTGATATCTCCCAGAGTTTGCTCAAATTCATGTCCATTCAGTTGATGATGTCATCCAACCATCTCATCCTCTGTTGTCCCCTTCTCCTCCTGCCCTCAATCTTTTGCAGCATCAGGATCTTTTCCATTGAGTTGGCTCTTCCCATCAGGAGGACAAATTATTGTACCTTCAGCTTCAGCATCAGTCCTTCCGATGAATATTCAGGGTTGATTTCCTTTAGGATTGACTGGTTTGCACTCTGTGATGTCAAAGGGACTCTCAAGAGTCTTCTCCAGCACCACAATTTGAGCATCAGTTCTTCACAGGAGCACTTCAGAGTATAAGTCAAATATTGATAGACATAAAAGGAGAAATCAACAGAAACGCAGTCATAGGAGGGGATTTCAACTTTCCACTTATATCAGTAAATAGATCACCCAGGCAGAAAATGAAGGAGGAAACACAGACTGAAAGGAACACGTTAGACCTTAGTGTCTATAGTTGATATATACTGAGTATCCATACAAAAGCAGCAGAATACACAATGTCTTCAGTGGCACATAGGTTGTTCTACAGGAGGTTCACAAGCTGGGTCATAAAGCAAGCCTCGGTAAAATTAAGAAAATTGAAATGATCTCAAAAGTCTTTTCCAATCGTACTGCTATGAGACGAGAATCAATTAAAAGGAAAAACCTGAAAAAAATAACACCAAACACGTGGAGACTAAACAACATGCTACTGAAAAACCAATGGTTTGCTGAAGAAATCAAGTAAGAAATAAAAAATCCTAGAGACAAATGAAAATGAAAGCATGATGATCCAAAACCTATGGGATGCAGCAAAAGCAGTTCTAAGAGGGAAGTTTGTAAAGATACAAGCCACAAAACTAGAAGAAAAAAAAACTAAGCAACCTAGTATTACACCTAAAACAATTTGAGAAAGAAGGACAGCAAAACCCAAAGTTGAAAGAAATCATAAAGATCACAGCAGAAATAAATAAAATGGAGCGAAAAGTAAGTGACAGAGGAGATCAATGAAACTAAAAGCTGGTGGCTTGAAAAGAAAAACAAAATTGATTAACCTTTAGCCAGACTCGTTAAGTAAAAAGGGAGAGATCTCAATCAATAAAATCCAAAAAGAAAAAGAGAAAGTATAACCAACACCCCAGAAATTAAAAAAAATATATATATTAAGAAACCACTTAGGTCTATAAAATGGAAAACATGGAAGAAATGGACAAATCCTTTGAAAGGTACAACTTTCCAAGACTGAACCAGGAAGAAATAGAAAATATAAACAGACCAAATACCACAATGTCCAAAGAAAAGACAAAATAAAACACAGGAATAGTAAGATAGGACAAACAGAAAATAAATCCCAAGTTGCTGTTTGCAAGGATGGAAATGAAATATTCAAGTGACAAATATGAAGAGGAAAGCCTCGAGTCTGTCCTTGCAATTATTGTGTCTGCCTAAACAAAATTTAATGATGGTTGACTGTGTAAAGAAAATCCAGGTTTAAAGGAGAAGGTAATGTAGAAAAAGACCTTCTTCACTTTTCAGATTTCTTATCTTCACTATGAAATAACATCTCCACACACCATGGATTAATATTTAATGAGACCAATAACTGAATCATGGGCCAATGTATGCCACGTATTACCCACAACTGATGGAGATAAAGTTTGTGGAAATTCTTGAAATGATCCACAAAAAAGGAGTGTTCTTTCAGAAATCTGCCATGGTCAAGGGTGAATGGCTTCCTCAATAATAACCTGTGTCTTTTCTGAGCAGATAATTTCATGGATTGACTTTCAAATACCCCAGGTTAGCACCTGCAGTAAATTAACCTTCTTTGTTCATTGGATTTTACGTACAGATATCAACAAGCATCTACAGCTAGTTACAAAATAATTAAGTCATGGGAATGGGATGTCCAGCATGGTGACTATAGTTGATTACACTGCATTGCGTTGTTGGAAAATGCTGAGGGATTCAAACTTTTAAGTTCTCATCAGAAGAAAGCGTTTTTACCATGTGTAGGGAGGGATGCACAGTTGGTAAGGAGAATTGTGGTGATCATTTTGCAACATATACAAGTATCTATATGGTGTAATATTACTTATTCATTATGACTAATGTAACGCTACTTATTCATTATGGCTCAATTTAAAAAGTCGGTACTGAATAGTTACAGGATAATTTCTGTTATAATTCAAGCTGTCTGCTAAATACAATAAATTTAAAGAGAGAACTTTAGTCATACCTGCTAACAACTCAAGAGCAGATCCTAGCAGTTCTAGGATCCCTGAGGAGCAGCAGGAAGGGAGAAATGGTGGGAAAACAGGAAACCAAGACATCAGAGGTCTGTATCAACCATTGTCGAAAATCAAAAAAGGCAGTGATATAAAAAACAAGAATAGAAGTTGCCGCGTAGAAGATGACGAAGGTGACCACCATCATCAGGACGGTGCAGGCGGCTCTGGTCTCCGGGGGGCATCTGTGGTGCCCAGTGTGGGTGTGAATATACTGCACTCTCTGGTGGTGTCTGTGCAGGAGAAGCACCGTGGAGCCACTGGACCAGACCATGAGGCCAATAAGCACGACATCTGAGGTGGACCACAGGAGGACAATCCCTGCGCTGGGACTTGAGGATGAGCAGAACCAATCGCCCTGCATATCCGTATAATTGTGCCTGTTTGGTGAAGCAGTGATTTTCACAGGAACATAGATGTACATTAAAACACTGAATACCCAACAGGCGCAGCAGAAAGAGCCTGTGACCCTGAGGGCTCCTCCCCTGAGCAGTGACCTCCCTTCTCTCCCAGGGGTGAGCGTGAAGGACTGGTAGATGCTCAGGACACAGGTGGAGCACAGGGTGGTGCTGTGAGCCACCTTCTGTAAATAGTACACAAATTTGCAGCCGAGAGTAGACAGGGGCTTCCTTGACATGAAAGCTGCCACTGTATGGGGGATGCCCGAGGAGAGAACCACCAGAAGGTTGGCCACAGCTGTGTGCGTGAGAATCGTGTCCGTGGGTCTCTTCTTATGTCCAAACAATATAGGAGAGAGGTGGTAGAAAAAAAGGATGACATTGGCCAGAGACCCAACTCCCATCTGTAAAAGAGACATGGTTTTCAGAGCTGCCTGGCTTGCGGTCATATGGACATCTTTCTCAAAAGACGTGGAGTGGCTGTCAGAGGGGCCTGGAGCAGAGGAGAGGCTGTGCAGTGATGGCATCAGCAATCCTCTTACAGAACCAGCTAGGAAAGGGAGTCTCACTCCTCAGCTCTCTTGCGAAGAAAAGACACTGTCATACTCCAGAGAAATGGTTTCACCTAGAGAACATACATTTGACATTAGTTACACCTTTCACCATTATAAACTTTTATTTACTCCTCTTGATTCGTGTATTCCTGTTCTCCACACGTGTGTGAGTAAGGTCCATGAATGTAGGGGCCATGTCTGTCTTGTTCAACAACACTGTGGACCCATAATAATTTTTAAAATATATAACAAGTACATGAATAAGTGACAGGAGATAAAGACAGACTCTTCCCCTTTAGAATTCACGATCATCTTGCTTATTACAAGAATGCATCGGGTGATGTCATGGTGATGTCACCCACATGGCAACACAGGAGGCTCCTTCCTCCCGTGGACACAGCGAAAATACTCACACATGGATCAGTTCCTTTGAGGGAAATGCAGAATGACTTGTACATGGAATGACTTGTACACATCAGATGAGTTAGAAATCCCCATGTCAAAATGGGTGGGAAATTCTGGGACACCTGCTCACCATGAACCCCATGCCCAGCACAGTGCCTTCCAATCACAATGAAACCCCCAATGCCTTGCTTCTCTGTCAAGGACCTGAACCTCATACCAGCGCCCTAACTTTTTTAATAAATTTATTTTGATTGGAGGCTAATTACTTTACAATATTGTGGTGGTTTTTGGCCATACATTGACATGAATCAGCCACGGGTGTACATGTGTCCCCCATCCTGAACCGCCTCCTGTGTCCCTCACCACCCCATCCCTCTGGGTTGTCCCAGTGCACTGGCTTTGAGTGCCCTGTTTCATGCATCGATCTTGGACTGGTCATCTGTTTCACATATGGTAATGTACATGTTTGAAGGCTACTCTTTCAAATCATCCCGTCCTTGCCTTCTCCCACAGAGTCCAAAAGTCTGTTCTTTATATCTCTGTCTCTTTTGCTGTCTTGCATGTAGGGTTATCATTACCATCTTTCTAAATTCCATATATATGTTTTAGTATACTGTATTGGTGTTTTTCTTTCTGACTTGCTTCACTCTGTATAACAGGCTCCAGTTTCACCCACCTCATTAGAACTGATTCAAATGCTTTCTTTTTAATATCTGAGTAATATTCTATTCTGTGTATGTACCACAACTTCCTTATCCATTCATCTGCCAGTGGACATCTAGGTTGCTTCCATGTCCTACCTGTTGTAAACAGTGCTGCGATAAACATTGGGGTACACGTGTCTCTTTCAGTTCTGGTTTCCTCGGTGTGTATGCCCAGCAGTAGGATTGCTGGGTCATATGGCAGATCTATTTTCAGTTTTTTAAGGAATCACCACACTGTTCTCCATAGTGGCTGTACTAGTTTGCATTCCCACCAACAGTGTAAGAAGGTTCCCTTTTCTCCACACCAACTCCAGCATTTATTGTTTGTAGACTTTTTGACAGCAGCCATTGACCGGCATGAGATGGTACCTCATTGTGGTTTTGATTTCCATTTCTCTGATGATGTGATGTTGAGCATTTTAACTTTAAAGGCTGGCATCAGAGGAAGAGGCCCTCAGATCACTTAGTTCTGGTAGCCAATGCAGATGGACATTGCTGAGCCCCACAGGACTAAGAAAATAAAAGAGCAGTGGTGAAATGGACCTACTACCACTCCCCATGGCCTCATCCCCAGGCTCAGTGCAGCAGGAATAGGCTTGGACACCCACCACCTCTTTTGAGTTGGACGGCACACACTGTCCACTACTGCCTGAGGCTCTGGCATCTAACCCTGCATCCAGTAGCTGACTGGGATGCTCTTGGGGAACTGAAGGAGCAAGTGGACCTGTTTCCACATTCTCCCTCTGGCTTGATCCAAACGTAAAATCAAGCCTCCAGCATCTGCCTGGAAAGGGCCTGTCCACACATCTTATGCCCCAACCTTTGTGGCTGACCCCCAAGGGGTGGACCCTCCAATCACCTTGCCCCAACAATCAAGGGTACTCAGCCTACTTGAGTCCCACAGGGCTATGTAATACAAAAAATCAGTTTTCACTGGTCACACAGAGACCTAAAGAGAAGGGATGGAAAACACAGTCCAGGGAAATGGAAAAGAATGTAGGAGTAACTGTAGTCATCTCAGACAAAATAGACTGTAAGCCAAAACATGTAACAAGAGACAAAGGAGGCCATTACATAATGACAAACATATCAATTCATCAAGGAAATAGAACAACTGTAAATGTCTGTAAGCCCAAACTTGGAGTACTTCAATATATTAAGCACCTGTTAACAGAAATCAAGGGGAAAATAGGCAATCATACAATAATAATATGGACATCAATTCCATACTCAGCAATAGAGCAATCATATAGAAAATCTATAAAGAATCATTGGATTTAAACTACATATGAGATCGGATGTACTTAAGCATCCAACAGCAGCAGAAAATAGTCTTCTCACGTGGACGTGGACCATACTCCATGTGAGTCGTAACATATTTAAGAAGACTGAAATCATTTCAGGCATATCTTTCAACCACAATGATATGAAACTTCAAAACAATTATTAGAGGAAAATAGGATAAATCACTAATGTGTGGAGATTAAACTTCATGGATGAAATGAAAAATCAAAAAAGAAAAAAAGTTTTCGGAGAAATGAAAGTGGAAATACAAGATAACAAAACTTATGGAAAGCAGTTTAAGACCTGAACTGATAGCGATGGACGTCTATAGGAACAAGGAAGAAAGGTCTCAAATAAACAGAATAGCCTTATGCCTCAAGGAACTATAAAAGAATAATAAATTCAGCCCAAAGGAAAGAAACTTTGAGGTTCTTTGAGGTTCACAGCAGAAATATTGGCATAATTGAGAGGCATTGTGAATTTGGTTCCAGACCACAGCAATAAAGTCAATGTCACGAAAAAGTGAATTGTACACGTTTTTGGCTTCCCAGTGCACATAAAGGTTATACTTGAGATTGCAATCATCACCCCCGTCCATAGACAAGCCTCCTATAAAAGTTCTCACTCAACCTCAGAGCGCCTAAAGGATAAAGCAAACATTACCAGACCAAAAGTGAGAAACACAGTCACAGTGGGGACTGCAATACCCCCACTTTCATCAGACAGAAAATCAACATGGAATCACTGGACCGAGCTACACATTAGAACAGTTGGACCTTATAGACATAACCTGACCCATCTACCCATCAGCAGTAAAATACACATTTTTCTCGAGAGCACAGAACAGTCACCAGATCGGAGCCCGTGTTCGGACCCAAACAGGTCTTTTTTAAAAAAAGCCTTTATTGACTCTGTTATAATATTGCTGCTGCTTCTTTTTTTTTTAATGTTTTTTTTTTTTTTTTTTGGCCAAGAGGCATGTGGGATCGTAACTCCTCAACCGGGGGTCAAACCAGCATCCCCTGCATTGGAAGGCGAAGTCTTAACTAGTGGACCACCAGGGAAGTCACCCAAACAAGTCTTTAACAGATTTAAGACTGAAATCACATGAAGTATCTTTTCTAAAGACAGTGATATGAAACAAGTTGCCAATAACAGCAGGAGAGCTGGAGCATTCACAGATACATGGAGATGAACAACCACTCCAGAACAGACTGTGGTCAAGGAAAAATCCAAAGGTATTTTTGGACAACAATGAATGGAAACACACAAACTGAAATTTATGGGATTTGGTACAAGCTTCTCTAAGACAGATGTTTTCACAACAAATGCCTAGATTAAGGAAAAAAAGATTCTAATGATCAAGCTAACTTTTTACCACATGGAACGAAACAAGACAAAACCCAAACAGGCAAAAGTTAGCAACTACAAGGAAATAAAAAAGAACAGAGTGGAGATAAAAGAAATAAGGGCCAGAAAAACAATACACCCGTGGCTGATTCATGTCAATGTATGGCAAAAACCACTACAATATTGTAAAGTGATTAGCCTCCAATTAAAATAAATACATTAATTAAAAAATAAACAGAAAAACAATAGAAAATACCAAGGAAACCACGAGCTGGCGTTTGGAAAGATAAACATTCCCCTTGTCACTGAGCACCGGCAGGAACGTGAGGAGGGAACAGTGACGTCGGACACCTAAGGCGTTTCTAACCCCACGGCTGTCCTCACTCCTTTTCCACCAGAGCAGAGGCATTCCTTCCCCTCAAAGCAGGAAACCCGTCCTGGCCTCACCTCCCAGCTCCTAGTCACCCCTCTTCCTGGAGCCCCTCTTCCCGCCACTTCAATGGTCTGGTCCTTCAGGCTCAGCCTCCTGGCTCCACCTGCTCAGAATCACCTCAGGAGCCTCTGCACCCACAGGTGCGTGGGGACTAGACTGGGAAAGTCACTCTCTCTGTGTAACAGGACAAGCTGGAAGCAACCTTTCTTAGAAAGAAAGCAGAGAACCCCGGAGTCCTGTTTTCCAGCCCCTTTTCTGATGACACACCTCTGCTTTCACAAAACACAATTTAAAGGCAGTTCTGTCTCTCTTTTGCTCCTGAGCACTTTTTGCTACACTGGTTTCCTCATATTGTCTTGGTTTTCTTTTCTTTTTTTACTTCTGTGAATAAAAATGCTTACAATACAGTGGAAGCAGCAGGAATTCTGTTGTGTTGACAGGAATGTGTAACTCTTCACAGGTGAGCCCTGAAATCAGAGCTGGTGTGTAGCCCAGTGCTGAGGGAATGCCGAGAATGAACTGCTTACAGGCATCGTTG
>JADEYB020000022.1:47517911-47531217 GCA_015832495.2 Alces alces | reverse complement strand
CATGATGTACTCTGCATAGAAGTTAAGTAGACAGGGTGACAATATATAGCCTTGACGTGCTCCTTTTCCTATTTGGAACCAGTCTGTTGTTCCATGTCCAGTTCTAACTGTTGCTTCCTGACCTACATATAGGTTTCTCAAGAGGCAGGTCAGGTGGTTTGGTATTCCCATCTCTTTCAGAATTTTCCACAGTTTATTGTGATCTACACAGTCAAAGGCTTTGGCATAGTCAATCAAGCAGAAATAGATGTTTACACTGTTGCATTTTTGGAAAATGCTAAGGGACTGAAACTTCAAGTTCCCATCACAAGAAAGGATCTGTACAATGTGGGGGTGTGTGTGCACAGAGAGTAAGGAGAATTGTGGGGATCATTTTGCAACACATGCAAGTACCCATTCGTTATATCGTAAAACTAAAACTAATGTAATATTATATATTAGTTATAACTCGATTTAAACACTTGGCACTGAGTAGTCACAGAATAATTTCTGTCATTATTCCAGCAGTCTACTAAATATTTATCACCTTAATCATATTTGCTATCAACTCAAGAGGAGAATCTAGCAGTTCTAGAATCCCTAAGGAGCAGCAGGAAAGGAGAAATGGTGGGAAAACAGGAAACCTAGACATTAGAGGTCTCTATCAACCACAGATGAATATCAAAAAAGGCTGTGATATAAAGAACAAACACAGAATCCAGCAGGTAGAAGGTGACAAGGGTGACCGCCAGCATCAGGATGGTGTGGGCGGCTCTGGTCTCCAGGGGGCATTTGTGGTGTCCAGTGGGGGTGTGGATGTACTGCACCCTCTGACAGTGTCTGAGCAGGAGAAGCACCATGGAGCCACTGGACCAGACCATGAGGGTAAGAATCACGGCATCAGAGACGGACCACAAGTACAGATAGATAGATGGAATGATGGATGGATATATGGATAGATGACAGATTAGGATGGATGGATGATAGATAAATAGATAGAGTCATAGAGGCTGTGCCCTTGAGAAGTGTGCCTTTAATTCTTTGTGAATAATACCTCTCACTTAAAAGAAATTCTTTAGAAGAAGGAAACACACGTTTATTGGTGATCTGAGGAAGGAGCCTCCCCCTTGCCCAATCCCCTGAGGGCCTCTCCCTCATCATCCACTCCTTGCCGGAAGTTCTCCCTTCCTTCTCTGGCTGGGAAGACCTTCACTTAGGTCTCTGCTGTCCGGTTCAGCATAAGTCACTCCACAGTCTTCTGCAGCTCTGGGGACCTGAGATCCTTCATCCTGAAGGTAAGCAAGGAGAAAAGGAGCAAGTGTTGTAGGCATATTTGACTGTAGAGAGATAGCCACCATCTGAACTTCCCTGGGGGTCCCGTGGCTCAGACCCCCACTACCCAATGCAGGGGGCCTGGGTTTGATCCCCAGTCAGGGAACTAGAGCCCCCCTGGCTGCAACTAAAGATCCCGAGGGTCACAACTGAGACCGAGTGCAGACACACAGGTAGATTTTTTAGAATAAGTTCTATGGTAGACTATGGAGATTGAAAACGCCTATATCATGATAGCAGCCCATGAAAATAGGTGTTCTGGACTGTTTTGCTTTTACCTGACTCCCCGCCGACGCGCCTCTGCCTACACCAGGCTTCCAGCAGGAAAGCCCCCGCGATAAACATAATTACAGCGGCTAGAGCTAGTCTGATGTGGTTCCCCGTGGTGTAATCTGAGGTTATGGAAGGTGGGGAAGCTAAAAGAGAGAAGTGGATCAGCACGGACCATGCAAGGGTGTCATCTACCCAGTGTGACTCCCATACACCCGCCCGGTTTTCCTGGCCAGTGGTCAGCTGTACCGGCATTTAAGTTTTAATCATGGAAAAAATAAACATTGCAGTGGTTCCACCTGCCTCCTCTGTTCTTTATATTCCCTCTGCCTTGTCGTTCATCTTTCATTTATTTGTTATTTTTTAAGATATTTATTTGGCTGTGTTACATCTTAGTTGCTGGGTGTAGGATCCAGGGAACCAAGTCCAGCCCCCGCATTGGGACTGCAGAGTTTTAGCCACTGCCCCCCCCCCCAGGGAAGCCTCTATTTATTTGTTCTTTATCACATTTCCACTTTCCCACATTTCCTTTTTGCCCTTCTACCTCCATGAATCAGGAATTAAGAGATGCGGGCTTAATCCCTGGATCAGGAAGATTCCCCTGGAGAAGAGAGTGGCCACCCAGTCCAGTATTCGTGCCAGGAGAATCCCATGGACAGAGGAGCCTGGCGGGCTACAGTTCATGGGGTCGCAAAGAGTCAGACACCACTGAAGTGACTTCACACACACAGCCTTAGGAACAACTCGGAAAACCGAAGGTGCTCCGCAAAGCACTGAAATAATTCAGCAGCTTCATCTGCGTCCCCCTCCACCGCACAGACCTCCGCGCCGGCAGTGAGTCTAGAAAACTGAGCTTAGTAGCTCCGCATCTGGACCTTGGAGGATCTCTGCTTCAGCCCAGAAGGGCTCCAGCCGGGCACTGGTCTTGGTCCCTAAAGAGAAGCCTGTGTTCGTGTCTTCACCTACACACCCCAGTCAGTGCCAAGCTCTTCTCTAAACCATCACCAGTAATGTTCCCTGCACCAAAAGCCCCTGGGAGAAATTCGGAATGACACTGTCTTGCCCAGTAAGCCCTCTCCCCATCTTGGGGTTGAGCGCACAGACCCTGATTTCTAATCATAAACATTCACGTGGGGGGATTTCCCTGGTGGTCCAGTGGTTGAGACTATGCCCTCCCAATGCAGAGGGCCTGAGTTTGATCCCTGATCAGGGGACTAGATCCCACATGCTGCAACTAAAGATCCTGTGTGCTGCAACTAAGTGAAGCCAAATAAATAATAAAAATAAATTTTAAAAAAGAGAGAAGTTGACAGAGTTGAGAAAAGGAAAGCCTGTAGCATTCGGTGGAACAAAATTCCGCCAGGAAGAAAAATCATCCCAGACAAATTCAAACAGTAAGTGACCTGAGATATGGAAAGATGTTGCATCCGTTTCTCTAAATTGAGAAATCACCACATGATGAGAACAACAACAACAAAAACTGCTCTTGAGAATAAAATCAAGATCACCAGGATAAGCCAAACTTTAAGAGATGCAAGAGTGGTAGAAAGAATTCTGAGGATGGTGAGTTATGATCGCTTTGAAGAAAAGCAGGAGAAATTGACCAAGAATGTACAGCAACAAAAAAGGAGTAGAAAGTAGGAAAGAAAGGACATTAAAAAGAGGAGATAGTGCGGACTTCCCTGGTGGCCCAGGGGTTAAGAATCCGCCCTGCAATGCAGGGGACGCAGGTGCGATCCCCGGTCTGGGAGGATCCCACATTCCGTGGAGCCACTCAGCCCCGGCGCCGCAATTACTGAACTGGAGCCCGGAGAGCCTGTGGTCCACGCGGAGAGAAGCCGCTGCAGTGAGAAGCCCGCACACTGAGGCAGAGCCCCGCCCGGGCAACCAGAGTAAGCCCAGGGGCAGCGACGAAGACCCAGTGCCGCCAAAAGTAGATAAATGAATCCACTTTAAAAAAAAACAAGCGCAAGTGGTGTAGAAAGGAGAGCCAAGGGATAAGTCAATGCCTGCCTGCGATTGAAAAAACCCTCAAATCGCGCGGAACCTTACCCGCCACCCAGAGCTCCAGGTGAGGACTGGCCTGTGAAGTCAGGAAAGGGGCCCTGGCTTGGTAGTACACGCAGCTGTAGTTCCCGCTGTCTCTGGCGCTCACGTTCCGCAGGGAAAAGTCGGTCTCCCGCCCGGCCGGCGCCCGGACCTGTACCGGCGCGGCGCTTCCTGCCTTGAGCAGAGCGAACATGACGGTCCGCAGGTCCGTGGCCGGCCGCTGGCACTGCAGGGTCACCTCTTGTCCTTCGATCACTGCGCCCCTTTGGTGGGCTTGGAGGGAAGGTTTATGGAGATACCCTGTGAGAAGGGGGACTCCGAGGTCACGGAGAGAGGCGCCTTGGGTGCCCCGCTTGCCCTGTTCTCCCGGCAGGGGCTTCTTGTGGGACGTGCAAATGACCTCTTGCTCTTTCTGCCTGACTCCAACAAGGAGATTTTCCCTCCTGCAAGCCCTGGATCAAGGCAAGGTATCACCTCCATCCCTGCCTCTCTCCATCTCCCCTCCCAACAACCCTGGAGGGGAGACCCGCTCTCCGTCTCTTGGTCCCCTCCCTCCCTCGTCCCCTGGCCCCAGGCGTCCCCTCACCCGTCACCAGCAGCAGCAGGGCGTCACTGGGCCGTGAGCTCACGCGGGGGTCCCCCGTCCCGTGGTATTCGCAGGTGTACTCTCCCGCGTGGCTGGACGTTACATTGGGGAGGTGGAATTCAGCCCGGCCCTCTGTGGAGTCGGGTGACTGGACCATCTCCCAGACGAGTCCCCCCTTCCTGAGAGTGAAGCTTACGTCCCTGGCGGGAGCCCCGCATCACAGGGTCACAGAGCTCCTGGCGGGGACCACCGAGCTGGGCCAGGCCCCGAGGGAGGGCTTGGGAAGCGCCTCTGGAAGGAAGCGGCCTCAAGTCTGGGGGCGCCCCTCCCACCTGCTCTCGGGAAGCCCATGGGGGTGGGGGGAGTGGGGGTCCCTGTCGGGGAAGGATCAGGAGGGTCCATGGAGAACCACTCACCAGCTCTTCCTCCGTCTGCTTGGCCGACACACAGCCCTGCAAGGAAGAGACACAGACAGCAGCCTGGAGCCCGCCTCGGTCACGTCCTGGCCCCCAGGGGCCGTCCTGGGCCGCGGGCGCGCGCACGTCCCCAGGCTGGACCCTGGGCCCAGCTCTGCTCCCAGCTCCTCCACCCCCACCTCAGGGCTTCTCCTGGGCTGCGCTCACCCCCCAAGACCCCCAGACCTTTCTTGGCTCCGCAGAATCCCCCCGAGCCTCCTACCCTCTCCTTCTACCTGAGCCATGCTTGGTTTGACACGTCTTTTTCTCTCTCTCTCTTTGGCTGTGCTGCCCGTGGGCTCCTAGTTCCCACAGAGACAGCAAGCGAACTTGTGGTTACCAAAGGTGAAGAGAACGGAGGGATAAGTTATGAGCTTGGGATGAGCAGGTCACACCACTGTATATAAAATAAGTGACAAGGACCTACTGTATAGCACAAGGAACTATTTTCAATATCTTGTACTAATCTGTGAGGGAAAACAATCTGAAAGGTGTGCATATGTTTGTATATACACGCATACTAGTGTTAATGCCTGGTATGGTAGATACAGGTTTACCTGAGTGCTAACATCTCTTTAAAACTAATATCAAGCATGTTTTCCAACATTATTATAAGAGAGAGATTGATCTAACTCAACAGATGTTGGTTGGGTCTGTGTGGCTAAGAGAGTTCCTCTTTTTACCCCTGTGTGGACTGAACAGTTCTGTGTCTTTGCAATGAAAGAGGGAAGTTACCAAGGCTTTGTGCCAAAATTGCATGAGTCAATCAAAAATATTATGTTTCATGTTTTGAAAAAAAGCAGAAAAGTAAATACCCAAAAGGTGAGAAGACCCAAATGTCCATCAAAAGATCAACGGATTGCAAAAATGAGGCACATACACATAATGGAATACTATTCAGCCATGAAAATGAATGAAGTTCTGATACACGTTACAACATGGATGGACCTTGAAAACATTAGTCTAAGTGAAACTTGCCAGACACACGAAAAAACAAATACTGTTATGACTCCACTTAAATACCTAAAACAGGCAAATTCATGGAGACAGAAAGTACAGTAGAAGTCACCAGGGGCTGAGGAGAAAGAGGAAGCAGGTTATTGGTTAACAAGCACAGAGTTTATGTCGGGGATGATGAGAAAGTGTGGGCTGACGCTTTGCACAACGTTGTGAATGCCTGGAATGCCTCTGAAGTACGTACTTGCAAATGTTTGAAAGGAGAAGGTTTTAAAAGTTTAAAGGTTAAAAGATCTCTGGAAGCGATGATTAGTGGAAGCAATGTCTAACCAGGTCAAAGGGGACTGAATGATAAAAGGAATAATAAATGGTGAATTCCCCCTCAGTCCAGTGGTTAAGAGACTAAACTTCCACTGCAGGGAGCACCAGTTCGATCCCTGGTTGGGGGGCTAGGATGCCACAAGCTGCCCTGCGTGGCTGCAAAAAGAAAAGGAATACAAAACATAAAAAAGAGGTACTTGGATTTCCCTGGAAATCCAGTGGTTAAGAATCCTCCTGCCAGCACTGTTTACAATAGCCAGGACATGGGAGCAACCTAGATGTCCATCAGCAGACGAATGGATAAGAAAGCTGTGGTACATAGACACAGTGGAATATTCAGTTCAGTTCAGTTCAGTTCAGTCGCTCAGTTGTGTCCAACTCTTTGCGACCCCATGAATCGCAGCACGCCAGGCCTCCCTGTCCATCACCAGCTCCTGGAGTTTACTCACACTCATGCCCATCGAGTCGGTGATGCCATCCAGCCATCTCATCCTCTGTCGTCCCTTCCTCCTCCTACCCCCAATCCCTCCCAGCATCAGGGTCTTTTCCAATGAGTCAACTCTTCGCATGAGGTGGCCAAAGTATTGGAGTTTCAGCTTCAGCATCAGTCCTTCCAATGAACACCCAGGACTGATCTGCTTTAGGATGGACTGGTTGGATCTCCTTGCAGTCCAAGGGACTCTCAAGAGTCTTCTCCAACACCTCAGTTCAAAAGCATCAATGCTTCGGCGCTCAGCTTTCTTCACAGTCCAAATCTCACATCCATACATGACCACTGGAAAAACCATAGCCTTGACCAGACGGACCTTTGTTGGCAAAGTAATGTCTCTGCTTTTTAATATGCTATCTAGGTTGGTCATAACTTTCCTTCCAAGGAGTAAGTGTCTTTTAATTTCATGGCTGCAATCACCATCTGGAGTGATTTTGGAGCCCCCAAAAATAAAGTCTGACACTGTTTCCACTGGAATATTACTCAGCTATTTTTTCCAATGGAATATTACTCAGCTATTAAAAAGAATGCATTTGAATCAGTTCTAACGAGGTGGATGAAACTTGAGCCTATTATACAGAGTGAAGGAAGAAAGAAAGAAAAACACCAATACAGTACATTAACGCATGGATATGGAATTTAGAAAGATGGTAACAACGACCCTATATACAAGACAGCAGAAAAGACACAGATGGAAAGAACAGACTTTTGGACTCTGTGGGAGAAGGCGAGGGTGGGATGATTTGAGAGAAAAGCACTGAAACATGTATATTACCGTATGTGAAACAGATTGGCAGTCCAGGTTTGATGCATGAGGCAGGGCGCTCAAAGCCGGTGCCCTGGGACAGTTGTGAGGGGTGGAGGTTCGGGATGGGGGACACGTGTACACCCATGGCTGATTCATGTCAATGTATGGCAAAAACCACCACAATATTGTAAAGCAATTAGCCTCCAGTTAAAATAAATTAATTAATTAAAAAGAATCCTCCTGCCAGTGCCGGGGACACGGGTTCGACCCCTGGCCGGGGAAGATCCCACAGGCGGCGGGGCACCTAGGCCCGTGCGCGGTGACTCCTGAGCCCGCCCTCGGCAACAAGAGAAGCTACTGCGGTGAGAAGCCCGTGCCCCACAACCAGAGAGTAGCCTCCACTCATGCGACCAGAGAAAGCCCACACGCAGCAACGAAGGCCCAGTGCAGACAAAAATTTAAAAATTACTTCATTAAAAAACTAGCACTTACTGAGCGTGGACTGTGTGTGTTATGTCGTAGCACGTGCTGTGTGTGCTGTGTTAGTCGCTCAGCCGTGTCCGACTCTTTGTGACCCCATGGGCTGTAGCGCGCCCAAGAATGTCATGCATGCTTGACCCTAATTGTGAATGTAACCCTGAAAGAGGAGGAAACGTTCAGATATTGGCATGGTTTTCCCAGAGTTCCCGCAGAGGGCGTGGGCAGGAGCTACGTCTCCAGCGAACGTGCTGCAGCCCTGCGTTTCCCTCTGAAAACACGGCTAAGACAGGTCTCTAAAACAGCCTCTGATGCAAGGAACATGAGGAGCAGTTTGGGCATCAGAAATGTATGATGATAGGAGAAGTGAAGGAAGTTCAAGTGTTAGTCGCTCAGCCGTGTCCCACTCTCTGCGACCCCATGGACTGTGGCCCGCCAGGCTCCTCCATCCGTGGGATTCTCCAGACGAGAATACTGGAGTGGGTTGCCATGATAGCAGAAAGCCAAGGGCAAAGGTCCTCGTGGAGGCAAGTTCTCCTCTCCAGATTTGCTGTGAATACCAGGCCTTGTTGGTTTCTGGAAATACTCGTCGTGTGTCACCTCCTAGCTGCATAGCTGGAGGGCTGGGGACAGTCTGAACCACGTATCTTTTCCCTCCTCGGGCGTTTTCCAGCCGGTAAGTCCCATCAGGCATGCCCAGGGAGCTTCCATACCGAAGACCCCGTGTGTACGTTCTCTTAATTGAACGTCGTGCCTGAGTGGAATCGTTTGGGGAGCTAGACCCTTCTAGGCTGAATTTGGCATACTCACATACCACTTGTGCAATCTGAAGCAAGCCCCTTGGTTCTGCAAACTCACATCCAAGACCTAAGCTGTCGACGCGGACCTGCCTGATCTTCTCTTGCAGGGTTTTGGTTTGGTTGGCTGGTTGGTTGGTTGTTTGGGGAAGGATCAGGGTGGTATCTCCCAAATGTGGAATATATTCCAATGGCGTTACATGTGATGATTTTAGGTGGAAGGAAGGATGGTTAAAGCATTGCATGACAAGGGATAGTTAGGGAGTCGGGATGCACATGCACACACTGCTCTATTTCACTGGAGAACCAGCAAGGACATACCGTAGACGCAGGGAGCTCTGCTGAGTGGCATGGGGCAGCCCGGATGGGAGGGGAGTTTGGGGGAGAATGAGTGCGTGTATATGTACGGCTGAGTCCCTTCCCCGTTCACCTGAAACTATCACAACATTGTTTATAGGCTATACGTGCTCACTCGCTCAATCGTGTCTGACTCTTTGTGACCCCATGGACTGTATGTAGCCCACCAAGCCCCTCCATCCATGAGATTAACCCAGCAAGAATACTGGAGTGGCTTGCCATTTCCTTCTCCAGGGGAATCTTCCCAACCCAGGGATCAAACACATGTCTCCTGAGGTTCCTGTGTTGGAAGGTGGATTCTTTACCACTGAGCCATCTGGGAAGCCTTGTTAATTGGCTATACCCCAAATCAAAATAAAAAGATTCTTTAAAAAATAGTAAAAAAAAAAAAAAAACCCCTGCATGACAGCATGCCATAAGTACTCTCATATTGCCTTAGATGATATCAACAAGAAGTCTATTTGAAACTAGCCTCCGATGTATCTTGGTCATGGCTGATTGCCTTTCTAATAAAGAAATTGTGTATTTCAGGCTGAGAAACTTAACATGGAACAGTACACAGTTAGCATCTTCTAATGTTTATTATCTCGCTGCATTTTTTTATAGTTACCTTCTATGTGACACTGGACTTTTATTAATGGTATTGATATAGAGGCTCTAACTTACATATTTTTATGTGAGCAAAACAGTGTGAGTCAGTCTTAAGAAAAACACAAGGCCAGAAAAAAAGAAAAGCACAAAGCCATAAAGTTCAGGCATTCAGCAAACATCCCAAACAAAGTTGAGGCAAGAGCAATCCCAGTTTGTTAAACAGTGGTTTAGAGGGAAGGTGTATGTTGCACTCCGATTTCCCACACATGATATGCGCTCAGTAACTAAAGTTGATGTCCTTTCTGTCTCCAGGCCCAATGTAAACTTCTCACCAGTTACCTTATTTCCTGTGTGCTCCACGCACGGCCCTGTGAGACTTACTGAGGCACAGGAGGAGAAGCAGTCTGGAGAGCATCATGGCATGTCAGCTCGTCCAGGGGTCCTTCGGGTTTGCAGCCACAGAGACGGGAAAAACTGGAGTGACCAGCACCTCACCGCGCCGCCCCCCCCAACTCCAGAGTGACAACAGCAACAGTTTACTTGAGCAATTCAGTTCCCTCTCCCCACACCTCCCGGAAACGTGTTGAGGATGCCGATTGCAACTCGTTTCTTGCACAAGAACTTGGCTCACAGAAAATCCTCACCTGCCTCGGGCAGATTTCAGGCTTCAAATAGGTAGCCCTCCAGATGCCTTAGGCATGAGCCTGAAGGATTCCTGAAGAGGTGACAGCACTTCGCCCTGGAGGATACTGGAAATTCCCGGCAAGCATCGGTTGGCTGGTAGACATGCCCGCTGGCTAAGAACTAAGGGCTGTTGTCAAATTATTTCACTAACGGTGACAATGAGAATTCAGTTGATAAATTAGACTGCTAGAACCCCATTGGTGGTCCAGTGGTTAGGACTCATTCTCACTGCTGGCGTCCCCAACAGGCTGTTTTGGTTAGCCTAAAGTTTAAATTAAACCATGTATAGGCCAGAATGACTTCCCCATACCTCAATATGTGAACATTTCTTCCATCCTTTTCCCCTTTTAATTGTGACTCCTTTCACAGGAATCATTGATCATCAATGTATTTTCCCAACATTGAGAGTGTGGCTCTTTTTTCTGCCTGCTCTGGGTCCGGCCATCTCCTTTGATGCTAGGCCCACTTTTTGTTTACATAATGCCTAGTTGTCCATGAAATTTCATCAGTATCATGAGCAGGCTCTGAGGTATGCTAACAGGGAAATGTTTTCTAGGCTGTTCATTTTATCATCTATACACAATGGTCGCGCAAACATTGCACATATGCTTTAAGCAGGCAACTTAAAGCCAGCAGTGTTACACATCATAAATAGTTATACTCTGTGACAACTTTATTGGGCAATTTTCCTGTCCTGAACACTGGGGTCAGAAGTAGGATTAGAAACAAAATAATTACTTTCCATTAGCAGTCTCTGTTATCAACATCAGATCAATATTCTAGGAGAACTCTGCTTTCTTAACAGAGACAAAACAAAATAAATTCAGTCTTGTATCATTTTACTGTTAATAATGACATTCATAAACCTAATTAAATTCAGTCTAATCTTAATCCTGACAACATACAAAATTCTTTTTTCAAAGTTCCTTTTTCATAAATCTTTTATCATTTTCTGGATCCAAACAACTTTGTTCTGTATTTTCTCATCCAGAAACAAACAATTGTAGGACAAAATAATTATAATTTTTTTCCCATCAAAAATACCTCTGTTCTTTATCCTTTCTCTTCACCAACAACACATGTTCTACTTGTTTTACACATAGAACTGTTTCCCTTATCATTTTTATATATCACAATTTTTAACCCTTGAAACCTTAACAAAACCAAGTGATTGAAATGATATGCCAGCACTTTCTGATTGCAAACTTAAAGAACATATTTCATACTTCTAAAAGTATATATTTTTTCACAGTATAATTTTTCTTTAATGGTACATCATGCATGTTTAATAAACCCAAACATCTTTAGTTTCCCTCTTGGTCTTATGAGAAGACAAAAGTAGGTAAATTTAGATTTGTTTGATTTGTAAGCACTTATATTTTTTAAGGCCAGTTAAATAGAGCCCCTTTACAAATAAACCTCAGCAACGTTATCTAATGGCAAAAACACATATTGAGACATACAAACCTCCAGACAAACAGAGATCTCTTTGCTTCATCTTTTTACATTTATTGAATTAGGCATTGCAATTAAACTTACCAATTTATGGATAATAGAATAGTAAAATTTACATTCTTAGTTTTAAAAGGCTTCTATCTTTTCTTTTTCCTTGACTTGAAGTTTTGTACTTAACCCAAGGCTGAAGATCCAGGCAAAGTGGACTGTGTTTGTATTTCAAGGACATGATAACCATTAACTTCAAATTTTCTCCTAGGCACATTTTTGTTTTCCCAGGGTCTGATAAAAGAGTTTAATCAAACTAGATTTCTGTAACTGCATATGCAAAAAGAACTGGTTTTTTGGAATTTCAAGAGTTTCATCTTAACCAGTCTTCTCTGGAGCCTGAAGAATACTGCTGCCATACATTGTCAAAAAAAAAAAAATTCATTCTTTGGTCATAATTTTACAGCTAAAATTTTTCTTAATGAATTGAACCTGAATTTCCCATTTTACATAAGGCAACAAGAGTACCAGTCACTCAAATGGAATACACGCTCACACGCCAAACGACAGATCAGTCATGAACTCTCTCCGAGGGCGACCTGTAGAGTCCCAAACAAACACGTCCCCAAAACAGCCCTCAATGGTAGACGTCAGAACCAACTGGCAAAATGCCCAAATGACACTCCGCACTCACCAACGGCCCGCAACGGCAGACAGGGGTCAGAACCAGTGGGCAAAAGTGCGCAAATAGCAGTCATTGCTCACAAATGATCATCAACATCAGACAGCTCAGAACCAACTGGCAAAGTGCCCAAATAGCACTGCTGCAGCTAAGTCACTTCTATCGTGCCCGACTCTGTGGGACCCCATGGACTGCAGCCCACCAGGCTCCCCCGTCCCTGGGATTCTCCAGGCAAGAGTACTGGGGTGGGGTGCCATTGCCTTCTCCACCAAATAGCGCTAGCACTCACAAATGGGAAGGCTGGCTGTGTGCACACTGGTGGGCTTATCAGGTCTTGGAGTGCGTCTGCTCGTCCCAAATGCAAGTTTTCATCCCACCAAGAAAAGTGTTGAGTTGGCAGCCAGTGCCGAACAGGGGAGAAACAGGGAGGATCTTCAAAGCAAAAGGTTTTGGCAGCTGCTGGGAACATCCCCCAGATCTTCTACTCGGGGCTAGCTAACCACTTAGCAGCAGGTCGATATGCTATTGTGGCCACAGCTCTCCCCTAGAAAACCCAGGAGAGCCAGGCGCTATGAAAGCCCAGGAGGCAGCTATAGCCAGCTCCATGCTGGGCACCAACATCTGTTACTGAAAGGAGTTTGTGGATCCGGCTGCTCGCCACTCAGAAGCCAATAAACAGGCCAGGTTGGTGGAAAGGAAAGTTTGCCTTATTTCAGAAGCCGGCAACTGAGCGGAGAGCCAGCTCCCCGCCTCCCTCCGCCGACAAGCAGGGGCTGATAGCTCTTATAGACAGATGGTTGGGGGGGGGGGCGGGCTACATGCAGAAACAGCACAGTCATCTCTAAAACTGGCCATCAGTGGTCTGAGTAGCATCATCTTGGTTGTTTTAGGTACAGTTAATCTTCAGTTCCTGGTCATGTATGGATGTGAGAGTTGGACTGTGAAGAAAGCTGGGCACCAAAGAATTGATGCTTTTGAGCTATTGTGTTGGAGAAGACTCTTGAGAGTCCCTTGGACTGCAAGGAGATCCAACCAGTCCATCCTAAAGGAGATAAGTCCTGGGTGTTCATTGGAAGGACTGATGCTGA
>JADEYB020000022.1:47423836-47513326 GCA_015832495.2 Alces alces | reverse complement strand
TCCCCGTTCTCTCTCCTGCCCCCATTCCCCCCCCCAGGCTCTGGGCCCCTGTCTCCCTGCCCATCCCTCTCCTGCAGACCCGGCCAGTGTCTGCACGCCTCTGCCTTCTCCGTGGTCTCCCTCAGCTCCTGTGTGTCCGTGTCCCTGTCTCCCCCAGCCCCTGTGTGTCTGCCTCCCTCTCCCCCCCACTTCTTCCCACGGCCCCTGTGCTCACTAAAATGCTCTGCTTTTAACCCCCCCCCCATCGTGCACGTTTTGCTCCCCGTGGGGCTCAGAGGCTGTGTCTCTCTCCCAGGGTTTCTCAGCTTCTTGGGGGATCTCAATTCCCCGACCAGGGATTGAACCTGCACCCTCGGCAGTCGATGCTTGGAAACCTAACCACTGGACCACGGGAAATTCCCATTAGTGACATTTTTGGATAAATCTGGATGATTCTTTGGGGGTGGGTGTTGGGGGGGGGGATTATAGTGTCCTGTACACAGGGTGTGTTAGAACACCTCTGGCCTCTAACCCATGTGACGCCAATAGCACACCCTTCCCCTGTCAGGAAAAGCAGAAATGTCTCCAAATATTGCCAGACCCTGGGGAGGGGGGGGATGGCGGGGGCGGGGGGGAGGCGCATAATCACCCCTGATTGAGAATTCTCTCTGTCTCCACATGTAGCTCTTTTTGTGTGTGTCATTGTGCAAGCTCCTCTCCATATACAGATGGAGCCCGCCGCTGCCCTGGGACCTCACCCGTCACCAGCAGCTCCAGGGCATCACTGCGGTGGGACCAGACATCTGGCCCCCAGCCTCGCCTCCAGTAGCAGCATTGGTAACTGCCCCCCTGGGCCGGGGTCACCTCCTCCAGGAAGAACTCCGCCAGTTCCACAGGTACATCCCAGTGAGTCACAGCAGTGAGTTCTGCAGACCTGAAGAGTGCAAACCTCCAGGCGGGCTGGGGTGCCTGGCACCTCAAGGTGACATTGACCCCGGGCGTCACAACTGCAGCGGGCTGAACGCCCAGCCACGGCCTGGGGCTGGAGGCTGGGGAGCCTGAGTAAACGCGGCTGCCTGGGTCCTCGGACTTCCCGGGAGCCCAAGGAGACGTGCGCGCAGCTGGAGTAGGGGGAGAAGCTCCTTGAGAATCACTGCCCCTGTCTCAGCCTCAGATCCCCGTCCTAAAATGGGAGGCACTGGACCCCAACCCAGGCTTTCAAAGCTGGCTGTACGTCAGAGGAGCGAGCCACCGCCTCCTGTTTCAAATATCACTTCAAGCGATTGGGTCCCAGAAACCTGCGAACTCAAATTGCCCTTCAGAATACTTGTAACATATTTGACATATTTCAACAGTTGCCCAAACTTGCCATCTATCTGGGGGGAAAAAATTGTTGGGTCCCTACCTCACACCATTCCCCCAAGCAAATTCCAGATTAATGTAAAGAATTACACGTGTTTTTTTTTTTTAAGCTATAAAAGTATCAGAAGAAAATATAGGAAAATGTATTTGTCTTTGGGGTTGAGAAGGCTGTCTCAAAATGTAAAACGAGAAGTTCAGAAGGGAAAAGTTAATTAATTTGGCCATTTCAACCTTTTAAAGCTGTATATGAGGAAAGACATGTTAATGAAGCTAAAACACAAGTGACAGCACTGTCAGAAATGGCTTTTTCACAAATCACATAGATTAAGAGTGTGGACGGACTTTCCTGGTGGACCAGTGGTTAAGACTTTGCCTTCCAACGCGGGGGTGGTGGTGTGGGTTCGATCACTGATGGGGGAGTTAAATCCCACATGGCTGTGGCCAAAAAAACCCAAACCATAAAACAGAAGCAATATTGTAACAAATTCAATAAAGACCTCAAAAGCCTGGTCCACATTAAAAAAAAACAAAAGTGTCAAAAGAAACCTTAGAGCCAATTCAACTGAAAGTCGGGCAAAACATAGGAACAGGCAATTCACAGAGGAAGAAGTCCAATTGACCAAGACACATCTGGGGGTTACAATGTGAAAGTCACTCCATGGTAATACTACTTTTTAAAAAATTAACACAATAGTAAGACATTTTTGCCTCTCAGGTTGTCAAAAATACATAAATAAATAAAATAATGGTTAACATTGTGTTTGGGAGAATATGTAGTAAAACAGGTGCTTAGGTGCATTCAACCGCACCTTTTGAGACAGCAGTTTGTCAGTTTCTATCAAGATACACAAAGGATACGACCAGCGACTCAATAAATCCACCCTAGACAAATGCACTTACATGAACATGAAAAGTTCACTGAAATGCGCATTGCAGCGATGAATGTGAGGGTAAACACTGGAAGCAACCTAAATATACATCAGGAGAACCAACTAAACTAGAACCCATCCCTACAATGGCAAATGCTAGATAGCAATTTTTAAAAAGAGAGAGAAAAAAAGTAGAACCATCTGTAAGGACATGGAAATGTATCCAAGAGCAATTACAGAGTGAAAAATGTAAGATGTAGAACACTGTGAGTCAGGAAATACGAGTTTTGCTTTGGGGGAAAAAAAAAAGAAGAAGCACAAAAATACATGTGTGTTAGAATGCATGGACATTTTTTTAAATAAGGATTCAGAAATTATATCAGGAAGATGAGGAAAGGGACAACAGCAGCTGCTATACATCCTTTAATAGTAATTAATGGAGGTTTTGGCCTCGCTGTGTGGCATATGGAACCTTAACCCCACCAGGGATCGAACCCATCCATGCTCCCTGCGGTGGAAGCATGGAGTCTCAACCACTGGAACACCAGGGAAGTCTGATGATAATTAATTTTTAAAACCATGAATATATGTTAGCTTTAGCATTTAAAACTTTAAAAATTGATAACTAAGGTGTTAATGGTTTTCTAGGTGACTCTTATTTGGAGCGTAGTTGGGGGGAAATTAAGAGGAAGATGAGATCTCCCTCATCAGAAACCCTGGAAAGAAACCCAGAGTCATCTCAGGGTGGAGAACCACACTTTCCAAATGGGGGAATAATAATGGGCTTTGCCAGAGACCCTATTTCCTGAGCCCCACACTTCACCATGTGATTTTGTTAAATCCTCACAACAGCCCATTTTACAGAGAAAACTGAGTCTTAGCATGCAGTGGTTTGTTCAAAGTCATAAATGAATGAGGGTGAAACCGGGGTTCTCGTTTAGGTCTCCTTCATGCCAATGTGCATGACCTTCCCTACTTCTCTGCACTGCTCACTAAAGTGAATACGGGACTTGCCTGGTGGCACAGTGGGTAAGAATCCCCTGCCAGTGCAGGGGACACTAGTTCGACCCTCGGTTTGGAAGGATCCTGCATGCCACGGGGCAACCAAGCCCGTGTGCTGCAACTACTAAGCCCGCGCACTGAGAGCCTGTGCTCGGCAACAAGTGAAGCCAGCGCAGGGAGACGCCTGTGGCCACAGCTAGAGACAACACACGCACAGCAACCACGATCCAGCGCGGCAAAAAGTAAATAATAAAGTGAGTGAGGAAGGGAGGAGGGAAAGAAAGAAGAGAGGACAGGGAAGTAAGGAAATCTGGGGTGACGGTGGGCACCAAAATAAAGGCTGAGTAGCTGGAAATGGGATGTCAGAAACACGTGGGAGAATGGAGGGGGGTTACTCACCAGCTGGAGTGATGTCTGCGTGACACACCAGCCCTATAGAGGGTTGGGGGGGGGGCTTGGTCTTGTCAGAGCCTTCACCTGCTCCCAGCCCTACCTCACTGCGCGCCCAGGAATTCAAGTCCCCAGGCTCTCTTTCCTCCAAGAAACAGGAATCTTGCCCAAACTTCCTCCTCTCTCAACAGCCGTAAACTCAGACTTCCAATGCCCACTTATCTCAGAGACCAAAAGCCTGGATCCAGGCTGGACCCTGGCAGTCCAGTGGGTACAGCTAAGCGCTCTCCATGCCAATGGCTGGGGTTCGATCCCGGGTTTGGGGAACTAAACTCCCACAAGCCATGCCACACAGCCAGAAAAACAAAACAAAGCCTAGACCCAAACCCCTCTTTCCTGTACACCCAAGAATTCAGGTGCTTAGACTCCCCCTTTTTCCAGAGACAATAATCTGAGCGCACAGTTCTCCTCTCTGGGGCATGGGGGTCTGGGTCCCTGGTTTCCCCCTTTCCCAGGGACCCAGGTGTCTCAGCTGCCATCTCTCTGTTACATCAAGATTTAGGACTGGACAGTCCCGGTTCCCAGGTCCCTAGCCCTCTCTTGCTTCAAGATCTGGAGCATCCTGCTTCCCAGCTTCCTCCTCTCCCAGGAGCCCAGGAATCTGGGATCCCCCTGTCCTCTTACCTGAGTCCCCGTCCTGTCATTTTAACCTAGAATTCCCTCTGAACCCTCAGCTAGGGTCTCTTGATCACCCCGCACCTGCCCTCAGGGAGACCCCAGCCCAGCCAGGGACCCGGGGGGAAGGGGGTGGGTGTCTCACAGAGAGTCAGCAGCTGCAGGCTCAGCACCTCCACCATAGTGGGCAGTCCTTGGTTGGAGCAGGAACAGTAGCCGGGGCTCAGCCGTGCCGGGTCACCTACCGGGAAGTGAGGCAACTTCAGAAAATCAGAGCCGTGCTCAGGGAAGGGAGGAGGAGCGAGGTGGGGGCCCCTGGGTGATTGTGTCATGGCCTTATGGTGCTTCGGGAAAAGTCAGGAGAGTGGGCGGTCATCGCTGTTGTGTTCATTAGGCTAAAAAAAAAAAAAAAGGCTAGCGCCTATTATGTATCAGAACCTGTGCTGCACGGCTGGGGGGCGGAGGGTGGAGGGGGACAGAGGAGAGTCAGACCCCATTATTGTGCTCCAGTCGTTCCCAGCCTGCTATCAGGAAAGCCACATCCTGACCAGGTTAGTTACAACGAAACGAAAAGATGTGCGCTAGAATGGGGGGTCTTCCCAGGTGGCTCAGACGGCAAAGAATCTGCCTGCGATGCAGGAGTCCTGGGTTCCATCCTTGGATGGGGAAGATTCCCCTGGAGAAGGGAATGGCAACCTGCTCCAGTAGTCTTGCCTGGAGAACTCCATGGACAGAGGAGCCTGGCGGGCTACAGTCCATGGGGTCGCAAAGAGTTGGATATGACTGAGCTACTAACACTTTCACTACGTTTTCTCAGGATGGAGATCACACGGGGCACTGTGAGACCCACAGAAGGTCCCTAACCCTTCAGGAATGAGAGTTAGGGTTTGCAGGATGAACTGGGTTTGAGCTAAGACCTCAACTGATAGATTGATCATCTGTCCTCTCGCAGACTCCGTTTGCCCATCTGTTAAAATGGGCTCTCAGAAGTAAACTATAAATGAGGACTGGTGCACTCCGCTTTAGCTGGGTTGCAGTAGGAGGACTGGAAGTTACTCCTCCGCAACGAAGTTCTGAGAAAAGCGAACCGCGGCAGGTGTGCTGCGACAGGCTCGCGTTTAAATCCACAGCGCCGCCTTCTTTCCTGCAGCCTTCAGCACCGACCGCTGTTCTGCAATACTACGCACGCGCTGACTCAGCCCGTAGAGGCTCGCTGGTCTGGACTACACCTCCCAGAGTAGTCCGCGCCGCCACCGCCTCGGAGAGCCGTTCTGCGCCACTACGCAAGCGCGGACTCAGACGGGCCGTGCTCAGGGACCACAACTCCCAGAGTGCTCCGCGCCCTCGCCGCCGCCGCCGCGACCAAGATGGCTGAGAGTGAGTTCGGGTTCTGCCGGCGCGTGAAGCTGGTTCTAGGAACCCCGGGTGGTGCAGGAGTTAGGGCAACGCGGAGCCCCTGTGGAGCCAGTGGGGTCCGGGCCGGAGGGGGGTGCGGAGGTTACGAGGGGTCTCCTCCAGGGCGGTGTTGACGCAAGAAGGATAGAGGTCACCGGGGGTATCACCTGCGAGGGTGACCCTCCTCACCCCTCCTTACAGGAGTCGCAGCCTTCCTCAAGAGTGTCTGGGCCAAGGAACCTGTGCTAGTGGCATCCTTCGCCATTGCGGGCCTCGGTGCGTGAGTGTCCCTGGTGCGAGTGTGCATCACCCGCAACCGGCGTCCCAGCTTTACCTTCCATCCCATATAGGTCCCATCGCTCCCCGCCCATCATTCCATCCTGTGGCGCGACCCTCGCCCTCAACATCCCGTGTCCCCCCATCATTCCAGCCTGTACCCCCAGCCCCGACCCTCGCCCTCAACATTCCGTGTCTCCTCCACCATCATTCCATCCTGTACCCCCAGCCCCGACCCTCACTCTCAACATTCCGTGTCCCCGCTAGTTATCCAACACCCCAACCCCTAATATTCTGACCCCTCCACCACCCCATCGCTCCTCACCCGATATGCACCCACCCGAGTTCTATAATCCCTTGAAAGAAGTTCTCAGTCCTAGTTGTCCATTATAAATACTTAACCCCTTTTAAAAAAATAATAAATGAAAAGTAATGTCATCTCCTCCCCGTTGCCGCCCCCCCAGATTCTGAATTGAGTTGGGCGAGAGGTCGGGGGGGGGGGTGGGTAGAGGAGGGGAGGTGGAGCTCGGGAATCTGGTAGCTCGTGAAAATTCTCCGGTGACTCTCACGTGCCTCCCTGATGGAGAACCTCAGCCCTGGAACTGGACTGCTCAGACTTTCAGGGGTGGGAGTGGGGCTCTCCCTCTGATTCAGTGGGGCTGGGAGCGACCCGGCTGCTGCACTAAGTTCCCAGGCCTTGTCAGTAGCGCTGGTGGGCACGCCCCACACTGGGTGAGGTTCCGGACCACAGTTGTCCGGCTCGGCAGCCACGGCCCACTTCCGCCCCAGAGCTCTTGAAAGGGGCTGATATGAACTGAGATGCGCGGTGTAAGGCTCATGTAAAGTATGTGCTGGATTTCAAAGACTTACTATAACAAAAAGTATATACCCATTTTTTTCCACCTTGATATATTGAAATATTTTGGATATACCTGGTTCATTTTTTAAATTTGTGCCTTTTAATTTTAATGTGGCTATTCAGTTCAGTCGCTCAGTCGTGTCTGACTCTTTGCGACCCCATGGACTGCAGCACACCAGGCCTCCCTGTCCATGTAAATTGCATCGCTGGTTCTTACCTTCCTGTCTGACGGTGCTGGCCTGGAACACTCCTTTACACGCCCTGCCCCACCTCCCCATGACTCCCAGCTCTCACCCCAGAGGGACTGTGGTTTCTCAATGATTGTTCTTTGAACCTCCCCTCCCCCTCAGTTTGTAACAGTTCTGATGCCTCTGGAACATTCCCAAGACACCCCCTGATCCATACCCCCCAATATGCTCCACGACGAAAATGTACTCCTTCCGTGACCACCCTTCTTCCCTCCCTTGCCCTCCAGGTCCCACGTGTCTGTGAGTACTTGGCTTTCACCAACCTCTGAAAAGTGTTATAAACCCTTCTGATGTATGGGGCTCCCAGGGTGCCAAGGGGCGTCCTGGAGGTGCTGAACGCCCTCCCTCCTCCCCTCCACGCACTGACCCCCATTTGGCCAAAGCTCAGCTTCTGTCTGCAGGGGTCTCCTTCCCCTGGGCCTCACGCCTGTTCTCTCTCCACAGCTGTAATCGTGCCCACACTCAGCCCCTACACCAAGTACTCGCTCATGATCAACCGGGCCACACCCTACAACTACCCAGGTGAGTGAGGCCTCCCTGTGCTGGGGGAGGGCACCCGTGGGCAGGCGCTTCGTCTGCAGGAATCCAAGGTTCTGCAGTGCAGTCTGGACTCTGTCCTCTCATCCTTCAGTAGACAGACTCCACATGCCAAGTTCACTTCTTTTTTAGAATGTATTTGGCTGCTGCGGGTCTTAGTTGCAGTACTTGAGATCGTCATCTTCACTGCAGCATGTGGGATCTTTATTTGTGGCACGTGGGAGCTAGCTCGGTGACCAGGGGTTGCACCCAGACCCCGTCTTGGGAGCACCGAGTCTTAGCCACTGGGCCACCGGGGAGGCCCCTCCTGTCTATCTTTGCACTTTGTGAATTTCTGTGGGAGTTTCAGATTTATGTCCTTGTCTGGGTTCCCAGTCTCTGTTACTTTCCCGACTGTTGACTTTTTGGGTCTCTGCCTCTCCAGGCCTGTCCTGCTTCCCCATCTCTGTTGGGTCTTTCCCTGGGGCTCCTTTCTGTGTCCATCATTCTGGTTTTTCATGTCTCTAGGTCTCTATCTCCCTGCTTCCCTACATCTCTGACTCTCTGACCCTTGGTGGTGGTGCTTGAGTCGCTAAGTCTTGTCTGACTCTTGTGACTCCACGGACCATAGCCCGCCAGGCCCCTCTGTCCATGGGATTTCCCAGGCAAGGATGCTGGAGTGGGCTGTCATTTCCTCCTCCAGGGCATCTCCCCAACCCAGGGATCAAACCCTGTCTCCTGCATTACAGACAGATTCTCTGCCCCTGAGCCACCAAGGAAGTCTTCTCTGACCCTTACTTTCTCATCTCTCCCCTGGGGTCCTATTTCTCTGTCTGAATGTAAGCTGACAGGCCAGCCCTTCTCTGGGGGCCCTGGTGATCTGCTGGTCTCAGCGGCCCCCTCCTGTCCACAGTGCCCCTCCGAGATGACGGGAACATGCCTGATGTGCCCAGCCACCCCCAGGACCCCCAGGGCCCGAGCCTGGAGTGGCTGAAGAGACTGTGAGCACCTCCGTTGACAGGGAGCGGCCCCCGCCCCAATGGCCCCAATAAATCTGTGAAAACCACCCCAAGCCTGAGTGTGTGTGGGCAGCGGTGGGCACAGTGGCCAAGGCGAGAGTGGGGGCTGGTTTATTGGGGGGAGTCAGTCAAAGGGGGGGCTGGCTAGGGTGGGGTAGGGCAGCAGCTTGTCTGGCCCCCGAGAAACCCAGCTTGAGTCGAGGGCCTCGTCTGCTTCAAAGCCGAAGTCTTCCTCGACCTTGATCTGCGGGAGACAGGGGCGTGAGGAGGCCCTGGCCCAACGGCCCCACCGGAGATCCCCAGAGCTGCGGCCCCCGCCTGCCAGTTCTCCCTCCTCTGCTGCCCGCCAGGGTATCTTCCCTTCTCCCCAGAACCTCCTCCAGGTCTTCCCTCTCCACCCCGCCTGGCATTTTCCAGCTCTTTCTCCTTCCCAGGCCAGCCTCACCCCTCTCCTCCGCCTTGCAAGGCCCTCTCTCTCTGGCCTCTCCCCACTCCCCTGTTCCCCTGTGCCCCTCTCCCTTCCCGCCACCCCCCCTCACCTGGGCCAGTTCCGGGGTCAGCGCAGCCCCCACTCGCCGGCCGTCACGGGGTGCGCGCCGCCTCTTCCTCCCGCTGGGGCCCTCACCAGGGGCCGGGCTGCCTGGCTCCGGGGGTGCGGGCGTCCTCCTAGGTGGGGACAGCCCCTCTTTCTCTGGAGGCTCATTCTCGGCATTGCCGGGGGTGGGGGCATCTGTGCCCTGGCTGCCCTCGTCCTGGCAGATGGGAGGGGGGCAGGTGAAGGCTGTGTCCTGGACACAAGCTGTGTCCTGCCCCCCGCCCACGACCCCAGCTCACCTCCAGCATGATGGTGAACTGGCTGGAGCGGTAGTCATCGCCGTAGGAGTCCAGCACTCTCATGAGGAACCTGCAGAGAAGCCGCCCAGGGCAGGGGGCAGCTTTACCTTCCACCCAGCAGGCGGGAAGGGGCTGCAGCCAGCTCTGACTCTGAAGGTCTGAGACACCCGGGTGCCCAGCCCTCGAGCAGCCAGTGGATTCGGGGCAGGACGGGGGCCTCTGCACCTCAGCTCCTGCTCTGGAACCCAGGGTGACCCCCACGACGGGGTGGGCCTGCAGACGGCGGCTCACAACGGCGCCACAGGCCCCAGTGGGGTGTCGGCTCACTAACTGGTCACACGCACACTGTCATTTTCACTGGTAGCTAGCTGAGAGGCAGGCCCAGGACCCTCGCTCATGACCTTGCCTTCTCTTCTCTCCCTGCTCCCGAAAGCTTTTTGGTTTTCTGTCTCTTCTGAGCTCTGATCAGATGGTCCCCATAAGCCAGCGCCTGGGCGGAGCCTCTTCCACGCACGACCTCGCCTTCTCCCAGCACGTGGCGGCTGCTCCGCTACGGAAGCCGCGGGCCACCTGTCCTCTCCTCGGGCACGTGGCGAGTGACTGACGCGCAGAAATGGTCAATTCCGGTTACTTTTATTTAGCTGGGATGAAAATCGGAACCAAGTGGTACCAAGCATGTGAAATGAGACTCGTGTGACCGAGTGAGTGAATTTCTAATTTCACTTCTTACTGAACCAACTTGGTGGTTGGTTACTGCTAAGCACGAGAGTGACAAGGGCCACAGAGGAACTCGTCTTTCGACTTCAGGTGAATAAATTTGAAGAGTGCATGCCCTGAGGGCTCCCATTCGATCCTCAGCAGCCCTGTGATCCAATGTGATCCATTGCCCTGCCTTGATGGCAGCCTAGCCTCAGAGAGGGGGTGTGGCTGGCCTGGAGGCACCCAGCGGAGCAGGGCTCAAGGCTGGGTCTGTGGCCCTCGGGCTGGTCTCCTGCACTCCACCCACCCCATTCACTAGGGCACACCCGCCACCCCAGGCTGGGGCTCAGCTTGCTGCCCAGGCCCCAGATGGCGGGGACAAGGGCTGAGATGTGTGACGCGGGCCGGAGGGGGTTACCTCCGCTCCTGCTGGAGTCTCCGAGTTATTCTCTGCACCTGGTGGAGCCTGTTGAGGACCCGCTCGTTCACCTGCGGGGAGGTGGAGAAAGCACAGGTCAGCTGGGCTCCGAGCATCCAACGCGGTGAGTGGGGCCCCCCTGGGCACCAGGGAGACAGGCCAGGGCCTCCAGGGCCCGCGTGTGTACCGCTCCCCCTGCTCACGGTCTCTCCTGTTCCGCTGCCTTGTCCGCTGCGCTCACACTTGAGTCCCCTGACACGGGCTGGGCCTGGGGGCATTCAGCGCGCTCCTCCCCAGGTGCCTGTGTGGCTCACTTCCTCCAGACTGCGGTCAGGCACCGCCCTGAAGGACCAGAGGTTAGACTCTGCACTTCCATAGCAGGGGGCACAGGTTCGATCCCTGGTCAGGGAACTAAGATCCCACGTGCCCCGTGGTGTGGGCAAAAAAAAAGAGAAAAACACCTGTGTCAAAGGCTCCCTGCTCAGGCCTCCCCCACTTCCCACGCCAGAGCCCCTCCCGCCCATCCACTCTGCTCAGCTCTGCTTTTCCACCGCCTTCTAGCCTCTGCCTCTACTCAGCATCCTCACTGTCTCCACCACCAGGACAGAAGCTCCAACGGACTGAGACCTGTGCCCCTGTCCCCAGGGCCTGGAGCAGAGCCTGGCAGGGGGGTGCTCCCTAAACCCTGCCAACCAGAGGACTTATTCGCAGAGTGATAGAGTGCTTCAAGGACCCCAGACCGGGAGACAGGCTGGAGATTAGGGCAGGAGGTGGCTGCTTTAGGTAGGGCCGTCACAGGAGATGTGTGGACAAGGTGTGAACAAGTGCGTTCTGCTCCTGGGTCAGAAGGACCTGGGTTCGAATACCAGCCTGCCCCCTTCTCAGCTGTGTGACCTTGGGTAAGGAACTTAACCTCTCTGAGCCTCAGGTTTCTGCACTGGTCAAAGAATAATAACGTAACTTATTCCTGGTTGGGATTGGGCTAAGAGCAGAGGCTCAAATCCAGCTCCGTTTGAGCAAATGGTGAATCTCTTTGGAACCCAGCATCCAGCTGTTAAACAGGGCTCGGGATACCTGCTGCTGCTTGGGGGGAGGGCAGGGGGCCGTGGGCTGAAAGTTCCTGGCCTGGCATAGAGTGGGTGCTCTCGGGAGAGTGCTCACTGTGCCAGCGCCACCCTTGCACTGAAAGACTCTGTGAACAGAAGGACATGAGGAGCCTTGAAATCACTGGGGGAGAAAAGAGAGACGTGTGGTCGCTGAGGGGAGCTGAAGGTTGGAGTGGAGCCAAAGCCTCCTGGTGAAAAATATTCCCAGGTGGCCCAGCAGTCAGGAACCCGCCTGCCAATGCAGGAGACGTGGGTTTGATTCCCGGGTTGGGAAGATCCCCTGGAGGGCCTGGCCACCCACTCCAGTATTCTGCCTGGAGAATCCCATGGACAGAGGAGCCTGGTGGGCTACAGCCCATGGGGTCACAGAGAGTTGGACACGACTGAGCAACTAAACAACAATAATAAAAATAAGTGGATCTGGTTTATATATATTATGTATACTTATATTAGGTATCATGTATACTTGTATTAGGGCTTCCCTGGTGGCTCAGCTGGTAAAGAATCCGCCTGCAATGTGGGAGACCTGGGTTGGGACCCCTGGGTTGGGTAGATCCCCTGAAGAAGGGAAAGGCTACCCACTCCAGTATTCTGGCCTAAAGAATTCCATGGACCATATAGTCCATGGGGTTGCAAAGAGTCAGACTTGACTGAGCGACTTTCACTCACTCACTCGTACTTACATTAGCGACTTCCTATCTATACACAGACGTAAAACCATATTACAAAGAGTACTTCTGGGAACGTCTGGTAACTGTCGGTGGGGCGCATTTGTCTTGCGTGTCTGCTGGGTATTTATGGAGGACTGGGACTGCTGGCCACAGGTATGCGTAGGTTCAACCTTCGTGCACTTTAGGGGAATGTATATAATTTAATATCCAGAGCTGACTGCTCCAAGCACTGCCCCCTGCTGCCCTCAGCCTGGCCTCCAAATCCCCTCCCCAGCATCCCCGTCAAACCAAATGGCTATCCAGTCCTGAGCAAGCCCTGTGATATGTGAAGTCCCAAACGTTCTTCTCCAGCTTGCCGTGCTCCTGCTTACCCTAAGCCTCGGCTCAAACCTTGCTCCCCTGTTAGTTCTCTGTCATCCCTCCCTCTTCCTCTCCTCTGCTCCTGCCCGAGTGCGGGCTGCCTCCTCTCCTGCCTGGGCCACTACACTAGCTGCCCCCCTCTTCTGGAACTCACCCAGCACCGCTGTCATGGCTTGGATTTTTGTTGTTTGATCACTAAGTCGAGTCCGACTCTTTGCCTCCAAAAAATGGTGTGTGGGAGTCCTAATTCCCAGGACCTCAGAATGTGGACCTTATCTGGACAAAGGCTCTTCACAAAGTAACCAAGCTAAGTAATGAGGCGATTACAGAGCGGGTCCTAATCCAATATGGTGGGGACACACACACACACACACACACACACACACACACACACACAGCACAGGAAGAATGACACACACACACACACACAGCACAGGAAGAATGACACACACACACACACACACACACACACAGCACAGGAAGAATGACACACACACACACACACACACACACACACACACACACACACACACACACAGCACAGGACGAATGCCATGTGATGCTGAAAGCCAAGATCTGCAAGCCAAGGAACACGAAAGATCCCCAGCAAGCCTGGAAGCCAGGGAGGGTGCCCAGAACAGATCAGATTCTCCCTCACAGTGCTCAGGGTGAACCATTGCTGCTGACACCTTGAGCCTAGACTTCTAGTCTCCAGACCCTGTGACAGTACATTTCTGTCACTGAGCCACCCGTTTATGGTTCTTGATACAGCAGCCCTAGGAAATGAGTCCAACCAAAGACAGAGAGTCTTTCAAACACCAGGACCTGACCCTGTTCCTCCTCTATCTGAAACCTTTTAATGGCTCCCTTCACTCTCAGAAAAAAAAAAAAAAAAATCCAAACTTCTTGCTGTCGTGTTCGTGGCCTTTCAAGATCTGGACCCAGCTTCCTGCTCCATCCTCATTCTCACCAAGGAGGCTAATGCAGTGATTCAGCGGAAAGAACCTGGGTCTTGGCAAAGGCTGTGGGGATGGAGGAGAAGCTGAGAGAGACAGGGGAGGCAGAACGGACAGGACCTGAGCAAATGATGTCAGGGGTGTCAGATCAATGGGGAGCACGGAGGCGCCTGTGAGACAGCAGTGAGCTGCTTTGGGTTGTCAACTGAAGCTCCTGGAGACAGCCCTCCACGGTGCCCTGCAGGGTGCCCGGACACACACTAGGTGCTAAATAAATGAATGAATGAATAGACGGAAGGTTCATTCACCTGCGCAAGGAAGGCTGGGCTCCTAGACAGGCAGACACTGGGAAGGATTACTAACTCAGGCCCGAGGAGCCCCAAACGGGGCGGGGATCCACACTCACCTACCTGCTCGATCTCCCGGCAGCGCCGACCCAGCGCCTGGTACTTCCTGCGATTTAGTTCCCGCTGGCGCCGCCGACGACCCCGGGCCGCCTCTTCCTCTTCATCTCGCTCCCGGAGCCCGGAGCCGCCCAGACCCCCGGACACAAACTCCACTTCGGTCTCAAGCTCGCTCTCCAGGATGTGACCACCGAAGAGCGGAGGCAGCGCCAACTCCGAGCCAGGCGGCGCCGAGAACTCCTCGAAGCCCACGGCTGCCATAGTCCTGTAAGGTCGGGGTGGGGCTCAGGGACCCCGACGCCCCGGCTCCTAGTCCCTCCTCGTTGAGGTCTAGGAAGGAGTCCAGGCCCCTAGCCCACCCCTTCCCAGGATCCACATCTCTTCACCGGACTGCTCAAGCCCCAACCCCTCATCCAGACCCAGGAATCCCGGCCTCCGACCTCCCCGACCCTCAGACCCAGGAGTCTAAACCCGCAGCCTTCTGCCTCAGGATGCTTGAGTACGGACCCCAGTCCCTGAGGAGTCCTAAGCTAAAGCAACCGCAGGAACTGCAGCCCCGCGTCAGTCCTCTGCGCAGACTGCTATCATGCAGCTACAACGTCTTTTGCGATTCGAAGTTTTCCTCAAAATCACTCACCCCTCTCTCTGCTCCAGTTCCATCTCTCCTGCTCGGGGAGCCCCAGGCCCCAGAACTTCCAACCTCGGCAATCTCCGTAGGTTAAGTGGTCCGCAAAACTACCCGTTCCGTCAGGCTACGCGGCCCCAGGACTCTGCCGCCACGCCTTCTGGGAGCGTTAGTTTCCTATTTCCGGTTCCGCTCCGTAACCCCTCCACCTCCACCCCGACTCCCGGCTTACACTAAGCCTTGTTTTCTCGTTGAACGCCTCTACCGTTCGTCCCAGTTGCCCTTTATTCTTATCGTGACACCCTGTCGCGAGACTGCGGCAAGTCTCCGTTTATCGGGCTCAGTCCACAGCGGGCCACGAGCTGGATAAGGCGCCTCTCCTTTCCCCGCTCACCCCTTTCCCGCCTAGCGTCAGGTGCTAATAAAGTTGTTGTTCCAAACGCTCCCGGAAAGACTCGGGGCGGGGGCCAATCAGAGCGCAGCTTTGCGTTGACAAAGGCGCGAGGGTGAGACGTCATCAGTGAGCGTCGACGGCTGTTGGGAAGCTATCTTCCTAGAAACCGTGGTGTGAGGAGAGAAGAGGTGAGCGTGATAGAGATGAGGGAAGGGCTGGAGGTCGGATTCCCGGCCTTCGTAGGCCGACGACCAAAGGGTCTCAGAGCGCCTTCAGGGTTACATCTCTGGGGTGTAGCGGGAGCAAGAAAACCGTTCCTGGGTGTCAGCGCTTTGCATGGTGGTGCCTGGGGAAACAGGCTTAATCAAGTCATTACTTAAGTAGTGTGTGACGCGCCTTAGGGTACACACAGGGCGTGTGCTGTGTGTATTACCAAGCAAGCTATCTACTCTGGAGCTGGAAGAGGACGAGAACTGAAGGATAAGGAGGTGTTGGGCTGGTAAAAAAGGGAGGGTATGAAGACCTAAAGCGAGGGAAAGAAGTGGATAAGAGAAATGTGACGACTCGTGGGGTATGGGGGATAGGGGCAGGGGCTGAGTCTAGAAAGGTGGGCTGGTGTCAAGCGAGGTCGTGGCACCTACTCCGTGCCAGGTGCTAAGCTGGGCGATGCAGTGAACAAAATGGACACGTCCCTGTTTTCATGGAACTTTTAGCTTAATAGGGAAGGTGAACATCAAACAAAATGTTAGAAGTTTAGAGAATTTTTCAAGTGTTGAAGTAAACAAACTGGTTCACAAGTTGTGCAGCAACAGGATAGGATCCAGTCTCGGAGTCTGGGAAGATCCACGCTGCAAGAAATATTGTTTGTGTCCCTGCGTTAGGAATGAAAAAAATAATATATTCAGAGACTGGAGAAAGAAAACCAGACATGGTTAGCATAAGGATTTTAGTCACTCATTCTTTCATTTGCCCAATATATCTTGAATACCTACCGTATATTAGACGTTTTGTTAGCATGAAGTGCTAACCACTGGACTGCTGGGAAATTCCCTAAAGTTTTTTTCAAACTTTATCTCTTTTTTTGGAGTATAGTTGATTGACAGTGTTGTGTTTCTGTTTTATTGGCCAAGCTGCAGGGCATGTGGGGTCTTGGTTCCCTGACCAGGGATCACACTCACTCCCCCTGCAGTGTCAGCTCGGAGTCTTAACCACTGGATTGTCAGTCGCTCTTCTCCCTTATAGATTATTAGAAGATACTCAGTAGAGTTTCCTCTGCTATATAGCGTGTCTTTGTTGGTGACCTATTTTATATATAGTAGCAGCAGCAGCTTGTATATGATACATGTGTCTTACTGAAAAAGAACAGGAAGAGGGAGCAGTTTCTTATTAAAAAAACGAAAAGAAAAAGCACTGGGGAGGACAGAGTAAGGGGATTGTACCTTGTAGAACAGTGCTTTGTGTGGGCTTCACAAAAACAGTCTGTACAGCACCTTGGGGTGGATGAGGTGCTGCTCCGCCTGCGAGGTGATTGGCCTTCAGGCTCTAGACATTTTAGACCCTGCCTGGCTGTCCTGACATCTGAGGAGGGCAGGATTTCAGAATATCTATTGGTGGGGTGGGGCCTCTGCAATGGGTGGAGGAAAAGGAGGATGTAAGAAGAGGTCATATCGCATTAAGAGGATGGGGTGTACCTTTTCCTGAGAAGTCTTAGAGACATTGGTGTGAGGGTGTGTGGTGTCTTGTCCCATGAAGTGAGGGTGGGAAGGGTGAGCTGTGACTGGAGACCACCTGGTTCTGGGAGGCAGCTTCACACTCAACAGGTGTTTGTTGAGCATCTGTGATGTGCCACGCACCGTTAGGAGCCGGAGAGCAAAGCAAATGAACGTTCCTTGTCCCTGTGGCGCCTATGTGCAAGTGGGGTTGATCAAGAAGGACCAGGGCCTTCTGGCCAGGGGAGCCCCCTCCCTGTAGTGAGGGGAAGCCCTGCCCCTCCCTCCCCACAGGCCTCAGGATGTCTCTGGCCGACGAGCTCCTGGCCGACCTCGAGGAGGCGGCAGAAGAGGAGGAGGGAGGAAGCTACGGGGAGGAGGAGGAGGAGCCGGCCATCGAGGATGTGCAGGAGGAGACCCAGCTGGATCTTTCCGGGGACTCGGTCAAGAGCATAGCCAAGCTGTGGGACAGCAAGATGGTGAGCGGAGGTCCCGGGCAGGCCAATGCGGGCAGCAGCCCCCTTTCCCTGGCAGTACCTGGTTTCTGACTCTCCTCTCCTCCCCACACAGTTCGCCGAGATCATGATGAAGATTGAGGAGTACATCAGCAAGCAGGCCAAAGCTTCAGAAGGTGCCTTCTCCCCTCCCACTCGTGGCAGTACTGTCGCCGCCGTCGTGATCAGGGTGTGAAGAAACAGGAACAGTCTCGAGGAAGAGCTGCACCAGGGACAGGGAACCATGGGCCAGGCACCCCAGGGTGCAACTTAGGAAACAGACACAGCGCTGGTTGCCCCAGCCCCGGAGCTTCCAGCCTTTGGGGAGCCCTCAGACATCACACTGGGGAGCACGGCTTTTAGTCCTCAGGGCATGAGGGTTTAGTTCCAGGAGAGAGAAGGTCAAATCTAGACTGGCTGGGACGGAAAGACGGGAGGTTTGCAGGCACGCATACCTGTTCCCTAGTTTCCTCTTCAGCCCCTCCATGCCCCGCTCTAGCCGCATCCCCTGCCTTGCCCAGCTGCGGGACCAGGGAAGGGGTGGGTGCTTAGACACAAACCCACACCAGGCTGTTTCTCATCCCCATAGTGATGGGACCGGTGGAGGCGGCCCCTGAGTACCGGGTCATCGTGGACGCCAACAACCTAACAGTGGAGATTGAGAACGAGCTGAGTGAGTCCCGGGAAGGGCAAGCAGAGACAGCCCTGCCCAGTGTCCCCTACAGCCTCTCCCGTCCCCACTGGAGGGCAGGATCCCAGGCCGCCTTCCCTGCTGGCCTTTCCCAGGGTCCTGCCCCAAGCCCCTGTGTTAGTTCAGATGTAAATTCACCTACTGAACAGAGTGGTGACATGAGAAGGAAGTGTATTTTCCTCTCATGGGAAAGTGTGGAGGAGCCCAGGCTCTCTGCGTCTTACTGATCTGCCACCTATTTCATGGTACAAAGTGACTGCCCACCTCCAGCCATCACCTCCACATCCCCATCAGCAAAAAAAATCGGGAGAGAAGAGGAGGAGGGCACATTTTTCCCTGTAAGAGAGTGACCTGGAGGTTGCCGTGTGACTTGCACTCAGCCTCGTGGACCAGAACTGACCCGCACAGCCACACGCAGCAGCAGGGCAGCCTTTGTGCTGTGTGTCTGTGAGCCCAGCTGCCGTGAGGGGCTTCCTCACTGCAGGACGGAGGGCAGATGGGTGCCGGGGGAGCCAGCGGCATCTGCCCGCCCCTCATCGGGCTCCTGCCCGCCCTGTGCCCCCAGACATCATCCATAAGTTCATCCGGGATAAGTACTCAAAGCGATTCCCCGAGCTGGAGTCCCTGGTCCCCAACGCCCTGGATTATATCCGCACGGTCAAGGTGAGCGTGGAGGAGGGGCCCCCAGCCACCACGCTTGTTGAGAGCGCCCTGCTCTTGGACCCTCCGGGTCTGAGTTGGGGGGGTCACTCAGCTCTGGGCCAGAGACAGGATGGGAACGGGGAACAGAGAGTGGGGGAAGCCAAGACCCTGAGATGGCAACAGGCCCTGGAGCGTTCAGGGAGAGGGAGGAGGAGAGTGTAAGAGGTCATCAGGTCAACCTGGTCTCCGAGGCTCCAGGTCTGAGGGGAAGGTCCCCACGGGAGGGTCAGGCACGTGAAGGCGGGACACCACCCAGCACCCAGGCTCCCCTGAAAGTTGAGCAGATGGGGGTGGGGAGGAGATGCGGTCAGACCTACACTGGGAGTGGACGCGGCAGCAGGCCTGTGGGGGCAGCCCGTCCTCCGCAGGTGGACTGTGTGTGCTTCTGGGTCAGCCTGCCCTGGGCAGACAGTGTGGATGCTTTGAGCCGCAGGGTTGTGGGAGCTGGGGGCAGACGGGGGCGGCCACTGTCCCTGCAGGAGAGATTCTAGGGCCTCCTGAGTCCCCGAGCCTCCCCGTCTCGCCCCCTCCTCCCCCAGGAGCTGGGCAACAGCCTGGACAAGTGCAAGAACAACGAGAACCTGCAGCAGATCCTGACCAACGCCACCATCATGGTCGTCAGCGTCACCGCCTCCACCACCCAGGGGTGCGTACCTGGCGGTCCACCCAACGGACAACGGTCGCGGGGCCCCCACGGCACGGGTGTCAGTGTCAAGAGGACCGGTTACTGCAGTTCCATGTGTTTGCCGAGTACCTCCTGCAAGCTGGGCTCTGGGCTCATGGTTCCCCCAAAGCCTGTGGTCCTGAGGGGTGTGGCGGAGGGCAGGCCTGTAATTAGGAGTGGCGTCCCTCTGGGGTGCCGTCCCCTCAGGAGGGGCACGCAGGGTCTCCCCCTGCCCCTTAGCGTCTGTGGCAGGCCTGAGAGAAGGGCAGAGGCATGTCACCCCACAACAGGGCTCTGACCAGACAAGCCGTGAATGGGCAGGGTCGACGGCTGCTGGTGACGGTGCTCCTAGGGGAGCAGCTGGACGAGAGCCTGGCTGGTCAGCAAGGCCGAGACTTGCAGGGTCCGGGGAGCTGGGCGTGGGGTGGGGGGGGCGTTTCAGTAAGAGGCAACACCCGCAAAGAGCCCGGCTGCAGCCTGGCCTGGGCCAGCTTGCCTCCCCCGGGCAGAGAAGGGAAAGCGGAGGTCAAGGCCGTGGGGCGGGCCAGCGGGGATGTGCCACCACGGGCTGCTTCCCTGCGGCCCCTGCTTCCAGGCCTCGGGGCTGGCAGGGCTCCCAAAGGTGCACGTGCAGGCACGCACGCACGCACGCAGGGCGGGGAGGGCGGGGCCCCGCACGCCGCCCGAGGTCGCAGCCGCGCCCCCGCCCGCAGGCAGCAGCTGTCGGAGGAGGAGCTGGAGCGGCTGGAGGAGGCCTGCGACATGGCGCTGGAGCTCAACGCCTCCAAGCACCGCATCTACGAGTACGTGGAGTCGCGGATGTCCTTCATCGCCCCCAACCTCTCCATCATCATCGGGGCCTCCACCGCCGCCAAGATCATGGGTGAGGCCCGGCCCCGCGCCGCGCCACCTCGCGGAGGCCTGTCCCTTTCCTGCCGCCTGGCGGGTGCTCACATGTCCCGCATTCTCCTCCCGTCAGGGCGCCTGCCTCGCGGTTGGGTCCAGCCTGGGACATCGTCTCACCTGGCTCACCGCTGTAACGGCCCTGTCTCCAGACTCTGAGGTGGTGGGGGCTGAGGACTTGGGCGAGTGAATTTGTTGGGTGGGGGGGACACTCCAGTCCGTGAGGCAGGCGTGTGCGGGCTTGCGGGAAGGATGAATTCCTTTTCCCCCCACTCCCCACCACCTCTGACCTCACAGCTTTGGGCAAGCCATGTCACGCGCCTTGGTTTCCACCCTGGAGACTGGGGGGTGGGTGTTGGCCGCACCTGCAGACACGCTCTCGGAACCCAGAGGCGGTTCATACCGGGCCCCTGTGCGGTGACCACCCCCTGAAGCACAGACAGGCCCGTGTGGCTTCCCAGACACGGGGTCGGGCTCCTGGTTCACCAGTGGCTCACTATGCACCCTCTGGCACGTCACTTCGCCCCTCGGAGCCCCTCTGAATCCCCCTGAGATGGGACACGTTGATGCTCCCTGGCAGAGGCCCCCTTGGAACTGCGGCCGGAAACTCTTGTGAAGGCGCAGCGCTTGGCAGACACGCCCCACCCCCACTGACACCCACCCCCCTCCCACCGCAGGGGTGGCCGGCGGCCTGACCAACCTCTCCAAGATGCCCGCCTGCAACATCATGCTGCTCGGGGCGCAGCGCAAGACTCTGTCGGGCTTCTCGTCCACCTCGGTGCTGCCCCACACCGGCTACATATACCACAGCGACATCGTGCAGTCCCTGCCCCCGGTGAGCGCTCCCCAGGCCCCAGGGTCACTGCTGGCGGCAGGCGTCGGGAGCCGGAGGGCGGGCCGCACAGGGGCACAATAGGAGGCCAGAGCCGACAGGCCAGCTTGGAGTTCCGTCCGCGCCACCCACCAGCCGGGCACAGAGCCCGAGCTCTGAGCCTCGGCCTCCCGGTCTGTATGTGGGCGAACTGGAGCTGGTTCATCTGCAGATGGGAGAGGAGGAGGAGGAATACACCAGCGCTGTTAACTGCAGCCGCAGTGGAGGTGGAGGCTGCGGGCAGAGAGGGTGGTGAGGCGGCAGTTCTGGGAAGCCTGGGCTCTGACGCTGCTGCCTCGCTCTGACCCGCCTCCCTGTCCTGCCCCAGGATCTGCGGCGGAAAGCAGCCCGGCTGGTGGCCGCCAAGTGCACGCTGGCAGCCCGCGTGGACAGCTTCCACGAGAGCACGGAGGGGAAGGTGAGGGCGGCAGTGGTGTCCGCGTGGTCTGTGGGCCGCCATCAGAGGACCCCCCCGCCCGGGCACTCACAGGGTGGGGCGGGGGTGTCGTTGGGGCCCACCCAGGGCGGCGCCCCTCCCCCACGCTGCCATGACGATGGCCTCAGTGCAGTGGCCTAAAGGGACACGGGGTTGCGCTCTTAGGGTCCTGCAGGTCAGAAGCCCACGGGGGCTCCCCGAGCTGAAGCCGCGGTGCTGCCCGAGTTTGCTCCTCCAGAGGCTGGAGCTGGCGGAGGGCCGCTCCCTGCTGTTTGCAGCTCGCCAGGGCCACTGCGCCCCCTGTTCGGGGCCCCTGCCTCGTCTTCAGAGCCAGCACAGCCTCTGCACGCTCTCCCCGGCTCTGCCTCTGTCTGCACTTCTCCTCTGACCCTTTAAGACCCGGTGATCCCACTGGGCCCACACACACCACTGAGCTCTCACTGCCTGTTCCGAGATCCCCAGCCCAGTCACACCTGCAGAGCCCTGCTTGTCAGGTGGTGACGGGCTCACAGGGACCAGTCGGCCGCTGACAGCCTGGGGTCGTGGGGGGAACGTCTTTGCTGCCCCGGGGTCTCTCTCTGGACACCTTGGGGTGGGGGAGGAACTTCTTTGCTGCACCGGGTCTGTCTCCTCCACCAGCACCATCGCCGTGCTGGTATTTATTCCGTCAGTCTGTCTTCCTGGGCAGACCTGTTCTGTGAGAGGAGATGTGTCCATCCCGTGCAGTACGGTTTTCCAGGCACCCAGCCTGGCACAGCTTTTGGGGCTCTCTGACCATGGGGTATGGCAGCGGCCCGCCCAGATGAAAGTCCTACCCCCGTGGCTTCTCCACTCTGGCTGGGGGTGGGCAGTGATGGGGAGACACACGCCGGTCAATGTGCAGGGCATCCGGGGTGCCAAGTGGAGGCTGGGGGGCGGGGGGTGTGGAGGTGCTGAGGGAGCCTAGACTGGTGAGCCTGGAAGGCGGGGAGGGCTGCTCTAAGGAGGCGAGGGTTTAACGTGGGACGGGGGCGGGGGGTCCCGTCAAGCCTGTGCGCCTTGGGGAGAGCCGGGCTCCTCAGAGGAGCTGACGGGGGCCAATTGGGGTCCTTCCTGAAAGAAGAACCCAGCGGGATTCTCGGGTGCGGCGGTCTCCAGGGCATCCCCCTTACTGACCAGCGGGGAGCTGGGGCGGGGGGCAGGCCAGGCCCGTGGGAGCCGCTGCCAGACCCCAGCCCGCCCTCCCCAGGTGGGCTACGAGCTGAAGGATGAGATCGAGCGCAAGTTCGACAAGTGGCAGGAGCCGCCGCCTGTGAAGCAGGTGAAGCCGCTGCCGGCGCCCCTCGATGGGCAGCGCAAGAAGCGAGGCGGCCGCAGGTGGGGCCCGGGGACCGGCAGGGCGGGGCAGGGCGGGGCCCAGCTGGGCGGAAGGGCCGAGGCTCCCCCTTTCCCGCTGACCCCCTGCCCTGCCCCAGGTACCGCAAGATGAAGGAGCGGCTGGGGCTGACAGAGATCCGGAAGCAGGCCAACCGCATGAGCTTCGGAGAGGTCACACCCCCCTACCTCGCGCCCCCCCACCCCCTCCTCTCCTTCTGTGGCCATGGCAGCACCTCAGCCTCTTTCCTGGTCCCCTGGCCTCCACTCTGTCCCAGCCCCAGAGGGATCTCCATGACAGCACAGGCCCCCAGGCTCACCTCCCCCACCGCTGTGCTGGCCAGGCCTTCCCAGACCCCGCTCCTGCCAGGCCCTTGCTACCCGAGCATCGCCCCGCTGGTCCTGCCAGAACTAGCTCACGTGTCCTCAGTGAAAACTCTTTCAGTTTTTCACACAGCACACACACACACACACACACATTCCTTCTCATCTCAAGCAGTAGTAACAGGACCCGTGCTCCTCACCGGGGCCCCAGCAAGGCTCACTGCACTCGGGGCCCAGGCGGTCGCCGATGGGATGGAGCCCTGGGCCGACTGAGGGGTGGCTGACACCTGGACGTCTCCCCTCCCACCAGATCGAGGAGGACGCCTACCAGGAGGACCTGGGCTTCAGCCTGGGCCACCTGGGCAAGTCGGGCAGCGGGCGCGTGCGGCAGACACAGGTGAACGAGGCCACCAAAGCCAGAATCTCCAAGACACTGCAGGTACGGGCCAGGCCCCGGGGATGGGGGCAGGCCTGGGCGTGCAGCCGCAGGCCACAGCCCTGAGCGCCCTGCCCTCCCTGTAGCGGACCCTGCAGAAGCAGAGCGTGGTGTACGGTGGGAAGTCCACCATCCGCGACCGCTCGTCGGGAACCGCCTCCAGCGTGGCCTTCACTCCACTCCAGGTACCGGCCCTCTGGAGGCAGGAGGCCTGGAGAGAGCCGTGTTCCCCGTCCTGGGCTTCTTCCTTACCTGTGCCCCCCTTCGGGTGCCATGGGTTGGGGGGCTCCAAAGCCCCCGAGGTTGGATCTGGGTTCCCAGCACACGGCGCGGGCCGCAGGGACCGCTGAGCCTCTGTGGCCCCGAACAGGCCCAGCTGCCCCCGCCCCTGAGGAACGCCCGCTGAAGTCCGCGGGCACTGTCACAGGCGCTGAGATAGGCAGACACACACGGGAGTTTTGCCCTTTTGGAGTTTATCTCAGGGTCAAACAAGTAAGATACACAATGTGTCGGGAGGTGGGAGGTGCTGGGGACTGAGAGGACCAAAGGAGACGGCGCCTCCGGGCAGCCTCAGTGAGGTGGGAATCTCTGGGTGTAAGATATCTGGATCAACGCTGGCCACATGTCAGACCCCCAGAGCTGGCTGTTAAATCCTCGCTGGGGCTGGTGCGGTTCGTGCTGGGACTGCAGGCAAACCTCCTACTTCTGGAACTCGGTTTCCTCATTCAGGAACCGAATGGGATCAGCCTTTCTCAGATGGTGTTTTAAAAATCGCCTGGGGAACTTGTTACAAATTCAGGGATCCAGGTCCTCCCTGCTCCCCTCACCCCCAGAACCACAGAGGATCTCCCAGGGTGGGGGAGACTTGGAGGCTGGCACACCCTCCACATGCTTGCCCAGAACCCCAGGCCCATCAGGAAGGGCCGTGGGCCCCTGACATGCCACGATTCCCTCACCGGGAGGCTGTTAGAGACCAGGCCGTCTCCCCACCCCGCCCCGTGTCCCTCCCCTGCCCAGGGCCTGGAGATTGTGAACCCACAGGCAGCGGAGAAGAAGGTGGCGGAGGCCAGCCAGAAGTACTTCTCCAGCATGGCCGAGTTCCTCAAGGTCAAGGGCGAGAAGAGCGGCATCACGTCTACCTGAGGGGGGTGCCCGGCCATCGCCGGCCAGAGGGACACGGGGGACCCCTCTCTGAGGGGGTCGGGGTCTGCAGGGGCTGGGGGTGCTGGCAGGGAGAGGCACCCAGGCCAGCCACTGTGGTGTGATGGCCAGGAGGCCTGGGAGGAGCCCGGCCCCCCGCGCGGAGCTCGCCGCCCCCTCCACAGACATGCAGCCAGGCTTCATCACGTGTCGTCTTTATTTTAACTGGGAAAGGAGATACCTTTGGAATGGATGTAATTAAAAGCACATCATCAGGATCCAGTCTTGGCGAGTGAGCGTTTGTCAGCCACCTGGGTGGCTGAGGAGTCAGCGCCCCGGGGTCTGGGGAACAGAGCTCGGGCTGCACAGGACCCAGGTCCACCCCTGGGCCTATCACCTCCTCGTGGGGTTCCGGGGCAAGGAGCACCCTCTCCATCTCTAGGCCTCTTCGAGAACCCCACTCATTCCAAGGCCCCAGCTTCCAGCACAGGCCACCTGGCTGCTCGTGGCATCTTGGGCGGTTGTTCCACCTTCCAGGCCTCCCCACTCACACCACCAGGCGCACACGTGAGGACAGAAGGATGCTCAGGAAACACTCAGCACCGGGCTCACCCTCAGGGCCCCGTGACAGGGGCAGTGCTGTTACTCCAGTGTTGGCTGAGGACTTCCCGCTCCCGCCCTGGTGCATCAAGCCCTTCCCGTGCGGGGCAGCCAGGCGCCCTGCCCTGGAGGGGACCCAGCGCTGCGAAAGCACCTGCCAGGTAAGGGGAGTGCTGTGCCTCCAGGGGCCGCCTGCTCTGCGCTGGGAGCTGGCTTCAGGGCTACTTGCTGACCTGCGAGGTCAGCCATCCTTAGCTACACTGGAGGAGCAGCCCCACTGGGAGCCAGGCCTCTCCAGCTCACAGTTTCTCCCTGGGTCTCTCCCCAGCTCATGGGGTCCTGGCTGAAATCTCTCTACATGGGACTCCCCCGTCACCATTCGGGGCTCTGTGTGTCTCTGGACCCCAGTCTGCCCCTCATCTCAGGGCTACTCTCTTCCCTTCCCTCACGTGAGAGAGTCTGCACACCTGGGAGGTTCTTTCCGAAGGTCAGATAACCCCAGGCCACAGCACTGTCTTCCCAGACTTACCCTGGAACTGTGTAGATCAGCCTTGCTTGAAAGTGACCTTTGCTGACCTCTGCCTGTGGGTGTGCCAGGGAAGAGCCACCTGTCAGAATCCCCGTCCCCCGCTGGCCAGACTGAACCGTTGAACCAGTGGACGGGGGCATGGAGGTGCGAGTCTCAAGAAGGAATCTAAGTCACCCGACAGTGCTGCATCCTTAGAACAGTTTCTCCAAGTTCAGTACGCTTCGGATCAGCTGGAAGGAGAGTTTGATTCAGTTGGTCTATGTGTACCTGTGTGTTTTTAGTCTTCCACTCATGTCCAACTCTTTGTGACCATGTAGGCTGTGGCCCCCCAGACTCGTCTGTCCGTGGGATTTCCCCGAAAAGAATACTGGAGTGGGTGACCATTCCCTTTGCCAGGGAATCTTCCCCACCCAGGGATCGAACCTGTGTCTCCTGCACTGGCAGAGGATTCTTTCTTGCTGATCCACCAGGGAAGCACATAGTCTGTGGTGGGGCTCAAACACATGACTAACAACTTCACAGGTGGTGTTTATTGTGGCTGATGCCGGGACCCACTTTGAAAACTACTGCTCTAGAAAGTTCTCTACCAGATTAGCAGCATGTTGGAATCATCTTCAGAATCTGAATTACCAATGTCTGGTTCCCATCCCAAGAAACTCTTGATTTAATTGGTCTAGGACAAGGCCTGAGTATCTGAATTTTTTTAAATCCCCAGGTGCTTCTAATGTGCAGCCAAGTTTGAGAACCATTGCTCTAGACCCTTGCTACTCAAAGTGTGAACTGTGGGCCATCACCATCGCCTGGGAATCTTAGAAAGCAAGGCCTGGGACCTTCTGAATCAGAATTTGCATTTGACAAATCCCCAAGGGGTTTTTGAGCAATCTTAAAGGCACTACTCCATCCAGGGGCTACATGTTGAATAACAAGGCTGTTCTGGATCAATAACTCTTCAACTCTAGTGATCACCCAGGACGTTTGTAAAAATAGAGATCCCCAGGCTTCACTCCCCAGGTCTGTGCGAACTTAAAAGCAGCGCCTGCCTTGCCACAGGTGATTCCAGTGTTCTCAGCTGCATCTCCCCTGGACTTAGCTTACTTTCCTCCTCCTAGAGGAGCTAGGCAGACCTAATTTCCCATATCCACTGTGTGACCCAGGGCAAATGCCTCCTGGTTTGCAGAAGCACCAGTACCTAGCGAGTCTTAACCACAAGTTATCCCCGTATTCATCCATGTATTCATTCAGCAAATGGTTACCGACTGCTTTCTACTGAGAGAAAAAGACTCAAATCATTAGGAAAAGGACGGCATACTCGCAAAAGTAGATTCTAATGAACAGGGCTCATGGGACCACTCAGAACGGGAGGTCAGGGAAGTTTTCCCTCCAAGAGAAGACCACCGAGCTGAGATCTTCAGGACCAGTAGGCGACAATCATGGTGGGGGGAGGTGCTCACGGGAGTAGGGGGTGGACAGGGAATCCCATCTGTACCTTCTGCGGCATCCTCACGACAACAAGCGAACGGAGGTGCGGAGGAGAGTTCCTGTCCCACAATCACGTCACCATTCAGAGGAAGGACAAAAACTCCATGCCTCCATGCCGCTTCCCAACCAATGCAGCTATGCTTGATGTCAGTGACTTGGGGCATGTGTCTTCTGCTTCCTTCCTTTTCTTCCATCCTCTAAGTCTCAAAGATGGGCCACAGGCACTTGGAGAAAGACCGTGCAACTGAGAGACCTGTCCGCCTGGCCAAGACACAAGGCAGGCGGAAGGATGCGCGCTAGTCCCAAGCCTGCCTGCCACGCCAGGTTTCACACGCTTCCAGGAGCGGGTACCGCCCACTCGTCACATCATTGGACGGCCAGAAATGAACGACAGCCGGGTCCAAGAACGGGAGAAGGGGTGGGCGATCTTGCCTGGCTCCGCCCCGGGGCTGTCTTGATTGGCAGGTACCTTCAACCCCGGCCCCCGATTTGAAGGCACCAGTCTGTTTCCGATTAGGTACGCGGCCTTTAACGCCTACTCGCCATGCCTTCCTCCGCTTTCCCCACCCACTCTCTGGACCAGCCAATGACTTCAGGGCAGAATGTCCCCCCACAACCAATGGAAGACGGCTCCAAACTTGACGGACGACTTCCCGCCCCTGATCAGCCTAGCTCCTCCCTCCGACCAATTGGGTTATTAGAGGGGGGCGGGCGTACCCAATCAGGGCGACACAGCCGTCTGGATTGACGCACAAGTCCTCGCGCTGGCGTGTTGTGCCCCGAGGCGGGAGGAGGAGGCGGAGCGGGGAAGAAAGCCTGAGCCAATCCTAGCAGCCCGCGCGGGAAGCCAATCGAACGCCGCGCCTTGCAACGATTGTCCAATTATCGAGAGGGGGCCGGCCGCATCCCCAACAAGAACCAATAGAGCGAGCTCGACGGGCAAGAGCGACGTGCGGCCGGAGCAATGATAGGCCTATATTCGGGGGTCGGGGGCGGGTCGGCGCCAGAGACGAGAAGAGAGGAGGGGAGGCCTCCTCCGCCGCCGCCATCTTGGACCGGGCCCGGTCAGCTTCCGCGGAGCCTTCGGCAGACGCCGCGGCCTCCCTTGAGCCCCGACCCCGTCGTCAGAACAACCCCGGGCCCACATCCCCCCACCCCACTTCCGCTTCGCGCCGCTATCGCGATAGCGCCCGGGCCCGGGGCGCGAGAATAAGGCGGCGGGCGCTCGCCTCCCCCGCCTGTCGCGATACGCTCCTCAGCGGCGGCGCCAGCTCCTGTGGTGAGAGCGTCAGGCTCGACTGGGCCGGACCCCTTCCCCTCCTCCCTCGGCGCCGTCGGCCGCCTTCCCCGCCGCCTCCCGCCCCTGCGACCCCGCCGCCTGTCGCGACATGGCCGGCGCGGCGCCCCCGCCCCCGCGCGGCCCTGGCGCTCGCAGTCAGCCGGGCGGTGCGCGGCCCCCGCACGCCCGCCCCCCTCCTCCACGCCCCTCAGCCGCGCCCGGGGGTCTTCCCGCGACCCCGGCGCCGCGCGGCGTCCGCGTCGGGCCCCCGTGGGGTGTGAGGGTGCGAGGTGCCCGCCCCTCTCCGCGTCGGTATTGGCTCCTCGCTGGAAGGATGGAGGCGCCCCTGGCCGCAGGTGCCCGCCCTCTCGGGGCTCAGGTGCCTGCCCCCGACCCCTCGGCTGCAGCCCCTGTGCTGGTGGGGGGCGGTCTCCGGGCGAGGCTGCCCCCTTCGCGTGGGTGTAGGGCTGCGAGTCCCCCGGACGAGGAGTGGGGGGTCACCCTTCCCGGGGCCAGGGATCCCTCTTCCCCGCTCCCTTCCCACCGCGGGCGCCACTCTCTTTGGGGAAGGGGTCGGGGCGGGGGTGGGTGTCAGTTCCCTGGAGTGAAGACATCAGCTCCAGAGCTTGGAGTCTCAGCCCAAGTTTCTGTCTCTGTAGTAACAAGTCCTCCAAGTCTAAGGCTTGACAAGTCCACCAGGTCTAAGGCTTGCACGGCCCTCAGCCCAGGCCTTCCCCCGCCGGTGTCACGACTGTCCTCGGTGTTGCCCACTTGGGCTTCGGCTGTTACTCTTGAGTATCTGTCCCTGGCTCTTCTGGACGCTCTCTCTCCTGGATCCACGCTCTGCCCAGCCTGCTCCGGGCGTGGACTTCCTCTTGATGTCACTCCTGTCTCAGGGTCTTCTTGGTGGGACTGTTGAGCTCCTGTGGGTCAGCGATCTCCTGTTGGCGGGCAGCACCAGCGCCTCTCTTTCTAAGTAGGACCTGCCTGTCAGCCCAGGGGCGATCCCCTCCCGCACGGTTGCTGCTCCCGTCCTTTGGTGCTGGTTTTGGCTCCTTCTCCGCCCCATTGCCCTCACCATGTCCACTGTCACTTCCCCCGGTCTGAGGCTCCTGCCTCCATTCCCATCAGTCCCTCCACTGGCGTGTGATCCTGCCAGGGGGCAAGGGTCCAGGCCCTGGGTGTTCATTTCGGGCTCCTCACTGTGGCTGTGGAAGCTCCCCAGCCCTAAAGATTGCTCTTGGTGTAAGCAGTCATGGAACCCGGGCCCAGGCCTGCCCAGACCACCCTGCTGGAGCCCCCTCGGGGTGTAAGGTTTCTTCAAGCTGAGCTTCCTGTACTGTGCGGTGCGGGGTTTGGGGGCCAGAGTGGGGCTTTTTCCCCAGGGTGAGGAACTTCTCTGCTGCCTTCTCCAGGGGTAGGGTCCTGTCGTTGTTGGGTTGCCATGGACCACTGTTGGACTTGAGGTGTCTGTGCCCTTTTGTGTGCCCCCACCGTGGGACTGAGGACCCTTCCCGATGCTGGTGCCCAGGGCTGATGCCTCTGTCCTGCTTGTGATGTCCCACAAGCAGGGGAACTTGGCATCTGCTCTCTCCTGAGGCCCAGCTTCCTTGATGTGGGGAGTAAGATGCCTGAGATTTGAGGGGAAGACCCCCTGTCATCACTTCCGCAGGACAGAAGACCCCAGGGTGGGCTTCCCAGTCCCCCAGTCTTGGTCCAGGCCTTGCAGCAGGGAGATAACCCCCTCCACCCCAGGGCCTAGTGCGTCCGCCTCCTGGTGTCAGTGGCCTCCCGGATTAAGGAAGGCCTCCCGGATTAAGGAAGGCCTTCCAGTACCACTCCCCAGCAAGCCAGGGTGCCTCACCCCACGGTACGTGGCAGCCCCCAGGGTTAGGGACCGCTTGGTGTTAGTTCTCCAGGACTAAGGCTTCAGCTCAGGCCTTTGTGTGGCAGAGTGGTCTCCCATGAAGTGATGGTTTGGGGGGCTCTTCTGTGTGAGTTTTAGCCCTGCTTGAGTGGTTGTTGGTTCCTGTGGGTCTGGCTCACTGCTCACCCGCTACCCCCAGTATAGGCTTCTGACTCGTGGGGATGTGCCTTGCTCTCAGATGGAGTGTTTTGGTTAAGTCTCCTGGGCCAGGATTCCCAGAGTCCTGGGTGCCGTTTGAGACTTGGGGTGGTGAGCGCACCTGCACCTCTCCCCCTGAGACCCCTGCCACGCCTGCCTACCCCGGAGCTCCCTGGCGGCCCCCCTGAGAGCAGCAGTGCCCCAGTCCTGTCAGCCTGGGGCTCTTCTGTGAGGAGGGCTTCTCTACCTCAGGACTCAGGCTCCAGCCCCCTTTCTAGGCCTTCCCTGGGAGTCTGAGGTACAGGCTCCCCCTTGCCGTGGGGGTTCTCTGTCGGGGGGGCGGGGCACGGTGCCTCCACAGCCAAGGCTCTCAGCTCCTGTAGTACCGATCCACCCTGGCTGCGAGCACCTGACCTGGCATACATGCCCTCCTCTGGAACCGCGGCCTTCCCCAGCTCAGGTGGTGTCTCCTCTAGGGCTCAGCCCTGCCCACTTGGAGGCTCTGTCTGAAACATTGCTTCCTCGGCTCAGGCTCTCCTTGGCCCTGGCACCTTGCTTCCTTCAGGACTTCTGCTGCCACAGTCTGTTGCCCCCTCCAGAGGGTATCAACTCCTCTCCTGGGCTGGATGCCCAGGCCCATTTAGTGTGGGGACGCCCCCTCCCTGAGGCCTGCAGTGCCTTGTTCGGGGTGTAAACCTTCCGGGTCGGAGCGCCTATCCCTGCCCCACGTGGGGCTTCTGGAGTGGAGGCAGGGAGCAGAGGCTTCTGTCTGACTCCTGGGCCCCCACACCCTTGGGCAGGAGGCTGCACTCCAGCATCGGGGTGTTGGCTCAGACGCACCCCGCACGCCTCGTGGCGATCCAGGCGCTGCCTTACCTCGCTTTGAGCCCCTCTGTGCTACTGTCTCCTGGGTGCTTTTTCCGGCTGCCCCGCCTTCCTGGAGCTGGAGTTGCCCCACGTTCCCCCCCTTGGCGTGTCAGCCAGCTGCTCTTCCTCTCGCTTTGCCCTCTCCCCCACCGCTCAGAGGTCAGCATCACCAGAGTGGGTCCCTCTGGAGCGCGGGCCCATCCGGGCTGCTGCTGGTTTGAAGGCGTGCTCCCTGATACGCTGTCCCTCCGGTGGCGACTAGCACGTTTTATTGGAATCTCAACCAGGTAGCAAAGCCTGTAGCTGCGTTCTATGTTGCCTTCGCCACGCTCGCAGACGGCACAGATGCAGGATGTTCCTGTCCCCGTGGAAAGTTCCGGGGCCCAGGACTCTCCTGGAGGCCCCCTTCTCTGTGTTGGAGGCCCTCCTGGCGTGACCTCTGTCTGGGTCGAAGCTCCTCGACCTGCTCATTCTGCCTGGGTAGTTGGGGCTACTCGGGTCCGCCCCACCTCTGCAGGGACTTCCCTCCCCGAGGCTCGCCATCTCTCCTGGGCCTGGGGTTGGGTCCTGAGGGGCGGCGTCCCCCCAGGGAAAGCTTCTGGTGGCTCTCTGTGATCTCAGTCCCCTCTGGGTTGCGTGTCACTTGCTATAGGCTGGAAATGCCCATCTCTGCATAGAGGAGGCTTGTCGGAGGGCTTAGGTGTCCCTGAGTCTGCAGCACCGCCGCACCTGACCTGTAATTCCTTCCTGCATGGGTCCAGATAGCCCTGCCTCCGCCGAGGTTCCCTTCGCCCTCATCTCTGTCGGAGTTCTCGCCTCTCCGGGGCCTCTCGGGTGGCGTTCTGTGCCCCACGCCTCTAAGCCTTTTTGGTGTTGGCACTATAGGTTAGTAGCGTTATCTTCTTTGGTTTAAGGATTCTCGTCTGGATTAAATTTATCAGAGGTCGAAGGCCGTCTTCTGCTTGGGGTCCAGCTCTCTGTAAGGGGGTGGGTTTAGTTCTCTCAGTTGTAGGCACCTTCTGTCTGCCCCTACCACGCTTCCCCTCTGTTCCTTACAATTTCACTGTGTGTATACGGTATCCGACTCCTCTCCGTAGGATGCAACGGTCTCTGTCTCCTGACTTGTCTGAGGAGTGACCTCTCTCTGTGTTAGGATTCTGGTCACCTGTATATGTGACGATTCTGGGGGAATCGTGGTCTCTGGGTCTTAGACCTTAGACCTAAGGCCTTGTCCCCAGCAGTCAGCCTGACCTGGCTGCGTGCCATTTTCCTGCTCCAAGAAATCCCTTTGAGTGTCACCTGGGGGAGAAGGTGCTTTATGCCCTAGGAATTTTCCACTTCCTGGGTCAGAGGCAGGCAAAAAGTCTTATTTCCTTGGTCAGAAACTTCTAGAGTCCTCTCGTGGGCCAGACCTGTGCTGGGCAGTCAAGGCCGGAGGAGGAGAACTGGGCCTGATCTCCGTCATCAGATAGCTACTGCATCTCCCCCTTCACCCTCCACGCACCTTGCAGTTCCCGGCTTCGTTCGTGGCCCTCATCAGCCAGGGAGTAAACGTGTGTTCTTCTCGCTCTGTCCCGGCAGCGGCCGTCTCCAGGGGAGTATGAAGAGCGCGCGTCTGTAGGGCAGGGAAGATGGCGGACAAGCGCAAACTCCAAGGTACCAGGCTTGGCGCCAGCGTGCCGCGTGCTCACTCCTCGGAACTCTCTGGGCGCCTGCGGCCTCTGGCAGGACGCTCACAGTCTCCTTTCCTCCCCGCCAGGTGAGATTGACCGCTGCCTCAAGAAGGTGTCTGAGGGCGTGGAGCAATTTGAAGATATTTGGCAGAAGGTACAGGGGCTGGGCCTAAAAATCCAGGTGCACCTCCAGGGATGGGGGAACAGGACAAGGTTGAGGAGCTCCTGAGGGTGGACCGGGAGAGGGCCTGCCTGTCCAGATGCTAAGGACCTCAGAGAAGCCGCTCTGGGGTGGATTGGTGGGCGTGGGGGCTGGGTCCCCCAGGGTCCCTGGCCCGCAGAGGGACTGGAGTCTTTCCGTGCAGTGGGCCGTTGGGCAGCCAGAACCACACTGACGACTGCATTCTCTCCATCTGCAGCTCCACAATGCAGCCAACGCGAACCAGAAAGAAAAGTATGAGGCTGATCTAAAGAAGGAGATTAAGAAGCTTCAAGTGAGGGGCTGGGGGTCTGGACTCTGTGTCCTGAGGGTGGCGGGAACAGGGAGCGTGGACTGCTGGGTCCCGGGGAGCTGAGGGCTGGAGAGCTGGGGGCCAGGCCGCCCTGAGGCCGCCTGACCGTCCTGCCATTGCCCTCTCCAGCGGCTGAGGGACCAGATCAAGACATGGGTAGCGTCCAACGAGATCAAGGACAAGAGGCAGCTCATAGACAACCGCAAGCTCATTGAGACGGTAGGAGCCCGGGGTTGGTGTCTGAGAGGCAGGGGTGGCAGGAGTCCTGGGGCCACAGAGGCCCTGAGAAGAGTAAGGTGGCTGGGGGAGGCAGGCAGTGGCCCCTGGGGTTCCGGTGGGAGCCCCCCGGCCCTGAGTCAGCTGCTCTCCTGCCCTCGGGATCCCCGCCAACGGTGCTCTCCACAGCAAATGGAACGGTTTAAAGTCGTGGAGCGAGAGACCAAGACCAAAGCCTACAGCAAGGAGGGCCTGGGCCTGGCACAGAAGGTGGACCCTGCCCAGAAGGAGAAGGAGGAGGTCGGCCAGTGGCTCACGGTGCGTTGGGGCAGAGTGGGGCTGAGCGAGCCGGGCCCCAGGTCTGCGGGGCGAGGACTCCGCTGAGTGCTGTCTCCCCTCCACGTGCAGAACACCATCGACACCCTGAACATGCAGGTGGACCAGTTTGAGAGCGAGGTGGAGTCCCTGTCAGTGCAGACGCGCAAGAAGAAGGGCGACAAGGATGTGAGTGGGGGGCCCGGAGCGCAGAGAGCAGGGGCAGGGGCAGGGGCGGGCTGGCAGGTGGGCAGGTGGGGGTGGTGCGGGGAAGGGAAAGGCCGTCCCTTGGGTGCCGTCTGGCGTCTGGGTGAACAGCGGGCCGCCAGGAGGGGCGGTTTGGGGGAACGTGCTGAGCTCGGCTTGGGTGGAGGGTAAGCGTGAGGCCTGAGGCCCCGAGGGCAGGAGGCTGGAGAGCTGCCGCTATGGCCTCCCAGCCACTGAGGGCCCAGGACCTGAGGAGGGCAGGAGGTGTGGGGACAGCGGGACGTGGAGGAACGGTTGGTTTGGCCCGAGGAGAGGCGTGCTCTGAGACAAAGGCAGAGCCCAGGGCCCGAGTCCCGGAGAGCCAGGACCGCCGGGTCTGCGTTCCAGGGGTGCCCCTGTCTGTGCGCAGAGGAGGGTAGAGGACGGCACGGGGGCGGGCGGGTGCCAGAGGGAGGCGGGTCCTTGCAGAGCGGAGGGATGGCACCTGGCGCTGAGATGTGAGAACTGAGACATCAAGTCCTAAAGGTGATGGGGCCTCTGCGGCAGGCCTCTGAATCCCGGCCCCCTCTTAGGGGTCCACGGATGAGGGCGGGGTGTCAGCGTGGTGACAGAAACAGTCACAGTTAAGAACAGTATGCACCCCCAGGTGGGGGTGACCGTTATGCTGTTAGAGTGAGGCAGGGGCGAGGGGGTCTCCGTGCTCCAGAGGGTGGTCACGGCTGGTGGGCGGGCTCAGGTGAGGGCTGCTGCTGAGAGGCCGGTGGTCGAGTGGGTGGGATGGGGCCTGTTGCCGGGAGCTGCAGGGACCCCTGGCTCTCCCTGGCGTTCCCAGCCATCTCGGGCCGGGAGGCGCGTGCTGCCCCTGCGGGCTCGGGAGGGCTGGAGGTGGGAGCGGGGGGCCACTGGGCCCCACAGCCCCTGAGCCTGGCCCTGGGCTCGCCAGCAGAAGCAGGACCGGATTGAGGGCCTAAAGCGGCACATCGAGAAGCATCGCTACCATGTACGGATGCTGGAGACCATCCTGCGCATGCTGGACAACGACTCCATCCTGGTGGACGCCATCCGCAAGATCAAGGACGACGTCGAGTACTACGTGGACTCGTCCCAGGACCCCGACTTCGAGGAGAATGAGTTCCTCTACGACGACCTGGACCTCGAGGACATTCGTGAGCGCAGTGCAGGCCTGCGGGGGCGGCAGGGCCCAGGGACGGGGCCGCCCGCTGACGCGCCTGCCCACTCCCACAGCACAGGCGCTGGTCGCCACCTCCCCCCCCAGCCACAGCCACATGGAGGACGAGATCTTCAACCAGTCCAGCAGCACACCCACCTCGACCACCTCCAGCTCCCCCATCCCACCCAGCCCGGCCAACTGCACCACGGTAAGGCCTGGGGGCCGCGTCGCCGGGAGGCTCCAGGACTGGGGACGTGGAGGTGGGGTCTCAGGGGTGTCCCGCCAGGAGCCTCCATGTCTCGGGTCTGAGCCCTCGGCCGTAGATCGCTGGCAGGGCAGTCAGGGCTGCTTTGGGTCCGGGTGTGGAGGACGGGGGGAAGTGTGCCTAGGCTGCTGTCCCCTGGGACGGGGTGGGGGGGTCTCCCTAAGGGGAGCTGCTTCCTGGGTCCCTGAGAGGCTGGCAAGGGTGCTTGGCCCCTGAACACAGGTGCCCTGGGGAGCAGGGTTAGGTAGGTTTCCCTGGAGACGAAGGTCACAAAGCCCGAACAGCTCTGGGGCCAGAAGTGGCCTGCGGGTGTCAGATCCGGGGGTTCAGGGGTTGGTGGCTCTGTCCGGGCCCTAGAGACTCACAGGTTCTGATCACGCCTGTCGAACCTCAGGAAAACTCGGAAGATGACAAGAAGAGGGGGCGCTCGACGGACAGTGAAGTCAGCCAGGTGAGTGTGCTGGGGGTTGGCCGTTGACAGGCCGGCGCTCACCCATTCACGGCTCCCGAGGCTCACTGAGACCCGAGCATGGCCCTCATGCGGGGCTCTGGGGACACGCTGGGTGGGCCTGGGGAGGCCTGCGGCAGCGGCAAGGCATGGTCGGCGGGTGCTTCCTGGCAGAGATGGCAGGCCTGGGCGTTAGAGGAGGATCCCCCTGTGAGGCGGCGGCGGGGAGCAGGCCTGTCGTGTTGGGGCTGGGAAGTGTGGCGGGGAGCCGGCCGGGCGCGCTGGGCTCACAGAGTACGGGACCGCGGGCTGGGGGCTGAGGGATCCACAGTGGTGGAGCAGCTCTCCTGGTGGAGCAGCTCTGGAGGGGCCTAGCAAGCCTGAGCAGCGAGAGGTCAGGACCCGCGTGGGTTGTGTTGCTCGGGGGCGCCAGGGGCCTTGGCCATGTGCACCACGGGCCTCCCCTCCCGAGCCTCTGCTTGGACAGGGGCACGCTATAGGGATCCCGTCACACCCGAAGGGGTCTTAGGCACGGGGAGTGTGGGCTCCTGGGAGGGCTGGTCCCCAGGGAACCCTGAGGCCGGGGGGGTGAAGCTGGGATGGGACGGGGTGACGAGCGTGGTGCCAGGAAGGAGGCAGAGTCTGGGTCGTGAGTCCTGCTCGGCGCTCAGTGGGCTCGAGGGCCTGGGAGGCAGCGGGGCGATTGGGGAGGCGGCAGGGCCGGCTGCCCGGGGGTGTGAGCGCGGGTGGCAGCAGCTCGACCTCGGGGCGGGCATGGGCTTGTCACTGGGCTCTGGGCTCCACTTTGTGGTGTGGGGGTCGCCAGTGGCCTCCAAAGTTATTTTAGGGACAGTTTAATTGAGAATTCCTGTTGTGTTTTTAAACACAGCATGTTGGATCCAGCCACCTCATCCTGAGGACATTTGTGGTTCCCACTACCTCCCCCACCCCCTGGGTCATCAGATGTGGGATGTCATGGGGGTGTACCCCCTATCATCAGATGGGGTCTCAGGTCTCAGATGGGGTCTAAGGTCCCCGCGAGACGTCGTGGGGGTGTCCCCCCATCATCTGCTGGGGTCTCAGTTCCCCGCGGGACGTCGTGGGGGTGTCCCCCCATCATCTGATGGGGTCTCAGGTCCCTGCGGGACATCGTGGGGGTGTCCCACATCAACAGACGGGGTCTCAGGTCCCTGTGGGATGTCGTGGGGGTGTCCCCCATCATCAGATGGGGCCTCAGGTCCCCACGGGACGTCGTGGGGGTGTCCCCCCATCATCTGATGGGGTCTCAGGTCCCTGTGGGACATCGTGGGGGTGTCCCTCATCATCAGGCAGGGTCTCAGGTCTCAGATGGGGTCTCAGATCCCTGTGGGATGTCGCAGGCCATTGTCCAGGCAGGATGTGGTGGGCTGGATGTGGGCTGGAAACGTGTGAGTGTTGTTAGCGTGGAGCTGGAAGCCACCGGGTCCCCATAAGGGCCAGGGCAGCAAGGCCAACAAGGATGGGCCTTGTTGGGGGGAGGGTGTGCAGGTGGCCCTCTGGGTCCTGACCCTCTCTTCCCTCCTACCCACAGTCTCCAGCCAAAAATGGCTCCAAGCCTGTCCACAGCAGCCAGCACCCTCAGTCCCCGGCTGTGCCGCCCAGCTACCCGCCTGGCCCCCCTCCTGCCGCCTCCGCCCTGAGTGCTGCCCCTGGCAGCAACGGCGCCCCGGCTGCAGCCGCCCCCACGAGCGCCCTGGGCGCCAAGGCCAGCCCAGCACCCAGCCACAGCGCGGGCACCCCTGCCCCCTACGCCCAGGCTGTGGCCCCGCCAGCCCCCAGTGGGCCCAGCAGTGCCCAGCCCCGGCCCCCCAGCACCCAGCCTGGGGCGGGAGGCGGCGGCGGAGGTGGTGGGGGAAACAGTGGCGGAGGCGGGGGCGCTGGCAAGCAGAACGGCGCCACCAGTAAGTGGGGGCGGTGGGGGAGACCTGGGGGGGCTGCATTGGAGGCTGCCGTTGACCCCTCTCGCCCGCCAGGTTACAGCTCGGTGGTGGCGGACAGCCCGGCGGAGGCGGCGCTCAACAGCACAGGGGGTGGCAGCGCGGGTGGCCAGGCCCTGGGCCCCCCGCCCGGCCCCCACAACCCGCCTCCCAGCACCACGTGAGTGTCCAGAGGGTCGGGCAGCCTTCAGCACGGCCATGCCCCAGGGCGCAGACACATGCCCGTCTGCGCCAGGGGGCCCTCCCCAGAAGCCCCCGTCCGAGCAGGGCTATTCACGGGGCCCCACACTGCTGGGTGCTCTGCCTCTCCTTGGCTGTGTCCTTCCCCAGGGCCCAGCTCGGTGGGTGGGTCTGCGTCCACTTCTCCAAGTGCGGGTCCCCGCCCCCCTCTTCTCCGCACTCCTCCAGGTCTCAGGGCAGCCCCCATCCCCCGCAGGGTTCTCCTTCCAGGAGAACGCCCCGAGTGCGTGCTCCCCTCCCGTGGGGGACGCGGGCTGACCCCAGGTGCCTTCCCAGGCTCTGGGTGGGCGTTCCCACACCCTCCTGTACCGGCCACTGCAGAGGAGGCCTCCTGAGGACTCGCATTCCCAAGTAGCGCCCCTGTCCCGGGCTGACCGCACCCCCCTGGCCGGCCCCACTGGGCGCGCTCCCTCTGTGACCTTCCCGACCGCTGAGTCTCCCTGTCCACCCCACTTGGGACCCTCCCCTGAGCCTGCGCCCATCTGCTCCCCTCTGCAGGAAGGAACCCAGCGCCACAGCCCCAGCGGGTGCCGGGGGCGTGGCCCCAGGCTCAGGGAACAACTCGGGGGGACCCAGCCTCCTGGTGCCGCTCCCCGTGAACCCCCCTAGCTCCCCGACACCCAGCTTCAGTGAGGCCAAGGCAGCTGGCAGCCTGCTGAACGGGCCTCCGCAGTTCAGCACCGCACCCGAGATCAAGGTGGGCCCACGCCTCCGCCCAGCTCCCCATGCCCCCTGGGGCCCCTCCAGGCCACGCGGCTCCCCAGCTCCTCTCCGGTACACCTGCCCTGTCAGCTCGGCTCTAGCCTCTGCCGCTCCGCGCCGGGGTCCCTGTCCCCCTGGACCCTTGCCTCACTCTTGCTTGTGTGTGTTCACTCCTTGTGACCACTGTCACGTGCTTCCTTCCAGCCATCAGTCTGTCCCCAGTTCACCCCATAAGCCTGTCCTTTCACGCTGCTGACTGTCCGGGGCTCACTGTCTCCTTCCCTTGGAAGATGAACAACACTTAAGTTCAGACTCGTCTGCTCTGAGCCACTTTGTGCTGGCTGAACTCGCTTCCCACCTTCCCTGCAGATGCTGGGGCGGGTCTGGTCAGGGTGGGGTGCGGGGTGCTGCCGACCACACAGGCACATCTGCCTTAACCTGGGGCGGCCCCAGCAAGGCTGGGGCGAGGGGAGGGTTCATACCCAGGCAGGGGCTGGCGGGCGGGCTCACAGCCGCGGGAGCAGCTGCCGGGACACGCGCGGGCTGGGCGGGTTCAGCAGACGGGTGCGAGCAGGGCCAGGCTCGGCCCCCTGGGCTGGCGAGTCTGCCCTCGGCTCCTCGGGAGGCCCAGGCCTGCACTGTCCCCTACCCCTTTCTTCCTTCAACCGGAAGACGGAAGGGTTCACAGTCCCTCCTCCAGCGTGAGGGCTTCTTTGGAACGGGCCTCATGACGCGCTCAGAACCGTCTTTGGCCCAGAGATGTACAATGAACAGGAAACTCCGTGTGCGCATTTATTTCTCGGGAGAAAAACAAGTCTTGAGGTTCCTGACACGGGTGCACACTTGGTTTCTTCCGGTTACTGAGTGAGCGGTGGGGATGGGTAGAAAGGCTTTGAGGAGAGACGACAGGAGAGACCCGGGTGGAAGGTCCCCGTGGGGCCTGTGTGCACAGCACGCCAGGGGGTAAGGGAGCCCCAGCAGCAGGGTGGAGCCTCGTCACTGCCGGCGTGGGGTGAGGCGGCCAGAGCGGCTGCGGGGGCCGCGTGGGGGCCCTCCGGCCAGGCCAGCGCGGGCGCTGAGCGGGCCCTTCCGGCATGCAGGCGTGCAGAGAAGCGGGTGCCCAGTGGGACTCCCACGGTGCTGACCGTCTGCAGTGTGGGGTCTCGGGGGCGCCCCGGTTGGCGGGCGCTCGGCTGTGCTCGGGTCTTCTCCCCACCGCTCAGCGCTGCTGGACCTTGTCCTACACGGACGGCTTCAGCTCAGCCGAACCCCAGTGGAGAGGCAGACGTGCTGACCGCGAGGACCAGGGCCCGCCCGCAGCCCCGGTCTCAGCCAGCCACCCTTCCTCCCCAGGCCCCCGAGCCCCTGAGCTCCCTGAAGTCCATGGCGGAGCGTGCGGCCATCAGCTCTGGCATCGAGGACCCCGTGCCCACGCTGCACCTGACTGAGCGAGGTGAGCGGCTGGGGCTGGGGCTGGGGTGGGCCCGCCAGGCTGGCTGCATGCCGCGGCCTCACACTTGCCGACCCCTGCCCTGCAGACATCCTCCTGAGCAGCAGCGCAGCGCCCCCGGCCTCGGCCCAGCCCCCCCTGCAGCTGTCGGAAGTGAGCATCCCGCTGTCGCTGGGTGTGTGTCCGCTGGGCCCGGTGCCCCTCACCAAGGAGCAGCTGTACCAGCAGGCCATGGAGGAGGCTGCCTGGCACCACATGCCCCATCCCTCGGACTCGGAGCGCATCCGGTGAGGGCCCGCGGGGAGCAGGGGCAGGGCCGCGGCCCACCGCCCTCGGCTGGCCCTGACTCCCCCGTCCCCCACAGGCAGTACCTGCCCCGGAACCCCTGCCCGACGCCCCCCTACCACCACCAGATGCCGCCCCCACACTCGGACACCGTGGAGTTCTACCAGCGCTTGTCCACCGAGACGCTCTTCTTCATCTTCTACTATCTGGAGGTACAGCAGGGCCCCCCAGCTTCGCTGCCAGCCCTGCCGCCCCCTTGGGCTGCGGGGGTGAGGTGGGTGCCCCTCTGCGGCTTCCGGGACCACACCCTCCCAGTCCCTCCAGCCCGCCCCCACTCGCTCCAGCAGGAGGGTCAGGGCTGCTGAGGTTGGGGCCGGCCCGTCCAGGGCAACAAACAGCAGGGAGCCTGCCCACCCCAGCACTGTGGGCATGGCCCGCAGTGCCCACCCACCCGCCCTGACGGCCCGGCACCACGGGCACGTTCTCAGGCCTCCCTGGGGACCAGCAGGGAGCCATCCCCCCTCTGTGACCCCAGTGAGTCCGCCGTGATCTCTGCCCTCAGCCCGCCTTGGGAAAGTCTCTAAACTGCCTGCTCTCGGCTCTCATCACGATTAGTCTCTCTCCTTCTCAGAGCGTTTCTGCAAACGCTTCCCACTTCCTGCCTCCTTTCCCTTCTGAGCCGCGCCGGTGTGTTCTGTGCCCCGGCTCGGCTGGGTCTGTGGCGGGGCCGGGGCTCAGCCTGCCGCCCTGCCCCAGCCCCAAGCCCTGAGCCCCCCACCTCCACTCCCCAGGGCACAAAGGCGCAGTACCTGGCAGCCAAGGCCCTGAAGAAGCAGTCCTGGCGGTTCCACACCAAGTACATGATGTGGTTCCAGAGGCACGAGGAGCCCAAGACCATCACGGATGAGTTTGAGCAGGTGAGGGCCCCTCCCCGCGCCCCATCTGCCTGGGCCCTGCGGGCCGAGTCCACGTAGCGCCCCTCGGGCGGCCTGGCCGGCTCGGGTCAGGCCAGAGGAGCCAGCTTCCGAGGTGCCTCCCAGCCCTGCACAGCCTGGCCCTGCCTCGCCTCCGGCCGGGGGTGGGGGACACAGGATCTCCACCCAAGATGGGGGCGCACGGGACACCCCCACACCCAGCAGGGCAGGGGCTCGGCAGCGCGGAGCGGGGAGTGTTCATTCTAACAAGCACGAGCGCCTCCACTTCACTGGGCCAGGCCACCTGGGTTTGAGCCCAGCTCTGGCTGGTGACTGGATGGTTCATGTGGACGTGTGTCCCCATCTCCTATCTGTAAAGATGGGGTGACAGGGCCGCCCTTAACGCAGTTGTCCTGAGGATTAAATGAGTTGATCACATGTTAGTAGTACCAGTGCCTGCTGTGTAGTGTCCTGGCTGTGATGTGCTTCGTTTCAACTTGCAGTTGGCGTGTTCCTCAGTGGCTTCTCCAAGCCTTCAGCAGAGCCCAGGGTCCTGAACAAGGGCCTCCCTTGCGTTCTTGCAGGTTCTCTGAAGCACGCCCACCATTCACTCAGAACCCGCCCTTCCCATGGTGTCTCCCGGACACTGACTGCAGCCCTGTCCCCTGCCCATTCGGCCGCAACCCTCCGAAGGGAGTGTATTTCTAGGTTGTCAGCCCCTCAGAAGTTCCCGCAACCCCGCGGTTGCAATACACCTGTCCCGGCAGCATGCCTGGACTGAGGCTCCAGCCTGTTCCAAGGCCTCGGGGGTGTGCCTCACACTCAGCAGTGACCAGCGCTCCGAGGGCACAGCCGAGGCGAGGAGCGGCAGGAGCCAGGCCCGGCTCGCCGCGGGGCGAGCATGTTCCCGCCCGAGAAGAGCCTCGTGCGGATGCAGGGACGGGGCGCGTGCGCGAGTCGGGACCTGAGCGCCGGCCCTCCGGCCGGACCCCAAGCACTGTGCCCTCACTGACCGCCTTCTCCCCCGGCCAGGGCACCTACATCTACTTTGACTACGAGAAGTGGGGCCAGCGGAAGAAGGAAGGCTTCACCTTTGAGTACCGCTACCTGGAGGACCGGGACCTCCAGTGACACCGGCCCCGCCTCCCCTCCCCGCATGCGATCCCGCCCAGGTGAGGGCCCCGCCCCGGGGACGGCGCCCGGCCTCGGCAGCCCTGCTCCCGGCAGCGGGGAGCCAGGAGGCTCCCCCAGCCCGCCCCGGGCCCGGGCCAGGGCCGCCCCCTCCCCTCCCCAGTGAGGGACATTTTTTGGTAAACCTATTTTCATTTTGGAAAATATTTATGAATAAATAGTTTTATATGACGGCTGGCAGCAGCGGCCTCTCCTCTCCCCCCTTGAGAGTCAGGGAGCCGCCGGTGGGTCCTGCCGGCGGGGGCGCCGGGCCAGCTGGGGGTTGAACTGCGAGTTGTACCGCCTCCGCCGCTCGTCCACCTCTTCCGGCTGCTCCTCCAGGGCCGCTGCGCCGCCCACCCGGGCCAGCAAGGCCTCCGCCCGCGCCCTCTCAGCTGCTTCCCGCCGCAGACGGTCCGCTCGGAGCTGCTCCAGGGACGGAGGCCTGGGGGGAGAGGACAGTCAGTGTGGGAAGCTGGAGGCCCAGCCCCTCGGAGGGCAGGGGTCTGACGCTGGAACCCGGCAGCTGGCCTCAGTGCCCCGACGGGCAGTGACCCCCGCCAGTCCTCAGCTGGGCGGCCCTGAGCACTGCCTGGCTCACCCCCTCCTCTTGGGAGGGAGGGCCCGGCGGGGTGCCAGCTTGCACCCGGGGGTCTGGCGTCCTAGGAACACAAGCACGCCTGTTTACTCGGACCTCTGCTCCTCGGACTCTGGTCTCAGAAACAGCCTCAGAGCTTCCCTCTCACTGAATTTCATCTGTCAGGACCCAACCTATACAACGTGAACAACAGATCTCAGCAAGCAGCTGAGCAGATGTCCCCCCAGCCACCGGAGCAGCGGCCTTATAATATCACGTAGTCTCTGCAGACCCGAGAACAAGGCTGGAAACGTTCAACGGAGTTACAAAAACGGGCTTGACCTTGCAGGCCCCAGAGCCCCGCCTCAACCAGAGCTCCCATGGTGGCCGCGGCCGAGGGAGGCTCCTCACTCTTTGGGTCGTTGTCTCTCAGGCCCCTTCTTTTCCTTGGTGCTGTGACCACCACTGTCTCCACTGTGCTTTCTCTTCTTCCCCAAGTGCTTCTGCATCTCCCGCAGCGGGTCCAGACGGCTCTTGATCTTCTCATCGGGTCCTGGACCAGAGGGGGCGCTGCCCCGCCTTGGGGGCAGCTGGTACCATGGGGGCTGAGTCTGGGCTTCTGCTGCACTCTGGCCCAGGTATGTCAGGATGCCCAGGGCTTTCTCTTGCCTTTCCTGAGGGAGACAGAAGATGCGAAAGCACAGGAAGCATGTTCCCTCTGAGGGAGCCAAGGTTCCCGCGGAGGCAGAACCAGACATTGAGCCAGCAGAGCCTGTCAGGAGCCGGCCCCACCAGCTGCTAGGACTTAACAGACCAGTCCCCGGGGCGCCCCGCTATGGGGCACGAGTGCAGCTTCAGCAGCAAACAGCACAGGAAGGAGGGAGCTGCTTAGGTTAGGGTTCAAAGGCAGCATCTTTGGGGAGATAAAAAACAAACCTGGAAGCAAGCCAGGCAGAGGAGTGACTGAGGTCGAGGCAGTTCCGTCTGATGGGAAATCCCTGAGGGCAGGTGAGGGCAGCGGCTGATTTACATTTTAAAAGCTTAACTTCCCAAACATCTTCAGGGTCTGCACATCAGGTTAGAGACCTGATGGGGTCTACCTAGCACCTGGCAATAGCTGGCACCCCTTACATGCTACGTTCTAATACTGGTCTGAGTTCTCTAGCTTGTTTAATCACCACCATATCCCCAAACACTCCCGTAGTCACCTGAGGGCAAGGTGCACCCCCACCCCCAGCTCCACCCACGATCTGAGGAAGAGGGTGAGACCAGCTTACCTTCTCCTGTCGCTTCTCTTCCTCGTACTCTCTATTGCCTCTCGTCACCCCTTTCCCTTCTTCCAGCAGCTCCCGGAACAGGTCCACGGGGCCAGAAGTGCCTGGGGCTCCCGCTTCTGCTGCTTGCAGTGCAGGAAGTGAGTTCTGATGCCTGGCTTTCTTCCGTAGGAATTCTGTGCGGGCCTGGAGGAAAAGAAAGTTACAGGCAGAACACTGAGAACCTAGCTGTAACCCAAGGGACTCGAGCCTGGTGCCGACCATGGAAAATCACAGGTCGTGGTGCTAAGGGCTCGAAGGAAGGGAGCAGGGGTGCTGGGAACCCAGAAGAGGCACTTGACCCTTCCTGGGGAGAGGGTGGAGCAATGAGGCAAGGCGTGGTTTGTAAGCCACCTTCCAAACAGTAAGCCATGGGGGCTCATCTTTGACTTGATGAAAACAGCCATAAAGGCAGCCAAAACATCTGCTAGGACAGGCAGGGCGCCAAGTCACTGTGCCCATTTGATTTCCAGTTTCTACCGATAACCGTGAACTTGAAAATACTACTTTGGCTGCACCAGATCTTAGTTATAGCATGTGAGATCTATTTCCCTGACCAGGGACTCAACCTGGGCCCCCTGCATTGGAAGCCACTGGACCACTAGGGAAGTCCATAGATGTGAACTTTAAAAACCCTGACTACCTCCCAGCCAGTGCTGACAATCGGATTAGTCAAAGGACTGGAAGCTAGGTGTAAACCAAACAGGTGAGGAGTTACAACGAGAGCTTCTAGTGTCTGCGTGCAGCGGTGCAGGCAAAAGGCGCGCCCGGCGCAGCTGGACTAATACCACTGTCGCTTCGCTGTGTCTCCTCTGAAGCCACCTCACTTCGCCGCCAAAGGGAGAGAACTGCCCCGCTAAGAACGAACGGGGCTCGAGAAACTTTGCAAATGAAGCGCTTTGCACGGGGTGAACAACAATGAAAAGCTAAAGTGAAGTCGCGCAGTCGTGTCCGACTCCTTGCGACCCCATGGTATGTAGCCCACCAGGCTCCTTCATCCAGGGGATTCTCCAGGCAAGACTACTGGAGCGGCTCGCCATTTCCTCCTCCAGGGGCTCTTCCCGACCCCAGAGGTCGAACCCGGGTCTCCCGCACTGCAGGCAGACTCTTTACTGTCTGAGCTACCAGGAGACAGCAGGAGCTCACTACGCTGGGTGTTTGTACAGGTAAACTAACAAGTGGCCCGAATTTCCGTGAGCTGCCCAAGGCTCCGATTATTCACGAGCCCCTACTCTGGCCCTCGAAGAGGACCAAGGAGAGGTCGAGGCGGGTGACGGCACGGTCCGCAGGCACCTCCCGGAAGCCCGGCCCGAGGTCCGCCCGGGGTGCCCCGCGCCTGCGCGCCGCCCCGCGTCTGGCACCGCCCCGCTCCCGGCGCCTCCCGGGGCGCCTGCGCGCTGAGCCGCGGCGCCGCGTCCGCCCGGGCCCGGGGCTCACCTCCTGCTGAGCGAGCAGCGCCCTCCGCTCACGCTCTTCCTCCTCCTCCCGGGCTCGGGCCTCGTCACGCCGCACGCGGGCGACATTGTCCTTGTTCCGGACGTGCCAGCTCTTCTTGGGTAAAATATTCATGGCGCCTCAGCCGCCCGCGGACCAACAGGCCCACCTCCTGGCGCTTCCAATTGGCAAGGGGAAGGCCCCGCCCTGTTGCTGCTTCCTCGGCCACGAATTGGCTCTGCGCTGCCTGACACGCCCCCCGAGGGCTGTAGCGAGAGGTGACTGGCTGCAGGGCCCACGTCCTCCGTCGCCGAGAGTCGGGCGTGGCGTCGCCTAGCGACCTCCGCTTCTCACGACTCTGACTCAATCATATGTCCCCGCCCTGACGCTCCTGAACGTAGCCGCTGATTGGCTGGCGCGGGTTCTCTCCCGGAAGAGTCGGCCACGCTCTCAGACCCACACATTTGATTGGTTTATGTCCCGCTGAAGGCTTGCCCCTAGCTTCTGGACCCGAGATTCAAAAAGCACTTACGGCCTCCGCTGTGTTTATTGATACAGTACTAGATTTATTGATACAGTACTAGAAAGAGGTTCACTGGAGGGTCGGAGGACTCAGCAGGGAATCCCAGGGCTGGAAAAGCACGGGGTCTTCTCCAGTTCGCTCATTTTCCAAATGATGTTGACGAAGCTAAAAAAGGATCTGGGGGCAGGTCTGGGGCTGGAAGTGGGACGTCACCCCAAGCCAGCCTGGAGAGGTCAAAGAGCTCTGTTGACCGAGCTCAACGCCACAGCACGCTGTGCCAGGAAGACTTTATTCTGCGCCTCCTGAAGGGAAGGGTAAAGAGAAGGGGAGGTGAGACAAGTCTCTTCCCTGTGTTCCTTTTCATACTCTCCAGGACCCCTTCCCAGGGGCCAGGCCTAGCTCACCGTCTGTATCTGGCGTTTGAGTTCAGAGATGAAGAGTCCATATGAGTTAGCCAGGGCCACGGTATACGCCATCAGGATGCTAGAGGAGATAAAATGGAAGCCACTCCCCAAACGTTCTCAGAATATCTTCCACGTAGGGCTTTTTAGAAACCAGGGGTCTGGACCTCCTCCTTCAGACTCAAGGAGTCGAAGCATCCCAGCCCCCTCCTTCCCTCAGTCCCAAGAGTTTGGGCCCCCAGCCCACTTCTCTCTCGGAAGCAGGAGGTGGGACCCCAGGTCAGACATTCAGACTCAGACCCAGGAGTCTAGCGCCCTCACCTGGAGATCAGCAGAAGGGGCACAGCAAAAGCCTGGGTACCGAGGAAGAAGAGAAAATTCTGGGCCGTCTGAGGCAGCTCGCAGATAGACTCGGGGATCGCCACCCAGATGGACGACTGACCCCGGAATGGACCACACAGCTTGGAAGGTGGGATCCTGGAGTCAGAGACAGGCAGAGCTCAAGGATGGCCCAAAGTCAGAACCCTGGACAGAGGAGGGTGAAGGGTGGGAGAGAGAGGCCGGTACCTCTCACACTTACAGGAAGATACTATAAAGCACAGGAACGGCGGAGATGGCCAGACCCAGGAGAAGGACCAAAGGGAAAAAGAAATTCACAGTGGAGGCTCGAAAGGTGCGGGAGGCCGGGGAGCAGGTGGAGAAGAGGGTGATCTGGCAGGAGGGGATGAAGGGAATATGAGACACAGGAATCTGAGCCCCAGACTCTCCTCCACCATCCAGGAGCCCTAATCCCTGGCCCCGTCTCCTCAATCAGGAGCCAGGAACCCCAGTTCTTTTCCACCATCAGACACAAGAGTCCGGGTCCCCCACTTCCCTCAGACCTAACAGTTGGGATGCCCTGGACCCCTCCTCCCACATCCAGGGGTCTGTCCTCCAGACCCGTCCTCTATGAGGATCTCGTAGTCAGGGACCCTGGCATCCTCCCCCACCAAGACCCAGCAGTCACATCCTTAAGTATTCTCCTCTCCCAGAATCCAGAAATCCAAGCCCCAGTACCTCCCCGCCTCAGACCCAAGGCTGCTCCCCACCGCTCACCTTCTTCAAGTAGAAAAGCAACAGGAACTTCACCGTGTTGAGCAAAGGCAGTAAAGGGCAGAAAAAACTCCCCACCCAGACCACTGTCTGTGCGTAGATGAGCCCCAGTACTTCGTCAGGCACCTGGAACTCCTGGGTACTCGCAAAGCGGCCCAGCGCCCCGGGACAGAGGCCGAAGAGCAGCCTGAAGGGCAGGGTGAGACCCAAGGAATCAGAGGTGGGTGGGCCATGGGTTTCCCCGCCTTCACCGTCCCTCCCACCAATGGGAAGTGAGTATATCTGGAGGCGGGGCGAAACTTCCCAGGCCTGGCCAGGGGGGGGAGGGGGGGCGGGGGGGCGGGGAGGGTGTGCGTCTAGGGGGCGGGGCTTGAGTAGAGGTAATAATCGTGGCTGTAGGGACCGGACTACCAGACCCGTGGAGGGGGCGTGGTCTGCGGGCCTAGGGCAGGGGCGGGGCTAGAGAGGGCGGGGAAAGAGAATACGGGTGCTGGGCGGGGCCACGGCAAGGGGCGGGACTCTCACTTCCGAGGAAACTGGATGAGCAGGATGACTGCCAGGCTGGTCAGCAGGTCAAACAGCAGGAGTTTGTACATCTCCTGTCCCAGGCGGGTCTCCCAGCACTGAGGGAGGAAGAACAGATCAGAAAGACCTCAGGACCCTGTAGACCCAAACAGCTAAGTCTCCAAATTGCAAGAGTATGAGACTCTATCAATACTTTATCTGGGGGTTCTTTCTTCTTTTTAAAAATCCATACCCCTGTCCTCATGGGGAAGGTATTCTAGCACCGCAAGCTCCTCTTTCCTCCCAAACCAAGAATCTGGAACCCACCGGGCTCTTCCTTTCCTTCAAGGACCCAGGAGTCCCCCGTCCCGCCGCCGCATCCTCACCGGAAGTTCTTTGTAATTGTAGCCACAGGTTTTGCACCTCTCATCCTCCGCATTGCCCCCGCAAGTGATCTGACTCCAGAGAGAGACGAGCAGGACCAGCAGGGAGACCAGGCGGAGAGACACTGTCCTGGCAAGGGGAAAAGAGAAAAAGGGCATCAACACTGACGGAGCGCCCACCACGTGCCCGGATTCTCCTGTGTGGAGCGTGCTCACAGTCCTCCCCGCTTCACAGAAGAAAACTGAGGCTCAGTGACAGGAGGAGTCGGGATCTGAATCCAGATCCCACCGGATCCTGAATCTTGACAATGTCAGTCTCTTATTTGGTAGAATCAATGTCCCTCAGCCAGACCCAGCCCACACCAGGAGTCCAGAACCTGAGTAGGATAAAAACGATCTGGCGACTCCTGGTGTAGCCCTCCAGGGGGGCAATGAGCTTGAACACAGGTGGCAGCACGAAGTTGACCCCGGAGATGAAGATGGACGGAAGGTAATCCACTATGAGCTTCAGCACTGGCGTCCGCTGGATAAGAGGCTTGTCCTAGGAGGGAGGGTGCACCAAGAGAAGAGGCTCTGGGGTCCTGCAGGGGCCATGCTTACCATTATCCTCCCCTGGCCTCTTCTTCCTTCAGCACCCTGAAAGTCCACGGTCCAATCATAACCACCACCACACACACACACAGACCCGAATCCTTCCTCTCTGAGATTCCAAGAATCACAGGCTTCAGGCTCCTCCACCCTTGGAAAGGTAGGTTCCAGGGCCTTTCCTCCCCCAGCGCCCTCCACACCTGCAGCCTCACAGTGGCCTCCCTGGTAGCCCAGTAGATGCCGTAGAAGGCTGCCCCCAGGAGCGAAAGCACCACCAGGTTGAGCAGCAGGCGCACAGACCACAGCCTGGCTTGTTGGCCCAGGGTCCGCACCGCAGCCTCGCGCCGCACTCTGGCTTCCTCCAGCTCCACCTAAGGCCGGAAGAAACGTCCAGTTGTGTTCCAGTGCCCCAGGTCCAGCCTGCGGTCCACGCTGAACGGGAGCTGATGCTGCATCGGCCCTCTAAGAACATCTATGGTCCCGTCCCAGCCCACCCAAGACCCTCCAGATTGACAATTTAGAACTGACTCCGCCCTTCGAAGGCCCCGCCCAACACATCAAGCTCCTCCTAGGGCCCCGCCCCAGCACTCCTGCCTGGCCTTTGGCGTTTCGGTTCTACTCTACCCAGCCTTTTCTGGACACGCCCTGCTCTTAACTGCGAACTGAGCTAGCTTTTCCTTGTACCCTTGACCTCAGGCGTCCCTGTAGTGGCCTTCAGCCCTTTTCCCTCAAGACCCGCCTCCTAAGAAGAAAGCTCCGCCCAGCGTCTCTCCGGAGGCCCCGTCCCTGGCCCAGGCCCCGCCCATTCTCTCCACCCCGCCCCCTCGGGTGCCCCCAGCTCACCCGGCCCCACCGCTAAGCGCACCTGCAACTCATATAGGATCTGACGCTGGCGGAGTCGCACGTGGACCTCCCCGCCGAGTCCAAAGTCCCAGGCGGAGAACACGCGGTGGCTGTAGCGGGTCAGGGCCTCTGACTCAGCCAACAACGTCTGCTTCAGTCCAGACACCGAGCTAAGAGAGGGGAGGACCGGGAGATGGAGTGTAGGCAAGACATCCGTGAACAGGGGGACAGCCCTGCCCTCCGATGGGGCAGATAGGGAAGATGAACTCTGAGACACAGGGCATTTGGAGAGCGGCTGCCTGAAGGAGACACGTCCAGCCACAGAGTGAAGAAGAGTGAAGAAGAGATTAACAGACCTGGAGGACAGACACCTGAAAGGAGAGACAGAACCCTAAGAGATAAGACCAGCTCTCCTGAGAGAAGGGAACAGAGACCCCGAAGAGAGATGCAGACGGAAGGCTGAGACCCCAAAGTAGCAGAGAGTCCAAGAAAGGGGACAAAGGCTCAGTAAGAGAAAAGGAGATGGGAAGTTGGGTTCAGAGACCCAGAGGAAGGAGGGGGCCGGTCCGGTAAAGAGACTGGGGGGGGGGGGAGACAAAGACCTAGGGAGGGGACAGAAAACCTGAGAAAAGGACTAAAACAGAAAACGGGGCAAAAAGACTCAACAGCCACCTTCACCACCCCCACTGCCAGCCCCATTGCCCCCGAGTGCGCCCACCTGCGCCCTCTCGCCCAGCCCCTGTTCGCGAGCTAGTCGAACCTTCCTTCTATGAGGATCCATGGCACTCCTACTTAAAGCCTACTCCACAGCTTCTCCTCGTTGTTGAATCCTGGGCACCTTCATAGCACAGTCTCCCTGAGACGACCCCACCTACTTCTCCAAGCTCAAACCCTGTCCCTCCTCCTCCTCCCCGCCTTTCATTTCCACCTTTTTCCACCACTGGGCCTTTGCAGTTACAGCCTACGCTGCCTGAAGTGCCTGAATCTTGGCTGTTCACTTGGCTGCCTCCCTGCCACCTTTCCAGCCTAGAGGTCACCTCCTCAGAGAGTCCTTTACTGGCCACTCCACGTAAAGATGGTCCCCACGCGTTATTCTGTATCAAAGAGGGCCAGCAAACTATGGCCCTGAGACCAAGTCTTGTTTTTTGTAAATAAAGTTTTACTGGCACACAGCCATGCCCACTCATTTTCCTACTGTCCACAGTCGCTTTTGCCCAGCAGACTGTAGTTGAGATGGAGATCACGTGACCTGCAAAGAGGCAACTACTTCCCACCTGGCCTTCCCTTTTTTACCAGGAAAACAAAAAATTTGCTGATCCCTGCTTTGCCACTCCAGCGTTCTTGCCTGGAGAATCCCAGGGACGGGGGAGCCTCGTGGGCCGCTGTCTATGGGGTCACACAGAGTCGGACATGACTGAAGCGCCTTAGCAGCAGCAGCAGCTCTGTCATATCCTCCCATTTGTTTTCCATATAGTACAGCTCCCAAACTGCAAATACCGATTGGCTTGTTTATTTAACAGTCAGTCTTGAAATTTACCTCCCCGACTTGACTGTAAGCTGTACCCCTCTGGTGTCCCTGGACCCCAGCACAGTGCCTGGCATTCTGAGAACACCATATATACATATTTAAGTCGTGTTTCTTTCTTGACCCTAGTTCCTTCCTTTGGGAGTCTCGCAGGCTTGCCTGAGTGCCAGTGAGTCTCAGATTTGTAACTTCAGAGCAGACGCTTCTGCAGAACCCACGTATGCAAATGCCTACTCAATATTCCCTCATAACCTACTGATCCAAAACTGCACCCTGGATATTCCCGCCCAAAGCCTGCTCTTTCTACAGCCCTCCCCATCTCAAATGGCAAACACCTGGAGTCATTCTTTTTTTGTTTGTTTTGGAGTCATTCTTTATTATTCTCTTTAATTTTTGGCTGTACCCTGAGGCATACAGGACCTTAGTTCCCTGACCAGGGGTTGAACCTGCGCCCCCTGCAGTGGAAGACAGAGTCCTAACCACTGGACCACCAGGGACATCCCAGCACCTGGAGTCATTCTTAACTTCCACCATTCACCACACCCGCATCCAGTTATTAGGGAATCCTGTGGGCTTTAGTCTCAACATATGTAGAGTCTCCCTTTATATAAAGAAGAAAATGGGCCAAAAGCAAGCTATAGTGTTAATACAAATGATGGTGGTTGGGGGCTGGGCAGCTCGGATGATCACCTTCTAACATGCCATACAATCCACTCATTATGGTCTATTGCTTATTACTGTCTCTCCTGCTAAAATGTCAGCTCCACCAGGGCCAACCAGACTCTGTTGGATTTTTTTTTTTTTTTTGGCTCTGTTTTGTCAAACGCCTAGAACAATGCTTGACACATAGTATCTGCTCAGTTAATAACCTATCCCTGAGTGAATGAATCACCCGTTTGTTTCCTATTCAGCCACTCTCCCCTCCAGAAAAGATGCAATTAATTTCCTTGTTTATTTAATATTTCACCCTCCCTACTAGACTAAGTCGCAGGAGGGAGACATCTCCCATCTTTATCCTTGGCCTGGAGCCAGTCATGAAGCATTTTAAAATCTGACTGCAATTCAAGCAGAGAGAAAGGGACCCTGGAGCGAGACTCAGGCCTATGGGGGAGGGTGCTCCTCCCACCGCTCCTCCCCGCCACGGTCCAGGGGGTCTGGGTGCAGGGCTGTCACTGACCGGTGAAGGATGAGCAGCAGGTAGAGGAGGCCAATGGCAAAGGCGGCACATAGGTAGGTGATGGTCAGGTGTGAGCGGGGCGGGTAGAACCCGTAGAAGAGAGGAGACCATTCTAGAAAACCCTGCGGAAGGAAAGGCAGGACGAGGGGGCTCAGGGAGCGGGGCCACCAGGGTCGGGGGTCCCTGAGGGTCCCGAAACCCAGGCACGCACCTCTCCCGAGAGCAAGTTGAAGAGCTCGGTGGCGAAGGTGACCAGGCCGTGGGAGCCGGGGTTGTAGGAGCCGCAGGGCGAGGAGGCGTTCGGGGCAGGGGGACCCGGGGGAGTCCCCTCCAACCAGGTGGGCAGCAGAACCATGCAGGCCGTCAGCACCGAGGCCAGCACGTTGAGAAGCAGCAGGAAGCGCAGCAGCGAGAAGTAGGACTCGGTGCCGGCGCCAAACTGTCCTGCAGGGGGCAGCAGAGAGGCCGCGGGCTCCGCTCCCGGTCCGGTCCCGGCCCGTCTCCCTTGGACCCGGGGGCCCAGCCCCGCCTCCCTCAGACCCGGGGGTCCAGCCCCGCCTCCCTCAGACCCGGGGGCCCAGCCCCGCCTCCCTCAGGCCAGGGAGTCCAGTTCTGCCCCAAGTCGCCAGCCTAGCCCCATCCCCCGTACCCCCGATCCTCTTCAGCGTCCACGCCCAGGGCTGCAGGGAGCGCAGGCCTTCCCGCACCTTCTCCTTGGACCTCCGAATCAGCCGAGTCCATTGGGCCCCTGTGGACCCCGCGCCCTGGGCCCCTCGGTCCCTGGCTAGTCTCTGTCTGGGGGGGAAACAGAGTCAAAGACAGAAAAGCAGGGGCCTAGCCGCCCCAGATGGAAACCATCAACAGGGAGAGGCAACCCAGTGGTTGCACGAGGAAGTAGTTTACTGTGTATTCCTAACAGGGGATACTCCATAGCAACAAAAAGAAACACATCTAATGCTAAGCATAAGACAGAAAATACAGACTGCAGGGTTCCATTTACAGAAGGACCCAGAGCAAGCACAAAGTGTTCAGGGATGCACACACAGATGGCGAAGCTGTGAAGAAAAGCAAGGAAGTGATCCTCTGCAAAAGTCTGGGAAGGAGATGGGGGTGCCCCAGGTGGAAGTTATCTGGATCCTTGCTTTGGGAAAACTCTGTCAGCCTCTGCATGATATCTCATGATATCATGAGAAAACTGTCATGACAGAAAATTGTCAGCAAATATCATCATAAAGTTAAAAAAGAGGTAGGTGTGATATTGTGACTTACAATAGGAAACATATTTCGTAGTGTATGATATCCCATGTGGAATCTAAAAAAATTGAACTGAGAGTTCCCTGGCGGTCCAGTGGTTAGGACTCTGTGCTCTCACTGCTGAGGGCAGAGGTTCAGTCCCCGGTCGGGGAACTAAAAATCCCACAAGCTGCACTGAACGGTCAAAAAATGAAATGAAATGAAGTAAAATAAAAAACCGAACTCAGAAGAGAGTAGGATGGTGGTAACCAGGGGGCAGAGTAGGTAAATGCTGAAGTTGGTCAAGGAGTACAAACTTCCAGTTAAAAGGTGAATGAATTCTGGGAATCTAATGTAGAGCTGGCTGATCGTAGCTCATAATGCTGCACTGTATACCTGAGGGTTGCCAGCAGAGTATTCTCACCACAGAAAAACAAACAGTAATTATGTGGTGCGGTGGAGATGTCAGCTAGCAGGACTGTGGCAATCATTTTGCAACATGTAAGTGAATATGTAACACTGTACACCTTAAACTTATAAGATGCTATCTGTCAACTGTATCGAAATAAAGCAGGGGGCAGGGAGGACTTCCCTGGAGGCCCAGTGGTTAAGATAAAATAAAAAGAATTATATTATTTGGGCTTTGTCCTATTGGCACAGGGCTCCTAAAGCCTAGAATTTCCTAAGTGGTGAGAGTGATAAAGGTGTCCTTTTATGTCTCCAGGTAGAGAGTGTCATAGTTGAGTTGCATTGTTGGACACCCAGCCAGAGTCAGAGCATTGCCTGGCGTGAGGGAACCTCCCCACACCTTGGGACTGTGTCCAGATTATATAAGGAGCAAGGGTCAGTGTCAAGGGTCACCTGAGGAGCAGCCAGGGCCCTGTTCTCGGAAGGGCCTCCAGCTGACTTTCACTGCTGTGCCATACGCGTAGTAACTGTGGAACGAGAGACCCGGCTTTCACTGGGTCCTGCAAATTATGCAGCAGGACAGAGGAAAGCAAGACGTTAACAGAGTGGTAGGAGGCAGAGACCGACATAAAGCTCAGAGAGAAAGAAAAAGTGAACCACAGATTTCAGACAGAGGCAGTCAGGCTTGGAGGGAAAAGAGACACAAGACACTGGAACCTGGGAGACAGCACCAGGATCCTGCAGACAGAACTGCTTGGAGCCCGAGAAGCTCCAACACAGACGGGGGTCAAGGAGACCCAGAGGGGCGGCCGGGAGAGACGCAGGGACCGCGGAGGGCCGGAGCAGGGGTGGAGCGGCCAGCCGGCAGGCAGGGGGCCCAGGCCTGGCGGGGACGGGAAGGTGGCCTCACCTGTGTGCCCGCCTGGCCTGCATGGGCCATGGCAGTTCCCGGGAGGGGCCAGGCTCCGGCAGCTCCTGATGTGCGGCGTCTGCGGAGGTCTGCATGCTCCTCCATGCCTCCTCATCCTCACCCTCCTCAGCCCCCCAGGGCAGCACCCCAGGGCCTCGGTACCGAAGGGTGGCAGCGCTGGGCAGCTCATTCAGCACAGAGGACAGCGACGGGCCTGGGCAAGGACGGGGCGCTGGGAGGGTCCGGGGCCCAGGCCCCACGCCTCTCCCCTCAGACCCTGGGGTCCAGGCCCCAGGCCTCCCCCCTCAGACCCGGGGGTCCAGCCCCACGCCTCCCCCCTCAGACCCGGGGCTCCAGCCCCACGCCTCCCCCCTCAGACCCGGGGGTCCAGCCCCATGATTCCCCCCTCAGACCCGGGGGTCCAGCCCCACACCCCTCCTCCCTCAGACCAGGAGGTCCAGGCCCCATGCCTCCCCCCTCAGACCTGGGGGTCCAGCCCCATGCCTCCCCCCTCAGACCCGGGGGTCCAGGCCCCCATCCGCTCCTCCCTCAAACCCGGGCGTTTGGACCCCAGCCCTCCTCCCCAGACCCGGGAGTTTGGACCCCAGCCCCTGACACCGCCCCTCCCCGCCCCCGTCCTCCAAGCACCCAAGCGAGGCCGCTCCCGCCTCAGGCTGAGGGGTGGGCTCCGGACTTCCTTCCCGGGACTCGTCGGGCCCTCCCGCCCCTCAGACCCGCGCGGCCCCTCCCGCCTCTAGCGCTCTCCGCCTCCCAGGCTCTGGGTCTGCGCGCTCCTCCCGGGAGCTCGAGGTCCCGGCCCCTGGGTCCCCTCTGCCGCGGGCGGGGCCCCGGCTCTCTGCCCGCCCCAGGCCGTCTCCCCGCCAGACGGACCGGACCCGACCTTCTCCAGGCCCCCCACCTGTCCTGGCCGCCCGGGGCGCCGGCCGCCCCTCCGCGGAGCCCCAGGCCTCCGGGTCCCACTGCGGGCACTCCTCCATGGCCCGGCCGCTGATCCGTTTCCGTCTCCAGGGCCCCCGAGCGGGGACCGCCCCGGGCGAGGGCGGGGCCTGCGGCGGGCGCGCACCTGGCCGCCAGGTGGCCCGGAGGCAGTGCCCGCTCCTTCCCGGAAACTTCAGGGCCGCTGCTGGCAGGCCTCCTGGGAGCCGGGGCCCACAAGGCCCGGGCGGTGACACCTGGCGGCGGGATGCTGGAGGTATGCGGCCCCCCCACCCTGGCTGACCGTCCACAGACATCCCACAGAGTCTCCGTGTGACACTTTATTGGGAAAGATTCACACATTCTGAGCCTGTCCCAGGCCCGGGGATGACAGGAGGCTACAGGAGCGCGGGGACCCTCGGCTGGCTCAGATGGAGCCCACGAAGGCCAGGACGTCCGCACCGCGGCTTCTCCCTTCCAAGAGGGTCACACTCCGTGCGGGTCCACCGAGAGGACGTGGAGCGAAAGCGGCCAGAAAGCGCCCACCTCCCCCCACCCGACCCCCGGACCCGCCCTGAGGCTCCGACCCCCACACCGTGCAGCCATCTGCCCAAGAAGCCCTGTGGCCCATCGGCCCGGTGCGGCGGGAGACACAGCTCTCTGAACAGCAGGCCCTGGGCAGGGACAACGGAGACTCTGGGCATTTATCTTGATTTTTACGGGAGGGAAAACTGATCACCGGGGCGGGGGTGGTGGCAGCCAGGGAAGCAGGCGCGCCCCCGCCTTGGCCTGCCAGGCAGGCCGCTGAGCCGGGGAATCCTCTCCAGGCCCCTGGCCAAATTCCAATCTCTTCCTGGGAAGGGCGGCGGCAGCCTGGTTCACGGGATTCCGAGACCAAAGCGCGGGGGGCCGGACGAGCGGCAGAGGGCGTGTGGCGAGGGCTCACTCTTCCCGGAGCTTTCCCGAGGCCGGGCTGGGGGCCGGGGCCGCCGACTTCCGCCGCCCGGGTCCGCCGCGGCCCAGGGCCAACCCCAGCGCCAGGGCCGCCAGGGCCAGGACGTGCACGCAGAAGTAGACCGAGGCCCAGTAGCGGAGGGTGTCGCGCAGCGACAGCAGCACGAAGCCCATGCACATGTAGTCGTAGGCCCGCATCTTCAGGAACCAGTGCACCCAGTCCCAGGCCTTCTGGCCCCCGGGACCCAGCCGCCACCGAAGGGCGGACTCCAGCTGGCCCTCGGCTGCCAGGCACAGCGGGATGGTGAGGAAGCTCAGGTAGTAACCAGGGTGCAGGCCGTGCCAGTAGGCGCTCAGCAGCATGGTCCACGCACTCCTGCAGGGGGCAGGGTGCGGCGGGGATCAGGGCCTGGGGTGCAGACCCCGGCCTCCCCCTCAGACCCGGGGGCCCAGACCCCCGCCCCTCCTCCAGACCCAGGGGGTCCAGACCCCCACCCCTCCTCCAGACCCGGGGGTCCAGGCCCCCACCCCTCCTCCAGACCCGGGGGTCCAGGCCCCCACCCCTCCTCCAGACCCGGGGGTCCAGGCCCCCACCCCTCCTCCAGACCCGGGGGTCCAGGCCCCCACCCCTCCTCCAGACCCGGGGGTCCAGGCCCCTCGCCCCTCCTCCCTCAGACCCAAGACTTCCAGATCCTCAGCCCTTTCTCCCTGAAACCCAGGGGTGCAGACCCCCAGCCTCTCCTCCCTCAGATCAGGGGTCCAGGCCCCAGCCTCCTCCCTCAGACCCAGGAGTCTCTACTGTCTTCTCAGCAACCCCCTCCCAACACTCTTCCCTCAGGACCTAGGAATCAAGTCTCCACCACTTCCTCTCTAAGGATTTGAGGATCTAGGAGTATAATTCCTGATCCACAAAGACTCAGACATCTCCAGCCACGGTCCCTTCTCCTTACTGATTCCAAAAATGCTAGCCCTTGAAGACCCACAGATTCAGGCTCCAACCCTCACATCCACGGGGTGCCCACAAATCACAGCAGGGTCGGCCAAAGATTGTGGTCTGAGTTCCTGCCCACGGGCACCAAGGTTGGCCTCTGGCATGTCCAGGTGCTTGAAGTACAAATGTGACCCTGATGCTGGGGAAGATTGAAGGCAGGAGGAGAAGGGGGCGGCAGAGGACGAGATGGTTGGATGGCATCACCGACTCGATGGACATGGGTTTGAGCAAGCTCCAAGAAATAGTGAAGGACAGAGAAGCCTGGCGTGCCGCAGTCCATGGAATGGCAAAGAATCAGCCCTGACTTAGCGACTGAATAACAACAAAAAACTCAGTGAAGGGAACTGTGTGGGGGTAGGTGAGGGAGGCGCAATGTCCATAAAAAGGCTAAATTCTCCCTGTTGTTGACAGGGGAGATGTTTTCCTCCTTCTCTTTCCTTAGGCCATTTCCTTGAAGAAAAAAAAAAATCTACTGTTTGAGCATCTTTCCTTTGTTCTTTGGATGCAGATATCAATCTCTGAAAAGGTGAAAGAGGTCTCTAGAAATTGTTACTGCCCAGGAATGTTTTCCTTGAGGGCCTGGGAGCCATCTCCCTGCAGCTGTGAGGCTTTATCTCACTGGTGACACAGAGAGGAGGTTTGTTGATAAAGGCCCTTAACTGGCACAGATGGCAAACAAATTCCCAGGTGAACTTCAGATGAACCTGGAGGCAGGCACAGTGCTGTGTCTCTTGAGAACATGCTATGTAAAGGGCTGTGAGTGGCAGTGGCTAGTAGAAAAAGAGAGAGGTTTCTAGACAACTAATAAGGACCACGGGCTTCCCTGGTGGCTCAGGTGCTAAAGAATCTGCCTGCAGTGTGGGAGACCTGGGTTTGATCCCTGGGTCGGGAAGATGCCCTGCAGAAGGGAATGGCTACCCACTCCAGTGTTCTTGTGGCTTCCCTGGTGGCTCAGCTGGTGAAGAAATTCAAGAGACCGGAGTTCAGTTCCTAGGTGGGGAAGATCCCCCCTGGAGAAAGGAATTGGCAACCCACTCCAGTATCCTTGCCTAGAGAATTCCATGGCCAGACCATGGGGTTGCAAACAGTCAGACGTGACTGAGTGACGAACACTTTCTCTTTCAATAAGGACCTACTGTATATCACAGGGAACTCTGCTCAATACTTTGTGATGACCTGTATGGGAAAAGAAACCAAAAAAGAATGGATACGTGTATCCATCCATGGTTCAAAAAGAATGGATACGTGTATCCATCCATGGTTCACTCTGCTGTACCCCTGAAATGAACACAACTCTACTCCAACTTAAAAAATAGAAATAAAAATAAAATGGATGAACTTTTTTTTTTTTAAAGGGTGAGATTTCTTTATCTTGATACTTCTCAGCAGGAGGTTACTTGTGCTGCGCACTGAAATCTGGTTTAATGCTCACTCAGGACCAATTCTGTTTCCTTTCTCTTTTACCTCTGGCGGAGAGACGATGCTGTGCGCTGCCAGAACTGACAGGACTTTACAGGAGGACACACGTGAGTGTGAGCCCAGCATCTCCAACTCCGTGTGTGCACAGCCGGCTCTTGGCCCCTCCCTCAGCTACTCCTCTCTCCCTGTTTCACGGCCCCCGCCCTCCCCCATGCAGTGAACACTCCCCTGAGAGTCTTCTAGCCTCCCAACTCCATCCTCTCTTGAACCCACTCCAATCTTGCTTTCACTTCACCTTGCAAGGATGCAGGGGACTTCCTCCCACCATGCCCCCTCACCCAGGGTCACACTTGCCCTCGCCCCCTGGAGTTCCTGGCACGGGCAGACACGCCCTCCCTCCTGCCCCTCCTCCTTGACACCCTCGCTCCTCTGAAGGGAACGAAGGAACGCTTTGCCGATTGTCCTATCTCCCTGGCTGCATCTGCACCGGCCCCTCCTCTGGCCCCCAGTCTATACCAGGGTCCCTAATTGTTGGCACTACAGACATCTGGGGCTGGGTCATTCTTCAGGATGGGTGCGGGTGGGCATTTAGGCCTCTGCCTACTAGACTCCATTATGATAAAGTGTCTCCAGACATGCCAAATGCCCCCTGGGGGCGCCGCACAATTGCCCACCCCCCACCCCCCCATTGAGAGTGTCCCGGGGCTTCCCTGGTGATTCTGATGGTAAAGAATTCACCTGCAATGCAGGAGACCTGGGTTCAATTCCTGGGTCGGGAAGATGCCCTGGAGAAGGGAATGACAACCCACTTTGGTATCTTTGCCTGGAGAATCCCATGGACAGAGGAGCCTGGCGGGCTACAGTCCACGGGGTCGCAGAGAGTCAGACACCAGTGAGCAGCTCAGACATTGAAAGTCCCTGGTCTAAATGTGGGTCCACTCTGTGCTTTGACCCGAGCCTTAAGCACATTCACAGCTCACAGGTCCACTTCTTACACCAACCTCTCCCTAACACACCAGAATCATCTAACTCGGTGTCTATCCAATCACCCGGCTGGAAATCCAACCATCACCTCAAACTCAACGAGACTAAACCCAAGTCTGGCTTCCTTGGCCTGCCAGCTTCTGAAACTTCCTCCTGCGCAGACTTCCTCTCCTTCATCACCCACGCCCACCACCTGGGCACCCCGCTGCATTTCCTCTCATGCCCCCCATCCAGGTGGGGGCCGAGCCCTGACCTCACCTCTCCAGTTCATCCACTTCTGGCCACTGGTCCCTACTCTAGGCCACCATCAGTGCCCACCAGGCCAGTCCCTGCCTCATCTCCTGCTCCCCTCCCCGCCTTTCTTCCATTCCCCATACAAGGTCAGAGATCTTTGAATCCAAACTAGACAGCACATCCAGGTAGGTCTAGCTCCAGCAGTGCCATGATTAACTGCTTCATCATGAGGATGTTATGGTGTATCCTGACCTCTCCTGGCGGCGAGGGGAAGACGGAGGGATACTGGGCAGGTGGCCTGACCTCTCTGAGCCTAGATCTCTTCATCTTTAAGATTTCCTACTTCCTAAATTTGTCAAGATCTAAATTTGTCAGTTTATCTTAGCTTTACAGAAAGTCTCCACTCAGGAATTACCAGGTGAGTGAAGGATAATAAAAGCTGCTCAGGCCTCACAGTAAGTGCATTTAACACTTTCTCACTCCTCGCGTCAACCTATGACCTAGGTTAACAGCATTACTCCCATTTTAGAGTTGGAGACACTGGGAGGGACACATTGGGAGTTTCAGGTTAACATACACACACATAAAATACATAACCAACCAGGACTTAATGTATTGGTTACTGTATAGGGAATTCTACTCAATACTCTGTAATAACTTAAGGGAAAATAATCTGAAGAAGGATAGATAGGGAACTCCCTGGCAGTCCAGTGGTTAGGACTCTGCCCTTTCACTGCTGGGGTGGGTTCAGATCCTGGTTGGGGAGCTAAGATCCTGCAGGTTGCAAAGCACAGCGGGAAAAAGAAAAAAAAGAAAAAGAAAAATTAAAAAATATATATATATAACTAAATCACTTTGCTGTACATCTGAAATGAATACAACATTGTAAATAAACTATACCTTCAATTTAAAAAGAAAAAACTAGAAGAAAAAAAGCATGTAGGGGGATGTTTTGAGAGAAAAAAAAAAAAAAAGAGTTGAGGGAACAGTCAACCAACTGCCTAACGCTTCTTCGGCACTGGCAGGGTCACGATTCCGGAAGGCCTAGCCGTCGGTTCCACAGGCCTCTGCACGCTGCGCCTGTGCCACGCGGCCGGCCTGACAGAGGCAGAAACGGAGGCCCAGGGAAAGAGGAACGAGCTTACCCCGGTAACGCAGTCCGAGCCGCAGCCAGAGGCGCAAGAAACTACAGCTCCCATGACCCTCAGGGGCGGAGGCCCGCCTGGGGGAGCCGCAGGGCGCCCCCGGGGCAGCTGGGAGATGTAGTTGCGTGCCGTCCCCTGCGACAGGTGGCTCACCTGAGGACGTAGGAGCGGGCGGGCGCGCTCTTGTAGACGTACTGCGCCAGCCACCACTGCACCGTCATGTTCCAGTAGCGCATGCCCTCCCGCACTCTCACGCAGAAGTCTGTGCCGCGGCAGTCGATGTTGCGGATGGTCTCATAGTCGTACTCCACGGAAGCCGCCATCTCCGGACTGGGGGAGGGGTGGAGGACGAGGGTGGGGGACAGACATGCAGCTCAGCCAGGCCCCCTCCCGACGCTGGCTCCTGTCCCAGCCCCGGACGCTAAGGAGGGGAGTCTGGCCCGGCAACAGCTCCCAGGCTGTCGCATTTGCTAGGGCAACAGGGGAGGGGAGCCCAGAGGGTGCATTTGGGGGAGGGGGGTGCACAGATCCACAGCAATAGGATTCTCCTTCTCTTGGGAAGGGGGCCTGCAACAGCCAGAAAAGTCTGCAAGGGTTACGGTTGCTAAGCTATGAGTCCTTACCAACCTGACCTGCCAATGGTCTCAGATGCTAGGGTAAGGCCGTTCCTTAGCAAGCAAGTTCAGCATATCCAGAGAAGCCTCCAAGTAGTCCTTTCTAAATTCCTTGGACCCTTCCGTGGTTGGGGAAACAGCAGCCCTAACAGCGAGGTGGTCCATGGTTGCTAGGGAGATGTTCTAGGCCCGCCTGTCACCTAGATGGTCTCTGTTGCTAGGGAAAGGGCATTTCTTAGCGACAAGCCTAGGATGTTTAAAAAAAGCGTCCTGAAAAGGCCTTTGCTGGCTATCAGTCTGTAGGACTGTTCTAGAAGGATCAGCTCCAGCAATACAGCGGTTCCGGGTCACCAGTGCCAACGCTCAGAGCAGTGGGGGATTATCACTGACCTGCCTGAACCACCGGCTGCTTCTGATAACGGAAGCGGGGCTTCCATTAAGAGCAGGGCCCAGAAGGTTTAGAAAAGCTTTCAGCTCCTGCTTGACGTCTTCTTACCCGCTAGCAACTGGAGGCCTGTCTTTGATTACTCTGGCAGAAGGAAGAAATGTTGCGTGGGGGTGCCACTTCCCCCACAAGGGAATGGCTGTTGTGACTACGAGGGGATGGCCCAACCCTAGTAAGGAGTCGTTCAAAATTTACATCAAGGGGCTGCTTTTCCAGCCCCAGCCTGAATGCCAGAGGACAGCTGCGGGGAACTGAGGGAGGGCCCACTCCTGATTGCCAGGGTGCCACTTCCTCAGCAACACAGGAGCAACGTATCCTTAGCAACAAGGGAGTCCCTGGTTACTAGCAGTGTGCTCTGCCTCGTGATGAAGGAACTAGGCTAGTAGCTTCGCCAGCAACAAGCTTAACCCATAGTTACTGGGGGCTTCTGGCGGTTACTAAGAATGGTGTCCCCTTCCCCACCCCCCCTCCAGGGGACAGCATGGTAGCATGGTGGAGAATGCCATTTCTGGGATTTCCCAGGTGGGTAAGGATCTGCCTGCCAATGCAGGGGGCTGACACGGGTTCCATCGCTGGTCTGGGAAGACCCCACATGTCCTGGAGCAGCTGAGGTGGTGGGCAACAGCTCCTGAGCCTGCGCTCCGCAAGGAGAGAAGCCACCAGAAGGAGAAGCTTGCCCCCAAGACGAAGAGTAGCCCCCGCTCGCCCCAACCAGAGAAAGCCTGTGACCAGCAGCCAGAAATAAAGCGAATGCCATTTAAATGTTATGTGATGACGTCTCACGGGGAGGGCCTGCTTGCTCCCAGCAAAGGAGGAGACAGTTTAGGGGACGCCGTTCCCATAGCAACAAAGGCAAGAAGGGGCAGTACTGTTGCTAGGGAATGGTTTCCCTAGCAACTTTCCCTAGCAACAAGGGGCTGCTCCTCACTGCCCAGCATCCTGAGCAACCAGGAACAACCGGGTTACTGGGCTGACACTACCATGGCAACAGAGGGGCAGCACGGTGGTTGCTAGAATACACCTTCCTTTTCCTAGCAACAGAGAGCAATTCACTACCCCAGGGGCTGACAAGCACACAACAGGGGGCGATCTGTAGGTTTCAGTTTTCCGAGGACAGGGGAGGCGGGCTGTGCTGGCCAAGGGTGACACTCTGTTGACAACCGGTGGGAGACCAGCCCCTCCTCCCGCCGCTGCTCCCCACTCTCCTCCCGGCTAGGGGCAGGGCCAGCCCGCGGTGATGGGGCCGGCTGGGTCTTGGGACACCTCCCTCCCGCCTGACCTGCTGGGGGGTGGGCATTGGAGGGTGGGGCCGCCCCCGGCCCGGGCTTTGGCGGCCACGGGGTAGGCCCCAAAGCCGGCGGCAATGCAGCCGCACTCGGCGGCAATCCAGGCCACGTAGAAGCGCATGCGGAAGGCGAAGAACACGGGGATCATGTAGAAGAGGCGGGCGGGCAGCGGGCGGGCGTAGAAGGCGTCCTCGCGCACGGCCTCCAGCGGGAAGAGGTGTGATGAGAGCAGGAACAGCAGGCCGAAGAGCGGGGCCGGCCAGGCTCGGCGCAGCAGGGGCCGCAGGCTGGGCACGGCCCCCGGGAAGGGCTGCTCCAGCCAGTCCAGGTAGGTGCGGTAGCGGAAGAATGGGCCTGCGGCGGGAGGGGGGCCGCGGTCAGGGGCATGTGCGCGAGGGGGTGGCCGGGAGATGGGCCAGGGACCGGGGAGCCCGGGGGAACCAGGGGGAGAGGAGAACAGAGAGCAAGGGAAAGCGGAGACAGGGGACTCGGCGGGAAAGAGGAACAGACACTTAGGGAGTGGCTGGGAATCAGGGGTCCTGGCACACTCGGAGGGAGGCAGGCAGGGGGGCCTGGGGGTCAGGGAGGAACAGGAGGCGCACCAGCGCATCCCTTGAGGAAGACAGGGGCCTGAGAAGAAATCAGAGGGTGGCAGGGGCAAGACCCCGGGGGGATCTGCCTAGGGTTTTGGGTTTGGCTTTTTATATATGTGTGTATACTTTTGGATAACTTGTGGTTTATCCACTCAATGGAATGCTATCCAGCCATGAAAACAAACCAGGTACAAGTCGATGCGGCAAAAGTCCTGCATACCATTGAGCAAATAAGCCAGTACAAAAGAATACATACTGTATTTGATTCTATTCACATAATGTCCCCAAGCAGACAACGCTAACCTATACTCTTAGTAGTCCAGAGAGTGGTTGCCCTTGGGCGGCAGCAACTGGAAGGGAGCAGGAGGGACCAGTGGTGTGCTGGGAAGATTACTTGATGGGGTGCTGACTGTAAGCATGCTTTCCGTTTGTGTAAAACCACCAACTTGTTTGTATTTGTTGAGCATGCATGCGTATGCACTCAGTCACGTCTAATTCTCTGCGAACCCATGGACTGCAGCCCACCAGGCTCCTCTGTCCGTGGGATTTCCAAGGAAAGAGTACTGGCGTGGGTAACCATTTCCTTCTCCAAGGACTCTGGGGTTTTTTCTCAGCGCTAGGGTAACCACTGAAGGCCTGTCCCACCAGGGAAGGGCTAGATTATTATTTTGCTTTTTCAGGAGACCCCTCAGCCACTGAGCAGGGAGGGGCTGCAGAGGGACAGTGACGGAAAAGAGGGGACTGCTACACTTTAGATAAAATGATGGCCTGGCCTGGGGAGGGAGCAGAGGGCTTTAACAGAAGTGGTGAAAGTCTAACAGAGGACCACAGGCTGTATGATTCCATTTATAGATGTTCAGGGTAGGCAAACACATAGAGAAAGTCAATTAGTGCTTTCAGGGAATGGAGGCAGTTGGAGGTTGGGGAGACGATGGTAAAGGGTGCAGGGGTTCTTTCTGAGGTGACAGAATTGCACAGTAGTCATGTTGCAAAACTCTGTGAAAGTGAAAGTGAAGTCACTCAGTCGTGTCCGACTCTTTGCGTGCGACCCCATGGACTGTAGCCTACCAGGCTCCTCCGTCCATGGGATTTTCCCGGCAAGAACACTGGCGTGGGTTGCCATCTCCTTCTCCATAGAGAGACTCAAACCCAGCAAACTGGATGTGGTTGTGAATGGGTGAATACGGTAATCACAGCTCGATACAGTTGTTACAGAAGTCAAAACCTTCTACGAGGTCAACGGTAATGAAAAATACGTCCTGAAACTAAAAATGGGGTCATATGCTGTGAATCCTTGTGGCCTGGGCGGCAGACATATTAGGGTGACATCCATCTTTCTCCTAAGTCTCCTGTGTGCTCCCACTAAGTTACAAGGAATCACTGAGGCTGAGAACAATCTGTGTCTACTCTGGAGGGGCCCTGGGGCCAGCGGGAGAGGGAGACATGGACTGGGGCTCAGAGGCTCACGCTCAGAGCAGCAGAGGCTGGAATGGGGGGCCAGGGGCAGGAACACAGAAGAGACAGCAGAGTCCGGGCAGAGGCAGGCCCGGGGCGGGCACGCTCACCTGTCATGATTCCCACGTAGCAGTAGCTATAGCTGAGGGTCTCCATCAGAGAGGGCACATCCGGCAGCAGCCCCAAGGGCGGCCCCTTGCTGAAGCCGGAGGCCATTTCCTTCCTCTGGGCCACGTGCAGGTCCTGAACTTCACTGGCCAGACTCACCAGCTGGGAGGAAGGGGTGTGCGGGAGGACATGCGGGAGGACAGCTCAGACCCCGGCCTCCTCACACCCACCTCCCGTTCACAACCGCTTTGGGCAGCCCCGTGGGGCTGGATGCCAAGGCGCTGCTCCTTGGGCAGCTCTGAGCATCTAATGATGAGTAAGGGCTCCCTCCTGGGCCCCCCATGTTTTTTTCTCTAAGTTCCATCTTTCCATGCTCCCCTACAGTTCATGGCTCTAGGTACCACCCATGCTATACCCCGGTGGGACTTCTCCAAGCTCCAAGCCTGTTCACAAGCTGCCTCTAGGGAATTCCCTGGGGGTCCAGGGGTTAGGACTTGTTGCTTTCACTACCAGGGCCCGGGTTTGATGATGCTTGGTTGGGAAACTAAGATCCCACAAGCCATGTGGCATGGCCAAAATAAATTAAAAAAAAAAAAAAAGCAGCTGCCTCTTGTCATTAATACATGGATGGATGACTTCTGGGCACCTCAAATTTAACACATCCCAAGTGTAAAACGGTTTTAGCCATTCCCTGAAGCGGGTGTTCATCTGGTCTCTCCCCTCATCAAATGCCAGTCCTTGGGATTCTCCAGGCCAGAATACTGGAGTGGGTAGCCTTTCCCTTCCCCAGGGGATCTCCCCAACCCAGGGATCGAACCCAGGTCTCCCGCATTGCAGGCGGACTGTTTACCAGCTGAGCCACCAGGGAAGCCCCATCAAACGCCAATCAGCATCCAATAAGCTGCTTAGACTAGAAACCTTCCTCGCTCCCCAGATCTCGAGTCCCTGAAGTCTCTGAGTCTGTCCCTTTCACTCTGCCTCCACCACTGGGCTGAGTATGCTGAGCCTGGCCCCCCAGCCTGCTCTCCACCCTTCCGCACACAGACCCCAGGCTGGCCCGACATGTGTCTTCCAGCTTCAGCCGGGGTTCAGCTGGCAAATGGCAGAGGCAGGCAGGAATGAACCTTGGGTTTGCATTCCGGTGTTTTTAATCCCTTTATTGATAAGACTGCCTGGGGCCTGGCCGTGACCCTTGACCGACCTTCTCAAATCTACCCAAGTCCTTTTCCTTCTGGGCTCCCTCCTCTCTGGCCCCTTGGGACCAGGACCCTTCCTCATCCCACCCTGGCCGAGGTCCCAGGTTCTGCTACCTGCCAGGCCTCCTGGTGGGGCCCTGATTAGCTGCCCCAGCCCTGCCTCAAGCCGCCAGTTTGTCAGTTGGACTTAGATAAAGGAGTCCCACGTCACCTCACCTTACCCTTCCTGCTGCAGTTTTTTTCAGCGTCTGGAGGAAGTATTTTTAAACCTGTAAACCTGGTCACAGGTTTTCAGAAAAACCTTTTGTAGTGGCTCTTGGGCCCCCACAGGAAGAAGTCGGAACTCCTCACTGGGGCCAGCCAGGCCCTGCCCGGCTTGGCCCGCGCTGCGGCCTCCCCTTGATGGACAGTCCATGTGGCTGGCACACGGCTGGCGGCACGCAGCCAGCTCCCTTCCAAGCATGCTGCTCCCTGCGCCCCGAGAGGCTCTGGTTTCCTTCCACTCCTGCCCCACTCCTGCCCACCCTTCAGCTCCCGCCCGGGAACACGGGATGCCGGAAGAGCCCTGCCCGCCACTGCCGCCTGACCCTCTGATCACTGAGAGGAAGCCCCTGGAAGAAGCGTGCGACCTCTTCTCCCGCGGTGGGGCCTGCAGACCTGTTTTCTCCCATCTTCCCAGGTCATGGGAAGCCAGACATGGTGTTCTGCTTTTGTGCCCTCAGCTCAGTGCTCTCTGCCCAAAGCTGTTTTTTCTTTTTTCTCCTTTGCAACGTGGCTTGCTACAAAGATGCACTTTAGCCCAGCCACCCACTGACACCCACAGTTATATAGCTTTGGGTACTTTTTTTACCCTGGGGAAGAGTTGAGAGGTGAAGTCCTGCCCTCAGCGGAGTGCGTGGGAGAGACCCTCCCCAGGGAGGAGAAGGTAAAGCTGGGCTGGTTCACGGGCACCCAGGGAGGGCTGGGGGTGCGGGGGGAGCCTGACCTTCAGCGTCAGCAGCAGTTGGACGGCGTTGGTGAAGGGCGTGGGAGTGGGCAGGCCCAGCAGGCTGAGCGCGCGGAAGAAAAGCAGGTAGGAGAACGTCCAGGCGAGGGCCAGGGCATGGCAGGAGCTGAGACAAGACAGGAGGTCTGTTGCGCTGGGTGCCGGAGGTCTTGCCTCGGTCCCCCCTGGATTCCAGCTGCAGATCCCACCTCCCACCGCCCAGCTTCAGAGACAGGAGAGGGGGGTGTATGGAATGAACATGACTGAAAGAGCTGCAGAGAAACGCACAGCAACAGAACAAGGAGGGGATGGAGAGAGAGGCTGCGGGTGAAGACCCTTCACACCTCCATTTGTTTCTGGGAGGGAGGGAGAGAGAAAGGGGAGGGAGAAAGAGAGAGAATACCAGGGCCAGCAGACCAGTAATGCCCTCCTCTCTCCTGAATCCATGACATGGACGTCAAGGGCCAGGCCAAACACACAGGGACGAGACCCAGAAAAGGCAGGAGAGGAGGAACAGACCAGACACATGACACAGAGAATCTCGAGGCACACAAGAGACATCCAGAGACCGAGGCGGAAACAGAGAGAGACCCCAAGAGGAAACAGGTTGCATCCTCCACCCGCTCTGTGCTCCTCCTCCTCCTCCCACCAAGTCCTCACCAGGGCTGGGCCTGAATGAGCGCCCAGGTCCCAAGGATGGTGACCAGAGAATGCAAAGTGTGGGGGCCACAGGTGAACAAGGTGAGCCCCAGGCCCACGGCCGCCGCCCCCCATCTCTTCAGCCCAGGTCCTGAAGGGAGAAGGCACAGCATCAGTGTAGAACTTTCCACGGGGTCCCCCATTCTGCCCGCCCCCCCTTATTTTCCGCTGAGGAGAGAACCTGACTCACCAGCTTTCTTAAAGAGGAAGCCGATTGGGATGGAGATAAGAAGAACCACTAGATATGTCCATTCTTCGGGTGACATGTTCTAGGGGAGGGGCAGACGTTCACAGTGAGAACACAGAAGTCCAGCCCCAGCCCCTCGTCCTTAGAGGATTTAGAAATCTGCCCCCGTCCGAATCCCCAGTTGTCAAAGATCAAGGAGTCCTACCCTCAGCTCCTCTCCTCTGAGAACACAGGAATCCCGACCTCCAGGCCCTTCCTCCCTTGAGGATAGAGAAGTCACCCCCAGGACCTCCCTTTTGAGAATCCAGGCCCCCCAGATCTCTTCTTTGAGAACTCAGGAATCCAAATCTGGCGGCCCCCTCCTCCATAGACGACCAAGCAACACCAGCCCCTCTCTTCTTATCCCTGAGCCCCCCCTCCTCCGAAAACACTGCTCTCCAAAGCCCCTGCCGTTCTTCGAGGGGGCCTCAGAGGAGTCCAGGTCTCCTGCCTCCACCTTTCTCCGAGCTCGGGTTCCTTCTGTCTGAAGCCAGAGAACCGGCCCGCTCCCCAGTACCAGCCCGAGTCCGGGGCGCGCACCAAGCGCGGCTCATATCCGCTCTGGGCAAAGCCACAGGCGGTTACGCCACCCGGGGGCTCGCCCATGCCCCCGGAGCTCGGCCGCGCTCCCGGCGCCGCCCCCGCACCCCATCAGTCCGCCGATCCGCAGCGACCCCACACTGTCCAGACCCCTCCCGGTCTCCTGGGCGCCTCCACACCCCGGCCCACCTGGACCCGCGGCTCTGAGCCGCCCGCAGGGCAAGAGGCGGCCGAGCAGTCCTGGCCCGCGGGCTGTCGTGGGTCCGGCCACGCCTACCCCGCCCAGCACGCCCCCGCACCCCCCAGCCTCTTTCGGGGGGCCTGCAGAACTGCGCGGTCCGGGGCCGTGCGCGCGGCGCCTAGCGGTGTCCGGGCTGGGCGGGGAAGAAGCGCGGACGGGGCGCCGAGAGCAGTACCCGGCGGCGGGACCCGGCCAAGCTCGGATCTACCCGGCTGCCAGCACGCAAAGGGCGGGGCTTCGGCTCGGGAAGGGGTGGGGCCAGAAGCTTCGGGCTCCGAGGGCGCAACGGGACCCCGGAAAGAGGCGGGGCCTGGAACTGAGCTGTCAGAGGGAGGCGGGGCCTCCGCTCCAGGTTCCTTCAGCCAGAATCAGGGGGCGATTTGGAGGCGGGGCCACAAGCTTCGGATTTTTTCGGAGGTGGTCGAGTAGGTTCGGTTGTGGGCGGAGCCAAGAGCTTCGGCCGGACGTGGGCGGGGCCACAGTCTCGGCTCCCTTCGGAGGTAGTCGGGTAGACGCGACCTTGGGTTGCTCATAGGCGGAGTCTCAGGTTTAGGACGGAGGCGGAGCCACAGGCTTTGGCCATACGAAAGAGGCGGGGCCCAGAAGCCCCCCCCCAGGAGGTGGGGCAAACAGCGTCCGACCTCAAGGGGCGGGGCCAGCGTGGCGAGCTGCCCGTTTCCTAGTCCCGGAACCGAGGAGGGAGGTGCGCTTCGAGGGGCGGGCTCGAGGGATTTACACTTTAGGGGGAAGGCAGGGCTTCGGCCCTGCGGGGCGGGCCCCAGACTTCCCGCTCCGCTGAGGTGGCGGCGTGACGACACCGACGCAGGGGGTCGGCATGGGGGGTGGAGGAAACCCCGCGTGGCGCGCTACGTAGGGGGTGGCTCCGCCGGGACTGCGAGCTGGTGTTTACGAGGTGAATAGCTGCTTCCGTCAGAGGACGGTGCCACATTCTGAAGGGAGCGCTCACGAGCGGGCTGAGCCCGCCCGAGAGGAGAACGCACTGGGCTTCCGGCTGTGGGTTCGGTCGTGTGGCGGGAACTCCAACCCGGGAGAGAGCCCGCGGCCGAAGGGGGCGGGGCCTCAGGCTGTGGGCTTGACGTGAGCCGAAGCCGTCCGAACGCCTGACGCCTCGTCTTCGGGAAGGGGTGGGGCCTCAGATTGTGGGCTTGACGTGAGCCGAGGCCCTCCTAACGCCTGACGCCCAGTCTTCGGGAGGGGGCGGGGCCGCGATCGGCTGACCCGAGGATGTCCGAACGCCTAACCTCGCGTCTTCGGGAGGGGGAGGGGCCGCGATGGGCTGAGCCGAGGACTTCCGAACTTACGAAGCGGCCGCGCTCGGGCGGGGGCGGGGCTTCGCATTCTGCGAGCCGGACTCAGAGCGGGGACCTGAGGCTGGACCTCGAAGGCTCAGAAAGAAGGGTCCCCGAGGAACCCCCAAGGGGGCGTGGCCTCGGGGGGCTTTGGCCTCCGGAGGTCCCGACACCTGACGGGAACACCGGAGGGCGACGCCGAAAAGGACCTTTCGGAGGGGGCGTGGTCCGCCCTACGGCAGGCTTTGTCGCCAGGCGCGGGGGCCCGCGCGGCCAGTCTCGCCCCTGGCCAGAATGCTGACCGCAGGCTCCGAGGCGCCCCGGCGGGGCCCCGGAGCTCCTTTCGGGGCGGGGCCTCGTCTGGGTCAGCCCCGGGGCCTGGCGGGATCGCCCGGGGGCGGAGCCCGGCGCCCAGGGGGCGGGACTGGCGCTCCCGCTCAGCAGGTGGCGAACGCGTCTCGGAGCGAGGCTCCGCCCCACGAGCCTCAGGGGCGGGGTCTCGCCGAGACCCCCAGCTAGGCTGTGGGCACCCTCCCAGCGGCGCGAATCCCGCGGCGAGAGGCGTGCTGCTCGGTGGGTGACTGTTGTGCCTCTGGCTTCCCGCAGGAGGATGCTGGTGGTGGAGGTGGCGAACGGCCGCTCCCTGGTGTGGGGGGCCGAGGCGGTGCAGGCGCTGCGGGAGCGCCTGGGCGTGGGGGGCCGCACGGTGGGCGCCCTGCCCCGCGGGCCCCGCCAGAACTCGCGCCTGGGCCTCCCACTGCTGCTGATGCCTGAGGAGGCGCGACTGCTGGCCGAGATCGGCGCAGTGACCCTAGTCAGCGCCCCGCGCCCGGACCCCCGCCAACACAGCCTGGTAAGTGGGGGCAGGCTAGGGGCGCCCCTCCCGGGGACCTGCGGGAGGAGAGGCTGGGGACGACTGATTCCTGGTTGGGAGGGCTCTGAGAGTCCTGGATTCTGGAATTCTGTGAGAGTAGGATAGTAGGATCCCCGGGTTCACTCCCCGAGGTTTGGAGGGGCCAGAGTTAGGATTTCTAAGGCAGGGCATGTCTGAATCCTGATATTACAGCAAAGTTTACTTCTCAGGCACTGGCATCCTTCAAGCGCCAGCAAGAACAGGGTTTCCAGGAGCAAAGCGCTCTGGCAGCTGAGGCCCGAGAGACCCGTCGTCAGGAGCTCCTAGAGAAGATTACAGAGGGCCAGGCTGCGAAGAAGCTAAAGCTGGAACAGGAATCAGGGACCAGTGGGAGCCAGGAGGCCGGTGGGAAGCAAGCTGCCGAAGAGAATGAGGCCAGTGCTGGCCAGGCTGCTGGAGAGCATGAGGAAGCATGTGAAGGTGGGGGTTGGAGTCCACAGACCAGGGGAAAGAGGGAAGAGATCCTTGGGGGATTTTTGGCTGGGACTCTAGAGCCCATCCTCCCTGGGGCCTGAGAAAAAAGCCTTGCCCCTTGGATTCATCAAACTCTTGGATTCTTCCCCACCAGGCTCCTCTCCCCAGCCAGGGCCTTCAAATGGAGTGGCCCCCTTACCGAGGTCTGCTCTGCTTATCCAGTTGGCCACTGCTCGGCCGCGGCCCATCAAGGCTAGGCCCCTGGACTGGCGTGTCCAGTCCAAAGACTGGCCCCATGCTGGCCGCCCTGCCCACGAGCTTCGCTACAGCATCTACAGAGACCTGTGGGAACGAGGCTTCTTCCTCAGTGCCGCTGGCAAGTTCGGGGGCGACTTCCTGGTCTATCCTGGTGAGTTTGTGTTGGGACCTCTGGTGACATTTTTCTTCACAATCCCACCACGGTCTGCGTTTCCCCCCTTTTTTGGTCTCCTTTTCTCAGCCTCTGAAACCATGGAAAAACAGGAAACACTTGGGAACCCAAGCTTTTTTGGAGAGCAGTTTAGTAAATGAACAAAGAGGGGGAAAAAAAACTCACAGAAGACATATAGAATAAAACATAAATCATATTTTGTAGTGTTATGTACATTACTATATCTAATAATACATACACATTGCAGATTCTTTACCACTGAGCCACTTGGGAAGCCCTTCCATACCTTGGCTATTGTAAATAATGCTGCAGTGTACATAAGGGTGCGTTTATCTTCTTGAATTAGTGTTTTCACTTTTTTTCAGGTAAATACCCAGGAGTAGAATTGCTGGAAGACTTGCTCTTTTAGATTTATGTTACCTGTTAGTTTTCTGTATAGTGCCTTACTCAGGGTCCTACTCTACTTGATCAGGTTCATCTAACCTGGGAGCAAAGTATAGCCCCCCTCCCCTCAGCCCGTCAAATGAGGCACACTGACAGGTTTGTTTTTTTTTTAAATAAAGTTTTATTGGAACACAGCTCTGTTTGTTTGCATATGGTCAGTGGATGCTATGGTGCTAGATTGGCAGAGTTGAGTATTTGCAGCATGGCCCACAAAACTGAAAATATTTACTATCTGGCCCTTTTTAGAAAAATTTGGTTGACTCCTTAATTCTATTTTATTATGCCCTCCTGTTGTAAATCGTTCTCTTCTTTTAGTCTGAGTCACTTCTCATTGGATATTTATGATACTATATACATGATACCCTTTGAGTTCCTCATGACTTTGACTGACAGTGATATATTCAGTTACTTGTTTTTAAATAAGATATACATAATGTGTCAACTTGCTCCACCCCCCAGGCCCAAGGGTGTCTTTTGCAATATTGGTAGTGATGGCTGGATGCATTGAGACACTGGAGGTCCCAGTGTCTTCCAGTTCTCCACCAGTTGAAACTGCTACCTGCCTCTCTCCTTTATCCAGGTGACCCGCTCCGTTTCCACGCTCACTACATCGCCCAGTGCTGGGCTCCCGGGGATCCCATCCCACTCCAGGACCTGGTTTCGGCTGGCCGCTTGGGCACCAGTGTCAGAAAGACACTGCTGCTTTGCTCCCCGCAGCCCGATGGTAAGGTGGTCTACACGTCCCTGCAGTGGGCCAGCCTGCAGTGAGCTCCAGAGACCTGTGGGCGCTCGGCTATGTCCGTGGCAAGACCCTTGCTAAATGGTTCCAAGCTCATCTCTGCGTGGGAGGTCCCGCCCAACCTCCTGCCTCTCTTGGCAGTTAGTGTTCGATTCCAGATTTACAAACACTACATCCTCCTTATATCCCTCCCCAATCCAAAGCACTTAGTGGCTGTGTTGTTTTTATAGTTACCAGTTTCCAACCATGAGCTTCCTGAGTGTGAAAGCTGATTCATCTCTCTTTTCTACAGGGATTAGGTCCCAAGAGGTCTCAATAAATTTGTTGAATCAGTGTGGAGTTTGTGGTTTGAATCCTTAAGACAATCCTGGGAGGTGTGGGCATCTGCTGCAGGTGTTTGGGCAGATGAGGAAAAGCCTGGGGGAGGGGAAATGACTTGCCCCAGGTCCCACCTCTAGTAAGGAACAGGTGTGTTAGTCACTGAGTTGTGTCCAACTCTTTGTGACCCCATGGGCTTCCCTGGTGGACCAAATGGTAAAGAATATGCCTCCAATGTGGTAGACCTGGGTTTGATCCCTGGGTTGGGAAGATGCCCTGGAGGAGGGCATGGCAACCCACTCCAGTATTCCTGCCTGGAGAATCTCCATGGACAGAAGAGCCTGATGGGCTATAGTCCATGGGGTCACATAGAGTCAGACACGACTGAGCAACTAAACGCAGGTTCCTCTGTCCATGGGATTCTCCAGGCAAAAAATTGGAGTGGGAAGCCATTTTCTTCTGCAGGGGATTTTCTGGACCCAGGAATCGAATCCAGGTCTCCTGCATTGCAGGCAGATTCTTTACCATCTGAGCTGGGGTTTAAAACCTGGTCTTTCTGACTCTGAAGTCCGAGCTCTTCCACTGCACTACACTTACTTTGGAAAAGCTTTAAGACATTTCAGATGCATACAAAGGCATAAATAAAAAATAACTCATGAAAAAAAGGAGGCAACTGTTGCAGTTTTAAGGAGTAGGGAGGGTGGTCTTGGTCTTGGATTGGGTGTTGTTTATTCAGATGTTGGGAGAATTACTTTTTATACCGTACATTTATATTCTAGATTCTCCTTTGTATGCTGTATTCCACAATTTTTTACAAAAGCTAAAACACATACATATGAAATATGCATTCATAAAACAATTTGCAGAGCTGCCTTTCTGCTTAACAAATTACTAGAACATTACCAGTACCAACTTCCAATATTTAAGAAACTGATTAAAAAAATTTTTTTTTATCTATTTATTTGGCTGCACCAGGTCTTAGTTGTGGCATGTGAGATCTAGTTCCCAACCAGGGATAGAACTCCAGCCCCCGACAGGTAATAAATGCTGGAGAGGGTGTGGAGAAAAGGGAACCCTCTTACACTATTGGTGGCAATGTAAATTGGTGTAACCACTTGGGAGAACAGTATGGAGGTTCCTTAAAAAACTAAAAGTAGAACTACCAAATGACCCAGCAATCACACTACTGGGCGTATATATTGAGAAGACCATACTTTGAAAAGATGCATGCCGCACTATTTACAATAACCAAGACATGGAAGCAACCTAAGTGTCCATCAAATGAATGGATAAATAAGATTTGGTACATTTATGCAATGGAATATCACTCAGCCATAAAAAAGAATGAAATATTGCCATTTGCAGCAAAATGAGTGGACCTAGAGATTATCACAGGTAATGATAACTAAATGAAGTCAGGCAATGACAAGTATTATATGGTAATCACTTTTATGTGGAATCTTAAAAAAAAAAGATAAAAATGAACTTATTTACAAAACAATCAGACTCACAGACATAGAAAACAAATTTATAGTCACCAAAGGGAACAGTGAGGGGAGGAAAGATAAATTATAAGTTTGGGATTAATATATATACACTACAATATGTAAAGTAGGTAAAAGACAAGAATTTCCTAGATAGCACAGGGAACTATAGGGCTTCCCAGGTGGCACTACAGGCAAAGAACCGGCCTGATAATATAAGGGACAAGAGATGTGGGTTTGATCCCTGGACTGGGAAGATTCCCTGGAGGAGGGCATGGCAACCTACTTCAGTATCTTGCCTGAAGAATCCCATGGACAGAGGAGCCTGGTGGGCTACAGTTCACGGGGTTGCAAAGAGTTGGACACGATTGAAGCAACTTAGTATGCACACACTGTAGCCTGACTGGCTTCTCTGTCCACTAGCGCCACTGGGAAGCCCAGGATTAAGTAAATTAACATGGGTACAATTTGAACGGGGCCTGATGTATAGTACTTAAGTATTCTAGAATGCCACCTATTATTATTTTTAGTGATAGAAATAATGGGTCACACGAATTAAAACATAAACAACAAACCCACCCCCCCCAAACTGTAAGGTGTTTAGCCCAAAGCCTAGGACATTTAGAGTGCTTGTTAAATATTATCTAACCATGATAAAGTCATTGGTGTGAATGGGATTATCCCAGACAGAAAAGCACTAGAGGAAATAATCCTGGGGCTGTCTGAGAGTATATATATATATATATATATATATATAAATTGTTCCGGGTTTATAGCAAGAGGTTTCAGAACATTTCCCCTGTTCTGGAAACCCAAAGGAAACCTCAGGATATAAACTGCTGTCTTTCACAAAGAGGCACAAAGTCTTTCAATCATTGGATCTTAAGTTTTAAAAAAAAGTCAGTTACCTTTATGTATACACACACACAGAGTTTTCGTCAGTCACCTTCTTAAGGAGGCTTCCCTGACCATCCTTTCTGAAATACCATTTTCCCTCAGTCATTGAGAGATGTGCTTAGTCGCTCAATCCTGTCCGACTCTGCGACCCCGTGGACTGTAGCCTGCCAGGCTCCTCTGTCCATGGACTCTCCAGGCCAGGATACTGAAGTGGGTAGTCGTTCCCTTCTCCAGGGGATCTTCCCAACCCAGGGATTAAACCCAGGTCTCCCGCATTGCAGGCGGATTCTTTACCGAGTCATCAGGGAAGCTGTCATTATCAGTAATTTATTTTCTTCACAGCAGCAATCTGAAATGATCTTGTTATTATTTTTCCCCCTCTTCCCTTAGGCTCAAAGTTTCACTAATAGAGGGGCTGTTGAAGGGTTCAAAAGGGCAGACTGGCTTCTGGCTGTGCCTCGGGTAGACATTCTGATATGAAAAATGATTTTTTAAAATTATTTATGGATATAACAGAGCATCTTGGAAGGAGCTTTGAATTCGCATAGGTCCAACCCTCTGGAGATCTTTTCAGAGAGACGGAGCATGCTGAAGCCTAGCGGTGGTGGCACTGACTACTCCAACTTTATACCGCGACTCAGACGTTAGCTGAGTGGTGACGTAAGTCACTACCCGAGGGCGGAGAGGAGCCCTCACGTCGCACCAGACGTAGCACTAATCTCTCATCAGTTCTCCCAGTTTAGCACGCCCAACCTCTCCTCTGGACAGCTTTGGCCGCCCGCCAAGGCCTTTCCTGATTGGTGCAGACTTGCGCTGTGCGTGCTGACGTCACAAGAGGGCGACGTTGCTATAAGAACGCGGCCGGCGAACGCGTGCGCCTCTTTCTTGGTTTCCAGAGCGTTCGGTAAGGTGAGCTCTGAGGTCGTGTTCTGTATTTTGGTCGTGTGGGTCGTAAAATCTTGCGGTCTATTCGACCTTTAATGAATACGCTAAAGCAGTTGGAGGTGAAATGAGCCTAACTGGAAAGTGGTAGAAATGATAGTCGGTTATAAAACTCTTCAGGGACGGTTCTCGCGATATCTTCCCTAGGTGCCGAGAGGTTCATAGCGTAGTTCTGGGACTGCGCAGGCGCCGTGGAGTCCTCACAGGCCTCTCTCCCTCCCGCGCAGGCGCAGACGGGCAAACAGAGCCAGCATGCCGGTTGCCCGGAGCTGGGTTTGTCGCAAAACCTATGTGACCCCGCGGAGACCCTTCGAGAAGTCCCGCCTCGACCAAGAGCTGAAGCTGATCGGTGAGTGGCTAAAGCTAGGTTTCTGTTTCCCGGGCTGGGGAAGCTGACACATGGGTGAGGCCCCCCACGTGCTCGTTCTGTTTAAAAATCTCCAGTGTGTTCACCCTCTTCACCCAGTTTCGGGATCGTCTGTTGTTTTTCTGTATCCCGAAATCTCTAGTCCATGGGACTGAGTTTTTTCACTCATTCTGCAGGCGAGTATGGGCTCCGGAACAAACGTGAGGTCTGGAGAGTCAAATTCACCCTGGCCAAGATCCGAAAGGCTGCCCGGGAGCTGCTGACGCTGGATGAGAAAGACCCGCGGCGTCTGTTCGAAGGTGTGTATGTGAGCCCCCAGGAGAGCTGCTGCTGTTCTTCCTTCTAGGGTTGTGCAAGACATGGAGCAAGACATTGTATCCAGTCTTTAATAGGAGTTATGGAGTAGGAAAATAGGTCTGAATCCGAGTACCTACCTTTTTTCTGATCTATGACTGGTTTATTCAAACACTGAGAATCGATTTCCAGTGAATTAGAACTAACAATGCCAAGCATTGGGCACCTGGATATATCTATACATCGTTCAACAGAACAGTATTGCTCCTTATGCTATTGTTCCCTGCTGGGGAGACTAGACAGTGAAATTGGAGAAGTTCCACCCAGGGTGGAACTTGAGTGTATATATGTGCCTTCTTTAACACGATGGTGAAGGACATTTACTCAGGGTCTGAACAGTAGAGGACCTGTGGGTTTCACAGGAAAGAACGGTTCCAGGTGATCTTAGAGGGAATACAGATGATACCATGGTTTAAAATTTAAAAAATTATGGTGCAGTATACTTGACAAACTGCCATCTTTTAGACTTAAGGTCTAAATGTCTGCTGTAAAATGTGAGGTTGACGGGCTTTTGGAAGGGACGATATCACTCATTTTAGTAGGACCTCTCAGGTTGTAAGATGGTGAAAATATTAAGAAAGCTGGTACTTTATAAGGCTCAGTGAATATCTTTTTCTGAGCTCTTGGTGTACATTATTTGATTTGCACAAGTAGATTGGCAGGGGTACTGATCATAGTCTTCAAATGAGCAAGTGATCGGAGACATCCCGCAATAGATGGGACTGGAGTGCATGTGAGCTCAGGGTTGGGAGTTGAAGGAGGCTAAAGATGATGCTTAGGTAACATGCCAAAAGTTGAAACCATTCCTAAATGTAAGAGTAGTCAGTAAACTTGGTTAGCATTTGTGCTGCATTATATGCTGGGTGTGGAAGAGCTTGATACACAGTTTGTGATTCTAATAGATGCGAGTCTGGCTGTAGGTGATTCTGTTTTTTTGTAACACCTTTTGTTAGGATAAACTTTACACAACAGGAAGTGTGCTCACAGTATCTAAAATTTGTTTTTAGTTACCTCTAAAATTGTCCGTTTCTTTGGTATTATCTTGATGCTGCTTTTGGTTTGATCCTAGGAAATCTTGATGCTAGTGAAAGTTAGGAGGGACTGGGCTCACTTGGGCAGCTGGCTTTTTATGTTCAATTGGAGTGGCTAGTCTGATTTTTCTCCCAAACCGTGGTTAAGGATGGAAGTGCTCTTATACTTCTGTTAAGCATGCGTGGTCATCCATAGGAGAGGTTGAGAGGTTTGGAGAGGTGTTGTACTAACACAGGTTCATCACTTTGATCTATCCCAGTTCCAAGGGTCTGAGAGGTTTTCATTTTTAACATTTCTTAGTTTGGAAGCTCTTTTGACACTCATGAGAATTTAGGACTCTCCCTGGTAGATGTTGGTATTGGGTGGAACTCTGTCCCAGGGTTTGGGGGACAGACCTCAGCTTGTTCTGGTCTCAGGAACTTGAGAAGAGTTAATCACAGAGAAATTTAGGTGCTAAGCAGTCATGTGACAGAGATGGCACAGGGCAGGGTTGAGCAGCAGGTGTCCAGGGATTTGGTGAGTGAAGCCAGATTGCTGGGATGGAGAGGAGAAGCCTGGGAGCTCCGAGGTGTTTGCTGCTGCTGCAGCTTGGCCTTGTTTAAGGTCCAGCCTTTCCCGCTAAGGTGTGAGTCTTACCTGACAAAAAGAGTTACTGGTTCATTTCATTCAGTTATTCACAGGTTATCAACTCTAACCTCACACCAGCACAGGGTAAAGAGCAATCCTGGGTCTCCTCCATTGCAGGCAGATTCTTTACCCTGTGCTGGTGTGAGGTGAGAGTTGATACCTGTGAATAACTGAAGTGAACCAGTAACTCTTTTTGTCAGATAAGACTCACACCTTAGTGGGAGTTTGATCCCTGGAGTAGGAATGGCAACCCACTCCAGCCTATTCTTACCTGGAGAATTCCATGGACAGAGGGGCCTGGCAAAGAGTTGGGACACTGAGTAACACATCATATTAGAAACCAAGGCACTTAATGCTTGCCTCATGCCACTGAGACAAGGGCCCCTTGGCCATTGAGGTGCCCACTGGCATACAGTGTTGTTTTGTTTTTTTCTAAAAAAACAAACTTTGATTTGGCTGATTCTGATTGTTATTTCATTTTTGGCCAAATGAAAGCCATTTATCAATTTTTAGTAGTTGGGCACACTCCTATTGTTCAAGGCTGCAAGTTTATCAGTTTTATTTTTGTCTTCATATCCAGTAAGATTTTTCCTGTATTGATGGCCCTCCCCACTATTACAGGATGTAGGTGGGCTGATAATAGTAAGTGAAATATGTTTTTGAAGTAATACAGGTTGAGTTATTGTCAGGTGTCTATTTTCTAATGTAAGGACAAAAAGACATGAAGTGTCCAAACTGGTAGATAATTCCAAACTCACTTTTGTTTACCTTTGGATATGTTTTGTAATAATAATTATTATGTTCAGTTTTTATTTTTATTTATTTTTTTAATATATATTTATTTATTTGGCTACATGTGGTCTTAGTTGTTGCATGTGGGATCTGGTTCCCTGACCAGGAATCAAACCCAGGGCCCCTCCCTACATTAGGAGCTCAGAGTCTTAGCCTCTGGACCACCAGGGAAATCCCTATGTTCAGTTTTTAAATTGTATAATTTATAATTTGACATTAGTACAGAGCAGAATGATATATTTGTATATTGTGAAATGACCTCCACGGTAAGTCTAGCTAACATCAGATCATCTTCCCATTTTTCAATTGAAGTGTATTTTGTTTGTGCTGTTGAGTTGAATGATTTCATTATATATTTTGGGTATTAACCCCTTATTAAATACATGATTTGTAAATATTTTCTCCCATTCTGTAGGTTGTTTTTAATTTTGTTATGCTCTGCGGAAGCTTTTTAGTTTGATGTGGTCCAACTTGTTGATTTTTGGCTTTGTTACCTTTTCTTCAGAATCAGATCCAAAAAGTCATCTCCAAGACTTAGGTCAGAGAGGTTACTGCCTAGTTTTCTTCTCGGAGTTTCATGGTTTCAGGTCTCACATTCATGATTTTAATCCATTTGGAGTTTTTTCCCCTTCTGCTGCACAGCTTAAGGGATCTTCCTTGCCAGTTGTTTAGCCGCTAAGTCATGTCCAACTCCCAGTGGACCCCATGGACCGTAGCCCACCAGGCTCCTCTGTCCATGGGATTTCCCAGGCAAGAATAATAGAGTAGGTTGCCATTTCCTTCTCCCTGGGATTTTCCCTCCCCAGGGACTGAACACGAATTTCCTGTGTTGCAGGCAGATTCTTTACTGCTGAGCCAGTGGAGCAGCCCCGGCCACTGCAGTGAAATCAACGATCCCTGAGTCCTCACTGCTGGACCTTTTGGGAATTCATGATTTTGAGTTAACTTTCGTGTACAGGATAAGATAGGGGTTCAGTCTTGTTCTTGCATATGACTGTCCAGTTTTCCAGACACCATTACTGAGAGACTTTTCTTTCTCTATTGTATATTCCTCGCTCCTTTGTTGTAAATTAATTGACCATTTATGTATATGGGTTTGTTTCTATTCTCTATTCTATTCCCTTGATCTGTTTTTATGCCAGTGTCATACTATTTTGATTACTATAATGTGTACAACTTTGTGGGTTTTTTTTCTTTCTCTCTTTTTTTTTCAAATTTTTTCTCTTTACTTTTTGTTTTTGTTTTTGTCTTTTTTTACCACTTTGTTTTTCCTCAAGATTGGCTTTAGCTATTCAGGGTCTTTTCTGGTTCTGTAAAGATTTTAGGATTGCTTATTCTTTTTCTGTGAAAAATGGCATTGGAATTTTAATAGGGATTGCCTCAAATCTGTATATTGCTATAGGTAGTATGGGCATTTTTTAAACTGCTGTTTCAGTCTATGAGCACTGAATTTCTTTCTGTTTGTGTCTTTAATTTCTTTGATTAATGTCTTGAAGTTTTCATTGTGCAGGCTTTTCACTAAAATTTTTATGCAGTTGTAAATGGGAGAATATCCTTGACTTGTGTTCAGTATTTCTTCAGTGCGAATTAGTACCTGGGGTGTTGGAAAAGGTATAGTATGTTTCTCCATTTAGATTCTCCTTGGCTCCTAGTCTGCTAGGAAGACTGTCATCACAAAGTCAGCCAGCTTTCCTTCAGACTGTCTGGGGGCAAGAGGGGGAGTGGTGGTAATGATGCTTTTAGGTGCTAATAAATGATAATCCTCTGTGATGATAACCAGCCCAGGGAGTGCAAGCCGGCAGCGTCCCAGGAGCTCACCTGAGTGGCGCTTTGGACACCCACAGGCAAGGCCTCCTGAACCTGGAGTTGTTGCCTGCCAGGGAGAAGCTGACAGTTGTTACTAGTTTACTTTACCAGGCATTGAGGTTATCCTCACCATCTTAGTAGAAAATCTCAGTGATGAAATGGATGACAAGTTGTCAGTTCTTAATGTATGCCGGGTCTCTTCCAGGCCTAACAGATAGGTACTGATGCTGTTCCAGTGTCAGATGAGGGAGGTGGTTTGAGTGCGTTTGATTGGTAGGGCTTTTTGGACTCCAGCATATTAGCTCATAGCCCCATGCTGTGTTACAGGAGGACTAGTGGAGGAGCAGCAGCGCGTAGACTCACACTCTTCTAAGAGCCCTGGAGGGTCACACGAGTTGTGGGTTGTCGTCTGCCTCAGGGTAGTGAGGATTCCAGGAGTCACGGCAGCCCGTGCAGTAGTGCGTTGAGTCCTGTATCAGAACTAGCTCTTCCTTCCTGCTGGGTCTCACTGCCATGGTGTGGAGGTGCTGGATTTGAACTGGAAGGCTGAGACAAGCCTCTGCCCCCTCACCAGGTAACGCCCTGTTGCGGCGGCTCGTCCGTATTGGGGTGCTGGACGAAGGCAAGATGAAGCTGGATTACATCCTGGGTCTGAAGATTGAGGATTTCTTGGAGAGACGCCTGCAGACCCAGGTCTTCAAGCTGGGCCTGGCCAAGTCCATCCACCACGCCCGCGTGCTCATCCGCCAGCGCCACATCAGGTACCGCCTCAGGGCTCCCAGAGCCTCCCCCGCCCTGCCCCCTGAAGGGACGCCCTCGCTGAGCCCACTGCCCCTGTCTTCTGTGCAGCCCTCGGAGGTGATGGTGTGAGCTCACCTTAAGGGGACGGTGGTCCCTACAGACAGCTCATGGGGGGCTGGGGGCAGCCTCACCCCCCAGAGCCCTGCGCAAGGGTCACTGCGGTGGAGCCGTACACCTTGTGAAGGCTCCAGCGGGCAGCCGGGAGCTGGACAGGTAACAGCTCTTGGTGCCCCGTTGGAGAGCTGTCCCTGGAGCTCAGCTGACTTGGGTGGGTTGGGCCCCTGGCAGCTGCCATGGTGAAGAGCAGAGGCCGGGTGGATCTCTATCTGGGTGCTCAGTTTACCCCATGGACACAGGGCCCCGGTCACGGGGGCTGTGTAGTGAGTGGGCTGCTAGCCTCTCAGTAGCCTCCGTGGCTCATGGGCAGGAGCCTCATTCTGCTTGTCTGAAATGAAACCGCCCTGGTCTTCGTGGGGTGCTGCTTGAGAGACAGTGAGAGGACCCCTGATGGAGACGAAAGCTCAGTGGGAGGCAAGCAGCTCAGAGCTGTCTGGCAGACTTCAGTGTTTTAGAAGCAGGTCTCTTGAGAACACACTGCCACCCCCGTGTTTGTTCTGGGCCGGGATTCCCCCGCCCTCCTTGAGAGGTGAGCAAGTGTCCAGGACACGGCGCTCCCGAGGACCAGCTGCGCCTGGAGCGCCCTGCCGGCCGCGCCCGGCCCTCACCCACCACTCCCCTCCAGGGTCCGCAAGCAGGTGGTGAACATCCCGTCCTTCATCGTGCGCCTGGACTCCCAGAAGCACATCGACTTCTCCCTGCGCTCCCCGTACGGCGGGGGCCGCCCGGGCCGCGTGAAGAGGAAGAACGCCAAGAAGGGCCAGGGCGGGGCCGGAGCCGGCGACGACGAGGAGGAGGACTAAGCGCGGCAGTGCCCTGGGCTGGGGGGCGGCGGCGCGCCTCGGATAATAAAGAGGACGTCCACTCTGCGGGGCTGCTCTTTACTGCTGTCTCCTCCCCCACACACCCTTCGGCGGCCGCACGCCTGCTCGGAGCCGCTGAGCTTCCTTCCCGCCCGTGGGGCCGTTGCTGGGTGGTGGTCCTCGTTCCCCTTAGGCCTGGGTTCACTGCATCCTGACACACATCTACACATCACTCCGTCACACTTCCAGGGCACCCCCAGTACGGGCAAAGACAAAACCAGATTGACTGGCGGTCCCAGTGAACCCGCCTTGCCCTGCTGTGATGCGGGTTCATGGTCAGTCCCTGGTGGAGGAAGTGAGCCCCTGCTTCCCAGTGAACACCCAACAGCCAAAACCAGTTCTCGGAGAGGGGCCATGTCCCAGACAGGAAGGGGGAGCCCTGCCACCAACCCCCTCTGCTGAAGACCTCGTGGTCAGGCGGGAGGCAGGCTTCCGTTTTCTCTGTCTTGGTCTCAGGAAATGAGAAATAGGGGTTGAGCAAGCCCAGCAGCTGCAGGCATGCTCTGGGGGCCTGGGGCTCTTCTGCCAATCTGCGGGTTACAGCTCAGGATTTGCCGAGTCCTCTGAAGCCTGCAGCACTGTGCTCGCAGCCTAGCCTACCTGGGAGGTCCCAGAGCTGCTGGTGTCAGGAGTCCAGGCTGGGGCTGAACTGAGTGGCCGTTTGGGCAGCTCCTGGGGCCCCTGGAGGTGGGGTCTGGGTCGTCCCGGGCTAGTGCAAGGCGAGAGCGGCGTACACGCTGGGCTCTGCTGGGCGCTCCCCTGGCTGCTGGTTGGAGGGCGCGGTTTCCCCCTGTCTGATTGAGTGGTCCAGTTGGGCATAGGTCACATCCTGGGGGGCTTCAGGTGTGGCAGCCTTTGGGGGGTGTAGAGAGGGCAGGGGTGTGAGGTGGGCAAAGCCTGGGGGCCTGGGAGCTCAGGATGCACTCTTTGGGGGTCTTGGGGCTTTGCTAGAGACAGTGAGGGGTGGTCTCTGAACCCTGCCCTCCTTCAGTCCCTGTAGCTTATACCCTCGGGAAGGAGGGACGTGAAGCCAGTTGAAGTCCTGTGACGGGTTGCTAAGTTTGCTGGGGGAGGACAAGGCTGGAGGTAGGAGTTGGTGGTGGTCCTCCTCATGGAGAGACAGATCCCACTGCGCCCTGCAGGAGAGCTAGGGGTCACCAGGGCTGCCATGGGAGCTGGTCCTCACTGCGGGGAACGGACAAGGTTCACCCGACCGGGGGCTGATGGCTGAGGGCTGAGCAAGGATCTCAGAATCCTCTGGATGTAGAAGGTGCCGCCTCTGGCCCTGTCTTCAGGTCCAGGGCTTGCATGTAGCCCTCTTTCGGGGGCACAGACCGTTCAGCCCTGCCAGCCCAACGTGAGCGTTCAACAGCGTGCTGGTCCGAGGATCTGGGTGTGGGGTGCGGCAGCCCAGGGAGCAGGTGCTCGCGGAAGGGGCCGCCTGGATTCGGGGTCTGTCCTCTGCCCTCCGTGCGTGAGTGGGGTAGGGGGGGTCTCACCTGGCTGGCCCACGCTCTGCCGTGCTCCGGCCGTGCGTCTTCCGTGACGGCACCTGGTGGGGACAGTGCAAGGGGGGCCCGGCTCCTGCTTAGACCCCCTCACACCTCCCACAGCAGATGTCCAGAGCCGCTCTGTGATGGGGCCACCGCCCCCCAGCGTCAGAGTCGCACTCTCCTCCCCAGCCCAGAACCACTGCCAACTGATCCCTGGCGTGCACTGCCTGCCCGCCCTGCCCCCAGGACAGCACCCCCCTTCCCCTTACAGTACAAGCTCTCCTCCTGGGCGTCAGCAGCCGGGCTGGAGCTGGGGAGGAGAGAGCAGTGTTGGGGCGGAGGGAGCCCTGGGCAGGCGGTGGGGTGGGAGTCTGTGGGAGAGGTCTCACCTCTTCTGCCAGCCTCTGTCCTCCAGCACTGAAGCTGCAGCTGCTGCGGGAAGACGGGAGTCAGCCTCCAGCCCGCCCCAGAGCCCTTCTCTAGGGTTACAGGAAGATCCGCAAAGGTCTCCAGGCTGGAAAAATGATGTCTTCCCTCCTCCATGAAGAATCCAAGAGAAGGGCTTCCCTGGTGGCTCAGTGGTAAAGAATCCACTTGCCGACGCAGGGGACGTGGGTTTGATCCCTGGTCTTGGGGGATTCCACATTCCACAGAGCAATTAAGCCACAACTACTGAGCTTGTGCTCTGGAGCCTGGGAGCCACGACTGCTGAAACCCGAGCACCCCAGAGCCCAGGAGCCGCAGCAAGAGAAGCCATCGCAACGAGGAGCCCGAGCCCCGCAACCAGAGCAAGCCCACGCACAGCAACCAAGACCCAGAGCAGCCAATAAATGAGATTCAAACATTGTTTAAAAATCTGAGAGCTCTAAACCATACATACAAAACTTGCATGTACTCTCAAGCGTTGTGTAAGTTTGAAAACATTAACAGATATTCTAGAATGCTCACGTGCGCTCAGATTTAGTCTCTAGATTTCTCTCAGCGGGAGACACTAGAGCAGTTCTGACCGGACCTCACCCCTCTCTTAGGTTTCCCTTTGACTGGTGCCCTAAGCCCGCCGCCTCCAGGGGTCCTGGTCACCCCATTCTCTACTCACCTGACTTCCTGCGTCTGTCCTGACCCCGGTGTCGGAGGAAGAGGAGGATGAGGAGCAGCAGGACGAAGGTCACCGAGGCCCCGATGAGGACACTCAGGTACCAGGCGAGGCCTGGGGCAGCAGAGACGTCTGAGTGAGCCAGCGATGCCGTTTGACTGAGCGCCTGCTGTCTGCGGACTCATGCTGGGGTCTGTGCCTCCATCTCCAACCCATCCCACCCGTCTTACAGACGAGGAAACAGGCACGGAGACGGAGATCACGGGCCCCAAGTCGCCCAACCTGGAGGTGGCAGAGCTGGGACTCGAACCCAGGGTTCCCTTGTATTTTTTAGAGTCAGTTTTCGTGCTTTCACTTCCAGGCAGAACACCAGTTCAGAGACACGTGCATCAAGCCCAGCTCTCTGCCAGCCCAGCCAGATCTGTCTCCCACCCTGCAGAGGCCCGCCTCCCCCTTCCCCGTCCCCTCGCCTGCCCCCACCACGGGGCCTGCATGGACGTGGAGTGTATGTATGAGAGGGGCAGTGGGGAGGGCTCTGGCCTTCCAGAGGCCTGAACAGGCCCTGCGCTGCGGGCTGTCGTGCTGAGGAAGGAGGTGGGAGGCCCCCTCTGTGGAGGGTGGGCCTCGGACCCTCAGAGGAGCACGACTGGTCCAAGATCCCAAGGTTGGAAGTAGCTGAGCCATGTGACTCCCACGCCCGGCTCTTTGCCTGGCACCACGGCTGCTCCTTGGGGGGCCGGAGAGCTCAGACACTGTCCCATCCAGTGTCGCCGCGTCCCCGTCCTTGCCTTTGAGGCTGATGCCAGTGAGAAGGGGCTGTCCTGAGGCCATTACCTCGGGAAGCGACGGAGCCCCAACAGCTGCTCCCACCCCCACCGTCCCGCACAGGGCCTGACTCACCCGGGCCTGATTCCAAGGCAGGGAGGAGCTGATTCCCGGAGCCTCCTGGGGGTCAGGGTGGAGATAAGTGGCGGCCTGCTTCCCCCTTATCAGCCCTGCTGCCCTCCCCCAGCTGGGCCCCAGCATCTCCCTCTGCATGACCCCCACCCTTCATCCACGTCTCAGCCTCGGGAGCCCTGCGCTCCCTTGGGACACCAGCTGGGCCAGGGCCTGTCCGCTCGCTCCCTTGGGGGCCGCGGGCTCTGCTAG
>JADEYB020000022.1:47333965-47356396 GCA_015832495.2 Alces alces | reverse complement strand
CGGCCCTGGTTCTGAGCGAGACTCCGCGGCCTCTCTGGACCCTCAGCGCCGTCTCTGTTTCTCCGAGTCTCCCCCTCCCCCACCCCATCTCGCTGTCCCCTCCCTGGGACCCCTCCCCCTGGTCCCAGCATCACCCCTGGGGCTCCCCGGTGGGGCCTGTGCAGAGTCTGGCCCCCGACTGACCCGCTGGCCCCTCACCTGCCACCAGGAGCTCCAGGGGGTCGCTGGGCTCTGACCAGTTAAATCCGATGAAGTGAGAGCAGTGGTATCTCCCTGCCTGCTGCTCTTTGATGTTCAGGATGGAGAAGTTGGCCTTGTCCCAGGGCTCCAGTAGGGGCTGTGTGTTCCAGGGGGCTGAGATGCCCTCTTTGTTCAGACTGAAGCTTTTGGCATTCGGGGGCCCCTGACACCAGATGGTCACGGGGCTCCCCCAGGGGACCACAGAGCCCGGCTCAGCCCAGATGGTGGGTTTGGAGGGAGTCCCTGGAAGGAAATGAGAGGCGGGCTCACCAAGCATCCTCCCCAGGCCCTGGCTCTCAGCCCAGGCCTCCCAGACTCCCCCTCCGTGAGCCCCGAGCTGCCGTCCCCCTCCCCGTGGTCTGGGGGTGACCTTTGTCCCCACGAGAGGAGGGATCTGGCCCTGGGACAGACTCACCGGCCTGCACCTGGGTCCTCAGGCCCACACTCAGCCCTGGAAGAGAGAGCCCTGTGAGAGGTCTGCCCTCGGCTCTGAGCAGCGCCTCTCCTCCCCGGGAGCCTCCTGGGCCCTGGGGTCCCCTGAGGGAGCAGGCTGGCTGGGGGTCCCTCCAGACCAGGGCTGCCCCTGCCCCTCCTCATCTCACCGAGGCAGAGCAGGGCGGGGAGGGTGGGGGTCATGGCGTCTCCTCCCTGCGGTCCAGGCCGTGATGATGGAGGAGACGTGGGTGCCCTCCAGACAGACAGACACACAGGGTGTTGGCAGTCTGAGGTGGATTTTTCTCGTCAAGGGCGTCACAGCAGCGTCCCCACAGAAAGGAGAACTGTCCCTCCCAGGAAGCCTGGCATTCGTCTCCACAACAGAGCAGGAAGCCAGCCCCGTGACTTCCTGAGACGCCCCTTCCAGACGAGGACGGCCAGGCTCCTTCCCTCTGTGAGCCTCACCTCGGGGTCTGCTTCCTCCTCTGCCCGTCCATCAGCAGGTCCCCGTGGGGTCCTCACCGTGGACGGGTCACCTGGCCCTGGAGATGCTTTGGGAAGGATGCAGGCGCCTGCTGCCCGCAGGGCTCAGATCCCTAGAGACACAGGTCAACATCTCCCGGGGGCTCAGTGGAGTCTGCATGCCTGAGAGCCCCGGGGAGACGCTCAGGGAATCAGGAAGGAAGCTGACTCCTCTCCCGCCCCAGAGTGGGTTTACCCCATCACAGCCCCCTTCAGGGACTTGTCTTTTACTCATATCGCTTGTCTTTTACTCATATCCTGGGAAGAAGCCCCTGGATCCTTCCTGGCTCCTTGGGGCTTCATGATCCTTGGGCACGGCTCTCTTGTTCATTCTGTGCTTTTTGTCTAAAATGTCTGTGATGGTAAGCTGAGTTAGACCTCTAAGTTACCTGGAGAAATTGATATTTCCTTGTTGAGTCACTAAGTTATGTCTGACTCTTTGTGACCCCATGGACTGCAGCACTCCAGGCTTCCCTGTCCTTCACTATCTCCCGGAGTTTACTCCAACTCATGTCCATTGAGTCAGTGATGCCATCCAACCATCTCATCCTCTGTGACCCCTTCTCCTCCCACCTTCAATGTTTCTCAGCGTCAGGGTGTTTTCTGGTGAGTCTGCTCTTCACATCAGGTGACCAAAATATTGGAGCTTCAGCTTCAGCACCAGTGCTTCCAGTGAATATTCAGGACTGATTTCTTTTAGGATTGACTGGTTTGATCTCCTTGCAGTCCAAGAGACTCTCAAGAGTCTTCTCCAACACCACAGTGTGAAAGCATCATTTCTTAGGGGCTCAGCCTGCTTTATGGTCCAGCTCTCACATCCATCCATGACTGCTGGAAAAACCATCGCTTTGACCATGCGAACCTTTGTTGGCTGAGAGATGTCTCTGCTCTTTAATACACTGTCCAGGTTTGGCATAGCTTTTCTTTCAGAGGGCAACCATCATTTAATTTCGTGGCTGCAGTCACTGTCTGCAGTGATATTTATCTAAACATGTGTTAATCACCCACTGCTTGTGTGAATTGAGCAATCAGGTTACAATCGGACTTCCCCACCCCACCCCCCCATTTTTAAAAGTTCTTTTCAATCTCAGTTGATTCGGGAGCCTGAGATACGAGTTTTCCTCTCTTGAAATAGCCTTGTCAGATATTCATGGTATTCATGGTAGCCTATGAAAATGTGTGGCAATGTGTTTATTCTAGGATAATGGCTGTAAGACAAGAGTATGGCCAGTATTTTATAGTAACTTTAGATATAGTCTATAACATTTTGAGTATAATCTGTAAACATTTCTGGGTCACTATATTGTACACCTGAAATGACTATAATATTGCACATCAACGATACCTCAATAGGAATGAAGAAGGACTTCCCTGGTGGTCCAGTGGTTAAGGACCTGCTTTGCGAGGCAGGGGACACGGGTTCGATCCCTGGCCGGGGAACTAAGACCCCGCATGCTGCGGAGCACCGGGGCCCAGGTGCCGCGGCTGCTGAGGCCACACACCGCAGCTGGAGTGGAGGCCCCGCAGCACGGGGCAACGAGACACAGTAACACAGAAACACGCGTATGTGTGGGTCAGTCCACCGCACCAGCCAATCCGTGTCTCTAGACGCTGGCATGACACGGGAGAGGAAAGGGTCGGGAGCAACACTTGGGTGTTCGGGAGTGATGAGCCCTGAAGAGTAAGGCCTTTGCGAGACGTCTGCGGGGCGTCCGCGTGCCACTGAGCTGCCTGCTGGGCGGGCGTGGCAGGTGGCTCTCAGGAAGGAGGTGGGGTAGGAGACACTTGTGAATGGAGAGCGCACAGAGGGTCCCGCTGTGCCTTGGGATCTGAGAACCTGATCTACAGACTGGTCCCGTGTGTTAACACAACGGCTGGGGTGCGCTTCCTGGGAGAAGAGGCGCCGAATGCCTGTAGGTGCACCCCAAGGCACATTGTTGGGCGGTTCCTCCGCATCTTAGTCCACAGGGCCGGAGGGAAGAGGACACGGAGTGAAGGGGAGACAGAGGGTCCTAGGGTAGGGTCAGGCTGGTCTATAGCGTGAACAAGAAAGGCCAGGCACTCTCCTGTGCAGTGCATACACCATGCAACCATCCCTGGCAGCACTGCTATCTGAGACATGGACACACCACCAATTCAGAGGAACCGTGTTAAGAGGACCAGGAAGGCAGGACCCACCTGGTATCAGGAGGGCCCCCTGAGGAGTGGCATCCCAGCAGCCGGGGGTGTCGTATTTCAAGAGGAAGGCTGAGGTCAGATGCTGCTGGGAGTTGAGTGACAGGAGGGAGAAGTGGATTTAGCTTATTCAAAAGAGCAGCGTCAGCACTCCCCTGGTGGTCCAGGGGTTCAGACAGAGCTTCCGCTTCAGGGGGCAGCAGTGTCCACCCCTGGCCAGGGACCTAAGATCCCACATGCCAACCAAACAAGACTGCGTGGGTGCCCCCCATAGCGAGCCGGGACTCACTGGGCTGCCCAGCAATTTGCCCTCCTCAGACAGGCTCATGGCTGCATCTGGGGAGTGATAAACTTCTATCTCAAGCCGAGATTCCTGAAACCCTGCAGTCCTGCATACTCATCTCGTCCTTGGCTGGGGAGACTGGGACCAGCACGGGGCAGGGCTGTGTCTGGGACCACAGAGACAGAAGTGTCCACGCTTCCTCGTCCCGAAGCCCAGAACCCTCCCCACCCAGTTCTCCTGCCAGGACCCAGGACCCAGGACCAGGACCCAGGATGCCAGGATGCGGCATCCTCTCCAGTTACACTTGTTCACCACCTGGGCGTGAGCTGTGGAGCTGGATCTGAGGGGAGGAAAGTTCAGTTCAATCACTCAGTTGTGTCTGGCTCTTTGTGACCCCATGGACTGCAGCACGTCAGGCCTCCCTATCCATCACCAACTCCCAGAGTTTACTCAAACTCATGTCCATCGAGTCGGTGATGCCATCCAGCCATTTCATCCTCTGTCATCCCCTTCTCCTCCCGCCTTCAATCTTTCCCAGCATCAGGGTCTTTTCCAATGAGTCAGCTCTCTGCATCAGGTGGCCAAATTATTGGAGCTTCAGCTTCAGCATCAGTCCTTCCAGTGAATATTCAGGACTGATCTTCCTTAGGATGGAGGAAAACAGGATTACAAAGCTAGGCAGTGCTGGAGGAGCTACAGGTAGAGGTGGCAGGTCAGTGGAGGCGGGCCAGCAGGGGGCACTTGGGGAGAAGTGACGTTTCTCTGGGGGCTCTCGTCTTAGCTTCAGGGTCCGAGGCAAGCGCCTGCATAAAGTTGGAAATTGGCTTCCACGATATCCCAGCCCCAGCGCTCAGGCTACACTGACATCTCAGAGGATCTGAGCCCTGGTGAGGTCATATCGCCCCCAGCTCTGCCCCCGTGGGCTTCAAGGTAAACAGGAGCCAACGGCAGCCCATGTAACCTGCACAGAAGTTTACAAAAATGTATTAGCCGTCCCCCCCCAACCCAGGAATATTTTCAAACATCTTACTCTCTTCTTATTAAATCTCCTCATTCGAAGTGATCTTCTAGTAATTTTGTTTTACAGGAAAACTTGTAAGAATTGCCTTTTTCCCACATCATCTTGACCTACATTCCCAGTTGAGTAATATTTTACCCAAGTGAGATAGAGAGGGAGCTGTCGGAAGAGAATGATGTGGTCGGGGAGGGACGCGGCGGGAGAGTGAGTCTGTTACATAGGGCTATACACACACACAGACATGTACACACATAGATGTTTTTCTGATATAAAGCATGTATGTGCTCAGTTGCTCAGTTGTGTGCAGATCTTTTCAACCCCATGGAGTGTAGCCCAGCAGGCTCTTCAGTCCATGGGAATTCTCCAGGCAAGGGTACTGAAGAGGGTTGCCATTTCCTAGGGGATCTTCCCAACCCTAGGCTTCCCTCATAGCTCAGTCGGTAAAGAATCTGCCTGCAGTGCAGGAGACCTGGGTTTGATTCCTGGGTCAGGAAGATCCCCTGGAGAAGGAAATGGCAACCCACTGCAGTATTCTTGCCTGGAGAATCCCATGGACTGAGGAGCCTGGTCGGCTACAGTCCACGGGGTCGCAAGAGTCGGACACGACTTAGCGACTAAACCACCACACCCGACCCAGGGAGGGAGCCCGCGTCTCCTCCGCCGCCTGCACTAACAGGTGGGTTCTCTGCCACGCAGCACCACCTGGGAAGCTCTGAGATAAAGCGTCATTACCGTAAATACGCCAGTGTGCGCCTTCCATAGACAAGCACTCTCGTCTATATGACCCTGAATCTGCCAATTTGGAGGTCTTTACTGATGTAACATTTTACCACGTCCTCAGTCCCAATGCACATTTAGTCACCTGCCAGACAGCCTCAGTCTTTCCTTTTGGTCCAGGGTTTCACCCAGAAGCACATGTTGCCTGTGGTTATCCTGTTTTGTCATCCCCCAGAATCTGCACGACCCCCGAGTCTTGCTTCCTTGGGCCCCAGACCATCTTCAAGGGTACAGGATTTGTAGATGGCCCTCAGCCTGTGCCGTCCGTGTGGACAGATGATCTGACCCAGGTCACGCATTGTTGGCCGGATGCCCCAGAAATGAGGCTGTAGTTAGTCGTTTCCATGATGTCAGGAGCCCAGGTGGCCCCCCTCCCCACCCTGGCCATGTTCATGCTCATCGCCTGGTCACGTCAAGCAGGCATCTGCCTGGCTGCTCACGGCGAAGTCCCCATTTCTCCCTTGGAGTTCGGGAGACACTGAGTCCTCATCCAGTATTGGCAGACACACAATTGCCTCTGTTAGTATCCACGGGTGAGTCTCCCCTGACGCGTCCACCATGAGGGGAACTAAATAATGACGATCTCTTTCCACTCCTCCCTCTCTATTGATAACGTCGCATTCTACTCTAAAGTTTTCTCTTTTTCCCATGTAGTGATTTATTTATTCATTCATTTGCATATGTTACTATGAACAGGCTACAATCCACAGGGTCGCAAACAGTCAGACACAACTGAAGTGACTTAGCATGCATGCATGTAGACCGCCAGGCTCCTCTGTCCATGGGATTCTCCAGGCAAGAATACTGGAGTGGGTTGCCCTTCCCTTCTCCAGGGGATCTTCACGACCCAGGGATTGAACCTGGGTCTTTCCCATCGCAGACAGATTCTTGACTGTCTGAGTCACCAGGGAAGCCCTAACAAACACTTAAGCCTGTAACTAATTCCATAGCAATCAAGGTATGTGTAATATATGTCTATGTATATATTATAGACATATATATTAATTAAACATAGCTGATTTAATGAAAACATACATATTATATACACTGTATATATTATATACAGTGATTCAATTTTTGTCATAGATTATACTCCACTCAGTTATAAAATATTGGCTATATTCCCCATGCTATATGACATATCCTTGTGACTTATTTTTGTTTGTTTTATCTCCAAAGGATCCTTTGTTTACAGAGCAGGACCATGGAGTTTATATATATATATATTATATATAATATATAGTATTATATAATATATAATATAATGTATATAATGTCTGAAGATTTGGCAGGCAGTAAGCCCATTGCCCACCCACCACCCCCAGATTTTTTCTGCCCCCCACGCCCCCCCCTGCACATGAAGGGAGGTGACTGCCCCACCCAGGCCGCAAGGCCATACTCCCCTGCAGACAGTGGGAAATTGGGGATTTTTCCATGGCCACCCCTTGAACATCAGAAATCAACAAGTATTCTCTCAAAGAAAACAAAAAACAGAAATCAATTAAAGCATTTACATATGGAAAACCAAAGGGAATGGGGTGGAAAGAGTCTAGAGACAAAGGAAGTGGAGTTTCTCGGGAAGGGTCTGGCATGTTCCACTGCCCATTGACAACGGGCCTGAGGCCTGGGCCCCGAGGCTGACCCCGAGAGTCTGCAGACAGGGCCCAAGCGGCCGAGGCAGGGCTGGGTGCGGCAGTCCTGCGGCACAGAGGAGCCGCAGTCTCTGGCATTGCTCTGCCTGGCCACATTCATGTTGAAGGAACCTTTCAGCCCCGCTGGAGGTCCAGCCGGTCTGTCTCCCGGCCTCTGCTTGCAGATACTTGGCCACACGCTGAGGGCAGCGGTGCGCTGTGAGTCAGAACAGGTGCGCCGCCTGACGTCAGCAGAGATGAGGGCCTGCGGGGTTAGCAGTAGCTCCAGGCTGAAGATGTCCACGTTTTCGGCCCGTCCTTTCAGCCCGTCATGACCCGTGGTATGGAGTTCAGCGTAGAAGAGACTGCTGGAGAAGTGCACCTTTTCAGGGACCGTGTCCATGGCCAGGTCTCCACCCACGTCCGCCACCGGGCCGCTGAGCCAGTTCTGTCCATGGACAGAGTCCCCGAGTCACCCGTCGTGGGCACACGCCCTTATGGGTGACGGGAAGCCCCTCAGCCCGGCATTGCCTGGCATCTGCGGGTATGGCTGGCTCCACCGCAGCCCCAGGCCCTTCCTGGAAGGTGTAGACAACTCCGGCAGGAAAATGTCCTCTGGTTCCTCCACGCCCTCACCCGTGTGGAGGGGATGAGGCTGCCATCCGTCTGAAAGAATTCATCCGAGATGCTCTGCACGCAGGAGACAGGGTCCTCTCGCGGGCGCTGTCCTGCCAGTTTCCCCCAGGCCGCTCTACCTCTTCTGCAGTGCCCACGTCTGGGCCTGGAAGAGCTCCTGGGCCACGCGGTCCCTGACCCTTCACACGCCGCTGATGAGGATGCAGACCTCAGGGGGTGCCAGGCTTTGCTCTCCTTGGGGCCCAGGTGGTTCCCCCAAAGCCGCTGGGCAGAGTCCAGGAGACGAGACCTGGGTCAGGTCCCAGAGGAGACCTTGGAGTCCAGCTTAATCCACCTTCCTCCACGGGGGCCCCAGAGGGCACTGGTGGAGACCCTGTCACGCCCAGCTCAGCCATGAGAGCACCGAGCAGACCCAGCCCAGGAGGAGGTGGTCCCTCGGGGGAGTCAAAACGACAGCGGGTGGCGGGGAGAGCACCTGTGGCCTCGCCGCCCCTTCCCGGCGTGAAAGGTGGCTCTTGGGTGTGGAGGTTCCGCCGCTGGCCCCCGAGGTGCCCCGAAGCTTGCAGTGGAGTGTCAGCGAGGCGCTTCTCTGAGTACAGCAGCATCCGGAAGCCTCTTACAGCTCTGCGAGGTCGGCGCTGTGAACTGGTTTTCCGATGAGTAGGGTGGGGAGGGTGAGGCCACTGGGATGCTCCCAGCTGAGCCCATCTGGGGGGCGGCCTCCACGTTCCACTGCCTCCTCCTCATCTTCCCCTTCCTCGTCCCCTTCTTCCTCCTCCTCTGCAGGAGCTGAGGTGTCAAAAGCGGTCCAAGGGACAGGGAAGTGTCTGGGGGGCACTGTGGTCCCTGACCCAGCGTCCGGCCCAAATCATCCACCTGATTTGTGTCGGCGTTTGGGGGAATTCCCTTGTGGCTCAGAAGGCGAGGAGTTTGCCCACAGTGTGGGAGACCTGAGTTTGACCCCTGGGTCAGAAAGATCCCCTGGAGGAGGAAGTGGCAACCCACTCCAGTATTGTTGCCTGGAGAATTCCATGGTCGGAGGAGCCTGGCGGGCTACAGTCTATGGAGTCGCAAAGAGTTGGACTGAGCGACTTCACTTTCTTTCTTTGGGGGTCTGGGGGCCAACGAAGATGCTGCCACCTGGGACCTGGATAAGCGGGGGCTATGCTGGGTCCAGGAAGCTCAGGCTAGTCTTGCAGGGTCTCTTTCATCTTCCCGTAGCCCAGCGTGGGGAAGCCCGGCAGACAGCCCCGAGGGCGGAAGTCTCGCCTCAGGCTTCTGGGCTCATCTCTCCCTCGCCCCGCCTCTCCTTCTGCCTCAATTCAGGATTCCCGCGCTTCCGGGTCACATTTATTTATAGTGGTTTATGCCTCTGAATCCCCTCCGCCTTCCCTCTCCCCGCCAGTACGCACTGGTGTGTTGTCTACATCTGTCAGACTGTTTCTGTGTGTTAGTCATGAATAGACATTATCTGTTAAAAATGAGGTTGTACTGGCATTTCGAAATCCAGTAGGCCCCCTGCCAACTGCATTAGCAAGGGTGAGGATTTCTTCACAGCCCTTGCTTAACTGGTAACTTGGCTCCTTGGACGCCTGCGTACTCATGTACTCCCTCAAAGCCGCCAACCCCCCCAACCGCCGCTGCTCCTCACCCCTGCGCCAGCTCCCGCTGAGCCGCGGCGCCCTCCCGGGGTGCCCCTGCCGTCCCCAGGGCGGCCCCTGGGGTGCCAGCCAGCCCGCTGCCACCTCCACGCAGGAGCGACTTCCCCACCTTCCCTCTTCTGGGAATCCCAGATCTCTGTCCAGAGGATCAGGGAGTGAAGTGGGGATGGAAGGAGCCTTCTAGAAACTTTAGACTGTTTCATGCGAACGCACGCCCGGCTCCTTGGTGCCGGCTCCGGAGGGCGCCCACCTAGGTCTCTGGCTCCAGGCCTCATCCCCCGCTCCCCTGACTTGCAGCATTTGCTGTGGGGCTCCCGTCAGAGGAAGAGGGGGAGCAGGGGATGAAGGTCACAGACACGTGGGTCAGAATGTTCTGGGGCTTTCCAAGGCCTTGGGCACAGCGACGACCTGCCGAACGCCCTGTGAGGCCATGCGGCTGAGCGCTCCTGGGTGCAGACACGGGGCTGTGGTCCAGCGTCCACCTCCACCAACCCTCCCAGCAGGCTGGCGGTGGGAGACTGCCGCCGGCTCCACCCAGTGCGCAGACACGCACTGGGGTTCAGAGCGGGGACATCGTGGAAGGGGAGCCCAGGACTGTGCCCAGTGGACACCGGCGTGGGGCCTGGGGGCTCCTTGTTGACAGGTGCCGCCTGTCCTGAGCGAGAACTGAATGCACCCATCACTGCCGCTCCCGTTTACCAACCATCAGAGGATTTGGGGACCTCAACACGAGTGCCTGGGGGCCTCTGCCTAGGACGGAGTCTGTATCCTCCGCAGGCCGGCCAAGAGCTCTCTTCCACCCTGCACACCCTATACCTCCGGCCCCCTGGAGACCAGCCTGTCCTCAGATAGCTGAGGGAACTGACTCCTCCAAGAGACTCTGAAACTTCCCTGGTGGCCTGGGATCCCCCTGAGCAAAGAGGACCCCAACTCCCCAGTTGTTGAATTGGAGCCTTGGGGGGGTGGGGGCTGGGCCCTGAGAGGGTCCTGGGGATGAGCCCAGGAAGGGGGGCGCTGGGCTGACCTGGGGTCCCCACCCCACCCCTCTCTCCCCTACATGGCCGTGTGGCCTCCCCGAGACCCTCCCACTGGCCACCTGCCCCTCCAGGACCCTAGGTGAGCGGAAAGGCAATGGCGGGAGTGGGATGCCTCTGAGGGCCGGAGTGGACTATGCTTTAGGGAGTGGCTTTCTGAGGAGGCAGAGACCTGGGGTGAGAAGGAGACCATTCCAGAGAGGAAGGAACGGTCCTGAGAGCCCTGGAGACACAGGGACTGTGTGGACGGGAGGAGGCGGAGGCAGTGGCGGTTATGCGTTGCTGCCCAAGGTGCAGGGACCCTGGATTATGACAGAAGGAGCAGAGACAAAATGGACTGTGAGGCCCTGATTGCTTCATGAGGATCACATGTGCCACTGTATTGCAAATAGACTAGAGAAGTCCAAAGTATAAATTAAAAACTCAGCAGCAACTGAGCTCCGTTAACGCATGAAGCACCGGCATATAAATGCTCACGTGGAGTTACCCGTGTGTCCCTGGCGTACCCTGTAGCATTCACGAACATATTCAGAAAAGACACATACAAAGCAGTAATCGTGGTTTTACTCTTACCATGGAGTTTCAACTGGAGGCATGGGAATGGATCTGCCAGGTCTAGATGACCCCCCCCCCCAAAAAAAAACAGATATGGGAAAGCACTCGTGTGTTAAACGGCTCACCATTGTGTGAAGTCATCTGAGTGTGTGTGTGTGTGTTTGTGGTGTGACTGCAGGCTTCGGGTTTGGAGCAGAACAGAAATGAGAGCTGAGGTTGGGAGGTCTCCTCTGGGGCATGACAAACAGCCTTGACTTCACTTAGAGTTTGGAGTTTGCCCTGAAACTGATGAGGAGTTTGAGCAGGACACGGTTCTGAAGGGGCAGTTGGCAAGGTGCTGTGTGGAGGGTGGACTGGGGACGGGAGTGTGACGGAGCCCAGACCCGGGAGGGTGGGCTTCACTGGCTGCCTCGGAGGGTGGAGACCCGGTGAGCCCCGGGGTGGGGGGAGAGGCCCTGAGTCGGGGGTGGTGCGATGCTCTTCCGCTCACCCAGGAAGAGGCAACTCTTCCTCCTGGGCCTGGGGGCCAGGTTTTACCTCACACAGTTCCTGCCCAGCGGGCTGGTTTCTCCATCTGCTTGGAGAAATCACTTGAGGTATTTCTGTTTCTTTAGCGCCCCCTTCAAAGCTGGGTGTCACCCTTCACATTAGACTGTGGAGACCTTTCTCCAAAGGCCCAAATGACCCTCCTGTTGGAAGGCATTAACACACACACACACACACACACAGTCACACACTTTAAACGCAAGCTGTGGGGCCACCACTTCCGAGATGGTTGAAGGCCGCTTCCCCGTTTCCTCACTCCTTGCTCTGAGATGACAACCCCCACCCCCACACATGGCCTAAGAGTTCACTTTGCCCGAATCATGGAGGAACAAAAGCAGTCATTCGCGGAGTTTGGGAGGAGGCATCCGGGGCTCTGAGAAAGGAAAAGGAGGCAGTCACCGCGCCCCAGGAGACAGAAGGAAGAATCCCGACAGGGAGCGCAGCTGTGGCGCCCCTGCAGGGGAACGGTGTGGTCTTTCCAAATCCATCTGGGTGAGTCGGGGCGGGAAGATGCGGACTTGGTTAGCTGCTTCCCACGTGGGCGCCAGATGCAATCATCGATGACAGATGAGTGGACGTCAGACAGTGTGCAGCAGAGGGACCCCCGCGTGGCAGGTGGGGGTGCGCCCTTTGCCTCTCCCCTTCCGTCTATAACCAGAGAAGTACCCACAGCTCAACCAAGGGGCTTCGGTCCCGCATGCCGGGGTGCTGGGTGGGAAGGGAGGCACACAGGACGCCTCCGGAGGGTCCCAGCTGGGCGGGCGCCCGCGATCCCCGCCCTCTGGCTGCAGCCTCGGGTCCTGCAGCCCCAGAGGACACAGAGGCAGCGGGGAGGCGGGGCACCAAACCCGGGCCTCCTGTCCTCGGCGGGGTGGGGGCTGCGATCAAGGGAGCCAGCCACGTGCCTGGGGCCACGTCCCGCCAGGCGCGGAGATTCCCGTGACTTCCCCATCCGCAGCTGGGGAGCCCGCAAACCCGACGGCAAGGGGCGCGGTGCACGTCTCTCCCCCGCCCCCCACGGTGACAGACCCTGTGGCTCAGGGGGCCCCATACCGGGGGAGGAGCCCGCCGTCCCGCGGACCCAGGCACCGCCACCCTGGGGCCAGCAGCTGAGGGTCAGAGGTGGGACCTCCGACAGAGGCGGTGGAGCGGGGGAGGCACCCGCTCTCAAGTTCATTCCGGGGACTCAGGTGAGAGAAACCCCAAACCTGCGCTGCGTCGCTGCCACCTACTGGAAAGCAGAGGCTTCTACGGTGTCGAGTCCTTGAATCCAGCGGAAAGGGGCCCCAGGACAGGAGTCACTCGGGGTGGCAGCGTGAAGAAGCACCGTGACGTTGTGCCACAAACAAAAATGACAGTCCTCAAGCAAGGGCCCGAAGGTCGTGGAGTGTTCCGATCTGATGGAGACTTCAGAGGAGCTGCCGGGAAGAAGGCCGGATGCGCTCTAAGGAAACAGCACGGCCGCTCAGCGAGCTCAGGCATGTGATGAATGAACTGGAATAACACATCACTAAGGAGATTGAAATTCTAAAAAAAAAACGGAAACAGAAATGGTGGAGATGACGACCTCAGTGAACAAGATGAAGAATGCTCGGAGAGCTCTGTCATGTGGAAGAGAGAGTCAGCCAGCTGGAAGTCAGGAAACTAGAAAGGATACCAGCGGAGGAGGAAAGGGATCCAAGGTATTTGAACAGGAGGAAGGAGAGGAGATCGAGAGGACAGTGTAGGATGACTCCGGCTCACCTCCCTCTGCCAGGGCCTCAAAACCTCAGCTACCCGCAGAGCAAGGCGCTCGGAAACCGGCCTGGAGACAGCGCTGCGCAGCCAGGACCGCAGAGAGACCCACGTGGAGTCGGGTTGGGAGGACCTACCGCCGTGGCGGGGGACGCGGAGCAGACGGGGGTGTCACAGGGGAGGGGGTCTCCCTGGGGAGCCGGCGGGTTGAGTCACATATGGAGCCCCTCAGCCTGAGCACCAGCGCTGGGGGGAGGAGCCGCCTCTGCTGGCTTGCGGCCCAGCAGGACTCACCGGGGCACTGAAGGAAACCCCGACTCTGCCCTTGAAGAGCACGCGTGCAGACTTGCCTCCTCTCGAGGGAGCAGACTGGAAACTGACTGGGGCTCCAGCTGCCCCGCCAGGACCAGCCCTGAGCAGGTCCCAGCTGGCCCTGGACTCCTGCTCCCTAAGAAGGCAGAGCCGCCTTCGCCTGTGAGAGCACACACACTTGCAGAGGTGTATGTATGATTACGCTCAAAATCATTGGAGCTCGGCTTCAGCAGTACGTGAACCAAGACCTTCCAGACATTCAGGCTGGATTTAGAAAAGGCGGAAGAACCAGAGATCAAATTGCCAACATTGGTTGGATCATAGAGAAAGCAAGGGAGTTCCAGGAAAACATCTGCCTCGATGACTATGCTAGAGCCTTTGACTGTGTGGGTCACCACAAACTGGAACATTCCTAAAGAGATGGGAATACCAGACTGCCTTGTTTGTATTCAGGTCAAGAAGCAGCAGTTAGAATGGGATGTGGAATGACTTGACAGGTTCCAGGTTGGGAAAGGAGTATGTCAAGGCTGTATGTATATTGTCACCTTGCTTGTTTAACTTATATGCAGAATACATGCAAAATGCCAGGCTGGATGAAGCTCAAGCGGGAATCAGAATTGCTGGGAGAAATATCAACAACCTCCGATATGCAGATGACACCACCCTCATGGCAGAAAATGAAGAGGAACTAAAGAGCCTCTTGATGAAGGTGAAAGAGGAAAGTGAAAAAGCTGGCTTAAAACTCAGCATTCAAAAAACAGAAGATCATGGCATCCGGTCCCATCACTTCATGGCAAATAGATGGGGAAACAATGGAAACAGTGACAGACTTTATTTTCTTGGGCTCTAAAATCACTGTGGACAGTGACTGCAGCCATACTCCTTGGAAGTAAAGCTATGACAAACCTAGACAGCGTATTAAAAGGTCCACCTAGTTAAAGCTATGGTTTTTCCAGTAGTCATATACAGATGTGAGAGTTGGACCATAAAGAAGACTGAGTGCTGAAGAACTGATGCTTTTGAACTGTGGTGTTGGAGAAGACTCTTGAGAGTCCCTTGGACTGCAAGGAGATCCAACCAATCCATCCTAAGGGAGATCAGTCCTGGGTGTTCATTGGAAGGACTGATGCTGAAGCTGAAACTCCAATACTTTGGCCACCTCATGCGAAGAACTCACTCACTGGAAAAACCCTGTAACTGGGAAGGACTGAAGGCAGGAGGAGAAGGGGACGACAGAGGATGAGATGGTTGGATGGCATCACCGACTCAGTGGACATGAGTCTGAGCAAAGTCCAGGAGATAGTGAAGGACAGGGAAGCCTGGCGTTGCAGTCCATGTGGTTACAGAGTCAGACATGACTGAGCAACTGAACAAACGTCCGGGAACATAGAGGAGCGCTGACTAGAGGAGGGAACAGCGGACCCAGGAGGTACTTCTTCTGTCTTACGGTCTCCCTCCAGCAGAACAGGTGGGCTGCAGACCCCCAGGAGGGGACAGGCACCCTGTGAACCCCTGAGATCAAGACTAAGGCAGAGAGGTGCCCCCCCTCCTCCCTGTCGGGGGGATTGCTGGACACGAAGGACAAACAGGGGAAGAGTCGGTCTCACCGTCAGTAGATGGGTCCCTCCTCTCCGGGCCCCCAGGCACCCCATCTCACACACCTTCCCCCCCACCGCAGGCTGCCACATCCGAAGCCCCCCAGGACATGACCTACACCCAGCTGAACCACTCGACCGTCAGAAGGGGGACGGCCGCACCCCCCAGCCCCCCGGCGGGGGAGCCCCCAGCAGACCCCAGTGAGTACGCTGAACTCGCCGTTCACTAGCCCAGGAAGGACCAGGGACCAGATCTCAGGGACCCCAGGAGGCACGGGAGCAGCCAGCAGTGGAGATCACCTAAAGACCAGCAGCCAGTCCCTGGGCTCCTAACAGACCACCTGGGGCCCCGGGTCCCTTTCGGGTCAACCGGTTCTACCCTCAAAGATACCTAGTATCCTCATATTTGGGAAATAATGCAACAGACGTCTCAAAATCAATGTGTAATTTGAAAACCAAAACTGAAAATCCAAATGAAAAACAACAAAAAAGATGATAGAAAATGTTTTCAATGAATGATAATGTAAATAATACATATCAAAGCTATGAATTGAGAAAATTGAGGACCATGAATGAATATATCAGAAAAGTCTAGAAGAAACCCGATGACCTAGTTTGTCATCCCAAGAATTTAGGGGAAAGAAGAAACTTTTTTCAAATAAAGGTGCAATTCAGGAATAGCAGTGACAATGGTAGCTAAAAATGAAGGCAACCACAGAGTAGAAAAAATCAGTTAAGGCAAAAAGAAACTCGTTCTTGACAATGTTCATAAACCCTGGCCACCAGGGCCAAGGTAAAACGAGAGAAACCACACATTTCTAATATTATGAAAGAAATTGCCAAGACTACCACGAACTCTATAGACTTTATAATAACAGTGACAGAACATTATGAAACATTTCAGAACATGCCAGTGTAGCAGATACAGATGAAATGGTAGCCTTCAAATGGACAATTTCAAATGGTAAGTTTCAAATGTAAGGTTAAACGGAACATCTGTCACCGTATGCACTGAATCTGTAGTCAAACGCCCGTGACTGCGGTATGTAGAATCTACAGAAGTCGGAATGAGAGGTGAAGAGGGTGGAATGCTGGTTACCAGGGTTGGAGTGAGGGAGAAAGAGGGAGATATTTTGGTTAAAGGGCACAGTCTTCCAATTACAAGGTGAATAAGTTCTGGGCATCTGATATATAGCAGGGCAGTTATAGCTGGTTACACTGTATTGCATTTTCGAGTCTTGTGAAGAGGGTAGGTCTTAAATGTTCTCAACACGAAGAAATGGCAACCAGGTGATCAGACGGAGGCCTTAAGTAAAGCTATGTGGTAACCATTTTCCGATGTGTGTGTCAGTTCAGGAAGCTTCTTTGGTGAGTTATTCCAAACACTTAAGTACTAATTTAAAAAAAACTGAACTATTTCTTTGTATAATTTAGCTGGCTGTGCTGGGTCTTCACGGTGGCACAGGTCTTCGCTCTCCATTGGCAGCCGGGGCCTCCAGCTGCGGCCTGCGGATCTTTAGTGGGACATGTGGCATCTAGCTCCCCAGCCAGGGATGGAGCCTGGGCTCTTACCCTGGGGGCATCGAGCCTTAGTCACTGGACCACCAGTGAAGTCCCAAACAATTATGTACTTATTAAGCACACACACACTCCGTAACTGCATAAACTTTTCTTTAAAACAGAAAAAGAAGGCATTTACTTCAACACTTCAACACATTTATCAGGCCAGAAAGATATACTCACGAAAACCTGACAAGGGAATTTTAAATGGGAAAGGGAAAGGATGATCTCTCCCATGGCCTTGGATGTAAATCCATGAACAGTGTACACAAGTCAGATTTAGTGACATGTTCAAGGGACGTTACTCGTGACTGTTCTGTGAGTTGGTTTGTTTGTTTTTGGATGGACAGAGTAACTTAAAATTTTAAAAATCTATCACATCATGCAATATATCGATACAACAAGTGAAAGAATAATCACCTCAACACATGTAGGCAAAGTGATAAAATATCTGAACGGTTTCTGCTGAAAATAAAAACACATCAGAAGTAAAAGGGGATTTGCTTTCATCTGTGAAGGCGTGTTTACCACCCAACCCTAGACGTCACTCGTAAAGGTGAGAGCCGGGGTCCGCGCCTCTGCCTGGCGAGGATCCGAGTGTGTTCCCACGACCACGTCTCTTCACCCTCGCACTGGCGGTACCTACCGAGGAAGTGAATCCAGACAAAGCGAGCGGCTCTCAAGTGGGTGAGATCAATGCTGCATCACCAAGACTACGCACCTCTGTGCACAGAGTACAGAGGAACATCGAGGTGTTCTGCTCCAGTTGGGAAGGAGTTTTCTGGGGGGCCTGCTGGTGCAGCGGCTAAGACTCCAGCTCCCAGTGCAAGGGGGCCCGGGATCGATCCCTGGTCGGGGGACTGGATCCCACAGGCCCCAACAAAGGCCTGGTACAGTGAAATAAAGAAAGAAAGAAGATTTAGAAGTAGTTTTCCAACATTGCTGGACACTTGATCAATATTTAGAATTCAGCTGCCTTCCAGAATTCCGGTCCTGGGCTGAGATGAACTAAATGAAACTTCTTGTTTCTTGACTTCACGCCAGTGAGCCTGATTTCATACTCCTGACCTCTAGAGCTGTGAGATCATATAAGTCTTTCAATTCACTAAGTCTGTGGCCATTTGTGGTAAACGGCAACCAATACAACCACTTAAGTTTCCTTTGGGTTAGAGTTTGCATAGTACATTTTTAATCCTTCTACTTTTTTTAATGGTATAAAACCTACACACTGATATTTTCCACTGTTGAAACATGATTAAAGCGTGTAGTTCAGCGGCCTTAAGCACATTTACCACGTTGGGCATTCATGGCCACCGTCCATTTTCCAGAACATTTTCATGATCCCAAACAGAAACTCTGTACTGGTTAAGCGAGAATCCCTTACGTCCTCTTACAACCAGCCCCTGGTCAGCTCCGTCCTAACCCTGCCTTTAGGGATTTGGCTGTTCCCAGCCGTTCATGTCAGTGAAATCATACAATAGGGGATGCTTTGTGTCACGCTGACGTCACACGGAGTAATGTTTCCAGGGTTCCTTCCTATTGCCCATTCTTTTACTTTTACATGTTATCTTGTATATGTTATATTTGAAGTGAGCTTTTTCTAAACTTCATGGTGTAGGGTCTTCGTGGTGGTGGTTTTTTCTTTAACCAGTCTGACAGTCTCTGTCCTTGAATTGCTGTGTCTGGCCCATTCTCATATGTCATTGCTGATAAGATTGTTGTTTGGGCTTACCATTTCATCTTTTAAAATGTTCTCCCTCCTGTTTCTTGTTCTTCTGTTTACCCTTTCCTGCCTCTCCTTGGATTTAAAAATATTTTTAGCTTTCCGTTTTAATTTCTCCGTTGGTGCTATAACTGTACCTCTCTGCTGGTTAAGTGGCTGTCCTAGAGATTGTCAGGTACATACCCAACTTCACATGGAAAGAGAATTTTGCCTCTTTATGGGAAATGTGGAGACCTTATAAATCTATAGGTCACATTTTTCCTGCCCCCTTTATTTTGTGGTTATGTGTATTATCCCCACACGCGATTCCAGGGCCCTGTCGGGGCCTATGGGACCGGGTCAAGGTGGGTGAGTTCTCCCCAGCCCCCCTGCTTCAGCCCCGCGACAGACCCCAGTCCTGCCATCGGGGGGAGCGCACTGCCTGTAGACAGGTGGTGACCAGTCTGGGGACAGCCTTGCAGTGACATCTGGGGGAAGCGAGGGCAGAAGGGCACCCAACACTTCAGCTCTCCATCCTTTCCAGGAATCCCCCGACACCCTCCGTCCGGGCTGGCCCAGGGCCCACGGTCACCGAGGGGAGCCCAGGGACCCTCTGGTGTCAGGGGTCTCTACAGGCTGAAGCCTTCTGTATGTAAAGAGAGGGTCTCCGGACCCTTGGACTCCAGTAACAAAGCCAGTTTCTCCTTGGAATCCAGGAGCTCACTGCCGGGCCGTGTCTGTGAGTGCACCACCGTGGTCAGAGCGGAGGGACCCCCTGCCCCTGGTGGGGACGGGGGGAGGGAGGAGCCGGTCCCTGCCACTGGGGCTCCTCCTCACAGGCAGACGGGCGGAGTGGGGGCTCAGGGGACCCCTCCTTGCCCAACTGCACGCCCCGCTTGCTGCGAGAAGATCGAAGATCCCGCGGGCCCCACCTCAGACCCAGCACAGTCAGATAAAGACAATCAGTTATTCGTTAAGTTAAAAAAATGGATACATAATCTCCAGCAAAGCATCCCGAACTGATACACATGTGGAATTAGCTACCACCACAGCTTCACTCAACCACTCCATGTCTTCACAGCTGCTATTTCCTTTTTTTGTGGTTAGATGTACTGGGCTACCCTCTTCAGAAGACTCGAAATGTGATACAGTGTTACTAGCTATCATCACCCTGCTGAATGCTGAATGCCCAGAACTTACTCAGCTTATAACCACAGGTTTGTGCCCTTTGACCAAAGTATCTCCCCTCCCCCTCACACCAGCACTAGTAACCACCATTCTACCTTCCTTGTCTCTCAGTTTGACTTTTTTGGGTTCTACATAGTTCAGTCATGGGCATTTGATTACCGAGTCAATGAATAAAGTGATCAATATTCCTCTTAATCTTTAAGTCCATTTAGTAAATTGTACACTTGGATATTTCCATTTCCTCTTCATTTTCTGAATGTTGGTATCAAACGTTTCATAATGTTCTGTCACCAAATAAATTCTGTAGGATTTGTGTTGCTGCCTGTGATTTCGTTCATGATACGGTACTGAAAAAACGTGGTTTCTTTCTTTTTCCCTGGGTTGTGGTGGTTAAAATTTATGACTGTTGTCAAGAATGAGTCTGCTTTTTGCCTTGATTGATTTTCTCTTCTTCTTGATTGTCGTTATTATTAGCTACCCTTGTCCTTATTATTCCCACCTTCTCACCTTCAAGTGAAATAATTTACTATCTCTCCCTAAATTCTTAGTGTGAGTAGTGAGGTCATTGATTTTTTTAGGCTTTTGTAATATATTCATTCATGGTTCTAAATTTTCTAAATTCACACATTTTTTTCCTGCACATATCAGTGTTTTAAATTCATACATTTGATTCATACTGTTTACCTTATCATTTATTGAAAACGTTTTCCAACTTTTGTGTTGCCTCGTTGTTTGTTACGGTTTGCTTTTGGTTTTGGTTCTCAATACACACATTTATCTTTGTACACTCCCAGGCACAGGTGGAAAATTTTTTGCAAGCTTTTTCATCATAGTCAAAATTGAATGCAATTCACATGTTTATTAATTGGTAAATGAATGAACAAAACACAGTAATACAATCCATGGAATATAGTCAACAGTAAAAAGAAGAAACTATGGTCCAATGCTAAACACGGAAAAAACTGAAAAGAAATTATGCTAAATTTAGGAAAACAGCCTGAATGAAAAGACTAAATATTTTTAATCTTATTTATGTTAAATAAGATCAAATTAAGATTTAAGTATTAATTTGATCTTATTTATATGAAAAAATCTTAAAAAGCAAATTTATAAACACAAAAAGCAGATCAGTGGCCACCTAGGGCAGAGATCAGGGCACACCTAGAGACAGGCAAACCAAGTCTGAGGGATGGTGAAATGTGTTCTGCGATTGGTTTGTATGATGGTTGCACAACTGTATACGTTTACTAGTAACCATTGGATGGTGCACACACTTACAATGTGTGATGGGCAGAATAAAGACCCCCCACCCCAAGAAAGATAGCTACTTTCCTACCCCCAAGCCTGTAGCATGTCACCTCACGTGGCAAGAAGGATCATGCAGCTGCAGCTGAGAGGAGAAGGGGGCATGATCCTAAATTAGCTCGGGGAGTCCAAGGGTTACATCAACAGTGGGAGAGGGAAGCAACGGATGAGGTCAGGGAGAGGCAGCAATTCTCGTCTCCTGTTTGGGCTTCAAAGACGAAGCAAGTACCCCCAAGGCAAGGACTGGGACAGCTTCTGGAAGCCGGGCAGGGCCCTCAGCCAACAGGAAGCCTGATTCCCACCAGCATAATAAATTCTGTTATTCCAAGAAACTGAGTCAGACTGTCCCCTTCAGCCTCCAGAAGGGAGTAGAGCTCGGATCCAGTTTACTTTTCATCCACACACTGATTTTAGGCAGGTCTCTTGCATTATTTCCCAACTGTCAGGATATTGGTTATCTCTGAGGGTAGAACCGGTTGACCTGAAAGGGTCCCGGGGCCCCAGGTGGTCTGTTAGGAGCCCAGGGACTGGCTGCTGGTCTTTAGGTGATCTCCACTGCTGGCCGCTCCCGTGCCTCCTGGGGTCCCTGAGATCTGGTCCCTGGAGCCTGGGGTCCGGGTCCTTCTTGGGCTAGTGAATGGCGAGAGCAGCGTACTCACTGGGCTCTGCTGGGGGCTCCCCCACCGGGGGGCCGGGGGGTGCGGCCGTCCCCCTTCTGACAGTCGAGTGGTTCAGCTGGGCATAGGTCACATCCTGGGGGGCTTCGGATGTGGCAGCCTGCTGGGTGGGGGGAAAGGTGTGTGAGCTGGGGCGCCTGGGGGTCAGGAGAGGAGGGACCCATGTGCTGTACGTCTGTCCGTCCTTCCTGGAATCCCCCCGACCGGGAGGAGAGGGGGCACCTCCCGCCTTCTTCTTCATCTCAGGGGTTCACAGGGCGCCCGTCCCCTCCTGGGGGTCTGCCTCCCACCTGTTCTGCTGGAGGGAGACCTTGAGACAGGACAGGCGCCTCCTGGGCCCGCCGCCCCTCCTCCAGCCAGCTCCCCGCTGTGCCCACATGAGGCTTAGAACCTCGGGTCAGGTCAGCTCACTCTCTGGATGGAAACCCTAGGGGCCTCCTGATGCCCGGGAGTCTCCAGATGCCTTGTCTGGCCCTGGTTTCTGTCTGAGCCCTGGCCTCTTGCTCATCTGCCCTGGCACACGGCCGTCTTCCTGCTAAAGCGCGTCCCTCCCGCCTCAGGGCCTTCGTACTGGGTGTGCCCACCCCATGCGCCCAGTCCCGTCTGGTGATTTACTTTCCCCGTCAGGCCCTTGCATTCTAGGATCCGCCTGCTTGTTGGCGTGGGGCCCCTCTCATGGCGAGGTGCGTGCCCGCCGTACCTGCAGGGCCAGGGGGTGGTGCCCGCACTCCCGCGCCCTTTGCTGGGGGTGAAGGAGGGGGGCCTGGGGCGTGCGGGCGGTCCACTGATACACGCGTCCTCTTGAGGCCTGGGGCTGCACCCCCACACCAGAAGGTCAGCCAGAG
>JADEYB020000022.1:47315895-47329580 GCA_015832495.2 Alces alces | reverse complement strand
CGGGAGCCTCCTGGGCCCTGGGGTCCCCTGAGGGAGCAGGCTGGCTGGGGGTCCCTCCAGTCCAGGGCTGCCCCTGCCCCTCCTCATCTCACCGAGGCAGAGCAGGGCGGGGAGGGTGGGGGCCATGGCTTCTCCTCCCTGCGGTCCAGGCCGTGATGATGGAGGAGACGTGGGTGCCCTCCGGACAGACGGACACACAGGGTGTGTCCTCTCCGGGGCTGGTGCTTCCTCTCACATGGTCACCAGGTCAGCATCCCTGCCGGAAGGGGACTGACCCTCCCTGGAGCCCGGCCCTGGTTTCTGCAGGCTGAGGCTGGAGTGGGCGGTGGGTTCTACAGACATCTCTGACCACTTCTGAAGCCTTCCGTGACTCTAAGCTGCGCTAAGTCTCCCTGGTCTGATGGCCTTTCTCCCCCCAAGCATCTGCACCGATTCTCCAGAAGCCGAGCAGCTATTTTCGTACATGTCAGTCTCCGAGGCCACCCCACAGAAGATGTAAGAATCCTTTTTGTTCAGAAAACAATTTCCACCCATCATAAACCCAGACGTGTGCTCCAGGCATGGTCCAAATATGCCATCAGGTGACGAGAGCCTGATGCCGGGCTCAGGGCAGGATGGTCAGAAGATCAGCGGGTCCTGCCCAAGGTCTGAGCCCATCCTGGTCTTGCGTGGCTTGTGTTCATCTCGAGGCTCGGGGCTGCCTGTGTGGACACAGTGAGGTTTCCATCAGTCTCCCGACCAGAGACCCGGGGCTCCTCCCCTCCCAGGGGCCCTGGGGAAGGGGAGCCAGCCGAGAAAGGAGGACCCAGAGCACTCTGGTCAGATTCAGGCCATGCCCTGGGGTTGGAGTAGCAGCCAGGCTGCGCTGGCCTTGTTTCTCCTCATTGGTGATTGCAGGTGAACTCGGCGTGCCCCGGGTTTCCCCAGCATGAAGCTGTTCTTTGCCCTTGGTGACCAGTCCCTGGTGTGCAGGGAGATATTGCTCCTCTGAGAGTTTGAACATACCGCGGTCCTCATTAAACATTCACTTAATAACTTTAGCAGCTGCTGACCTTGTGTTGTAGCCACAGGTTGTCTTCTCCCAGAAGCATCCGTTTGCATGTAAACCACACTGTTTATAATACCCCCTGCTCTGAAACGCTTGCGGAATACGGCTGATTCTTTTGTTTCTTTTCCCAGAGTATGGAGATGCACCTAGGCTTTCTTACTGCCTCGTGACTCAGAGGCTCTATGGTGTATCTGCTATTTAAAATTTTTTTTAAAGATTATTTTAATGTGAACTATTTTTAAAGTCTTTGTTGAATTTGTTGCAATATTGTTTCTTTTTCTGTTTTGGCTTTTTGGCTGGGAGGCATATGGGATCTTAGCTCATATGGCATCCTTAACCAAGGATGGAACCCCTGGCATTGGAAGGCAAAGTCCAACCACTCGACTGGCAGAGAAGTCCCTGAGTGGTGTGTTTTACCTTCTGGTTGCGCTCATCCCCTCTGCCCGCATACTGCAGACAAGAGATTGTAATTGAGTGAAAGTCACTCAGTCATGTCCAATTCTTTGTGACCCCATGGACTATACAATCCATGGAACTCTCCAGGCCAGAATACTGGAGTGGGTAGCCTTTCCCTTCTCCAGGGGATCTTCCCAACCCAGGGATCGAACCCAGGTCTACCGCATTGTGGGTGGCTTCTTTTCCAGCTGAGCCACCAGGGAAGCCCTCAGTAACTAAGAGATTGTAAAGGTATGTCTAATTTGGGGAGCCTGAAACAGTACAAAAATAAGAACCTAAAAGTGTAAAACCGTCATGGAAACAACAGGAATAAGCTCTTTCTCTGTGGCCAGGATTCGGGAAGTTTCCTTAAGGACCAATGGAACCAGACGCCCTGGCCCTTTGGTTACCGCCCGTCTTCCTTCTGGAATGTCCTTGCATGTTGCTCTCTCCATGTAGCAGGCCGGCTCCCCTCCAGGCCCCCTCATCTGGGCTCTGCTCCCCGAGTCAGGGCAGGGGCCCAGGCCGCTCCCAGCAACCCTTTCCCTCTCTTCCTCCCCAGGCTGCAGCCTTCATGTCCTGGGCGTGGTTTCCTGTGTTCATCCTTCTCTCTGGACTTATGCCAGGAGTGGGATTGCTGGTTCATACGGTAGCTGTATTTCTGCTTTTTTTGAGGGGCCTTCCTCCATACTGTTGTCCATAGCGGCTGCACCAGTTTACATTCTCACTCACGGTGTAGGAGTGTTCCCCCTTCTCTGCATTGATTATTTGCAGACTTCTGGTCAACCTCACCTGTCAGCCGGCATGCAACGAGTGCCATTCTGAGGAAGAAAAACAGTCTTAAGTCAGAGACTTTGTCCAGGGGCCAATAGGCTTCAAATGAAGCCGTTTAAAGTAGTCTGTGCTCCAGCATACGGCAGCCTGGTGGTGGAGAAGCCCCCTCCATGGAGCGTCCCCGGCCCCGCCCGCGCCTCCTGCACCAGCAGGCTTCCCAGCCGTGAGGTCCTCAGCACGGGGTTCCGTGCCGCAAGCCTCCAGCTCTTCAGAACTCCTTTTTAGATTTTCATGTATTTATTTGTGTCTTTTGGTTGCTTCGCATGGGCTTCCTGTTGTTGCGGTGAGCCGGCCGCTCTGGGTTGTGATGCGCAGGCTCACTGCGGTGAGTGGGGCTGCTCTTGGCTGCATGCGCAGGCTCACTGCGGTGAGTGGGGCCACTCTTGGTTGCATGCGCAAGCTCTCACTGCGGTGAGTGGGGCCGCTCTTGGCTGCATGCGCAAGCTCTCACTGCGGTGAGCGGGTCGCTCTTGGCTGCATGCGCAGGCTCTTGCTGTGGTGAGTGGGGCCGCTCTTGGCTGCACGCACAGGCTCTTGCTGTGGCGGCTTCTCTTGTGCATCACGGGCTCTAGGCGTTGGCCTGGTAGCTGCAGCTCTCCGGCTTCAGCTGCTCCTTGGCGTGTGGGATCTTCCTGGACCTGGGATCAAGCCTGTGTCCCCTGTATTGGGCAGACGGATCCTTACCCACTGCACCACCAGAGAAGCCCCAGGACTTGTCTGCCATCACAGCCTGTGATGTGTCCTAGAGACCCCAGGGGGTGTGCAGCTCTGTCCCACTTACCTCTTGCTCTAGCCTTGGGACCTCCACTGACTGGGCCGTGCCTGAGACACCAGCACCCCCAGCACCACCAGGATCAATGCGGACAGACCCACGCGGATGACTCTCCACCGTGTAATCGGGGAGTTGGGGGCCTGGGGACAGTGGGACAGGTGGGTCACACTCAACCCAGCAGGCAGACCGAGGTTTGGACCCCCGCCCTTGCCCCTGGAACTGGCCATGTGCCCTGAGTGGACCCCACCATCCAAGGGAAGGATCCTTCCACTTGTGGAGTCTGGGGTCTGCCCTGGTGGGTGATGGTGACAGGAGCCCCTGGGAGTTAGGAAGCAGAGGCCATGAGCACCTGAGTGCCTCGGCCCAGTAAGCCCCCGGGTCTGCACTGTTGGGTCCCCCCGTCCTGCCAGCCTCTGTAGCTGCTCTCACAGCGGTCCCTTCCCTTCTGCAACTGCAGCTGAGGGGGCAACCCCAGCGTCTCTGTTTTCCTGGCGTTCAGACTCAGCTTTGGGGTCTTAACAACAGCAGAGGGTTCGAGGGTCTGGCCACTCCCCAGACCACAAGCCGAGAGGCAGCATGTTTGGAAACGTTTGAAGCTGAGCACTTTCTCCTTCTCTTCATGGTCTGGAGCCATGACCCACACTAAACCTGATCTCCCAGAAAGGGGAGCTGTGAAGTCAACCTCTGCTGAGGAGCCGGGAGCCATGGGTGAGACGGGGGTGCCCAGGGCCTTCTGAGGTCTCTGCCCGACCTCGGCCAGTTCACTCCGCGCCTGCATCTGCAGCCAGTCTTCTTTTGTCACTGCACTCATTCATCCACCCTCCAACTATTCCAGGCCATCTGTCTTTCTATCTGCTTTTGTGTATGTATTTTATATACCCATGCACCATACTGTATGTGATATGCATTTATAATATGTACTGTACACATCCTTTATAGGCTACGTATGTATATATAAATACATCAACATGTGTAGAGACATACATATGTACACATGGACATGTGTGTGACTGTGTGTGCATGCATTGCTATATGTGTTGGTGACTATGATAAAGGACAGTTATCCATCTTCTGCTTTCAAAGAATGTGTGATCTGGCAAAGACAGTCATTGCGAAGAAAGATGTACAACAGATAAGCTAGATCTACAAATAGGAAAATAGCTATCATATATTTATGATTGGTGGTAGTTGTTGTTGAATCACTGCATCATTTGTGACCCCATGGACTGCAGCACGCCAGGCTCCCCTGTCCTCCACTACCTCCCAGAATTTGCTCAAACTCATGTCCGTTGGATTCATAATCCAGTCTAACCATCTCATCCTCTGCCACCCCCTTCTCCTTTTGCCTTCAGTCTACCCCAGCATCAGGGTCTTTTCCAATGAGATGGCTCATCACATTAGGTGACTGAAGTATTGGAGCTTCAGCTTCAGCATCAGTCCTTCCAATGAATATTCAGGATTGATATCCTTTATCATTGACTGGTTTGATCTCCTTGCAGTCCAAGGGACTATCAAGAGTCTTCTCCAACACCACAGTTTGAAAGCATCAATCATTCAGTGCTCAGCCTTCTTTATGGTCCAACTCTCACATCCATATGTGACTACTGGGAAAACCACAGCTTTGACTAGATGGACTTTTGTTGGCAAAGTAATATCTCTGCTTTTTAATATACTGTCTAGGTTTGTCATAGCTTTTCTCCCAAGGAACAAGCATCTTTTAATTTCATGGCAGCAGTCACCATATGCAGTGATTTTGGAGTTCAAGAAAATAAAGCCTGTCACTGTTTGCACTTTTTCCTCATCTATTTGCCATGAAGTGATGGGACTGGATGCCATGATCTTCATTTTTTGATGTTGAGTTTCAAGCCAGTTTTTCACTCTCCTCTTTTGCCCTCATCAAGGGGCTCTTTAGTTTGTCTTCACTTTCTGCCATTAGGGTGGTGTCATCTGCATATCTGAGGTTATCAATATTTCTCCGGGCAGTCTTGATTCCAGCTTGTGATTCATCCAGCCCAGTGTTTCTCATGATGTCCTCTGCATATACGTTAACGAGCAGTGACAATACACAGTCTTGACGTACTCCTTTGCCAGTTTTGAGCCAGTCTGTTGTTCCATGTCTGGTTCTGTGGTCGCTTTGGGGAGATTGGTAGGTGGCAGGCTGAGAGGAAGGAGAAAGGCTTCCCTGACCGGGAATTGAGCCCAGACCAGGGCAGTGAGAATGCCAAATCCTAACCACTGGACCACAGGGACATGTCCGGTTCTCACTGCTGCTTGACCTGCATACAGGTTTCTCAAGAGGCAGGTAATGTGGTCTGGTATTCCCATCTCTTTAAGAATTTTCCACAGTTTGTTGTGATCCACACAGTCAGAGGCTTTAGTGTAGCCGATGAAGCTGATATTTTTCTGAAATTCCTTTGTTTTTTTCTGTGATCCAGGGGATGCTGGCAATTTGATCTCTGCTTCCTCTGCCTTTTCTAAACCCAGCTTGTACGTCTGTAAGTTCTTGGTTCATGTACTGTTGAAGCCTAGCTTGGAGAATTTTGAGCATTACTTTGCTAGCGTGTGAGATGAGTGCAATTGTGCCATAGTTTGAACAATCTTTGGCATTGCCCTTCTTTGGGATTGGAATGAAAACTGAGCTTTTTCAGTCCTGTGGCCACTTCTGAGTTTTCCAAATTTGCTGGTATATTGAGTGAAACACTTCAAAAGCATCATCTTTCAGGATTTGAAATAGCTCAACTGGAATTCCATCACCTCCATTAGCTTTGTTCATAGTGATGCTTCCTAAGACCCACTTGACTTCACATTCCAGGATGTCTGGCTCTAGGTGAGTGACCACACCATCGTGGTTATCTGGGTCATTAAGATCTTTCTTGTATAGTTCTGTGTAACCCTGGTCATCTTTATAAAAATAATAATAAACAGAAACTTCAATGAAGGAGTCAGGAGGCCAGCAGGGGAAGCTCTTGGGCCTATAACAATGAAATCGCCCAATAGGAGGGTGAAAGACGCCTGGGAGGTCTCAGCCAGTGAAAGCATGGACTCTGTCTGCCACGGTCCTCCAGACACCCTGGTCCCCTCTGTAACTCATCCTTCCTCCTGCATCCAGACCTAGCACTGCCACTCCTCAGAGATGAGGCACCTCCTCCAGACCCCAGACAGGAGGGGCGCCAGGCTGGGCTTTGGGAGCCTGGTGGTCAGAGGCTTGGGAAGAAAGATCAGGGCAGAGTCAGAGAGCTTATAAGGAAAGCCCTGCCTAGAATCACATTCCAGAAGCCCGGGGGCCCCTCCCGAGACCACGGAGTGTGGGTCAGCAGATGGGAGAGTCCTTGTTTGGTTGAAGCAAATTAGCACAAACGCGGTGCCTTACAACTCAGATTCATCACGTTGTGGCTCTGGAGGTCAGAGCTCGGATGTGGGTCTCAGGGGCTCAAACCGAGGTGTCTGCAGGGCTGTGTTTACTCCCGGAGGTTCAAGGCGAGAGTCCACTTCTGTGCCTTTTTCAGCAGCCAAAGGCACCTGCCTGCCTGCCCCGGCTTGTGCCCGTTCCTCCGTGTTCCAAGCCAGCTCTGCGGACTCCCCCGGCGGTCCAGTGGTTAAGACTCTGCCTTCCAGTGTGGGGGGCTCCGCTTCAATCCCTGGATGAGGGAGCCGAGAGCCCACATGCTGTAGGGCGGCCAGGAAAAAAAAGCCAGCACTGCCTGGCTGAGTGCTTCTCCCCTGTGTCACCTGATGATTCAGCTTCTCCTAGTCTGTGGAGGCTTGTGGTTACCTTGGGCTTCCGAGGAAGGCCAGTGGTGAAGAACCCCCCTGTAACGCAGGAGACTCAAGAGACTCGGGTTCGGTCCCTGGGTCGGGAAGGTCCCCTGGAGGGCATGGCAACCCGCTCCAGTGTTCTTGCCTGGAGAAGCCCATGGACAGAGGAGCCTGGCGGGCTACCGTCCACAGGGTCGCGGAGAGTCGGACACGACTGAAGTGACTTGGCAGGCACACACACACGTGGTTACCTTAGCTATTGTGAACGTGGGGATACAAATGTCTGCTGAAGTCCTGTTTTCACGGTTTTTTGTTTGTGTGCACACTTACCCAGGAGGGGAATTGCTGGATCGTAGGGCGATGCTGTGTTTAATTTCTGAGAAAACGCCGTGCGGATCATCTTCCACGCCAGTCTGCATTCCTGCCGGCAGGGCACAGGGGTCCTGGTCTCGTCTTGCTGACACCTGTCTTTTCCCTTCTCCTCATGGCTGTTTGCTGATGAGTCACCGAGGGTTTTGGTTTGTTTTACTTTTTATTTTGTACTGGGATACAGCCCAGTTAACGATGGTTGTGATAGTTTCACCTGAACAGCCCAGAGACTCAGGCATACCCACACAAGCATTCACACATCCCTTCTCCCCGAGGCTCCCCTCCCATCCAGGCTGCCCCGTGACGCCGGGCAGAGTTCCCTGGGCTCACAGTAGGTCCTCGTTGCTGATCTGTTTTAAATATAACAGGAGCCACTGAGGTTTTGACTTACATTTCTTCCCCTGGACTTTTATTACAGGACTGTGGGGCCACGAGGAGACGACAGTCAGACCCAGGAAGGCAGAGAGTGTTCCAGAAAGATGGGAAACAGGATGCAGACAGGAGCGGGGCGGGCACAGTTCAGGGCTTCCCAGGTAAGGCAGGTGACCGGTGCGGTGCCCAAGGCATCCAGGGCCTTAGCAGCTGGGGTTTCAGGGCTCCAGGAGGTGGGGTGAGGAGATGGGGTGGGAATCGTGCACTCAGATGTGGGAAGGATGCCCAGAGGGAGGGGCGGGAGGCAGAGGCTGGAGGGAAGAGCCTGGAGAGAAGGGAGGTCAGGAGGGCACGGGGGCGTGGCAAGGAGGGCCAGGCATGGAAGGGAGCCTAGCAGACAGGTGGCTGACGTGCCTGGGAGGGCGCAGGGAGTGTCCGCTTCTGAGAAGGCATGCTGGTGGGCAGGCCAGCCGCCGCTGCGTTCACCATGAGGATCCGGCCACGCTGGGCGCTGGGTCTCCTGGGAGATTCTCGAGTCCTCGGGAATGTCCGCCCTGGGGCCCCTGGGGGTCAGTCTCTCTGGGGGGCACCCTTTGGTCTCCATTCCTGTGGTCTGCGTTGGAACCTCCCCTGGCCATGCCCGGCTTCTGCCAGAATCGCCACCAGAATCAGCAAGACCATGCCAGCCACGCCCAAGCAGACCCCGTTCTCCAGCGTGTGGTCCTGGGGGGTGTGGGCTGGAAGCAGAAGATGGAGGACGCTCACGGTCAGGTGGACAGGATGCAGCCCTGCCCAGACCCCGGGCACACCCCCATGCGGCCTGAGGACCTGCTCCCGGCCAGCCTGGCCCTGGGCGCAGTCCCCGGTGAATCACCTGTCTGGGAGCCGGACTCTGTGGGTTGGGGGCGGCTTTCACTGGAGCCTCCTAGGAGTCAGAGAGAGCTGATGACAGCCTGGGGCAGCCTCCCCGATTCTCAAGCTGGCCTCGGCCTCCCGAGACCCTCCCCTCGTGGGGAATCCCCTCTGTCCCTGCCTCGGTCCCTTCCACCCACCCTCACACCCCAGATGCTTGGTGTGTGTCCCCCAGCTCCCCTCCCCCGATCCCCCTCCCAGGTCCCACGACCAGAGGCCCTGAGGGCAGTGCAAAGCTGGGAAATTCAGACTTGCCTTTGATTAAGCTCAGAGATTTAGGGCGGGGTCCCCATGGCACTCAAATCCCCCAGGAGTAGGCAAGCCTTGGGTTTGGGGGAGACTTCACTGCTAGCGTGTGTCCACCCCGCCCCCGGGAGAAGCAGCCTCCTGACGCCACAGTTCAGGGGGCGCGCCCGGGACTTCGGGCTTGACCGTTGCTGCCCATGTGCTCCCAGCCCGAGCTTGGCGCAGAGGTCGGGGGCGGGGAGCACCCTGAGCTTGGACAGGAGGTCTGCCCACCCCGTCCCAGCCCCTTAGCTCCTGGTTCACCTCTGTGCTTTCCCCGGTCCCTCCTCCCACAGCTTCGTGTGCCAGCATCCGCCGTCCTGGGCAAGACCGGGCGAGGGGCGCAGTGTGGGCAACCCCTGTGGTCCTACCCCCTGAGAGAGGAAGGATGACTCAGCTCACCTTCCTTGGGGTCTCTCCTCCTTCCCAGCATCTGGGGTCCCTGGGCCGGGGCCCAGAGCTTTCAGTGAGCAGGCCCCTAGGCACTTGTGCGGCTGGGGTGGGGTCCTATGCAGGGACCCGCCACCTGCCCCCTGTGGGGCTGGTGGGCGTCGGAACTCCAGGATCTGGAAGCCCCGCTAAGCCCCGAGAGGAGCAGACACCTGGGGAAGTCACCTCCCTCCAAGGTCAGAGCCTCACCGCAGACACTGCTGAAGGGAGACAGAACCAGGGCCTCCGAGTGTGTGGGGCCAGGGAGGGAGGAGGAGAAGCGTTCCATCAAAGTGCCATCAAAGTGCCGGATGAGGAAGGCGAGCAGGCGTCCACCCAGACAGCGGGGTGGGGGGCGCCCTGAACCCAGTCTCACTGACAGGGAGGCGGGTGGGGGGCCAGGACAGACAGACAGACAGACAGACTGAGGACTCAGCACGGCTAGTTCTCATCCAAAGTATGTGTCAGGAGCCACTTCCCCTCAGAGGGCGCAGGGCGTGCCCTTGACCCACACCCCTTCAAGGTTGCGCGCAGCGTACGTCCACATCATAGAGAGTTTAACATACTCTGAAACCATGTGCACGTGTTTATGCACATATGTCCTTACAGAGCCAGCTGCAAACACGAGGCCAGAGAGGAAGGACACGTTTGCTCCTGGTGTTTAACTGCTAAGCCATGTCCAACTCTTTGCGACCCCATGGACTGTAGCCCGCGAGGCTCCTCCATCCATGGGATTTCTCAGGCAAGAATACTGGAGTGGGTTGCCATTTCCTCCTCCAGGGCATCCTCCCGACCCAGGAATCAAACCCATGTCTCCTGTATCGGCATCTTGTTCTTTACCACTGAGCCACCAGTGGATCCCAGGGAGATCAAGCCAGTCCATCCTAAAGGAAATGATCCCTGAATATTCACTGGGAGGACTGACACTGAAGCTGAGGCCCCAGTACTTTCCCACCCGATGCAAAGAGCCAACTCACTGGAAAAGACCCTGATGCTGGGAAAGACTGAAGTCAGGAGAAGGGGACAACAGAGGATGAGATGGTTGGATGGCATCACCAACTCCATGGACGTGAGTTTGAGTACGCTCTGGGAAATAGTGGAGGACAGGGAAGGCTGGTGTGTGGCAGTCCATTGGGTCACAAAGAGTCTGACACAACTTAGCGACTGAACAACAACAACAATCTATGTAGATATATGTATCTTTGCAAATACACACACACACACTTCCCCTTGACGCTATTTCTCAGACTGCCGGTGTCTCTGGGTCTCCCCCCAGGAGACCGCTTCCTTAACCATCCGCACCTCCTTCCAAGGTACAGAGCTGGGAGAAGGTGGTGGGGGCCCAGTGCTCAGAGAATCTCAGTCCCTGCCCCCTAAACCCGGGCCCACCACCCCGGCAGAACCCCTTGGAGTGGATGCCCCAGGCTGAGGCCTGCACCTGCCCCCCCCCCCACCCGCCCGAGGAGGGGGCCAGTGAGGGGCTGCTGAGGTCCCGGGCTCCTGCTAACAGACAGAAGCAGCGCAGGGCCTGAGCTTCGACCTGTCCCACCCAGCTGGCCCCCCGCTCCACCTCTCAGGTTGAGGTGACGCCCTCTGGACTCCAAGGAAGGGGGGCAGGGGGAGGTGGGGACAGAGGGTAGGCATGCTCTCTGCTCCCACTCCTCTGAGGAGCCGTGCGGTCCCTGGGAACAGCGTTCTCCCTTCACCGCAGTCGCGCCGTGCAGCTCTAGTGTGAGGAATATGGGGGGGCGCCTCAGCTGCCACAGGGGCAGGGGGTCCTGAGGGCTGACCTCACCGAGAAGGACCACTGTGCACCCACATTTCCCCCCAGGGCCGTGCAGGGTCACGGGGTCTGGAGAAACCAGATACCTTCAGGCCTCAGTAGGGCCGTCCCAGACATACTCAGGCAACCCATCGCGTTTGTGGGACGGCTGAGTCAGGAGAGGAGACACGGAGCTCTAAGGGAGGAATCTTCCCTCCTGCCCGCCTCTGTCCCAAGAGCGGTCAGGGCATCCCCATGGGCCCGTGTGAGCCCCTCCAATGCTGGGGCTCAGCGTCCAGGCCCCCGTGATGCCCACTGAGACCAGGCTCGGGGAGCTGAGCCAGGCGTGGAGGCGGGCGACGCATGGGCAGAGGGGACAGAGGCAGAGGGCCCAGGGGCGGGGGTGGGCCGGTGGGCAGAGGGCGCAGTGGGGCCTCGGGCATACCTGTGGGCAGGGCAGAGACGGCCTCTGCGGTCCCCTCCAGGCTCAGGGCCTCGCTGACCTCAGACCAGCTGGACTCTGTTTGATAGATGCAGTGATAAGGCCCAACGGCGTCTTTATGCAGGGCGATGATGTGGAATCTGGCCTCTGTCTCCTGTTCACCTTGGGACGTGATACCCACATCCTTGTAGTTGTATCTATTGTCCTTCTCCAGGCGGAAGCTCCTAACCCCAGCAGGGCCCCGGCACACGATGCTCACTGGCCGCCCCCAGGGCACCATGGAGCCTGGCTCAGCTGAGATGGAGGGTCTGGGCAGGGTCCCTGGGAGGGGAGAGCAGGACCCCACAGTCTGTCCCGAGGAGACCAGCACAGGACGCAGTTCTCTCATCTTAGTGGAGAATCAGCACATGACACAATCCACTCATCTTAGTGGAGAATCACCACAAACTACAATCCACTCATTTTAGTGGAGATCACACAACACAGTTCTCTCAGTTTAGTGGAGAATCACCACAAACACAATTCTGTCGTTTTAGTGGAGAATCACCACAGCACAATTCTCTCAGTGGAGATCACCACAGGACACAATTTACTCTCTTGCTTCTTTTTCTTTTTGGAAACTTGCAAAGCTGTACAATGTTCACCAAGATCCAGTTTCAGAACGCTCCCATCACCCCCGCAGTGGACAGCCCCCCCCACGCCCCCTCCGGGAGCAGGTGAATTCCCTTCCCTGTGGTTAGTTTCCCATTGACGTAAGGACCCTGAGACTTGGTCACATCTCGCTCAGGGTGACGTGGGAGGTGACAGAACAGCTGGGGGCCTGGACATGTCTGCTGGGGGTGGGGGCGGCTCCCTCCATGCCCATGGCCACTCTAGAGAGAGGGGGAGGGGACGCAGGCTGGGAATGACCGGGTCATTCCTGGGACGAGGAAAGCAGGGCTCTGAGTGGGTAGGAGTGACCTGGGCTGGGTCTGAAGGGAAGGGCAGCTGCCTGTCCTGGGAGAGATTGTGTGGGTGAGGGTCATGCAGAGTGTGGAAGTGCATGGGGTGTGTGTGTATATGTGTGGGTGTGTGCGTGTGTGTGCAGGTGTGTGTGTATGTGTGTGGGTGTGTGCATATGTGTCTATGTGGGTGTGTGTATATGTGTGTGCACATGTCTATATATACGGGTGTGCACATGTGTGTATGGGTGTGTGTGTGCGCATGCAGGTGTGTGTGTGCAGGGGTGTGCACATGTGTGTGTGTATGTGAGTGCGTATGTGGGTGTATGTGGGCAGATGTGTGTGTGGCGTGTATGCGTGTATATGCAGGTGCATGTGTGTGCAGGTGTATATGTGGGTGTGTGGATGTGTGTGCACGTGTGTACACATGTGTGCACATATGTATGTGCATGCGTGTGTGTGTGCATGTGTGTGGAGGAGTTGGAGCACAGGTCTGGTCCCACATTCCCTGGCGGGTGAGGGTCACTGTGTCCAGGGTGAGTCTGCAGAGACCACCCCTGGGTTTTCTCAGCATTCTCTGCCTCCATCCCAGTGTACTTCCGTGTCCTTGTCACTGAGGCTTCTGGAAACCCCACGTACTCAACGGGGTGGGGGCGCGGTGGGGGACGTGGTGGGGGCTTGCAGCCCTGAAGCAGGAAGCTGGCCTCAGAGTCGAAGTCCCCACAGAGGCAGGGGCCGGCAGAATTCACTCCTCACCCCCTTCCTCTTTCTTTCCACCACATCTAGTCCCGTCCATCATCCATCCGTTTACTGACGCCTCCATGTGCCTCTGGCTCCACAAATACGGGAAACACCCTGGCGCCTGCCCCCTTGGGGCTGACAGTCCAGAGGGGACAGACCATTCACAAACAATTGTGCAAACCCACGCGTAGGAGCGGTGACGCGTGCCCTCGGGGTGAGTGTGGGAATCTCGGGGAGGGGGGCAGACGGGAGGCCGAGCTGCGCCCCCCCGGGTGTCGAGGGATGGGGTTCCTGAGCGGAGCAGACCTGGAGGACGGTCTGGGCTGAGGGGCAGGGCAGAGGGGTCACCGTGGGGAGGGCCGGGCTGGGCGGGGAGATTCAGAAAGTGAAAGAAAACCCAGAGAGCGGCCAGTCTCACGGGGGTGTGCAGGGGAGGCTGGAGGAGATGGGCAGCCTCAGGGGGGTGTCCAGGGGAGGCTGGAGGAGACGGAGACCAGCCAGCCTCACGGGGGAGTGCAGGGGAGGCTGGAGGAGACGCCAGGGCAAGCGCTGTTCTCTGCAAGGGGCTGCGGGGGGGCGGTCTGGGC
>JADEYB020000022.1:47276185-47289669 GCA_015832495.2 Alces alces | reverse complement strand
CGGCGGGGAGAAAGGTCAGCAAGCGCGGACACGGGACTCGACACTTCGTGTCCTCGGGGTGGGGGCGGGGTCACGTGGCTCACTCAGCTCACTTCCATAACCCGGCACTTCTCACCCAAGCAGAGGGCTCCTGCCCACGCTCCCCTGAGCCTGATGAGATAGTTCCACGTATAAACTGAATGATTAAAGAGATACAATTCCATGTATAAACTGAATGATTAATATGGAACCGGTCTTTCTCATTCACGCCCATGTTCTCTTTGCATTAACTGGATTATTTGATTAAAGACTTCTTCTGTTTAGAACATGGTATGCCTCAAAAAAAAAAAAAATCCTTGGGTGTTGATTTTCCTCAAAATTGTCCTATTGAGACAGGCTTTGTCAAAATACAGACACTGAATATACACCTGAATGGTGGTGATTTGACGTGTCCCAGAATAATGTTGGAATAGTAAGGTATCTTTTTCTTCTTTTTGCATCTTCTCTTTCTGTAAATGAACAACAAGCAATTGCATTCCAGTCCTTCCCATTCTCTGAGTTGTAGAAAATATAAGGAGACGTCTCAGAGGTCTTTGGATGAGGGGGTTAACTCTGTAATTCAAGACAGAGGAAGGGATTCCCGTGGACAGGGGAAAGGATGGGCTTGGATACTGTAGTGACTCAGACCCAGAACTCGATTAGGCTGGGCTTAGAGGGCCAGGGCTGAAGGACTAGGTACATTGGCAACATCTCCGCCTAACCCTGTGATGAGGAGGGGGCTCCACCCGCCTGTCCTGATGTGACCGTGTGGATAGGGCCACAGTTTAGTTCAGTTGCTCAGTCATGTCTGATTCTTTGTGACCCCATGAACCGCAGCACACCAGGCCTCCATGTCCATCACCAACTCCCAGAGTCCACCCAAACCCATGTCCATCGATGCCATCCAGCCATCTCATCCTCTGTCATCCCCTTCTCCTCCTGCCCTCAATCTTTCCCAGCATCAGGGTCTTTTCAAATGAGTCAGCNAAAGCATCAAGTCTTCGGCGCTCAGCTTTCTTTATAGTCCAACTCTCACATCCATACATGACCACTGGAAAAGCCATAGCCTTGACTAGATGGACCTTTGTTGGCAAAGTAATGTCTCTGCTTTTGATGGGGCCACAGGAGACTCAGAAAGAAACCCTCTGCCCTAAAGACTGACGACTCCACTTGGCTCCCTCCTCATATGGCTCTCTGGGAGATGCTGAGACTTTCTGACCATTGGAGAGAACGTGCAAAGGTTTCCCAGGTCCCCATCATAAACACGGGTGTGCATGGAGCAGGATGGAAGCACACTCAAGGAGCCGAGCAGCCGGCTGCTTTCCCGATGACACGTGGGTTGGAAGGGGCAGCGGGAGCACAGTCATCGTCATCACAGCCCACGGATGACAGGACCCGTCCCAGGAGGAGGCTGGAAGGAGCCTGGGCACTCTCTGCACAGCTGGGGAGGTCAGCCCTGGCATTCAGAGCTAACCCAGGAGACGCAGCTGAGCTGTGGTCACTCCCCTTCCCTCGGAGTCCCGAGCCGGAATCAGGCACCTTAGGTCCTGGTCAGGGCAGGAGCACAGGAGACCCGACTGAGACCTCCGGTCACACAGCACATACTCCTTTCCCTTCGGCTGGGCATTTGTGCCCTCGGTACGCCCTGTCCACTCGAGCTGTTCAGAGTCACCTGGGGCTTTGCCACATCCTGTGGGAGGTGCTCAGTTGTGTCTGACTCTGCAACCCCAGGGACTGTAGCCCACCAGGCTCCTCTGTCCACGGGATTCTCCAGGCAAGAATGCTGGAGGGGGTTGCCATTCCCTCCCTCCAGGGGATCTTCCCTACCCTGGGATGGAAGTGGCCTCCCAGGCATCTCCTTCATTGGCAGGTGGATTCTTTACCATTAATGCCACCTGGGAAGCCCACACAGGACTAAGGCATGGCTTAAATGTTATCATTGCTTAAAAAAAGAAAAATCTACAGATAGCTCTTATCTACACCTAATGGAGGAGAACACTTGCTAGTTGGAAATAAGAAACATTTCAGGTGGCAGAATTCAGTGGGGCCCTCAGTGAGGCATTTAGCTAGCCTAGAGCTGTTGAAAAGGCGCTTTGCCCGGGGCGATTGCCTCACCTCGGAACTGGCGGATCCTTGGGTTTATCTGGGGGACGGCTCTCAGCTGGGGCTCGAGGCCTTGACCTTGCACACGAGTGCTCCGAGCTGCAGCGCGCGCCTGAGGTCAGTCTTCTGGGAGACCACCGAACATTTGCGGCACAGCAATCCCTCCATGCCTGGCGCCTTCTGCAGCGAATCCAGGCAGCGGAAGCCGCATTTCAAGTATGTGGGGTTGTCTAGGTACGTCGGGCAGACCATACATTTACTCACTTTATTTTATTTTATTTTTTTTTGCAGTTTCAGCTTTTTAATTGGTAGGATAACTCAATATAATTTTTATCAAACAGAAATCAAGATGGTTTTTGCATTTTGATGCCAGAAATGCCAATTTAAAGACTACCAACACTTTAAAAGTTAAATATTGCCACATTAATAATCATGTGGTACCAACACAATTTTAAACACAAAGCACCAACACTAAATGTGGTTGTAAAATGAACATCCCAGATATGCTTATATTTTATAATGTAAGTTTTTTAGATCATCATTGAAATAAAAACAAGTTATTACTGATGGATCATCAATAATACACACACAGACCTCTAGTTTGAGGAAACACTGTGATTATTATTATTATTATTTTTTGAAACACTGTGATTACTCACAGATAATATAAATCTTTATAGAATGAGAGCACCAGAAAAGCACGGAGGAGGAGAGGACCACTCCTACAGAGGCTCGGCTTAGCTCCACGTCAGAGCCACAGCAGGCTGAGAGGGTGGCCCCACACGGGATGGCCCAGGTGGGCTGAGGATTTAGGGTGGGAGGGACAGCTCAGCAGGAGGTTTCAGAGCTCACGTGGGGCGAGGGGCGTGTTCTGCAAAGGGATAGCCTAGTGCAAGATGTTGGCATCCAGGCAGGCTGAAGAGGATATTTCAGAGCCCAGGTGGGGTGAGATGAGGATCTCTAGGAAGGTGGTCCAGTGGTCCAGCACATGTTGTTGTACAAAGCAGGTATGTTACCAAATCAAAAGGAGTGGTTTGTTGGTAGAATGGAGTTGACTAAGAATCAGAAGTTGGGCTGGCAGCCATTTATCATTTCTTGTAAAAGGCCGTTTCCGCGGCTGCCCCCGCCTTCTCTGCAGGATGTGAAATGGCGGTCGGCGAAGAGAGCGCGATCGCCGCGGCTCCGGCCAATCCCGCCTAGCCGCCAAAAAACAACCCTGAACACTGGCCATTTACTCACTTTAAATAAGTTTTCAGCCATGGGTCCTCTCTGGGGAAACGTGCTTGAGACAGGAATTTCCATGAGCTGAATGGATACTAGTCCCTGGGGCACTTTTTCCCCCAGAATTTTTGCCTGATAGAGAATATGACTTCAGTCATGTCTGATTCTTTTGCGACCCCATGGATTGTAGCCCGCCAGGCTCCTCTGTCCATGGGATTCTCCAGGTTAACAATATTGGAGTGGGTTGCCATTTCCTTCTCCAGGAGATCTTCCCAACAGGGTGATCCAACCCGAGTCTCCTGAATTGGTGGGTGGGTTCTTTACTTCTGAGCCACCAAGGAAGCCTGATGGAGAATATAAATCTCTGCAATTTTTTTTCTGGCTGCGTGGAGTATATTATGCATAGTGAAGTCAGTCAGAGAGAGACAAACACTGCATGATATCACTTATATGTGGAGAGTAAAAAACAATACAAATGAACACATATGAAAAACAGAAACACGTTTACAGATATAGAAAACAAGTGTGGGGTAACCAGAGGCGAGGTTGGGTGGAGGGCAGTGCTACAGATTAACAGAAATTACTATATGTAAAATTGCTAAACAAGGACCATACTGTATAGCACCAGGGATGTACACCCATTACCTTGTAATAACTTATAATAGAGAATACTTTGCAAAAATACTGAATCACTGTGCTGTACCTCAAAGTAACATATTGAAAATCAGCTATTCTTCAATAAAAATATAAGACTAATAAGGATGCTAGTGTCAATGCAATAAAGAGTAGTTTGTCTTTTAACATAAAAAACCCCCCAAAATTTAAAAAATGATGTTGCAATGATTACACTTGGCCTATTAACACTGGTTAGATTTATCTGCTTCTCCTTTGTTTATGTGTGTACTGGAAAATGAACTTAGAATCACACATGTGGGTCACCCTGGACTCTCCACCTGTCCAAACTGCATGTGGCAAAACTCACACAGGAACTTGAGAGGTGGAACCAGTCTGTGACTGAAACTTCATCTCACAGAGTCTACCAAGCTCTGATTAGACTCAGATAATGAAGATCAAACCAGTCAATCCTAAAGGAAGTCAACCCTGAATATTCATTGGAAGGACTGATGCTGAAGCTCCAGTACTTCGGCCACCTGATGCCAAGAGCTGACTCATGGGGAAAGACCCTGATGCTGGAAATACTGAAGGTGGGAGAAGAGGATGACAGAGGATAAGATGGTTGGATGGCATCACCGACTCAATGGACATGAGTTTGAGTAAACTCCGGGAGGTAGTGAAGGATAGGGAAGACTGGCATGGGGTTGCAAAGAGTTGGACATGACTGAGTGACTGAACAATGATGAAGACTATTACTTCTCCAGCCCAGATACTGAACATCTAAGTTCTGCCCATTCTCCTGGAGGTCCTTGTGTCTCCAAGTGCACACACCATGCTCAGGTAACACCCAATTCTAATACCTTTCCAAATCCCTGTCTTCCGTAGAACAGAAATGTAAGAATGAACACTCCTAAGACAGACTTACCTCTACTCAGCCAGGTCCAGCTGCTTGCCCCCTCTCACAGCTCAGTTCTGCAGTGAGAGCCACCTCCAGGGGCTTTATAAGAGATGGCTTCTCCCATCTCACACCCATTCTTTGCTAATCCAATCAGGTTGTGATTTAATTCTGGCCTTAGGTTTCTTTATCCTCCAGTCATACAGAGATTTAACACACACACAAGAGAAAATTGTATCTTAGAAGTGCTATCTTTAATCTAATAGGAAACAAATATTGCCAATTCAGTCAGTCCTGAAGGAAATTCACCCTGACTATCCATGACAAGGCCTGAAGGCTGAAGCTGAAACTCCAATACTTTGGCCACCTGAGGGGAAGAGCTGACTCATTGGAAAAGACCCTGATGTTGGGACAGACTGAAGGCAGGAGGAGAAGGGGACGACAGAGGATGAGATGGTTGGATGGCATCACTGACAATGGACATGAGTTTGAGGAAACTCCAGGAGATAGTGGAGGACAGAGGAGCCTGGCCTGCTATAGCCCATGGGGTTGCAAAGAGTCAGACACGACTGAGCAACTGAACAATAACAACAAATGATATCCAAATAGCTGTCAGAAAAAAGTTTTCTGTATTCCCTGTGGAAAATTTTAGTTCAGAGTCAAAGTTAAATCAAGCGTCCAAGGAACCATTGAAGGTGCCTCAGGGATTTCATTATTTCCAATTGGGCTGGTTCTTCAGTGCTTTTTCATGTATCCAAAATACTGAGTGTCACCAATGGATCAGGAGTCTGTATTCAAGGACCTTAAATTCCATGCTTCTTTCTAATTCTATCCCTAGGTCTTTTCCATCTGTAAAATCCCCCATTTTAGGCTGTCTTTTCCACCTCAAAATCCTTTGTATCCATAATGTCAACATGATGGCACAGGTAAACAATGAATTTTATTGGAAAGAAAGTTTTGTTGTGTTTTATTGGAATGCAGAGGGGCTTCACAGGTGGCGATAGTGGTAAAGAACCCACCTGACAATGCAGGAGACGTGAGAGGCGGGGGTTCCATCCCTGGGTTGGGAAGATCCCCTGGAGGAGGTCATGGCAGCCTACTTTAGTATTCTTGCCTGGAGAATCCCATGCACAGAGGAGCCTGGTGGGCTAGAGTCTATAGGGTCGCCAAGAGCTGGACACGACTGAAGAAGGGAGTAAGCATGCATGCATTGTAAAGCAGCCACGTCTGTCTGCATATTGTCTAAGGTGGCTTCCACCTACAAATGTAGCATTAAGCAGTTGTGACAGACACCATGTGGCCTGTGAATGTAAAAATATTTACTATCTGAGTCTTTGAGTAAAAGTTTGCTCCCAAGAACTAGTTTGTTGTACTTTGTGAGAATTCCAGTGCCCACAACCCACCCCATCTAAGAGTTAATGGTGCCCCCAGCCCCTGGGACAATCCCACACTCCTCAGGTTTTTCACAGAGAAATTGTTCTTTCTGCCGTCTTTTGTTTCATATTGAGTTTTTTTTCATGCTTTTGTTCTCATGGTAGGGCTAATTCTCTGTTTCAGCCATGTTATTTTTTTCCCCGATTTGAATATTATTAGAATTTCCAAGAGTACTGTTAAAAATTTCTCCTTTAAATACAGTTTCTATTTATTTTAAACTTAATTTTTACTGGAGTATAGTTGCTTTACAATGTTGTTAGTTTCTATTGAACAGCAAAATGAGTCAGCCACAAGGATACACATATCCCCTCCCTTAATGGATGTTTTCAAGCATACAAACTGTAGACAATAGGGTAATCACCCACTCACCCACCCATACCTCAAGCTTCTTGTCTACTTTTAAGCATCATCTACCTTGAGCAGATCTAGCAGTTCTTTCCACCATCATCTACCTTGAACAGATCCAGCAGTTCTTTCCGCTGTAGAATTTTTACTTTTTGGCTGTGCCACGTGGCACGTGGGATCTTAGTTCCGTGACCAGGGATCGAACCCACGTCCTCTGCATTGAAAGCTCAGAGTCTCATCCACGGGACCACCAGGGACGTCCCTCCACTGGAAAATTTAAGGGATGATTATATACTGGCTAGGGACAGCTTGGTGTTAGTGTGAAGAGATATAACCCTGAGGCATTTATAGGGGGAAACCCTGCAGCAGTCACCACCATACACTCAAAGGCGAACGAGAGGAGAAGCTCACGATACGACTGTGGCTGAATCACTTGTGTGCTGCCTTCTAGAAAGTTCCAAATGACAGCTTCAAATCTTCTCACTCCAGCAGAAAAGGTAAGTCGAGTCAACCATCATTAACTCCAAACATTATAGAGAAAAATGATAATTATTTGAGAGTGTGCGTAAGACAGAATGTTAAAAAAGGCGCCATAGGGTATGTGGTTGGGTCCCCGCTCTGATTCCTACATCCACGCTGTACCTACTCCCGTCTCTCTCTCAATCTCACTGTTTGAATAGCAAACATTATTCTGGGGACCTGGGTATTCATAGTATGAAGCTGGCAGCTCTGGAGCAGATTGACGTGGAGAGGAGGGGTGTGCACATGTCTGTGTGGTTCTGCCCCAATCATCTTTGTCTTTAGGGGCTGAAGTGGGAAAGATGATCCCAAACAAGGGGATTCCAGTCCTGTTGCTGATGCAGAAGAGTTCCAGGTCTCTTGTGTTCATATGTGTATGTGTGTGCGTGTGCGTGTGTGTGTGAGACCGACAGAGAGAGAGTAGGATGGATGCATAGTTGGGCACCCTCTTTTCTGTTACAGAGAATTAACTGTATCTGATGTTGGGTGGAGAACTTTGTGAGGTGATGAAAATGTTGTGTTGTACAGAAATAAGTGACTGTGGAGCACCTGGAATTAGTCTAGGGCAAATGAGGAGCAGAATTTTATTTTTTTTCTCTTTTTTGTTTTTAGAGGAGCAGAATTTTAATCTTACTCTGCTTGAATTTAGACATAGGCAGCTCCACGTGGCTAGCCCAGGAACTGGGAGGAGTGGAAGGTGTCTTCCCTTGTGGTGTGGGGCACCTGGCCCAGCAGATGGTGCCAGAGCTCCAGGACGGAGAATCAGGGCTGGAGTTGGTGGGGCGGGAGGAGGCTGGAGACGATGGAAATGGCTGGGATCCACACACTTGCAGCTGCTCTTCCCAGGTCACAAGAGATTATGAAATAAAGGAATTAAGCTTCTTAAAGGGTTTCCCAGGTGGTGCTAGTGGTAAAGAATACACCCGTTGATGCAGAAGATGCCAGAGATGCAGGATTGATTCCTTGGTCAGGAAGATCCCCTGAAGGAGACATTGGCAACCCGCTCCAGTATTCTTGCCTGGAGAATCCCATGGACAGAGGAGCCTGGTGGGCTACAGTCCATGGGGTCACAAAGAGTTGGACACGACTATGCATGCACCCACACAAGCTTCTCAGAACCGTTTCTCCTCTGCCTCCTATTTTCTCTCCTTCAGGGAGAGACACACACACTCCCTCTCGCTCACACACGCACCCTCACAATCTTACTCGTGGTCTCAGTCAGTCTTTCCACTGTGCTTCCCAACATGCACACCCTCTGTCTATTACACACACTCTCACACACCACTTCTGCTGTGTGCTTTGCAGGAGTGCTAGTACAAGAATGAAGAGGAACTTCAGTGCTTCTGGTTCCAGTAAAATGGTGTGTGGAACCAAGAGAGACCCGTCTGTCATGGCCACATGAGGATGCTGCAGCACCTGTCCTTAGCTGGGCCAACACGGCATGTTCTCTAGAGATGGGAAAGTGTGGAAACTGGTGCAGCCTCTGGATGGCCTGACGTCAGGACTGAAATGAACTCCACCAAAACCAGCTTAGGGGCCGAAGTAGAGTGATCTGTTGAATCCAGTTACAAGAAAACGCCAGAGAATTTTTAAAAGCTAGAAAACTATTTTTTTCCCTATGGTGGTTGCCAATCATGTTCTACCTACATCATTCCTTCTACATTTACTCATTCCTGTTAGATGTGTCTATGTTTAAATCCTGACTTTGCCATTCTAAATATAACTGAGTTTTTTTTGTACAGCTGAAGGTAACACAATATTGCATCTTTTAATTTTTTTCAACACCAAAACATTTTGTATTGGGGTAACTCTAATTAACAGTTTTGTGATGGTTTCAGGTGAACATTGAAGGGATTCAGCCATATACATACATGTATCCATTCTCCCCAAACTCCCCTCCCATCCAGGCTACCACATGACATTGAGCAGAGTTCCATGTGCCATACAATAGGTTCCCATTGGTTATCCACTCTAAACATAGTAGCTAACACAATATTGTAAATCAACTATACTTGGATTAAAAATGTGTGTGTAAGTGTTGAGTGTAGCTAGGTATATCTGCTGTGTGAGTATGTTCATGAAACTGAATTATGAGCTGTTTGTGCTGAGAGGCCCCAGAGCAATGACACATTCATGGCAGTGTGCAAAGCTAATAGTGCACCCTGGTTTCTCAAAACTGACTTCCATTCAAAAGAATCTGTATTCTTTTATGAAAACATAAAAAAATAGCAAAAGGCATTACAAGATCTGTAGAATTATACTATTTAAAGGTTTTTACATGTTCTTTGAAAGGGTTGAAAGCAGTCGGATCAGACTATAATACTTTGGGAACCCATATATAATGGCTACCACAATCAACAGAAAATTCTTACACCTTAACACTATCAAAAAAATTTTTTGCCTTAGAAAGGTGAAAAAGATTTATGTATTAAAGTGAAAAGATATCCTTGATGTACTGTTAAGTCAAAAAGGAGGTTTCAGAATGATAAAAAAAGGTTTGCATGCATGTGTGCTCAGTCACGACAGTCGTGCCCGACTCTTGGTGATCCCATGGACTGTAGCCCGCCAGGCTCCTCTGTCCATGGAATTTTCCAGGCACGAATACTGGAGTGGGTCGCCATTTCCTCTCCCAGGGGAACTTCCTGACCTAGGGATCGAACCTAGTCTCCTGCCTTGCAGGTGAATTCTTTACTGCTGAGCCACTGGTGAAGCCCTAAATATGGTTTAGTTTCCTCTCATTTAATAACTCAATATGAATTCATTTTTATTATTTTTTCTATTCTTTTTCAAATTCTCTCCCCATTTAGGTCATTACAGAATATTAAGCAGAGTTCCCTGTGCTATATAGTAGGTCCTATTGGTTATTTATTTTAAATACACTACTAAAATTAGAGACACAGATATAGAGAACAAACATATGGACACCAAAGAGGGGAAAGGGGGGTGGGATGAACTGGGAGACTGGGGTTGACGTACATACACTGTTATGTGTAAAACAGATAACTAATGAAAACCTGCTGTATAGTACAGGAAACTCTATCAGTGCTCTGTGGTGACCTAAATGGGAAGGAAATCTAAAAAGAGGAGATATATGTACAGCTGATTCACCAACACGACATTGTAAAGCAACTAAAGACCAGTACTAGGACATGGAAGCAACCTAGATGTCCATCAACAGAAGAATGGATAAGGTAGTTATGGTACATATACACAGTGGAATATTACTCAGCTATAAAAAGGAATGCATTTGAGTCAGTTCTAATGAGGTGGATGAACCTTACAGAGTGAAGTTAGTCAGAAAGAGAAAGACAAATATCATATATTAATGCATATATATGGAACCATGGAGAAGGAAATGGCAGCCCACTCCAGTATTCTTGCCTCGAGAATCCCATGGACTGTAGCCTGTCAGGCTCCTTTGACCACTGGGTCGGAAGAGTTGGACACGGCTTAGCGACAAAACCACCATCACCGTGGAATCTAGAGAGATGGCACTGAGGAACCTACTTGCAGGGCAGCAATGGAGACACAGAGAGAGGAGAGGCTTACGGACACAGTGGGGGAAGGAGAGGGTGGGACGATTTGAGAGAGTAGCAGTGAAACATACACATTACCGTATGTAAAACAGATAGCCAGTGGGAGTTTGATGTAAGACGCAGGGAACCCCAAGCTGGTGCTCTGTGACAACCTAGAGGGGTGGTACGGGGAGGCAGGAGGGAGGGGGGTTCAAGAGGAGGGGACATGTGTATCCCTATGGCTGATTCATGTGGAAGTATGGCAAAAAAAAAATCACAATATTGTTAAGTAGTTATCCTCTAATTTAAAAAAATTTAAACAATTTTAATGGTATATTAAAAACAACAGTCTGTCACAAAACAAGGGGAGAAGGAAAAACAAAGAGAGTAAAAACCTAACAGAACAGACAGACAACTGAGACCCCTATTTTTCAAAGATGAAAACTAGACAATTAAGTGACAAATATAAAAGACGGCAGTTTTTACTCCTTCTTTCATACGACTTCATCCATCCAGTCAACCAGATTACTGAGAGTCAACCATGTAAAGAACATGCAGCTTTCAAGGTGAAGCAATCCATTGAAGAACACTGATTTTCTGTGTAACACTATAGCTGACTGGAGAAACATGAGTTAAACAAAGATTCAAGGTAATACAGAACAACACCTTCTCCTTTTCCCAGTTTTTAAAATATCTTCTTTGCTGAAATAAAATCTCCATCCATCCTGGTATAATATTTATCTGGACCAATACTGGATTATGTGCCAATGTATTTCAGGTATCATTCACAGTAACACTGAGATGAAATCTGTGGAAATACTTAAAATATTTCTTTATAAAGGAGATTTATTTCAGACGGTTGGATGGATTGAGAGAAAAATTGATTTCCTCAAAAATCTGAAGTATCCTTTTCAAGCTGATATAATTTGATGGCTGGACTATCAAATATACCAGTGCAGCACCTTATTAAACTTATCTTCCCTGTTCACTGGATTTTATGTGAAAATTTGGTACTTATTATAAACATCAAAAAGTACAAATGTTCTGTTGTAAAATAAGTCACAGGGATATAACGTACAATATAGTGACTATAGATAATAATACCGTATTGCATGGTTTTAAAATTGCTAAGAGTAAATCTTAAAAGTCCTCATTACAGGAAAAATAATTTTTGTGTCTGTGTATGATGAATACAGCAATTTATTCTTAAGTGATATTTTGTAACATAGGTATAGAATCATTATATTGTACAACTAAAACTACTATAATATTTTATGTTAATTATATCAATAAAAACGCACTGAGTAAAGAGTCACAGAATAGCGTGACACAGCTATTAGTGAAGCTATCTTCTACACATTTGCGCTTCAGCCGTGACTTCTGACAACATGAGAGCAGAATCTAGGAGATCTAGGATCCCAAAGGATAAGCAGAAAGGGGCTAAAAGTGGGGAAACATGAAACCAAAACTTGAGCGGTCTGTATCAACCATAGATGAATATTTGAGAAGGAAGCAATATAAAAAGAAAAAATGGAATTCAGTATGTAAACAATGACAAAGGTGACCACCAGCATCAGGATGGTGTGGGTGGCTCTGGTCTCCAGGGCGCATTTGTGGTGCTTAGCGTGGGTGTGAATATACTGCACCCTCTGGCAGTGTCTGTACAGAAGCACCACAGAGCCACTGGACCAGACCATGAGGCCAAGAAACACGGCATCAGAGACGGACCACAAGTAGCCAGAGCCGTCAGCAGGACCTGAGGATGAGCAAAACCACATTTCTTGGTTATCAGTATAGTTGTGTCTGTTCTGTGCAGCAGTGGTTTTCAGAGGAAAGATATACATTAAGAGACTGAGCATCCAGCAGGTGCAGCAGGGAGGACCAGTGACCCTGGGGCCCTTCCTCTGAGCATCAGCCACTCCGCTCTCCTGGGGGTGAGAGTGAAGGCCTGATCGGTGCCCAGGACGCAGGTGGAGCACAGGGCGGTGCTGTGAGCAACCCTCCGTAAGTAATACAGAGTTTACACCCAAGACTAGACAGGGAGTTCTTTGACACAAAAGTTGCTGTTGTGTGGGGAATGCCAAGAGCGAAGAACCAGGAGACTGCCCACAGTCATGTGGGTGAGAATCACGTATGTGGATGTCTTCTTGTGGCCCAGAAAGACTGGAGAGATGCTGTAGAGGACAAGGATGACATTAACCAGAGCCCCAACCACCATCTGTAACTGCAAGATAGTTTTTAGAACCATCTCCCCTGGGATTGTCAGGGTATCTTTGTGAAAAGACATGGAGAGGATGTCAGAGTGTCCTGGAGCAGAAAAGAGGCTGTGCTAATGATGACATCAGCAGTCTTCTTACAGAACCGACACTGGAAAAGAATTCTCAAAATAAAAAAGAATTCTTACTCTTCTTTCTCCCGAGAAAGCAGATACTTTTATACTCTACAGGAGGGGCTCAACTTGAAGAACAAGCACATAACAACAGCTGTATTATTCACCATTTGTTTTGTATTTATATCTGTGGTTCCAAATAGGAAAAGGAGTACATCAAGGCTGTATATTGTCACCCTGCTTATTTAACTTATATGCAGAGGACATCATGAGAAACGCTGGGTTGGAAGAAGCACGAGCTGGAATCAAGATTGCTGGGAGAAATATCAATAACCTCAGATATGCAGATGACATCACCCTTATGGCAGAAAGTGAAGAGGAACTAAAAAGCCTTTTGATGAAAGTGAAAGAGGAGAGTGAAAAAGTTGGCTTAAAGCTCAACATTCAGAAAACTTAAGATCACGGCATCTGGTCCCATCACTTCATGGCA
>JADEYB020000022.1:47234131-47275830 GCA_015832495.2 Alces alces | reverse complement strand
CTGGGTGTTCATTGGAAGGACTGATGCTGAAGCTGAAACTCCAATACTTTGGCCACCTCATGCGAAGAGTTGACTCATTGGAGAAGACCCTGATGCTGGGAGGGATTGGGGGCAGGAGGAGAAGGGGACAACAGAGGCTGAGGTGGCTGGATGGCATCACCGACTTGATGGGCATGAGTGTGAGTAAACTCCGGGAGTTGGTGATGGACAGGGAGGCCTGGTGTGCTGCGATTCATGGGGTTGCAAAGAGTTGGACACGACTGAGCGACTGAAGTGAACTGAACTGAACTCCATGACTTGGGAATCATGTCTGTCTTGTTCAGCAACGTGGTTGATCTCTGACATGTGTTAAATAATACATACTGAGTATATGAATATATGATAGGAGACAGAGTCAAGGATATAGTCTACTACCCACAGAACTCATGATTATCCTGCCTATGGTAAAAATGTATTAATTTAAGAAAATAAAATGCAAAAATATCACTCAGGTTATAAGACTGTCCAACTAATTTTAATATGGCTGCAATTGAATTAGCTGTCAACATTGGAGAACTCATGTATCATCAGAATTACTCTACCCAATGTAACTTAAGAAATCAGTCATGGACTTCTGGTTTCTGGTTTTTCGTGCATGGAGCTTGAAAGTCACCACTCTGCTTTAACAACAAGAAAAAACACTGAACAGAGGAAAAATTCTTGGATCTGTAAAAGAGGTGAGAAAACCGGGGGCATCACTGCCTCAAAGACTGAAGACTTGGACAGTGAATAGAAGAGATCAAAGCTTATGGGAGCAGAGACTCACGATGGAAAGAAACACCTTGGAAACAAGACCTGAGGTAGGAAAACATGCACTCTATCCTTGGGTTGATGGGGGCTCAGCGTGTAGAGTCTGAGGGTAGAAACTCCAGGAAGAACAATTGCATTGGGATCTCCAGAGTTTTGTGGGTTAAAAATTATCACTGATTAGAAAAAATAGAGAGGGGACATTAGAATACTTTAAATTGACCATAGCAACCATCAATTTATAATTGGTTCTTGGGGACCAGTTCCCTAAGCTGGGAAATAGTCCTGAGTTCCTTTTTCTGAAGCCCACAGAGCAAAAGGCGTACAATTAATCGTCCCCATTGTGCTCCTTCTGCAGGGAGCTGATGCACTGTGGCCAGCAGACTTGTCCACAGTTCAGGTACATGGGTTTGAGAAGAGAAGGCAGGCAGGTAAGACGGCCACTGCCTCTTTAAAGTGTTCAACTGTAGTCCCTGTCTGCAGAAAATATGCATGATAATGATTTAATGTACTGAATGATTATTCATCCTTGGAATCTGCCCCCACATATTTAAACACATAGAGTTACTGTGACCCGACTGTGTGCCGTCCTTAGTATTAGGTAATGAAGATGCAAACAGAAATAATACTCATGGTCCTGGCTCTGAGATATGAAATGCTGGTTACATGAAGGATGTGATGCACCACCAGACTTCTAGTGGAGCTGGTGAAAGTGTCCAGATCTGGGCTGTCCAGTGTGGAAGCTCCAGTCCCGTCTGGCTACAGAGCTCCTGAAACGGGTTCATCTGAACTGAGAGGGGCTGTGGGTGTAACACACACACTCAATTTCAACAAAGTATTAAGACAGAGATTTTAAACCATCTTGTCCAGAACTATTCAGAACTGATTACAACTTGAAATGGTAATAGTTATGATTGACACCGTAAAATAATTGACACTTACTTTAATGTGGCTATGTGTACATTTATAATCATAATCGACCTCTATGGACCAATGTCTGTTTCCATTGGGTGTTGCTGGTCAGACTCAGAGCTTCTACCTCTCAGCTGAACCCACCTGGCTGTGGCAAAACACCTGGTCCAGTATCAGAGCCTGAATAAGTCAGCAGGGGAAATGCAGCATCTCATGCAGCCTGCGAAACCTTCTTCAACTTCTTTGAGAAATAACGCGACATTATTTTGTCACGTAAACATTTATATTCTTCATGGCAGATCAGCTGTATAACCAGGAGAAACTCTTATACATATTCATCAGAACACATGTGTAAGAAAGTTCATCGCAGCATGCCTCACAATGGTAAGAAGCCAGAAAAGACTCAAATACCCATCAGCACTAGAATAAGTAATGAATGGAATATTATAAAGCAGTAATAATGAGTGTTCAACATCACTAGTCATCAGGAAAATGTAAGTCAAAACCACAATGAGATCTCACCTCACATTTGTCAGAAAAGCTATTATTAAATAGACAACAAATAACAAGTGTTGGTGAGGATGTGGAGAAAAGACAACTCATGTGCACCATTGGTTGTAATGTAAACTGGTGTGGTCACTGTGAAAAGCAGAATAGAGATTCCTCAAAAAATGAGATATGGAACTACCATACAATCCAGCAATTCCAATCCTGGATATTTTTCCAAAAAACAAAAACAATAATTCAAAAAGATATGGACACCTTAATATTCATTGCAGCATTATTTACAATAGCTAAGAAATGGAAACAATCTAAGTATCTATCAACAGATGAATGTATAAGGAAGATGTGGTATACATAGGAATATTACTTGGCCAGAAAAAGAATGAAATTTTGCCATCTGCAACAATGGATGAACCTAGACCTATTATGCTAAGTGAAATAAGTCAGATAAAGAAAGACAAATATTGTGACTTCACTTACATGGGGTGTCTACAAAAGAAAACAAAACAAACAAGATCAGACTTAAAGAGGCAGATACTCTGGTGGTTTTCAGGAAGGAAGGAAGTTGGAGGTTGGATGAAACAGATGGACAGATGAAACAGATTAAGGCACAACCTCCAGTTATGACATAAATAAGTCACTAAGATATAACATAAGGAATACAGTCAACACTGTAACAACTTTGTACAGAGAGGAGTGGTAATAGGCCTTGTGGTGATCAACTCATAATGTAAATAAATGAGGAATCACTATGTTGTACACCAGAAACAAATATAACATTTATGTCGACTATAATTAAAAAATAAAATAAAAAGAGAAAAAAAGAAATTCTCATGATCCATATCCTTTTAACACTTGGTACTACCACATTTGTTGCATTAGAGACAACTATCTTATCATAGCAAAAACCATAGCATTAACTGTGGGTAATAATATGTATAGAGAATAAGCATTTATAAAAACAGTACCATAAAACATTACAAATGTGTGGAACTGTATAGTCTAAGAAATTCCTACGTATTCTATAAAATGGCCAACAGTGATTCTAAGCAGAATATACAATTCTGTGATTCTAAGCAGAATATACAATGGCTACAAAAATCAAACCGATAAAAAAGTAGTTATACCATAACACTACATGCTTTTCAAATGGAATGCAAAAACCAAAACACTAGACTATCCAAATAAAATGCAAAAAAAGAGGAAAAACAGGAAAAACTGAAAACTAAGACCCAAGTTTCTGATTTTCAGTGATGAATAATAAACACTCAAGTGACAAATATAAAGGCAGGTTTTTACTCCTTCATGTTACTTAATCCATTCAATCAACCAAATTTATTGACGGTCAATCACATAAAGAAAATTCAGGTTGAAAGAAAAAGCAACCCATATGAACAACATTTATTTTCTGTATTAACACTACAGCATACTGGAAAATACAAGTGAAATAAAGGTATATGGTAATACAGAAGAACACCTCCATTTTATGTATTTATTATCTTCATCCATGAAATAAAAATTTCCATCCACCCTACAGTAATATTTATCTAGACAAACATTAGATTATGTGTCAATGTATATCAGGTATTAGCTGCAACATATGGAAAAAATAATTTGCAAAAACTGAAGAAGGTTTCTTCTAGAGAGCTGAACTGGCCTTCAAGGAAATGATTTCCTCATAAAGAGTTTGTATTTTTTTTAATGATAAATTTCTTTCTTTTAAAAATTATTTATTTTATTTTTGGCTGCACTGGGTCTTTGTTGCTATGTATGGGTTTTATGTAGTTGCTGTGATGGAGGCTACTCTCTAGTTGCAGTGCACATGTTTCTCATTGTGGTGGCTTCTCTTGTTGCAGAGCACAGGTTTAGCGTGTGCAGGCTTCATATCAATTAGACACTGTGGTGATCATTTTGCAATACATATAAATACCCATTTATCATGCTGCACAACTGGAACTCACATTATGTTATATATTAATTATACTGGAGAAACATTATTACTGAGGAAACAGTTACAGAACGGAGTCACTACTCTCATTACCGAAGCTACTATACATTTCACACTTTAACAATACATTTTAATAATTCAGGAGCAGAATCTAGGCGCTCTAGGATCCCTAAGGAGCAAGAGGAAGGGGGAAACAGTGGGAAAACATGAAACTAAGACACTAGAGGTCTGCAGCAACCATAGGCGAAAATCGTGAAAAGCACTAATACAAAAAGCAAAAATAGAATTCAGCACATAGAAGATGACAAAGGTGACCACCAGCATCAGGATTGTGTGGGTGGCTCTGGTCTCCGGGGGGCATCTGTGGTGTCCAGTGCGGGTGTGAATATACTTCAGTTTCTGGTGGTGTCTGTGCAGAAGAAGCACCATGGAGCCACTGGACCAGATCATGAGGCTAATAAATATGGCATCTGAGACAGACCACAAGAAGGTAAAGTCTGATTTATAACTCAAGGACGTGCAGAACCACCTGCCTTGAGTATCAGAATAGTTGTGCATGTCCTGTGGACCACTGATGTTCACAGGAACGTTGATATTCACTAAGGCACTGAATATCCAGCAGATCCAACAGGGAGAATCTGTGACCCTGGGGGCTCTTCCTCTGAGCAATGACCTCCCTTCACTTCTGGGGGTGAGGGTGAAGGACTGATAGGTGCTCAGGACACAGGTGGAGGACAGAGTGGTGCTGCGAGCCACTCTCTGTATGTAATACATAAGTTTACACCCAAGGCTGGACAGGGGCTTACTTGAAACAAAAGCTGTCATTGTGTGGGGGATCCCAGAGGAGAGGAGAACCAAGAGATTGGCCAGGGCCATGTGGGTGAGAATCGTGTCTGTGGGTCTCTGCTTGTGTCCAAACAAGAGTGGAGACATGTTGTGGAAGAAAAGGATGACATTGACCAGAGACCCAGCTCCCATCTGTAAGAGACAGGTGGTTTTCAGAGCTGCCTGAATTGCAGTTCTTAGGACATCTTTCTGAAAAGACATGGAGAGGATTTCAGAGTGTCCTGGAGCAGAAAGGAAACTGTGCAGGTGATGACATGAGCAGTCTTCTTACATAACCAACACTAGGAAGGGATTCTCACTCTTTACTTCTCTTGAGAAAAATGACACTCTCATATGTCAGATAATCAGTTTTACCTGGAGAACATACACTTGACATTAGTTATAAGTTTCACCACTGTAATTTTTTATTTACTCCTATTTACTTGTATATCCTATTCTCCACCTGCATGTAAGGTCCATGAACTCAAGAACCATATCTGTCTTGTTCAACAACATTTGCTGACCCATCATAGGTGTTAAATAATATGTATCAGGTATACAAGTGACAGAAGACAGAGGTAAGAATGTACTCTACCACTTTAGGAGTCATGATCATCCCACTTATTATAAGAACGTATTGAGTGATTTCACCAAGATGGCAACACAGAAAGTTTGCTCCTCCCATGGACACAGTGAATACATTTACACATGGATCAATTCCTTTGAGAGAAATTCAGGAAATCACTGAATGACTTGTACACATCAGATGACTTTGGAAACACCCACATCAAAACAGGTGGTAAAGTCTGGGACACCTGCTCACCATGAACCCCACCTGTAGCACATGCATTCCAATCACAATGAAATACTCAACTATTTGCTTCTCTGAGAAGTAAGGACTTGAACCACATATTAGCTCCCTCAAATCACTTAGCTCTGGTAGACAGTGTGGATGGGCACTTGGAGCTTCAAAGGGCTAAGAAAATTAAAAAGTGGCTATGAAATGACCTGCTAGCATCCACCGTGGCCACATCCCCAGGATCAGTGCAGCATGAATAGGCTTTAACACCCATCACCCTGCTGGAGTTTGACTGTACTCTCTATTGGCTACTGCCTGAGAATCTGGTGTTTAAGCACTGCATTGAGCGGCTGACTGGGAGGCTCTCAGGAAACTGAAAGAACAGGTGGCCACTCCTTCCACATTCTCCCTCTGGTTTGATTCAAAAAATAAAACCAAGCCTTCATCTTGGGCCTGGAAGGAACTTGTCCACACACATCTCATGCCCCAACCTCTGTGGCTGCCCCCGAAGGGGTGGACCCTCTAATCACCCACCCCAACAGTGAAGGGTACTCAGCCTATTGGTGTCCCACAGGACTATGTTATGCAGAATATAAGTTTTCAGTCACACATAGACCTAAAGAGAAGAGATGGAAAAAGATAGTCCATGCAAGTGGAAACCAAAGGAAGTAGGGGTAACTGTAGTCATCTCAGACAAAAACAGGCTAAAGGGCAAAAACTGTAACAACAGACAAAGGAAGTCCTTATATAATGATGAAAGTATCAGTTCATTAATAAAATAGAACAACTGTAAATACTTGTAAGCCCAACACTGGAGCACCTCAATATACTAAGGACTTGTTCACATAAATCAAGGGGAAAAATATACACCTACACAGTAATAATATGGACATTAATTTCATAGTCTCAGCAATAGATTAATCATATAAAAAATCAATAAGGGGGTGGGAACTGGAAACAAAAATCAATAAGCAATCATTGAACTCAAACTATATATGAGACCACATGAACTTAACAGACACACCATCCATCAGCAACAGAAAATATATTCTTAGGTGCACATGGTCCATTCGTCATGTGTCTTATATTTAAGACTGAAATCATTTCAGGCATCTTTTTCAACCACAGTGATAAGAAACTACAAATTAATTATTAAAGAAAAATGGGATAATTCACTAATATGTGAAGATTAAACTACACGGATGAAATGAAAATAAAAAATAAATAAAAACATCTTCAGAAAATGACAATGGAAATACAAGATCACAAAACTTATGGGAAGCAGATTAAGAACTAAGTTGATAGCAATAAATATCTATATGAAAAAGGAAGAAAGGTCTCAAACAAAATAGCTTTACACCTAGAGGAACTATAAAAGAAGAACAAATTAAGCCCAAAGGAAAGAAATTGTGAGGTTCACAGCAGAAATATAGACGTAATTCAGAGAAGTTGTGTTTGGTTCCAAACCATAGCAATAAAGTCAATGTCACAATATAGTGGGTCACACAATTTTTTGGTTTCCCAGTGCATATGAATATTATATTTATACTATGTTGTAGTCTATTAAGATTGCAATAGTCATCATCATGCTGGTGCACAAGGTTAGCCTTCTATATAAGTTCTCACTCACCTCAGAGCATCTAAACAATAAAGCAAAAATTGTATCTAAAGTGAGAAACATAATCATAGTGGGGACTGCAATACTCCCACTTTCATCAGACAGAAAACCAACATGGCAATGTTGGAGTCAGCTACACATTAGAACAGTTGAACTTTATAGACATAACCAGATCAACCTATCCAAGAGCAGCAAAATATAAGTTCTTCTCAAGACCACAGAGAACATTCACCAGATCACATCACATGTTAGGACCCAAGCAGGACTTTTTTTTAAAAGTCTTTATTGAATTTGTTATAATATTGTTTTTTTTTAATGTCTTGGTTTTGGCCCTGAAACACGTAGAATGTTAGAACCCTGACCAGGGATCGAACTCCTATACCCTGCTTTGGAAGGTGAGGTCCTAATCACTGGGGCACCAGGGAAGTTCCCCAAACAAGTCTTAACAGATTTAACACTGAAATCACATGAAGTTTCTTTTCCCACAGTTATTATATGAAATAAGATGCCAATAACAGCATGAAAGGTGGAAAATTCACAGATATGTGGAGATGAACAACCACTCCAGAACAAACTGTGGTCAAAGAAGAAATCCAAATGGAAACAAAATACCTTGAGATGCAAGCGTGAGTGGGAACACAGCAAACTGAAAGTTACGGGAGTCAGCACAGGCTTTGCTCTAAGAGAGATGGTTCAACAACAAATGAGATTAAGAAAAAAGATTCTAACAATCAATGTAACTTTATACCACAAGAACTAAAAAAAAAAAAAAAATCACACAAAATTCCAAAAAACCCCCAAACCAAACAAAACCAAACCATCCACCCAAAACTAAGGCAAAGGTTAGCAGATACATGGAAATAAGAAAAAAAAAAAAAAAAACAGTGGAAATAAATGAAATAAGGACCAGAAAAGAAGTAGAAACTACCAAGGAACCCATGAGTTGGTTTTTGAAAGATGAACATTCCCCTTGTCTCTGAGCACCTGCAGCAACGTGAGGAGGGAACAGTGACGTCAGACACCTAAGGTTTCTAACCCCACGGCCGCCCTCGTTCCTTTTCCCACCAGAGCGGCGGCATTCCCTCCCCTCAAAGCAGGAAACCCGTCCTGGCCTCACCTCCCAGCTCCTAGTCGCCCCTCTTCCCGCCACCTCAACGGTCTCGTCCTTCAGGCTCAGCCTCCTGGCTCCATCTGCTCAGAGTCACCTCAGGAGACCCCTCAGTCATTGCTGACTCGCTCTCTTCATCTCAAGATGAAATTCACACCTTTTTGTTTGTTTGCTCTTCTCTTCTCTCTCTTCCTGATAAATCGAGAGCTCTTGGAAACAAGAAATACTCTCCCGGCAGATGCAGCGGCCGCCGACGAGCACCGTGGCTCCCGACCCTCTTCGCTTTTCGCAGCGGCTCCTAGTGCTCCAGCATGCTGCTGTGAGGCGCGTCCGAACCAGGCACCACCTCTGCTCTCGCGACAGCTCCGAGAGAGAGGACCTAGACACTTATTCCTGCTCTCGCGACAACTCCTGAGACAGGACCTGGACATTTACTTTAGTTCTCATGACAGCTCCCGGCCGCGGACCTGGGTGCTTGCCTCTCCTCTCGCGTTAGCTCCCTAAATGCGGGCCTGGACACGTGTACCCCTGGTCTCGCGATTGTTCCGGAGTGGCGGGCCTGGACACGTGCCCTGGTCATTGCGTGGAGAGCTACCTCTTGGCACTTGGAACTAGACAAGCGCTTGGACTGTGCGTCCTCCCCTGCATGAGCACACACTTGTACCTGCTCTGTATCCCCGTCCAGCCTCCTTCAGGCTGCGGTGGCCCATCCTGTGGGTGTCCTGAGCCTGGCCCTCCTGATGGGGCTGCTCCATGAATCCCGTTGAACTTTCTTTATTGGCAAAAGCTCGAACTTGAGTCTCCTGCACAGTGAATCCTCATAGGATCCTCCCTGAAACCCCCCTCATTTCTCCCTACATCACGGCTCCCAGTGACTCCTAAGTACATGCAGGTCCCCTCATCCTCTTGCATCTCTCCTCCCACACAATTGGCCCATGATCTCCTTTCTATGGGGCTGAGTATTTATTGGGGTGAGTCATGTGGTCATAGGTACTCTTTGCCGTTTTGTGGGACACACAGAGATCAACCCCACAGAGGAGGTGCCTCCCTGACGCCATCATGACCCAGAATTGCAGAAGGACACACCTGTCCACACACAATCTATGACACCCAACCCCACACAGTCACACATGGGGCACCACTACAGCCAGAGTCAAAAACAAACCCTCAGAAGGTGCCCTTGTGCTGTGAGAGGAACACACATCCCAGTCCTTGTTGACCCCAAGGAGCCTCTTTGCTCCCACAGGTGTCAGGAGACCAGTGTGAGCAGGTCACTCTCTATGTAACACGACAAGCTGGGAAAACCTTTCTTAGAAGAAAACAGAGAACCCATAAAAGCCTTATGTTCCAGCAACTTTTCTGATGACACAGCTCTGCCTTCACAAAAAACAATTTAAAGGCAGTTCTGTCTCTCCTTTGGTTCTGAGCAGTTTCTGCTACAATAGCTTCCTCATATTGTCTTCATTTTCTTTTCTTTTTTTAGTTATGTGAGTAAGAATACTTACAATACAGTGGAAGCAGAAGGAATTAATTCTGTTGTGTTGACAGAGGAGTGTGTAACTCTTCACAGGTGAGCCCTGAAATCAGAGCTGGTGTGTAGCCCAGTGCTGAGGGAATGCCGAGAATGAACTGCTTACAGGCATCGTTGTGAGCTGTGGGCAACGGGACTAACGGAGCCTGGAATAAGGTCCTGGGTGGAGATACACTGAGAAAGGGGGCAGGGGGACTCCTTCCCCTGCAAGCATAGATCTGTGAGGTTTGCTACAACGAGTGGAGTCCTTGTTAACAACAGGGAGGAGCTCAGTGACTGGATCATCCAAGGCTTGGCACACATTCCAGAGACCCCATCCCTCCTCTCTCATCTTTAGAGACTCCGGGGCACAGGGGTCTGTGATGGACCACCCGCCTCTGCTCCCGGCCTGAGACACTCCCGGGCACACAGCCACCCTCCGCCCAGCAGAGCACGGATGTGGATGCTCAAGGGAGGCCGTGTTGCCCTGTCCCGCCCAGTGTGAGTTAAGTCTTAAGTCTCTCTCCTGCTGGAGGCAACGTCTCTCCAGTCTTTGCCCTGAGATTGAACAGAAGGACGCACTCACTGTCTGGTCTTTGCGTCAGAGCTCTGTTCAGGGACGTGTCACTCAGGATGAGCCCCGAGCACCCGAGGTCATGGTTGTAGGGACGGTATTTCTCGCCTTGGTCTCTCCACAGAGATTCCATTATCACGTCACCTGCTGTGTGGGTGACACTGAGTGCATGGGGAGTCTGGGACAAATTTTATCCCCAGTGTAAATCATCATCTTCCTCCTTGGCTGATTAAGGACAACTTTTGCCAATCAATGAAAAGACCCAGATGGGCAGCCAAATAGCTGGCAGAAAACTTTTTCTGTAGTCCCTATGGAAAATGGTAGTTCAGAAACAAGTTGTCATTGGGCGTTATAGGGACACTGAAGGGGCATCAAACTTCTTTTTTTGAAACCACATTACCAACTGGGCTTATTTCTCAAGGCATTTTCTTTATATATCTTTATTTATATATTGGCAGGTATTACAAATTTTATATTGGTAACCATGTTTGAGATTTAATTCACATACCATGTAACTCACCCACTTAAAGTATACAATTCAATGTTCTTAGTTTATTCAGAGTTGTGGTCTTTTTTGTTGTTGTTGTTTAGTTGTTAAGTCATATCTGACTCTTGTGATAACACAGGCTGTAGCCCCCCAGACCCTTCTGTCCATGGGATTTCCCATCAAGAATACTGGAGCAGGTTGTCATTTCCTACTCCAGAGCCTCTTCCCAACCCAGAGATCAAACCCGTATTTCCTGCATTGCAAGTGGATTCTTTATTGCTGAATCACCTGGGAAGCCTGTTGTGGCCTTCACCACACTCAATTTTAGGAAATTTTCATCAACCTGAAAAGAAAGATAGTATCTCTTTATTTTTTTCTTTTTTCAGATTTTTTTTTTGGTTAAACTTATATTTTGTATTAGAATGACTGTGTGGATCACAAAAAACTGTGGAAAATTCTGAAAGAGATGGGAATACCAGACCACCCGACCTGCCTCTTGAGAAACCTGTATGCAGGTCAGGAAGCAACAGTTAAAACTGGACATGAAACAACAGACTGGTTCCAAATAGGAAAAGAAGTATGTCAAGGCTGTATATTGTCACCCTGCTTATTTAACTTACATGCAGAGTACATCATGAGAAACGCTGGGCTGGAAGAAGCACGAGCTAGAATCAAGATTGCCGGGAGAAATATAAATAACCTCAGCTATGCAGATGATACCACCCTTATGGCAGAAAGTGAAGAGGAACTACAGAGCCTCTTGATGAAAGTGAAAGAGGAGAGTGAAAAAGTTGGCTTCAAACTCAACATCAGAAAAGTAAGATCATGGCATCTGGTCCCATCACTTCAAGGCAAACAGATGGGGAAATAATGGAAACAGTGAGAGGCTTTTTTTTTTTTGGGCTCCCAAATCACTGCAGATGGTGACTGCAGCCATGAAGTTAGAAGATTCTTGTTCCTTGGAAGAAAAGCTGTGACCAACATAGACAGCATGTTAAAAAGCAGAGAAATTACTTTGCCAACAAAGGTCCATCTAGTCAAAGCTACGGTCTTTCCAGTAGTCATGTATGGATGTGAGAGTTATACTATAAAGAAAGCTGAGTGCTGAAGAATTGATGCTTTTGAACTGTGCTGTTGGAGAAGACTCTTGAGAGTCCCTTGGACTGCAAGGAGATCCAACAAGTCTATTCTAAAGGAGATCAGTCCTGAGTGTTCATTGGAGGGACTGATGCTGAAGCTGAAACTCCAATACTTTGGCCACCTGATGCGAAGAACTGAATCATTGGTAAAGACCCTGATGCTGGTGAAGATTGAGGGAGGAGGTGAAGGGGATGACAGAGGATGAGATGGTTGGATGGCATCACTGACTCAATGGACATGAGTTTGAACAAGCTCTAGGAGTTGGTGATGGACAGGGAGGCCTGGCGTGCTGCAGTCCATGGGGTCGCAAAGAGTCGACACAACTGAATGATTGAACTGAACTGAAGCCACACCTGCCCACTGATCCAGCCTCACTCTCTCTAAACTCCCAATGGGATTGATGTTGCCTGGGAGGCTTCTCAGAAGAAAGGTTAAAATTAAGGCTAACCAGGTAGGGATGTTCTCAACTCTGGCCTCCACCTGATGGCCTCACATATCTTTGAAAAGCGGGGAAGGTGTAAATGATACCACCTGCTTCAGAGGGCTGAAGATAATCAGATCTTGCCTGAAATGCTCTTACCTGGAGGGCTTTTGCATTATTAGCATCCAGTGAATGTTAGAGCTGGTGGATACTCTTAGGATAGTCAATGGTGGGTGATGGTGATAAGAGTGATGCTGGGCCAAAGTCTCCACAAGTCTCAATGATGATTGTAACGGGGTATCAAGAGACACCTGTGGTGGAAACGTCACCTTTGAAAAAGAAGGAAATTCTGCCACATGCAAAAACATGGGTGGGCCTGGAAGACGTGGTGCTCAGGGAAATAAACCAGCCACAGAAGGAAAAACATTGCATGATTCCACTCCTATGAAGTATCTAAAATAGTCAGACTCATAGAACCAGAATAGAGCAGGCATTTCCAAGGGCTAGGGCAGAGGGAGGAGGATGTTGGGGGTAAATGTTCAGTGGGGTATAAACTGTTGGTTATGGGAGATGAGTTCCAGTGTTTTGCTGTTCAAAATATGCCTATAGTCAACAATACTGTGTCAGACACTTAAATATGTAAGAGTGGGACTTCTCTGGCGGTCTAGTGGTTAAGACTCCACCTTCTGATGCAGAGGTTGTTGGTTCAATCCCTGGTCAGGGAACTAAGATCCCATATGCCAAGGGGTGTGGCCAAAAATTCAATAAATAGGAGGAATCAACCTGCCTGACTTCAGACTCTACTACAAAGCCACAGTCATCAAGACAGTATGGTACTGGCACAAAGACAGAAATATAGATCAATGGAACAAAATAGAAAGCCCAGAGATAAAGCCACAAACCTATGGACACCTTATCTTTGACAAAGGAGGCAAAGATATACAATGGAAAAAAGACAACCTCTTTAACAAGTGGTGCTGGGGAAACTGGTCAACCACTTGTAAAAGAATGAAACTAGAACACTTTCTAACACCATACACAAAAATAAACTCAAAATGGATTAAAGATCTAAATGTAAGACCAGAAACTATAAAACTCCTAGAGGAGAACATAGGCAAAACACTCTCTGACATAAATCACAGCAGGATCCTCTATGACCCACCTCCCAGAATATTGGAAATAAAAGCAAAAATAAACAAATGGGACCTAATGAAACTTAAAAGCTTTTGCACAACAAAGGAAACTATAAGCAAGGTGAAAAGACAGCCCTCAGATTGGGAGAAAATAATAGCAAATGAAGCAACAGACAAAGGATTAATCTCAAAAATATACAAGCAACTCCTGCAGCTCAATTCCAGAAAAATAAATGACCCAATCAAAAAATGGGCCAAAGAACTAAACAGACATTTCTCCAAAGAAGACATACAGATGGCTAACAAACACATGAAAAGATGCTCAACATCATTCATTCTCAGAGAAATGCAAATCAAAACCACAATGAGGTACCATTACACGCCAGTCAGGATGGCTGCTATCCAAGAGTCTACAAGCAATAAATGCTGGAGAGGGTGTGGAGAAAAGGGAACCCTCTTACACTGTTGGTGGGAATGCAAACTAGTACAGCCACTATGGAAAACAGTGTGGAGATTTCTTAAAAAACTGTAAATAGAACTGCCATATGACCCAGCAATCCCACTCCTGGGCATACACACTGAGGAAACCAGATCTGAAAGAGACACATGCACCCCAATGTTCATCGCAGCACTGTTTATAATAGCCAGGACATGGAAGCAACCTAGATTCCTATCAGCAGACAAATGGATAAGGAAGCTGTGGTACATATACACCATGGAATATTACTCAGCCATTAAAAAGAATTCATTTGAATCAGTTCTAATGAGATGGGTGAAACTGGAGCCCATTATACAGAATGAAGTAAGCCAGAAAGATAAAGAACATTACAGCATACTAACACATGTATATGGAATTTAGAAAGATGGTAATGATAACCCTTTATGCAAAACAGAAAAAGAGACACAGATGTACAGAACAGACTTCTGGACCCTGTGGGAGAAGGTGAGGGTGGGATGTTTCGAGAGAACAGCATGTATATTATCTATAGTGAAACAGATCACCAGCCCAGGTGGGATGCATGAGACAAGTGCTCGGGCCTGGTGCACTGGGAAGACCCAGAGGAATTGGGTGGAGAGGGAGGTGGGAGGGGGGATCGGGATGGGGAATACATGTAACTCCATGGCTGATTCATGTCAATGTGTGACAAAACCCACTGCAATGTTGTGAAGTAATTAGCCTCCAACTAATAAAAATAAATGAAAAAAAATAAAATAAAATAAAGGGGGAAACAAAAAAAAAGAAAAATTCAATAAATAATAGATAAACAAAAAACCATTTAAGATTGCAGGTCTCACGTGCAGTGTTCTTATCACAATAGAAACAGATATTTGCAAATTCTAATTCCTGCCGTTTCCATCTAGAGCTAGTTTACTCGGGAATATTCGTTGATTTCCTAATATACGAATGCTTCATCTAGGTGCTGCTATGAAAGTTGAGAGGACACACACCACAGGCTCCCTTGGGAAGCACACAGTGTCGGAGAAGTTAAGACACTCAGGATGAGCAGAAGGTTCCCAACACCAGTCTCCGCATTTTCCATCAACGGTAGGGAGAGAACACTGTTCAGAGAAGCCCAGTGATGAGATGGTAGAAAGAGAACTGTGAACAGCTTCATAGGAATGGATATCCAGGAGCCAGCAACTCCCGAAGCAAGATCATTCACACCTGAGGTGGAAAAACAAGGCCAGTTTCCCATCACCTTCTGAGACTCGTCAATCAAGAGCCACGCCAGCCAATGGGAAGAGAGAGATTTTGTGACCAATCAGGAGCAGGCACAGCCTTTACTCCTCAGTCTCTACAGCTGCTCCAACACGGGTGCCGGTCAGGAGGACCAGGGATCAGACTGGGTGAGGAGGTCTTATCGCTGTTCTTTCTTTTCCTTCATTTTCTACTCAGAGCTTACTGTAGGTCGAGAGGTGCTTAAAGAACAAGAGAGAGGGGTACCAGAAATAGCCAGGTCTCCCCCGCTTTGTTTTGGCAAGGATGAACTAAAGTGAAAAGCATTTAAATTCACAGAGAGGTTGTATATCCAGCACTTTCCCTCTTTAAATCTCCATGTTTCTCAACTTTTTTTTGCTGGTATTTACCTGTTCCCCGCCCCCCCCTCCCCCCACCCAGGTAGTTCCGATTTTTATTTTAACAACACATCTTTAGGCTGACCCTTGCCTACATGAAACAAACAATGCTAGCAAAGCATCACAGACTTCCATTTGTATTCTTATTTCTATTTTAAATTTGAGGATAATTACTTTACAATGTTTGTGGCTTCTGCCATACAACAATCCTCCCTCCCATGGACTGCAGCACACTAGGCTTCCCTGTCCTTCACTATCTCCTGGAGTTTGCTCTAATTCATGTCCCTTGAGTCGGTGATGCCATCCAACCATCTCATCCTCTGTCGCCCCCTTTTCCTTCCGCCCTCAATCTTTCCCAGCATCAAGGTCTTTTACAATGAGTTGGCTGTTTGTGTCAGGTGGCCCAAGTATTGGAACTTCAGCATCAGTCCTTCCAGTGAATATTCAGGGTTGATTTCCTTTAGGACTGACGGGTTTGGTCTCCTTGCAGTCCAGGGAATTTGGTTTAGTATCAGCCACATTTTCAGTTACTAGCACTGAATTCACGTATGTGGTTTTGGAATGTTGAGAAAGGATGGGGGTATTTCCCCACCAAGTGAAGCTGGGAAGATAGATTTTAAACAAGAAATGCATGATACGATATCCACATCTGTTGAGATTTAACTTCATCATGACACCCTTCTTCCCAGGTATCATATCACCTATTGCTTCTTTTTGAGAATTTCCCCCTTTCCCCACAGCTGGAGAAGTCCAGCTCCGCAATCCCATGACAAGATGGCTGAATCTTTTTTTTCTGACTTTGGCCTGTTGTGGTACCTGGAGGAGCTCAAAAAGGAAGAGTTCTGGAAATTTAAGGAGCTCCTCAAGCAAGAACCTCTGAAATTCGAACTCAAGCCCATCCCGTGGACCGAACTAAAGAAGGCTTCACGAGAAAATGTGTCAAAGCTGTTGAGCAAGCATTACCCGGGAAAACTGGCCTGGGATGTGACCCTGAGTCTGTTTCTTCAGATAAGTCGGGCTGATCTCTGGAGGAAGGCTCAGAACGAGATCCGACGTAAGTGTCCTGGAAGGGATGGGGGGCTGGGACCCACGGGGGTGGCTGGTTTACTGGGAGTTTCTAACGAAGGTTGCATCATTACTGAGTTAGCGGCCACGCCTCCATCTGTTGAGAATGTGTTAGGGGTCAGTAGGACCCTTGGAAATATTAGAATTTCATGCCAACTCTGGTCATTCATGGGCCAGAGTGGTTGAATAATGTCCTCAGACCATTAATCTAAGTGTCTTCTCCTCATTTTTCTGTTCCAAGCTGAGTCACTGCTAGTTTAGAAGATCCCCTGGAGAAGGAAATGGCAACCCACTCCAGTATCCTTGCCTGGAGAGTCCCCTGGACAGAGGAGCCTGGCGGGCTACAGTTCATGGGATTGCAAAGAGTCGGACCCGACTGAGTGCCTGAGCACCTGGGGCTTAGTGTCTGTGTCACCAGGACTGCTGAGATGGAATTCCATGATGCTTCTGACCCACCTTCCCCCTTTTTCTTAAAATAATTTTTAAAAAAAAATTATTTTTTTAAATTGAAGGATGATTGCTTGACAGTGCTGTGTTGGTTTCTGCCATATATCAACATGCATCAGCCATAGGTATACACATGGCCCCTTCCTCTTAAGCCTCCCTCCTGCCTCCCACCTCATCCTACCCCTCTAGGTTGTCGCACAGCCCCAGTTTGAGTTCCCTGCTTCACACAGCAAATTCCCACTGGCTGCCTATTTTACACCTGGTAGTGTATATGTTTTCATGCTACTCTCTCCATTTGTTCCACCCTTTTTTTGATTAAATATTTTTTTATTGGAGTAGGGTTGACTTGCAGTGTTGTGTTAGTGTCTGCTGCATAGCAAAGTGACTCAACTGTACATGTACACGGGTCCACTCTTTTTTAGATTCTTTCATATGGGTCACATATTTTTCACCAGACTGGCACAAGAAACTAGCAGAATCCTAAGATGAGGAAATAGACAGCAGATGCCCCTGCTCCCACAGGAAGCACTTTTCATGTGTGATGTTGTTTCATTTTTACCATGACTCTAAGGTTTGCAAATGAGAAAAACGCAGACCTAACAGTGCCCCCTCATATTAAATGACGTTTCCAACAGGGACACAACTGACTCAGGACCAGTTATTTTTGACTCACTGAAGGGCTTTACATCCTCCTCTGGGCGAGTATGCCATTTTCTTTCCCTCAGAGAATAAGATCAGTTGAGTTGTAAATCCTGGCAAACAAAGTGACAAAATACCAGACAAATCGCCCATTAATTTTTTTCTCTTTATATATATATACACACATATATTTAAATTTATTTTTGAGTGAGTGTTTGATCTTAAATTGGAATTCACGAACATGGAAACTCTTCCAATATTTCTTTATATTTTATTTTTCTGCTCTCAAGATTCTCTTTTATCTGTTTTCATGGCTTTATTATGATTTCTTAAAAGGAATTATTGTTGATTTATAATGTTATAATGTTGTGTTAGTTTCAGATGTATAGCCAAGTGATATATAATTTATATTATACATTAAATATATTAGTAATAATTTTTTGTTGTTTCATCGCTAAGTTGTGTCTGACTCTTTGCAACCCCATAGACTGTAGCCCTTCAGGCTCCTCTGTCCATGGGATTTCCCAGCCGAGAAAACTGGAGTGGGTTGCCATTTCTTCCTCCAGGGGATCATCCTGGCATGTAATTTATATATTATGTATTATAATGCACAATATACATAAATATTATATAATAAATAAATTATATAAGGTATATATATTTCACATTATTTTCCCTTATAAGTTATTACAAAATAATGAGTAAAGTCTCCTGTGCTATGCAGTAGGTCCTTGCTGGTTATCTGTTTTATACATGCATGCATGTTCAGTCGTGTCCGACTCTTAGTGACCCCGTGGACCATAGCCTACCAGGCTCCTCTGTCCATGGAATTCCCCAGGCAAGAATACTGGAGTGGGTTGCCATTTCCTTCTCCAGAGGATCTTTCTGACCCAGGGATTGAACTCATGTCTCCTGCATTGGCAGGTGGGTTCTTTGCTGCTGAGCCATCATGGAATCCCTAAATAAATAGCAGTGCTTATGAATTCTTGACTGGGCAGGTAGTGTTCTCCTAGTTTGAAGTGTAATCCCCAGGTGTTCATATTCTGTGTAAAATGTGAGGTAGATTTTTTTTTTTTGGATTATGTTTTTCTCTAGGTCTATGCCCAGCAGTGGGATTTCCCGGTCATATGATAGTCTTATTCCTAGGTTCTTAGGACACATTGGGAGAAGGAGAGGGTGGGATGAATTGAAAGGGGAGTACTGACATGTACACACTACCGTGTGTAAAACAGATAGCTAGTGGTAAGGTGCTGTGTAGCACAAGGAGCTCAGCTTGGTGCTGTGTGATGACCTAGAGTGGTGGGATGAGAGGCGTTGGAGCGAGGCTCAAGAGGAGGGGATGTATGTATACATAAAGCTAATTCACATTGTTGTGCAGCAGAAAATAACGCAACATTATAGAGTAATTACCCCCCAATTAAAAAAAATCCCATAAGCCATAATGGAAAAGAATATTAAAAAAGGATGACTATATAACTGAATCAGTTTGCTGTACAATAGGAATTAAGAACATTGTACATCAACTATACTGAAATAAAAATAAATAAGAAAAAACCCCCCAAAGTTTATGAGCCTGGTCCCCCATGGGCATACATCAGTCTTTGCACATGTGTTTGAGTAAATCCATAGGGTTTGTTCTCAGTACCAAGTATGGGGTGTATTTTTTTTTAAATTGTCTTCTGTCCCTGTTAATTCAGAGAAGATAAACCCGTATAGAAGCCACATGAAGCAGAAATTCCAGGTCCTGTGGGAGAAGGAGCCCTGCCTTCTGGTTCCTGAAGATTTCTACAAAGAGACCACAAAAAGTGAGTATGAACAACTGAATGCTGTCTACCTTGCCACCCTCAAGCCTGGAGAGTTCTCACCTACTGTGATCTTGCACGGTCCTGAAGGGATTGGAAAAACAACCTTTCTGAGAAAAGTGATGCTGGAGTGGGCCAAGGGAAACCTATGGAAGGACAGGTTCTCGTTTGTCTTCTTCCTCACGGGCCGTGAAATGAATGGTGTGACGGACATGAGCCTGGTGGAGCTGCTCTCCAGGGACTGGCCTGAGTCTTCAGAGCCCATTGAAGACATCTTTTCCCAGCCAGAGAGAATCCTCTTTATCTTGGACGGCATGGAGGAACTGAAGTTTGACTTGGATTGCAACACCGACCTCTGTGAAGACTGGGAGCAGCCACATTCCATGCAGGTTGTCCTGCGAAGCCTGCTGCAGAAACAGATGCTCCCAGAATGCTCTCTGCTCCTCGCACTCAGCAAGATGGGGATGAGGAAAACCCACTCCTTGTTGAAGCACATGAAATGCATCTTTCTCTTAGGGTTCTCTGAGCGCCAAAGGAAGCTGTATTTCTCCCATTACTTCCGGGAGAAGGATGCATCCTCGAGAGCCTTCAGTTTTGTGAGGGAGAGGAGCTCACTCTTCATCTTGTGCCAGAGCCCCTTTCTCTGTTGGCTAGTCTGTACTGGCTTGAAGTGTCAGCTGGAGAAGGGAGAAGACCTGGAGCTGGACTCTGAAACCATCACTGCTTTGTACGTGTCTTTCTTCACGAAAGTATTCAAATCAGGAAGTGAGACCTGTCCGTTGAAGCAGAGAAGAGCCTGTCTGAAAAGCCTGTGTACCTTGGCTGCCGAGGGTATGTGGACTCGCACGTTCCTGTTTTGCCCCGGGGACCTCAGGAGGAACGGGGTGTCTGAATCGGACACCTCGATGTGGTTAGATATGAAACTTCTTCACAGGAGTGGTGACTGCCTTGCCTTCATCCATACCTGTATCCAAGAATTTTGTGCCGCCATGTTCTACATGTTCAAACGACCCAAGGGCCCACCTCACTCGGTCATTGGAAATGTGACCCAGCTCATCACCAGGGCTGTGAGCGAACACTGCTCCCACTTGTCCTGGACAGCGGTATTCCTGTTTGTGTTCTCAACTGAAAGGATGACCCACAGGCTGGAGACGTCCTTTGGTTTTCCACTGTCCAAAGAGATAAAGCAGGAAATAACGCAAAGCCTTGACACTTTAAGTCAGTATGACCCGAATAATGTCATGATGAGTTTCCAGGCATTGTTCAATTGTTTGTTTGAGACCCAGGACCCAGAATTTGTAGCCCAAGTGGTGAATTTCTTCAAAGACATTGACATTTATATTGGTACCAAAGAGGAGCTGATAATATGTGCAGCCTGTCTGAGACATTGCCATAGTCTGCAGAAATTTCACCTGTGTATGGAACATGTCTTCCCAGATGAGTCTGGATACATCTCAAAGTAAGTCCATGTATTAATTCCCTCTCTCCTACATGCCATATTTGTGCCAGTCCCAGATGGGCTTCCCTGGTAGCTCAGATGGTAAAGAATTCACCCGTAGGGCAGGATACCCGGGTTTGACCCCTGGGTTGGGAAGATCCCCTGGAGAAGGGAATGGCTACCTACTCCAGTATTCTGGCCTGGGAAATTCAATGGACAGAGGAGCTTGGCGGGCTACAGTTCATGGGGTCGCAAAGAGTCAAACACAACTGAGCGACTAACTCTCACTTTTCACTTTCTTTCCAACCCCCAATGGGTATTTCACAAACCATTGTACTTTTGTACTTAAAAAAACGTGACTTTTGTAGTCAAAGAGACACTGGTTTGAGTCCTTGCACTGCTATTTGCTAGTGTTGTGGCCATGAACTGTGAGTCTTCAGTTTTTCCATCTGTATAAACAAGGGTCAGTGTCTTACTTCATAGGGCCAATGACAGGTTGAAAGGTAAGCAGTTTTTATTGTTGCCAGAACAATGCTTCCCCCCCGCCCCCACAACACACCTCCGTAGCATTTTAGCATATCCTGATAATTCCACTGGGAAGGCACACTGAGAAGATTGTGCCTGATTTCCTCCAGATTTTGCTTATGTGTCTTTTCTCTTTGCTGATTTTATTTATTTTTTAAAAATAAATTTATTTATTTTAATTGGAGGCTGATTACTTTACAATATTGTAGTGGTTTTGCCATCCATTGACATGAATCAGCCATGTGCCCCCCATCCTGACCCTCCCTCCCACCTCCCTCCTCATCCCATCCCTCAGGGTCATCCGAGTGCACTGGCCCTGAGCACCCTGCCTCATGCATCGAACCTGGACTGGTGGTCTATTTCACATATGGTAATATACATGTTTCAGTGCTATTTTCTCAAATCATCCCACCCTCACCTTTTCCCACAGAGTCCAAAAGTTTGTTCTTTACATCTGTGTCTCTTTTTCTCTCTTGCATATAGGGTCATCATTACCATCTTTCTAAATTCCATATATATGTATTAGTGTACTGTATTCACATTTCTCTTCCTGACTTACTTCACTCTGTATAATAGGCTCCAGTGTCATTCACCTCATTAGAACTGACTCAAATACATTCTTTTTAATGGCTGAGTAATATTCCATTGTCTATATGTACCACAGCTTTCTTATCCATTTGTCTGCTGATGGACATCTAGGTTGCTTCCATGTCATGTCTATTGTAAACAGTACTGCGATGAACATTGGGGTACACATGTCTCTTTCAATTCTGGTTTCCTCGGTGTGTATGCCCAGGAGTGGGATTGCTGGGTCATATGGCAGTTCTATTTCCAGTTTTTTAAGGAATCTCCACACTGTTCTCCATAGTGGCTGTACTAGTTTGCATTCCCACCAACAGTGTAAGAGGGTTCCCTTTTCTCCACACCCTCTCCAGCATTTATTGTTTGTAGACTTTTGGATAGCAGCCATTCTGACCGGCGTGAGATGGTACCTCATTGTGGTTTTGATTTGCATTTCTCTGAGAATGAATGATGTTGAGCATCTTTTCATGTGTTTGTTAGCCATCTGTATGTCTTCTTTGGAGAAATGTCTGTTTAGTTCTTTGGCCCAATTTTTGATTGGGTCATTTATTTTTCTGGAACTGAGCTGCAAGTGCTGCTTGTATGTTTTTGAGATTAATTCTTTGTCAGTTGTTTCATTTGCTATTATTTTTTCCCATTCTGAAGGCTGTCTTTTCACCTTGCTTATCGTGTCCTTCATTGTGCAAAAGTTTTTAAGCTTAATTAGGTCCCATTTGTTTATTTTTGCTTTTATTTCCAATATTCTGGGAGGTGGGTCATAGAGGATCCTGCTGTGATTTATGTCAGAGAGGCTTTTGCCTGTGTTTTCCTCTAGGAGTTTTATAGTTTCTGGTCTTACATTTAGATATTTAATCCATTTTGAATTTATTTTTGTGTATGGTGTTAGAAAGTGTTCTAGTTTCATTCTTTTACACATGGTTGACCAGTTTTGCCAGCACCACTTGTTAAAGAGATTGTCTTCTCTCCATTGTATATTCTTGTCTCCTTTGTCAAAGATAAGGTGTCCATAGGTGTGTGGATATATCTCTGGGCTTTCTATTTTGTTCCATTGATCTATATTTCTGTCTTTGTGCCAGTACCATACTGTCTTGATGACTGTAGCTTTGCAGTATAGTCTGAAGTCAGGCAGGTTGATTCCTCCAGTTCCATTCTTCTTTCTCAAGATTGCTTTGGCTATTCAAAGTTTTTTTGTATTTCCATACAAATTATGAAATTATTTATTCTAGTTCTCTGAAAAATACTGTTGGTAGCTTGATAGGGATTGCATTGAATCTATCGATTGCTTTGGGTAGTATACTCATTTTCACTATATTGATTCTTCTGATCCAAGAACATGGTATATTTCTCCATCTATTTGTGTCCTCTTTGATGTCTTTCATCAATGTTTTATAGTTTTCTATATATAGATCTTTTGTTTCTTTAAGTAGATTTATTCCTAAGTATTTTGTTCTTTTCATTACAATGGTGAAAGGAATTGTCTCCTTAATTTCTCTTTCTGTTTTCTCATTGTTAGAGTATAGGAATGAAAGGGGTTTCTGTGTATTAATTTTATATCCCGAAACTTTACTGTATTCATTGATTAGCTCTAGTAATTTTCTGGTGGAGTCTTTAGGGTTTTCTATGTAGAGGATCATGTCATCTGCAAACAGTGAGAGGTTTACTTATTTTCCAATCTGGATTCCTTTTATTTATTTTTTTCTCTGATTTCTGTGGCTAAAACTTCCAAAACTATGTTGAATAGTAGTGATGAGAGTGGGCACCCTTGTCTTGTTTCTGACTTTAGGGGAAATGCTTTCAATTTTTCACCATTGAGGATAATGTTTGCTGTGGGTTTATCATATATGGCTTTTATTATGTTGAAGTATGTTCCTTCTATGACAGATTTCTGGAGGGTTTTTTATCATAAGTGGATGTTGTATTTTGTCAAAGGCTTTCTCTGCATCTATTGAGATAATCATATGGTTTTTATCTTTCAATTTGTTAATGTGGTATATCACATTGATTGATTTGTGAATATTGAAGAATCCTTGCATCCCTGGGCTGATTTTAACTTGCATTCTTTCATCAGGCTCAGGCTCCCAGCTCACACTTTAGCTCTCAAACACATATCCTCTTTCACTGTCATTAAAAAAAAATTAATGTATAATTGAGGGACTTCCCTAGTGGTCTGGTGGTTAAGACTCCATGCTTCCACTGCAGGGGACATGGGTTTGATTCCTGATTGGGGAACTAAGATCCCATATGCTGGGTGACATGGCCAAAAAAAATGTATAATTGACATACAACAATTATATTGGATTCAGGTGTGCAGCATAATTTTCAATATTTGTATATACTGTGAAATGGTCACCACAGTAAGTCTAGTTAATATCTTTCACCATACATGAAAAGTGAAAGTGTTAGTTGCTCATTCATTTCCCATTCTTTGTGACCCCATGGACTGCAGCCTGCCAGGCTCCTCTGGCCCATGGAATTTTCCAAGCAAAAATACTGGGGTGGGTTGCCATTCTGCTCTCCAGGGGATCTTCCTGACCCATGGATTGAACCCAGGTCTCCCGCATTGCAGACAGATTCTTTACCAACTGAGAACCAGTTAACATCTGTCATCATACATAGTTACAGATTATTTTGCCCATAATGAGGACTTTTGTATCTACCCTAATGTTTGTAGCAGCCTTATTAAGGTATGAAAGAATCTAGGTGTCCATCGACAGATGAATGGATAAAGAAGATCTGATATATATACATATGTATACTAATGCATATATATGGAATCTAGAAAGATGGTACCAAAGAATTTATTTGCAGAACAACAATGGAGAAACAGACAATAGAGAACAGCCTTATGGACATGGGGATGGGGAGCAGAAGGTGAGATGTATGGAGAGAGTTACATGGAAACTTATATTACTATGTGTAAAACAGACAGCCAGTTTGTGAATTTGCTGTAGGTCTCAGGGAACTCAAACAGGGTCTCTGTAGCAGCCTAGAGGGGTGAGATGGGGAGGGAGATGGGAGGGAGGTTCAAGAAGGAGGGGACATATGTATACCTATGGTTGATTCATGTTGAGGTTTGACAGAAAACAACCAAATTCTGTAATGCAATTATCTTTTACTTAAAAAATAAATTTAAAAAGATGTGATATAGACAGACAGAATATTACTCAGCCATAAAAATCGACATCTTGCCAATTATGATGGCATGGATGGATCTGCAGGATATTATGCTTAGTGACATAAATCAAAGAAAGATAAGTACTGTACAATTTCACTTATATGTGGAATCAAAGAGATAAAACAAATGAAGAAACATATATAGTAGTGTATACATGTCAATCCCAAATTCCTTATTTATCTCTCCTCCTACCTGTCCTCTTTGGTAGCAGTAAGTTTGTTTTTGAAGTCTGTGAGTCTGTTTCTGTTTTGTAATTAGGTTCATTGGTATTATTTTTATTTTAGATTCTGCATACAAGCAATATCCCATGGTATTTGCCTTCCTCTTGCCTGACTTACTTCACTTACTTTGATAATCTCCAGGTCTATCTATGTTGCTGCAAATGGCATTATTTCATTCTTTTTTAATGGCTGAGTAATATTCCATTGTGTGTGTCTGTGTGTATGTATATACACTACATCTTTATCCATTCATCTGTTGATGAACATTTCGGTTGCTTCCATGTCTTGGTTATTGTAAACAGTGCTGCAGTGAACATAGGAGTGCGTGTATCCTTTTGAATATATCTGGTTTTTTCCAGATGTATGCCCAGGAGTGAGATTGCTAGATTGTATGGCAACTCTGTTTTTGGCTTTATAAAAAAATTAATTTATTTTGGCCTTGCTGGGTCCTTGTTTGCTGCCTGCAGGCTTTCTCTTGTTGTAGTAAGCAGGGGCTCCTTTCCAGTTGCAGTGTGCGGGCTTCCCATTGCAGTGGCTTCTCTTGTTGCAGAGCACTGGCTCTAGAGAATGTGGGCTCAGGAGCACAGACTTAGTAGTCGTGGTGCACGGGCTTAGTTGCCCCAAGGCACGTGATCTTCCCAGATCTGGGATCGAACCTTTGTCTCTTGCATTGGCAGGTGGATTCTTTACCACTGAGCCATCAGGATGGAAGCCCTATTTTTAGCGGTTTAAGGAGTGGGTTGAGTGGAGCCACGGGAGAATCATGGTATTTGTCTTCCCACAGCACCATTGAGAAGCTCACCCTCTGGCGGGATCTGTGCTCAGCATTCACCGCCAGCGAGGACTTCGAGATGCTAAATCTGGAGAACTGTCAGTTCGACGAGCCCTCTCTGGCTGTTCTCTGCAGGACGCTGTCTCAACCCGTCTGTAAACTCCGCAAGTTCGTGTAAGTCGGGTCTTCACCTGTTCTTTAAGTCAATAGCAGAGTGTCATTTTTTTCCCACTTTGGTTTCTTTTAAAAACCCGAGCTACAATCCCATGTGTCGAAAGCAAATTCTGAGCGCTTTCCTTGATTTAAGATGTTTCCCTGAGTGAGACACAAACTGGGCAAACAGGGAGACGTGAAGACTGAATGTGCCCAAGAAGCTGGGTTGCCAGGTTACAGAGCCTGGGTGAGAAAGGACAAATTTTCTTTTTTTCTGCCGTGAGTGGCCCTAGAACCAGACCTTCCTTCCCACGGCATCAGCTCACTATGTGCAGACGATTAGCTGTGGAGTTCATGCTGACTTGGAAAAATATCGTTGTTGTTGCTGTTCAGTTGCTCAGTTGTGTCAGACTCTTTGCGAGCCCATGGACTGTAGCCCTCCAGGCTCCTCTGTCCACGGGATTCTCCAGGCAAGAATACAGGAGTGGGTTGCTGTGCCCTCCTTCGGGGGATCTTCGCGACCCAAGGATTGAACCTGCGTCTCCTGCATTAGCAGGCAGGTTCTTTACCACTGAGCCACCTGGGAAGCCCAGAGAAATCTTCTTTTGTGTCAGAAGCAGAGTTGGCATTTCGGGGAACTTGGTGTTACCTCTGGGTGACACAACTGTGTGTTTTGGTCTAGCGATGTGTTTGTACTGAGGCCCCCATTTCAGTTCCTCTGTTACAGATGTTTTAACTGTGACGTAAAGCTTGCTTGGCGAGCCCAAGAGCGGATAGTCCGGGTAGTTGGTGATGTTTGCTTGGATGCTGGTGGATTGAGAATAGCTGTTTCCCAGGAAAAGGTGGAGGAAGGTGCTGAGGACAGGGGGTAAGAGAGCCTCATGTTCATAAAAGAGAAAAATAGTAAGAATAGCATGGAATGGGAAGTGTGTATAGAACAATTCTTAGGCCCTGAGCTGGTTGCTTTATATGCACCATCTCCTCTGTCTTGTAACCCTTACAACAATTTCATCATGACCTTTTTACAAAACAAATACCAGAAGCATAGAGAAGGTCACAGTAATTCTCTGATGCTTTTCTTTCTATGGTAGAAAGGGTGCTTTTTATGACAACTAAGATGTCAAGGAGAGGAGATGTTTCTCTAATGGAGAGACTGCCTTTATGTACAGAAATGTACTTTTTTCTGTGTAATTTTTTAAATTTAACTTTTATATTATATTGAACTGTAGTTGATTCACAATGTTGTGTTAGTTTCAGGTGCACAGAAAAATTAGTTAAATATATATATATATGTATAGACACACACACACACATACACACATGCATGCATATACCTGTATCTTGGCTTCCCAGGTGGTGCTAGTGGTTAAGAACCTGTGTTCCAATGCAGGAGACATAAGAGACTCAGGTTCCATCCCTGGGTTGGGAAGATCCCTTGAGGAGGGCATGGCAACCCACCCCAGTATTCTTCCCTGGAGAATCCCATGGACCAAGGAGCCTGGCGGGCTATAGTCCACGGAGCCACAAGGAGTTGGACAGGACTGAAGCAACTTAGCACACAGGCACACATACATGTGTCCACTCTTTCAGATTCTTTTCCCATACAGATCATCATACAGTATTGAGGAGAGTTCCCTGTGCTGCATAGTAGGTCCTTGTTGGTTATCTGTTTTCTATACAGGAGTGTGTATGTGCTAATCTCAAACTCCTAATTTATTCCTTCCCCCGACCTTTCCCCTTTGGCAACCATAAGTTTTGTTTTTGAAATCTGTGAGCCTGTTTCTGTTTTGCTAATAAGTTTCTTTGTATCATTTTTTTTTAAGATTCCACATATGAGTGATGTCATATGGTATTTGTCTGACTTACTTCACTGGGTGTGATCTTCTCTAGGCCCATCCATGTTGCTGCAAAGGCATGATTTCATTCTTTTTATGGCTGAGTAATATTCCATTGTGTATATGGCTCACATCTTCTTTATCCATTCATCTGTTGATGGACATTTAGCTTCCTTTCATGTCTTGGATGTTGTGAATAGTGCTGTGAACATTGGGGTACGTGTGCCTTTTCAACTTATGGGTTTCCAGGAGTGGAATTGCTGGATCATATGGTAGCTCTATTTTTAGGTTAAAACCCAAAATCTCCATTCTTTTCTCCTTGTGGCTGTTAACAATTTACATTCCCACCAGCAGTGTAGGAGGACTCCCTTCTCTCCACAGCCTCTCCGGCATTGATAGTTTGCAGATTTTTTGATGATGGCCTTCTCTGACACTTTTGAGTAACTTGATTTGCCTTAGGCCATCCTGTTGTCTTCAACCCTGCAAGCTATCACTTTCAAGCTAAATTTAACTCCTCCTTCAGCTTAAGTGTGGCTTCTTGCTATATGCCAAAACCTATATACCAAGACCACCACAGCTGGGGGTGGTTTTGAGACACAGTGTTTCTCTAACAAATTTGCCATGAAGAGAGAAAAGATCTCTCTCTTGTTTACCCTGATGTCTCCAGCAGCCAGCAAAATGCAGAGCTTTTCAGGTGCTCTTTAAACTGAGGTCGAGTGAATGTATGGATCCTTGCATTCTGGACGTGGTTTATTCATTTCACAGAAAGAAACGGGCTTATAAATGAATTACTCTAGATCCTGCATGGATAGTAAAAAATGGACCTTGTTGCAGTGTTGTTGTTTTATTTCTTCTGTAAGCTCTGTCAAAAATAAAGTAGGGGACTGACTTGCTCATACATTAGTTCAGTGGTTGTTGTTCAGTCACAAAGTCGTGTCCAACTCTTTGAGACCCCATGGACTGCAGCATGCCAGGCTCCCCTGTCCTTCACTATCTCCCAGAGTTTGCTCAAACTTATGTCCATCCAGTTGGTGATGCCATCCATCCATCTCATCCTCTGTCATCCCCTTCTCCTGCCTTCCATCTTTCCCAGCATCAAGGTCTTTTCCAACGAGTCGGCTCTTCGCATCAGGTGGCCAAAGTATTGGAGCGTCAGTTTCAGCATCAGTCCTTCCAATGAATATTCAGGGTTGATTTCCTTTAGGACTGACAGGTTTGATCTTCTTGGACTCTCAAGAGTCTTCTCCAGTATATACAGTTTATTGAAAAACAAGGACTAGTGGTCTTATAATTGAGAGATTGGTTGTTGATTTTAAACGGGGCAGATGACTCTGTAAAGGAGGAGACCAGGTATCTGAGACCACCTGAGTGAAGGTATGAATGAAAATGTGCATGTCCTTCCAAGGACCCTGGGGTTCCAAAATGAGGAAAACAGTTCCTCTTCACAGTGTACACAGAAATGAGTCGTCATCATACCTAGAGTTTTTTTTTTAAAGAACTTTTTATTTTGTGTTGGGGTAGAGCCGATTAACAATGTTGAGGTAGTTTTAGGTGGACAGCAAAGGGACTCAGCCGTACAGAGGCACGTATCCATTCTCCCCCAGGCCCCCACATGACACTGAACAGCGTTCCCTGTGCTCTGTACTAGGCCCTTGGTGGTTATCCATCTTAAGTATAGCAGTGTGTACCTGTCCCTCCCAAAGCCCTTAACTATCCCTTCCCCCCGGCAACCATAAGTCCATTCTCTTAAGTCTGTGACTCTTTCTGTTTTGTAAGTAAGTTCATTTGTATCATTTCTTTTTAGATGCCTCATAGAAGGGATGTCATATGATATTTCTCATTCTCTGACTTACTTCACTCAGTATGACATTTCTTAGGTCCATCCATGTTGCTACAAGTGGCATTATTTCATTTCTTTGTAATGGTTGAGTAACATTCCATTGTTTGTATGGAATGTAACACATCTTCTTTATCCATTCCTCTGTCGGTGGGTGCAATAAATGGTAATTTCTGAACCATCATGATCTATTTGTTTTGTAATCAACCTCCACTATTAAGTTAATTTACTCAAACTTCAGAATATCCAGGAGAAAAGCAAATATTTGAATCCAGTTTTCTCTACGTTAGGAGCCTGGTTCTCTAACCAGGACATATACCATCTCCTTTTAGTTTATTTTTTTTTTTAAAGAAAACTTGAAAAAATTGTCTCCTTTAAAAAAAACCCTTTAAAAATTTTAGACTGCAGTGATCCCTTCCTTGAGGAAGACAGTCTTGTTTGGACATGGGAGGTATTGCCAGATGTAGGAGTGCAAAGAGGCACAAATATGGTGCTTAGCATTTAACATGGGCTAAGTCTGGTTTCCTTATAATATCTGTGGTGGAATGCAGAAGCGGAGGGACTAGGCAGAAACAGGAGACCTCTGAGCACCTGATGTCTGAAGATCCCAGAGAGAATTCATAGGCGGGAATAACCAGAAGACAGCTTCCCAGATGGCATGACTGGTAAAGAACCCGACTGCCAGTGCAGGAGACATAAGAGACATGGGTTCAATCCCTGAGTCAGGAAGGTCATGGCAACCCACTGCAGTATTCTTGCCTGGAGAATCCCATGGACAGAGGAGCCTGGTGGGCTACAGTCCATGGAGCCACAGGGTCAGACACTGAAGTGACTTAACTCACACACACACCAGAAGAGCCAAATTATTGGAAAAAATTCTGAAGCAGGGAAAGATTGAAGACAAAAGGAGAAGAGGGCGGCAGAGGATGAGATGGTTAGATAGCATCACCTACTCAATGGACATGAATTTGAGCAAACTCTGGGAGATAGTAAAGGACAGGGGAGCCTGGCATGCTGCATTCCATGGGGTTGCAAAAGGTTGGACATGACTTAGTGACTGAACAACAACAAACTGGATATTAAAAAAAAAAATTAGGAGCCTAAGCATAAAAAGTAGGAAGAATTGTGTAAGAGGTATCTTGCTTTGGACTTCATTGCATGAGCTACTGTATCTCTTCATCTTTTGTAGGTGTAACTTTGCTTCGAATCTGGCAAATAGCCTAGAATTCTTTAAGGCCATTCTTCATAACCCTCATTTGAAATACCTGAACCTCTATGGCAGCAGCCTCTCCCATATGGATGTCAGGAAGCTGTGCGAGGCGCTGAAACACCCAATGTGCAACATAGAAGAACTCATGTAAGTCTTGGGGTTTTCCTCCGTGATGTAGATTTTTCCCTGTGTGAACTCGGCAGATCCAACACACCTATCTCCTTTCCTGTCGTTGTCTCTCACATGTTTTACCACGTCCATCTCAGTATCAGCGGACCTCCTAATAAGATGAGGATGGATGGGTTCTTAAGCACAAAGCTTCCTCTCAGAAGGTCTGTCCCATCTTTTCTTTTGTGCTCACTTGAGTGACCTCACAGATGCCTTATCTGATTCTCCTTGACTCTCCTCTCAACCAACCCTACCAAAGCCATAACTCCAGTTTCTTTTCCCTTGAAGACAGTCACAGAGAAATGAGAAAATGAGAAAGGTTATGGAAGATCACAAATGTCATCTTGGAATCTGGCAGATAATACCATTGAGGATAGAGGGAAAGTAATTTCCCCCAAATCATTGCTTTCTCTTGAAAATTATCTGGGATGCCTTTAGCCTCATTGGGGGTTTCTAAACAGACTCAGTCTGTTTTTCAGCAGGAAGAACAAAGGGAAGTAGTAGAAATAGCAATAAACAAAAACAACTTGTTAAACTCACCAAGAAGACATACTCTTCTCTCCATCAGTAATATGACTGACGGATCACGTGCACTTGGTTAATTTCACCTGTCAAGATTCATCAGGAGGGAGAGGAAGGGTCCATGCATAAGATTTGTTTGAACATACAGGCTCGCTTTGTTGTTGTTCAGTCGCTAACTCAAGTCCGACTCATTGCGACCCCATGAATTGCAGAACACCAGGCTTCCCTGTCCTTCACTATCTCCCAGAGCTTGCTCAAACTCATGTCCATCCAGTTGGTGATGCCATCCATCCATCTCATCCTCTGTCATCCCCTTCTCCTCCTGCCTTCCATCTTTCCCAGCATCAAGGTCTTTTCCAATGAGTCAGCTCTTTGCATCAAGTGGCCAAAGTGTTGGAGCTTCAGCTTCAGCATCAGGCCTTCCAATGAATATTCAGGGTTGATTTCCTTTAGGACTGACTGGTTTGATCTTGCTGTCCAAGGGACTCTCCAGAGTCTTCTCCAGTACCACAATTTGAAAGCATTTCTAATTTGAGTGGAAAGCAACAGGGATTCTTGTGGAGAATCGCATGATTACCTCTGCTTTTTAAAAAGTCTGGAATTGGCAGGTGCTGGATTAGATGCCCTGATGTGGTTCAGGGCCAGTTGCATAGACACCCTGTAAACATCCCGGCTGCCCCCCACCACCCATTTCTCCCGCAGGCTGGGGAAGTGTGACATCATGGCTGAAGCCTGCAAAGACATCGCCTCTGTTCTCGTCCACAACAAGAAGCTGAAGCTTCTCTCCATGTCAGAGAATGCCCTGAAGGACGATGGGGTGCGGGTGCTGTGTGAGGCCTTGAAGAGCCCAGACTGTGCCCTGGAGGCGCTGCTGTGAGTCAGTGTCGGGGAGGGGAGCCTGGGGGAGACGGCACGCGGACTGCCCCCCACACTGCGGTCCAGCAAAGTGGGCTTGTCCCACAGGGGCGCCTGAGGTTGAATTGTTGAATTCTAGAGACACAAGATGAGCTCTTAGCATCCAGCTTGGGCCCTTGGTTATCATAAAGACGGTTGGTGCTTCTGTAGGTATACTGGGAGCCTGGGGGGGATTCATTTCATTACGTGCAGGTGTGGAGCTTCACATGCCCTCGGTTATCACTGGGCCCCTCCCTCACCCCCAGTGTCCTCACCTCTTTCTTCCTGGAGTTTCTATAAACCAGACTGATTCTTTGTCGGTGGCAATAGAAAGGGTTGTCTATTTACCTGGGGGCGGGGCGGGGGTGCCACAGGAGAAACTTAGTGTTAACGTCAAAAGAATACCTTAGAGTGGGGGACAGGAGCAAGCTTGCCCAAGTGTATGGAAGTGAATAGGTAGTCTAGAAACAAAGCTTGTGTGTGTGTGTGCATGTACACAGGTCTGTATGTGTCTATAGACATAAGTATTACATGCACACACAAAGTGGCATTTACAATAGCAGAAGGCTAGAATATTATTACTGAGATGATTTTTTTTTAGATTATAAAAAAGGTCAATACTAAAATAAATTCCGGGAACTTTAAACATTAAAACCAAACTATTAAAAAAATAAGGGAAAACTCTGAACTATAATGATTAGACCAATAAATATTTAGAGAAGGCATAATTGTAGAGTCATGGAAAATTTGGAGATTGTATTAAGTGACTGTTAAAGTCTTACATTTTTTAAAAACTTTTTATTTTGTATTGGATTATTGCTGATTAGCAATGTTCTGATAGTTTCGGGTGGACAGCAAAGGGACTGAGCCATACATATACATGTATCCGTTCTCCCCCAACACCCCCTCCCATCCAGGCTGCCATATAACATGGAGCAGAGTTCTCCATGCTCTACAGTAGGTCCTTGCTGGTTATCTATTTTAAATACAGCAGTGTGTGCATGTTTGTCCCAAACTCCCTAATTATCCCTTCCAACCTGACCATAGTTCATTCACTAAGTCTGTGAATCTCTTTCTGTTTTGTACATAAGTTCATTTGTATCATTTCTTTTTAGATTCCCCATAAGGGATATCATATGATATATCACTTTCTCTGTCTGTAAAACTTTACATTTTCTTTTTTATTTATTTTTTTCATTTATTTTTATTAGTTGGAGGCTAATTACTTTACAATATTGTAGTGGTTTTTGTCATACACTGACATGAATCAGCCATGGAGTTACATGTATTCCCCATCCCGATCCCCCCCTCCCACCTCCCTCTCCACCCAATTCCTCTGGATCTTCCCAGTGCACCAGGCCCGAGCACTTGTCTCATGCATCCAACCTGGGCTGGTGATCTGTAAAACCTTACATTTTCTTTAAATATCGGAGAAAGCTTATTTCACTGAAGTGAAGTGTTAGTTGCTCAGTCATGTCCAACTCTCTGCAACCCCATGAACTGTAGCCCACCAGGCTCCTCTGTCCATGGGATTCTCCAGGCAAGAATACTGGAGTGGGTTGCCATTCCCTTCTCCAGGGAATCTTCCTGGCCCAGGGGTTGAACCTGTGTCTCCTGCATTGCAGGCAGATTCTTTACTGGCTGAGCAAAATGTTAATTAGCTGTCTATTGTCTGATCTCAAAAAATAAAAGAACTGAAAGGGAAAACCCACCACGAGCGAGTGGCATTTGCTAATCAAAGACTTGTGCATTCCTCCTGCCAGAGGTGCCATCCTGAGATGCCCTGAAGTGGCCAGGCAGGTGATGGGAGGTGGGGGCAGGAGCTGGGGGGGTCATGTGGGCTGGGCAGTGCCTGCCCACATGGGTGGGTTTCTGCCCCTTCCCACCTGCTACCTGCCACTTGACCATCTCCTGTTGGAATTCCAGGTATCTGGCTTATGTACCATTGCTGAAAGTCTGGAATTCTGCGTGAAGTGTCAGCTAAACCAGCTACATACACATGGGACCCATTTAGTCTTTTTTTTTTTTTATATTCAGCCTTGATCTACCTGATTGCAACTTCTATATTTCCCTTTATTTTTTAAATTCCCAACAGTGAGTAGACAAGAATTCATAACCACACATTTAAAAGAATAACATTCTTCAAAGGGAACATGTGAAACAGGATGTCATCTATCTATTATAAATAACCAACACGCTGTGTCACAGAGCACAGACTTTGTCCAAGGTCATCTAGCTGGTGGTGCTCTGACTTGGAGCTGGGATCACAAGATTCCGTCCCCCAGTTTGGGATCCTGTCATCCACATCCTTCTGTGATTCCACCCTTGCTATACATTTTAAAATTTTTTAAAATTTATTTTTGTTCGCTTTGCGTCTTCACGGCTGCACACAGGCTTTCTCTAGTTATGGTGAGCAGTGGCTTCTCTTGTTGCGAGCACAGGCTCTAGGGCACAGGCTCAGTAGTTGCAGCTCACAGCCTTCATTGCTCCGAGGCATGTGGGATCTTCCCGGACCAGGGATCAAACCCATGTCCCCTGCATTGGCAGGTGGATTCCTATCCACTGTACCGTCAGGGAAGTCACCTCTGCTACACATTTTAATCCTCTTATTTTTCTAAGTGACCACAGAGTACAAGAAAGTTTTTACATGTAGTTTCGTGAAAAGATTACCCTGTCGAGCTTATGTGGGCCTCCCAGGTGGCGCAGTAGTGAAGAATCCACCTGCCAATACAGGAGACTCAGTTTTGATCCCTGGGTGAGGAAGACCCCCTGGAGGAGGAAATGTCAACCCACTCCAGTACTCTTGCCTGGGAAATCCTATGGACAGAGGAACCTGAAGGGCTACGGTCCGTGGAGTTGCAAAGAGGAGGACATGATTGAGCGGCTGAACGAGAATATAGAACTTGTGTAGGTTGATGGGTGATGTGTGTGTCTTTGCAGATTGTCACATTGTTGCTTCACCTCTGCAGCCTGTGACTATCTCTCCCAAGTCCTTCTGTGCAACAGATCCCTGACTTTTCTCGACCTGGGGTCAAATGTCCTGAAAGATGAAGGAGTGATAACTTTGTGTGAATCAGTGAAGCACCCGAGCTGCAACCTACAGGAGTTATGGTATGCCTGGCTGGGGTTTGTTTGAATGTCAGTATTTGATTTTTATTTTTGGCTCTTGGCAGCCCGGGAAAGGAACAGAAAGAGAGGAAGAGCATGAAGTCTTCTGAAAGATTAAAAAAAAAAAAAAGCAAGGCTCAATGGTTACCCTACCTGATACTTCTGGGGCTTCCTGGCTGTGGATGTGTTTTTGTTTTTTTTTTTTTACTCTACCTCTTCAAGTTTTTTTTTTTTTAATTGCAGGATAATTGCTTTAAAGTATTGTGGTGGTCTCTGCTATACATCAATGTGAATAAGTCATAACTATATATATAATCTCCTTGCTCTTTAGCCTCCTCCCCTCATCCCACCCGCTTTGGTCATCACAGAGCGCCAGGCTGAGGTCCTTGTGCTGTATAAAGCAGCTTCCCACTAGCTGTCTGATTTATACATGTTGTGCTTGCTTATTGCTCAGTCATGTCCAACTCTTTGCAATTTCATGGACTGTAGCCCGCCAGGCTTCTCTGTCCATGGGGTTTCTCCGGGCAAGAATATTGGAGTGGGTCTCCATGTCCTCCTCCAGGGGGTCTTCCCAACCTAGTGATTAAACCCAGGTCTCCCGCATTGCAGGCAGATTCTTTCCCATCTGAGCCACCAGAAAAGCCCATTTTGTACATGGTAGTGTATATATGTCAATGCTTCTTTGTCAATCACCCTACCATTGTCTTCTTCCCCCACTGTGTCCACCAGGCCATTCTCCATCTGCTTCTCCATTTCTTCTGTGTAAACAGGCTCATCAGTGCTGTTTTTTCTAGATTCCAGAAATATGCATGTATTATGTGATACTCGTTTTCCTCTTTCTGACCTGCTTTACTCTGTGTATCAGGCTCTAGGTTCATCCACCTAATTACAACGGACTCGAATTCATTCCTTTTTATGGCCGAGCAATAGTCCATTGTATATATGTACCACAAATTCTTTAAACATTCATCTGTTTTTTTTAAAAAATGTTCATTATAGTATATTTGCTTTACAATGCTGTGTTAGTTCCCACTGTACGCAGAGTGAGTCAGCTCTGCGTGCACATGTATCCCCGCTTTTGGATTTCCCTCCCACTCAGGTGCCATAGAGCTCTGAGAGGGTCCCTGTGCCGCATGGTGGGTCTTTATTACTTACCTGTTTCATGTATAGTAGTGTGTACATGTCAAGAATTTGAGCGCACTCTGGGAGATAGTGAAGGACAGGGAGGCTTGGTGTGCTGCAGTCCATGGGGACACAAAGACTCAGACGCAACTTTGCGACTAAACAACCACAGCATGTCAGCTATTGACATTTTGGCTGAGATTGCTTTTTCCTGTGGAGGACAACGGTCCAACGCACTGTAGGATGGTGGTAGCTAACCAAAAAAAACGTCCCCAGGCATGTCCTAGTGCCCCCTGGGGGCAGGAAGCAAAAATCATTCCTGCTTGAGAACGTAGACACACATATACACACGCTATACGTATTCCATATGGGTACATAGCAGACATGTATGTGTGTGTAAATGTGCCTATACCTGTGTCCACATGCTTGCATACACAAATACACGTTTATCAGATTTACACGTATGTGTATGTACATGTGTGCCTGTATGTTCTGTATACACACTTGCATACTGTGTGAGTGGGGCACAATACTGTGAGGAGCCATGAGCTTGGAGACAGCAGACACACAGGGGATATCAAATTATGTGAAATATTCAGTGAAGTGAAAAGTGAAGTGAAGTTGCTCAGTCGTGTCTGACTCTTAGTGACCCCATGGACTGCAGCCTACCAGACTTCTTTGTCCACGGGATTTTCCAGGCAAGAGTACTGGAGTGGGGTGCCATCAGTGAAGTCCTTCCCAAAACATGCTGTGTATACAGAGACTTGAAGGAAGTAAGGGGGTAACTCAGCAGATCCTTGGATAAGAGCATTAGTACCAGCAAGAACAGAGGTCCCTGAGGGGTGAGACTGGGCAGGAAGGAGAATGCAGGGAGCCCAGGGTTGGGCAGAGGGCAGAAAGTGGAGGAACTGCATTGTGTCATCTCTATCATCATCATCATCTTTATCATCATTGTCACCATCATCTCATCGTCTCTGGTATCATCTCCATCATCATCATCTTTATCATCATCTTCATTATCGTCTCTATCATCATCATCGTCACCATCATCATCATCTCAGGAACACTTGAGTATTTCTTCCTTTATAGGAATAAGTGAACATAAGTGAAGCCATTACAGATTGGACCTCAGGATCAGATACATTTGTATTTTTTTTCCCTCCAGGTTGATGAATTGCTACTTCTCTTCTGTTTGCTGTGTGGACATCGCTACTGTTCTTATCCACAGTGAAAAACTAAAAACCCTGAAACTAGGGAACAATAAGATATACGATGCTGGTGCCAAACAGTTATGTAAAGCTTTGAAGCATCCTAAGTGTAAATTAGAGAACCTTGGGTGAGTGTCCATGGATGGTGGGAAAGCTTATCTATTTCAAAAAGAAGTAAAGCTGGAGAATGAAAGGGACAAACGGGATGCAAGTTTAAAAACAAGTGTTTCTGAAACAATCTGTTAAATAAAATGCCAGTCATGAAACCAGGGTTTTCTCCAGCTTGCCATGGGCTGACATGCGGGACTTAGTGGTTTCATTTATATATTAATTTTATCTGTTTATTTGGTTGCTCTGAGTTTTCACTGATGTGCATGGGCTTTCTCTGACTGCAGCCAGTGGGGGTGAGTGGGTCCCACTTTCTAGCTGCAGTATGCGGGCTTCTCATTGCAGTGGCTTCTCTTGTGGAGCACAGGCTCCAGGGCACACAGGCATAAGTAGTTGTGGCTCACAGACTTGGTTGCTCCGTGGCATGTGGGATCTTCCTGGACCAGGGATTGAACCCGTGTCTCCTGCATTGGCAGGTGTATTTTTCACCACTGAGCTACCAGGGAAGCCCTGGGACGGGGTGGTTTCTTGCTGGGGTGGGGAACTGAGCTGTCCTGTGCATTGAAGGAGGTTTAGCTGTGGCCTCCCTTCACCCACGGGAGGCTAGCAGGACTCCTCGCATGCGTCCAATGTCTGCAGACACGCTGTGTGCCCCAGGTGAGACCCACCTGCCCAGACTGCAACGTCTCTTCTCAGAGGCGCGGCCTTGGCACCTCCAGGTGGTGGGGATGCCAGCCCACCTTATGCCGGTGTGTCCCCCTGTGCAGGCTGGAGACTTGTGAGCTCAGCCCTGCCTCTTGTGAGGACCTGGCCTCGGCTCTCACCGCCTGCAAATCGCTGACTTGCGTGAACCTGGAATGGATCAGCCTGGACTATGATGGGGCGGCAGTGCTGTGTGGAGCCTTGGTCAGTCTGGAGTGCAGCCTGCAAGTGCTCGGGTGAGTGGATGCTGTTCCCTTGGTGGTGAGTGACCCCCGAGGGAGGTGGGACGGCTGTAGGTTTGTGCAGTCTTGGCACCATTGACATTTGGGCTGGAAACTTTTTGCTGGGGGTGGCTGTCCTGTGCATCACAGGATGTTGGTCAAGCGTCTCTGGTCTCGACCCACTCGTTCCGTTCCCTGGGGCACCTCCTTTGAGACATGATGACCAGAAATACAAACTAGGCACTTCTTGGTGGTCTGGTGATTAGGCTTCTGTGCTTTCATTGCCGTGGCCCAGCTTCAATCCCTGGTCAGGGAACTGAGATCCTGCAAGCCGCATGCCCCTCAACCACCAAGGGAAAAAAAAAAAAAAACTCTTCCAAACTGCTGAGACAAGATTTTAATTGTTCTTACCACCAAAAGAGAGAGATTGTGTGATCTGGTAGAGATGTTAGCTAACGCTCTGATGGTAATCACTTTGCAGTATATAAACATATCAAACCAATGTGTTGCAACCTTAACCTTACACAATGTTGTATGTCAGGTATATCTCAATAAAATTTTAATTAAATTTTAAAAAGAATGCCCATCATATCTATCCCCTGAAATTTTTTTTAAAAGGCTCCTGGTGTTGTCAAATGTCCCCTGATAAGCAGAATCACCCCCAGGCAAGAATGACTCCTTTACTAAAAACACCATCTCCTACTTAATTTGCCCAAAAAAGTGCAACCACAGCTCACAGCCAAGAGGATTTCCATCAAGAACAGAGCAGCGTCTTGACACAGAAGTACATTTCTTGAAGAGCAGCAGTCAATATTGTTTGGAATATTATGTCTTTTTTTTTTCTTTTAAACTTTGTATTTTGTATTGGGGTATAGCCGATTAACAAACGTGCGTTTCAGGTGGACAGCAAAGGGACTCAGCCATACATACGCACGTACCCAGTCTCCCCCAAACCCCCTCCCATCCAGGCTGCCGCATAACATTGAGCAGGGTTCCCTGTGCTCTACCATAGGTCCTTGTTGGTTCTCCATTTTAAATACAGCTGTGTGTCCATGTCCATCCCACACTCCCAAACTCTCCCTTCCCTCCATCCTTCCCCTCTGGCAACCGTAAGTTCGAGGAACATTACGTTTGCATTTAGAGTGTGTGTAGCTGAGTTCCACAGAATGAACATTTGAGTGCCTTCTGTGTACCAAGACTCTGGTGACCTGCAGGGGAGGGACAAATGGTTCACACCCTTCTTTCTCACTGTCCCAGCCTCTAGGAAGGATTTTGTGCGTCCTTTGCACAACTGCCCCAGCAAAGAGTGAAGGGGAACTAGCCATCGGGGTGTAGAGAGGGCAGCAGTCAGGTATCGAGTCAACACAGCTTCTCTTTTTGTATTTTCCCAGCCTGGACAAATCTTCATATGATGAGGAGATTAAGATGATGCTGACGCAGGTGGAAGAGATGAACCGCGACCTCATCATTTCACACCATCTCTGGACCAGTGATGAGGCCAGACTCAGGGGTGTACTTGTCTGACAAGGACACATCCTGGAGTAATCTTCTCACCAAGGTGTACCGCTTTGTCACCTTGGCATCTCCCCTCCTGACGCACCCTGTCCTGTAAATGGTTCATCAGAGCCGGTTGATAATTTTGGAGCTCTTCCTTCACAGTGTTCTAGTGATACGATTGTGGGGTTGACTGTCTGTGCCTATGTCCTCTACCTCCCATTAAAGTTCCTATCCTGCCTTGCAATGTGTAGAAGAAAAAAAAATACATGGGTAAACACTGGGGAAAGCATGACTTGAATTTTCTTACCAGATTTCTTGGGATGTAGGAGGTTGGGGTTGAAGGAACCATGATCGTCTGACACTTCTGACATAGAACTGCTGCTAGGATGTGTCTCTAGATTTTAGAATTTATTCCCTACATCTAACATCCCACCCACACCTTTCACTTTGAGTCTGTCCAAATTTAGTGTTTTTTAAATTTATTTATTTTATTTATTTATTTTTTTTCATTTATTTTTATTAGTTGGAGGCTAATTACTTCATAACATTTCAGTGGGTTTTCTCATACATTAACATGAATTAGCCATGGAGTTACATGTATTCCCCA
>JADEYB020000022.1:47197924-47225110 GCA_015832495.2 Alces alces | reverse complement strand
GTCCTGGAGAGTCCTGAATAATACAGGAATGGTGGGAAAATAACAGAGAGGAGCAGAGAAAGCCAGAGAGAATGAAACAGCAACTGCGCACAAGAATGGAAGCGGAGGAACCAAAGATGAAGACTCCTGAGTTAAGATGCAGATCTTTGCAGGAACTAACCTCCAGTGCAAATAAGAAATGAAAGATCAGTACTAATGATGAGTTGGGGGCTGGGCACCGTCCTCTGAGCCAGGACAGAAACCTCCCGGCTGTGGAGATACAGCCTGCCATGAGGTCAGGGCAGGTCAGGTGTCCACATGGGTCTGTGGCCCCCGTCACTCAGAGCTGACCGACCTTGGGCAAGTTACCTAATGTTTCAGTCCCTTGGTTCTTGCAGAAAAGTGGAGAAGAGAGTAGGACATTCTGTGGAGGGTTCTACCAGGGTTAAATGTGCCAGTGTTTGCACAGAACTAAAATAGCCATGGTAGGAGCTGGCTGAGGAGCCTGGAGAATCCCGTGGACAAGGGAGCCTGGTGGGCTGCTGTCCATAGGGTCGCACAGAGTCGGACACGACTGAAGCGACTGAGCAGCATCAGCAGGAGCTGGCTGAATCTAGGATGAATTGTTAAAATATGCTTCAGATGTATAAGGACATTTTAAAATACCAGATCTGTAACAGGCATGCAGGTTTCTTGTCTGTGCTCATTCATGTCCGAGTCTGAGACCCCATGGACGGTATCCTCCAAGCTCCTCTGTCCGTGGAGTTTTCCAGGCAAGAATACCGGTGTGGGTTGCCATGCCCTCTTCCGGGGGATCTTTCCGGCCCAGGGATCTAACGGGAGTCTCTTGAACTTCCTACATTGTTAGGCTGGATTATTTATGTTGCTATTAAAAATAATAAAGACGCAAAAACTGCGAACTGAACTGTGCTGCCCCCTAGCGGGGCTTGAGGGTAACGTTCCCATTCGCGCTGAGCGGGAACCGCAGGTCTGACTGCGCAGTAAGCAGGACAGTGACCGCGCGTGGGGTCGGAGTTCTCCCGGCGGGGGGCTCCTGGGGACCCCGCGTTCTTGGCGGCACCGCTGGTCCCGCTCCGGGGCCGTGGTCATGCGGACCCCAGGGGTTTCTTTATTCAGACAGCGTGGAGCGGCCTCGTTTAGAAGCCCTGTAACCTCAGCAGTGACGCAAAGTGACCAAGTGGGCAGTTGTGGCCGGAACTGAATCTGTGGGAAGTGACGTTAGGAAATAGCGCAGAGACCTGGGAGAGGAAGGAGGGGATCCGTTCCTGTAACGCGTACGTGGGGGCCCGTCCACGTGTCAGTGATGGCGGTGGGGGTGGGGGTGGGGGTGGGGGTCAGGGAGAATGTATGAGATCGCCCAGGTGTGGATTTCAGAGAGCGCTGGGCGGGCTGACATCGTGCACGAGGAATGGAAGATGAAGCGCTGACTCAGGCAGAGACGGGCGTCTGCTTTCTGCACACCCAAGGCCGGGTCACCCCTTACCCATTCTCACGGTCAGAATGTGTGTTTCAGCTGTGTAATTATTACAGCCAATAACCCCCCAAAGTCTAAGGCCTCTTGATAGGAATTAATTCCTCCCCCAGTAAACAGGTGAAGCTGATTCCGGCTCAGCACGGTGGTGATTTAAAATACTGTGTTATTTTTAAAATGTGAGGGATTATGAGGGAGCCATTAGGGGACGCCTGGCTGTTGGAAAGAAATTTTGCAACTCACAGTTCCCAGGAGGAGGGGGCATGGGTGCCACCCACCAGGGTCACCTGAGGAAGCTCCAGAGACAGAAAGGAGATGGAGTGAGAGGGGATGTGGGCAAGAGTCTTTACTGTGGTTGCCACAAGAAGGAAGGGACAAAAAAAGGTAAGCAGCTTGGGATTGGCTGGTTTAATTATTTCAGCGGGTTGTGGGGTGGAGGAGGTGTTCCTTGTTGGCCTGTACCTGGCTCCGGAGTGTCAAGGGCAGGTGGATAGTGGCCCAGACTGTGGAGGCCTAAAAGAGGTGATGGGGGTGTGGACTCTGGATTGACTGGTTTGTGGTTGATAATTGCTTGGCTGGGTGGTAAAGAATCCCTCTGCCAATGCAGGAGACTCGGGTTCAATTCTTGGGCTGGCAAGGCCCCGTGGAGAAGGCAATGTCAAGCCACTCCAGTATTCCTGCCTGGGAAATCCCATGGACAGAGGAACCTGGCGGGCTACAGCCCATGGAGCTGCAAAAGAGTCTAACAGGACTTTGCAACTCAACGACAACAGTTTGATAATAGCACCAGGAAGAGGATTCCTGCTAAGCAGCAGCTAGGGAAGTAGGGGGCGGGGGAGGAAGAGGGAGGCAGGAGGCCAGAGCAAGTGACTCAGACATATTATTGGCTCATCCAGGAATAGGTGTGTCTAGTTTGAACCTTAAAATTAAAAGTCCAGTTATTTTGCAGGCAAAATGAATTTGTTTAGGAATGGGTGAGGAATTGCAATTCAGGACATTCAAACTGTGCCAAACCAGCATCAAGTCCAGAGAGCAATGGAGAGGAATGTTACTTTATACAGAAAAAATGAGGATGCTTGAAGTGATCTGTTAGAGAAAAGCAAGCTCTGCAGGTGGGATGATTTCTCATTGGCTGGAATGTAGCTGTTTCTCATGGATGGACTGTGGCTGTTGCTGATTGGCTAAAATTTCAGTGTTTCTGATTGGCTCATCTGTGGCTGTATCTCACTGGCTGGACTGTGGCTGTTTCTGATTGGCTAAAAATTCGCTGTTTCTGATGGACTCATCTGTGGCTGTTTTTCACTGGCTGGTCTGTGCTTGTATCTCATTGGCTGGGCTGTGGCTGTTTCTCATTGGCTAAATTTGGCTGTTTCTCATTGGCTTATCTGTGGCTGTTTCTCATTGATTGGACTGTGGCCGTTTCTCATTGGCTAAAATTTCACTGTTTCTGATTGGCTTATCTGTGGCTATTTCTTATTAGCTGAATTTTCACTCTTTCTTATTGCCTGTGCTGTGGCTGTTTCCAAATCATTAAAGGAGTACTTCAAGGCTATATATTGTCACCCCACTTATTTAACTTATATGCAGAGTACATCATGCAAAATGCTGGGCTGGATGAAGCACAAGATGGAATCAAGATTGCTGGGAGAAATATCAATAACCTCAGATATGCAGATGACACCATCCTTATGGCAGGAAGTGAAGAAGAACTAAACAGCCTCTTGATGAAAGTGAAAATGGAGAGTGAAAAAAATTGGCTTAAAACTCAACATTCAAAAAACTAAGATCATGGCACCCTGTCCCATCACTTCATGGCAAATAGATGGGGAAACGATGGAAACAGTGAGAGACTTTATTTTGGGGGCTCCAAAATCACTGTAGATGGTGACTGCAGCCATGAAATTAAAAGACACTTACTCCTTGGAAGAAAAGTTATGACTAACCTAGACATCATATTAAAAAGCTGACACATTACTTTGCCAACAAAGGTCTGTCTAGTCAAAGCTATGGCTTTTCCAGTAGTCATGTATAGATGTGAGAGTTGGACTATAAAGAAAGCTGAGTGCTGAAGAATTGATGCTTTCGAACTGTGGTGTTGGAGAAGACTCTTGAGAGTCCCCTAGACTGCAAGGAGATCCAACCAGTCCATCCTAAAGGAAATCAGTCCAGAATGTTTATTGGAAGGACTGATGCTGAAGCTGAAACTCCAACACTTTGGCCAACTGCTGTGAACAGCTTACTCGTTTGAAAAGACCCTGTTTCTGGGAAAGATTGAAGGTGGGAGAAGGTGACGACAGAGGATGAGATGGTTGGATGGCATCACCAACTAGATGGACATGAGTTTTGAGCAAGCCCTGATAGTTGGTGATGGACAGGGAGGCCTGATGCACTGCAGTCCATGGGGTCACAAAGAGTTGGTTGGACTGAGCAACTGAACTGAACTGTGGATGTTTCTCATTGGTGGGACATTCCCATGTCTAATTGGCTGAAATTTCTCTCTTTTTCATTGGCTGGGCGGTGATGGCTGTTTGTTATTAGCTCATCTGTGGCTGTTTCTCATTGACTGACTGCGGTTGTGACTCATTGGCTGGACATTCGCTGTGTCTCATAGGCTGAAACTCCCTGTTTCTCAATGGCTAGACTGTGGCTGTGTCTCATAGGCTGGACATTCTCTGTGTCTCATAGGCTGAAATTCCCTGTTTCTCATTGGCTGGGCTGTCGCTGTGTCTCATTGGCTGGGCATTCACTGTGTCTCGTAGGCTGAAACTCCCTGTTTCTCATTGGCTAGGCTGTGGCTGGACAGTTGCTGTGTCTCGTAGGCTGAAATTCCCTGTTTCTCATTGGCTGGGCTGTGGCTGTTTCCTATTGGCTGAACTGCTTCTCATTGTCCAGCCAGCCTATTTTTCATTGACTCTGTTGTGGCTGCTTCTCATTGGTGGCTGTTGCTGGACAAGAAGAAAAAAAAAATCATCATTTTTCTGCTGGGTTGTAAAGTAACCATCCTTCTACCCAGGAATGTAAGGTAAGCTGCAGCGGAGGGCAACGGTGAAAGAGCTCTGCCTCGGGGCTTCCCAACTCTGTTTTCAATTCATTTTTACTGTACATATATCACACATGTTAAAGCATCAACTTTACAGAAACCCAGAACAGGACTAATACAAGAGGTACAGGGAGCTGTACTCCACTGCATCCAGGCAGCCAGGCACCACACTCGGTGTGTGCCGCCAAGGTCGCCCAGGGCATCCGCATGCGCCAGCAGAAGGACCAACAGTGAGCATCTCGTGAGGGAGGGCTTGGGGCCAGGCCTGGAAGCAGCTCCGTGCATCCTGCTCACTGTGAACGCCATCCCAGGACACACATAACCGCAAGGAGGCTGGGAGATCGTCTCGCTGGGAGCCCAGGAAGGGAGGACATGTGCTGGGCAGCCACAGTCCTGTCACACGGGCCCACCTGGCCCTATGGGCACCTGCGGGTCACACGGTGGGCATGCTTCTAGTCTCCCCTGCTTCCTACCCGACCTCCTCTTACATGGAGGTTCTAGGGACACAGGAAATAGACTCTCAGGAATTGATTCTTTCACAAGCTAGTGGAAACAGAAGGAAACATCCCTGCAGGATATGCGTAGAATTCAGAGTGAGGCATTCAAGCCCAGAGGAGCCCACGAACAGAGGTGGTGCTGCGGATGGACACCCACTCAGGTAGACAGGAACCAGCTGCTGTGTTACCTTAGCTACTATGTTACCTTAGGTGTAAAAGGGCTCGTTACAGCTGTGACCGAGTTAAGGCTCAGTCTTAAGGTTATTGAAGGGGAGATGACCTTGGATATACTAGGTGGACCCAATGTAATCACCAGGGTTCTTACAAGAGAGAAGCAGGAGGGTCAGAGAGTGAGGAGGTGAGAACGTGACCACAGAAGCAGGAGTCCTAGTCAGAGGGAGGAGCCGAAGATGGAGGAAGGGGCCATGAGCCAGGGAGTGCAGACGGCCCCCAGATGCTGCAAAAGGTAACAGAATGGAGCCTCCCCTGGAGCCTCCAGAAGGAACACAGCCCTGTCCACCCCGGATTTCAGCCTCTTGTAACTGATCTCAGACTTCTGACGTCCTGAACTCTAGGGTAATACACTGCGTTGTTTGGGGCCGCTATGTGAGTGGTAATTTGTTACAGCAGCAGTTGTATGCTTGTTGGGATGAATGGCCTCCAATCCCAAATCTGACGGGCATTAGCCTGGTGAGGGGTGAAGGTCAGGTCAAGGACAGTGTCCTAGGCTGCTGGGGCCTCTCCTGTTTGGGGAATGCATAGCGTCCAGTGGGGATGAACTGGGATGGGGTGGGAGACAGGGGCCTGCCTGTTCCTCGGGGTGGACCTAAAGCCTGAGGGGCCCTCCCTGTGCAGTCATGGCCTCACTAGCTCCCTCAGCCAGCCCACCGTGTCCACGTGTGTGGGTGTCTGCATGAGTGTATGCGTGTGTACAGTGTGTGCATATATGTGTGTGCATACGTGCATTCGGGGGTATGTATGCATGTACACCCTTTACACTGTGCAGGTGTGTTTGGGTACATATGAGTGCGTTTGTGCATGCATGGCTGTGTGCTTGTGAAGGCATGGGAGCTGTATGCCGGTGGGGCAGCTCTGTGCCTTCACCCAGACACAAGTCCCCTCAGACACACTCGGGTCAGAAAACACTGATTGTCTTGTTTTCGTCTTGTTTCCCTCACTGAGTTTTGGGGGACGGTGGAGGCAGAGACTGGGACCTAGAATCTGTGTACCCAGCGCCGCATGAAGGGCTGACGCACTTGGACCTGTGAGAACATTGACTGATGAACAAGGTGAAGTGTGATCCAGAAAACTGGGCATCAGCTACCAGCCACATGAGTGCAGCCCAGATTCAAGATCACCACCCGAACTCTAGGAAGGTTTGTAGAGTCAGCTCAGAAGACAATGAAAACGTATCTCTGGGGGCAGTGGAGGATTCACAGAACACGTCTGGAATCAGCTGAGCAACTGTAGGAACATAATTGGGTCTCTGGAAATAGCCAAGCACCAAAGCTGGGTCTCGGGAAACAAGTGCTACACCTTCTCTCCAAGGAGCTAGTTGACTGCGGGAGGGACCTCATGGATAGTGAATCTCCTAGAAGTTGACTGCGGGTCTCAGGACTCTAGTTCTTGCCTGCAGCAGAATTGACTAGATGACTTTCCAGAAAGGAATGATTCCACAGGAAAACCCTCCCGGTGTCCACTTTAGGCTTTTGCAAGAGTGACTTCCCTTCTGGGCTGCTCAGGCATAACCATCAGCGGTCCCTTCCGTTTGGCTCCCAGACCCCGGTCCCTCTCTCAGCGCGGAGCCGGGCCCGCCGTGGACCTGACCACAAGGGGGCGGTGCGGAGCGGCGGCCAAACCCCCGAGTCTGGGGTCCAGTCTGGCTGCCCTGGGCTGGTTCCTCCCTTCCAATGCCTGTGCCTTTGGACAAGAACCTGCAAGCTCCTTTCCATAGAAAAAGGGGCGGAGGCTCTGAGAAGGTCCGGGAAGTGCCGCCCACGATGGGCTGTCCTGGCATGACTCCATCAGGGTCCCGGTGCAGAGTCATCCAGCCTCGTGGGTGTTGTTCCCGGGGTCCTTAGGAGTCAGAGACACCCCGGTGCCCTGAGCCTGCCAGCCGGTGCTGCACTCTCACAGTCCCTGAGCCAAGCCCGGGAGAGGGCTGCACCCTGATCCCAGCACAGTCCTCCCGACACCCCTCCAGGCGGGGGTCAGCTACTCACCAGCGGAGGAGCAGCACTGAGCGGTGGGGGAGCTGCCGCCTCCAGGGGGTCCTGTGACGGTGGGGGACAGGAGAAGGACTGGTGCTGTGTGGGGCCTGCCCAGGGTCTGTCCCACTCAGCCTGGCGCCCCTCCATCCTGAGCATCCGACCGCGGGCCACCCACGGCCTTCACTCAACCCCGGACAACACCCCGAGACTCCCGAGAAAATGGGGCCAGGGCCAGGCAAGGCGGAGCCCCCCTGCTCCATCGCGCTGGGGTAACACCCTCTGCACCTCCCGGAGCTGTGCCCCGCATCACTGCCCAGACTCTTCATGGTGACCTCCTCTGAGGGGTGTGGTCAGGGTGTGCTGGACGGACCCCGACTCCAGGACACCCTGGGGGCTGACCACACACAGGACATGGACGGCCTCACCCCAAAGGTGCCCTGAAGCACCATCCAGCCCTGGTCAGTGGTCCCCTGGACCTTGTGACTTGCCCGGTGAAGGGTGGACCTCAACACGGGGGCACTCGGCCTGGAGGAGCCACACAGTCTGACCCTTGTCTGGGGGACAAGACAGAGGTTCCCCTGAAGGGGCCTGTCTCCCCCATCTCCGGACGCCCACTCCCCAGCAGCCCAGCAGGGTCGGGTCTGTGCGCCTCCCCGCCCGATGCTGGGGCTCAGTGTCCAGGCCCTCGTGATGTTCAGCTGAGACCAGTCTCAGGGAGCTGAGCCAGGCGTGGAGGTGGGGGCTGCTCTTCATCGCGTTGCGTGAACTTCTCACTGCAGTGGCTTCTTTTGTTGTGGAGCACAAGCTCTAGGGCGCGTGGGCTCAGTAGTTGTGGCGTACAGGCTTTATTTGCTCCGTGGCATGTAGAATGTCTCTCAGGGCCAGGGACCGAACCCATGTCCCCTACATTGGCAGGCGGATTCTTATTCATGGGACCAGCAGGAAGTCCAAGGAATTGTCTTCTGATGGCGGTACTCTGTGGTCAGTCTGATCCTCATATCCTGCCTTATTGAGCTTCCCTCCCTCCTGAACAGTTCTGGCGCCTCCTCTGGGTGGCCCCGGTACCCTCCGGCCTGTATCTGGACACTCCCTCTCTTTGACCCGCCAGGACTCAACCCCAGGGAGGCAGGCTCTGCGGCTGCTGTCCGCGGTGCTGACTGGGATTCGACGGTTGTCTGGTTTCAGCACCACGGTCAGAGTCTATGAAGGCAAGGCAACCTCCACCATTTCCTGCTGTCTCCGTTGGCCAGTTTTCATCAGCTGAGGCCCATCCGTGGTCCTCTTGTGTGTTCTCCACGCAGGAGTCAAACAAAACATCCAACCAGAGCATGCGGGTAAACTGGACAAACACCAGGAGGGCTGTAGTAGTTGACAGTGACTCAAATTCCGTTTGTGACGCATGCACCCCAAAGAGGAATACAGTGCAGAAGCTCATGGTGCTGGCGCTGCGCTCAGCGGCACCGCCGCTGGAGCAGCCAGGGGGGTCATATGATGTTCGTTTTCCTCTACCCCTTCAGATCTGTCTTCTACCAGACCAGGGTCAGCATACCAGATATCTAGGTATGGCCCAAAGATAACAGACTGGGCTCACACCAAAGTAGGTTTCAAAACCCAGATCTGCCTCTCGCTAGCTCTATGTCCTTGGGACCATCGTTATGCCTCCTTGAGGCTCACTTTGCTTTTCTGTGAAATGGCAATAACAATGGTGTCTGCTTCATGGGAAGCAGATGGTCAGAGACTATTACATTGTGTTTCTCATAGGAGGCGAGCAGTTTAGCTAAGAGGCACGGTCTGGAGGCAGGCATCCTGGGATTGTATCAGAGTTCTGACTGATGCTGAAGCTCCAGTACTTTGACCACCTGATGCAAACAGCTGACTCACTGGAAAAGACCCTGATGCTGGGAAAGATTGAAGGCAGGAGGAGAAGGGGGCGACAGAGGCTGAAATGGTTGAATGGCATCACCGACTCAATGGACATGAGTTTGAGTAAACTCTGGGAGAAGTGAAGCACAGGGAAGCCTGGTGTGCTACAGTCCACGGGGTCACAAAGAGTCAGAAACGATTTAGCAACTGAACAACAACGGCCTTTTATTAACTTTGTGACTTAGACAAAGTCATGCCACTACTTTGTCATCTATCAAATGAAGATAATGCCAGGACCCGTTCTTTAGAGTTTTCGTCAGAAACTAAATGCTTTACATGTGATGCATGGAGAAAATGTCTGGCAGGTACTTAGCACTCATTCAAGAAAGTGGGCTGTTATTACTGCTATCACCATCACCATCAACATCAAGCACCAAGACACAGTCTGATAAACTGCTTCTGTTTGGTAATGAGTGCTGCTTTTATGAATTATTCTTAGGATTTTTGTGAGGGTCCTTAAACCTCTGACATTGATGAAGAAACTAAAGCTACAAGCTGAAAAGTGACTTGAAACTGGGGCTCTGATCAAGGCCGTCTGACACCAATGCGTCATCCCACCTGCCAGCATTTAGCAGCAAGGCAGGAAGAACCTTAGGAATCCCCCACCCCCACCCCCAGATGGAAGACCAGGGCTCATGGCACTTTGGCCAGAAGTTTGCACAAATTATCTCTCGGCCCTTCTCTATTTCCTTACCTTTGCCAATTGTGCCCAGATACGCCCTTCCTTCATGGAACCTGCAATGGATCCCAGGAGCTTTTCCTGCTGGCGTTGCAGCTAGGAGGCGGGAACTGCAGACAGTCATTTGGAAATATTGTCGGTTATCCAAACTACGGGGAGGAGGAGCTCTGGTATCCAGCGGGCAGAGCCCTAGGGCCGAGCTGAGCATCCCACAGTGCACAGGACCCTACACCCCACAGAGAATGACCCGGCCTCAGATGCCGGTATCTCTGGGTGTGGAAAGACTGGTCTGTGTGTTTGTAAGAGACCAACACAGAATTGGAAGGTGTATACCCCACACCATTTCACAAGAATTGGACTGGATGCGGTCATCAAATCCTTATTAGTTAGGGTTATTTTTCCTTTCCCCCTTTACAGGAACGGGGGGGGGGTCCCAAGCGGTCCAGTGGTTAGGGCTCTGCAGTGTCACTGCTGAGGGTCTGGGTTCAGTCCTGGCGGGGAACTAAGATCTCACAATCTGTGTGGTGCGGTTCCCTACCATCACCCCAAACCCTTCCTTTCTGTCTTTACAAGGAAGGAGTATCATTTATGTAACTGAAAAGTACATTTACAAAAAAGAAACGAAAATAGCAGTGGGTGTGTCTAAACCAAAGAAACAAAACTGCTTCTGAACTGTAGGGAGGGGGTAGGGGGGTGGGATTGGGGGATTGTAGGCGGCCCTGAGAGAGCGCAGCTGGAAGGAGGGGGCAGCTCCGGAGGCTGCCCGCAGCCCTAGGGCTCCATCTGTGGACTGCGGACATGATCCTGTCTCTCTCTTCCGCCTCTCCGGATTTCTCTCTCTCTGTCCCTCCCTCCCTTGCTCTCAGACTCACCCGGTCTGTCCCCACCCTCCCGGGCTCCCTCCCTTCCCGCTCTGCCTCTAGAAGGAGGCTCTTTCAAAGTCCTTTTGGTTCTTTTAAATACTTCCTGATGGCAAACGGCAAACCCTGGGTCATTCCCCCTGACCATCAGCATCCTCCGCTCGCATCCCTGAACAGCAGGAGAAGTCCCACACTTCCGGTGTAGGTCAGCACACTTCCGGTGTAGGGCAGCGCACTTCCGGTGCAGGTCACAGCACTTCCGGCCTCTGACTCTGCCGGGCCCTTGGTAGAGGGCCCGCCATGCTGAGTCAGTTTCCTCATCCGTTCAGTGGACCTAATGCACAGCTCCTGCCTCGTAGGTTGGTACAAGGCCTAAATGAGAGAACATGGGAGCAGAGCTTGGAACAGAGCCTGCACACCGCAAGGTGTTCCATAGATTTTGTCCTGCAGTTCGACCCCCGGGTCGGGAAGATCCCCTGGAGAAGGGAATGACTACCCCCTCCGGTATTCCTACCTGGAAAGTCCCACGGACAGAGGAGCCTGGCGGGCTGCAGTCCACGGGGTCACAAAGAGTCGGACCCGACTGAGCGACTGACACTTTCACATCTGAACCAGCTTCCCTTCCCTTCCCAGCACAGCTGAACCTCCTCACCCAGGCCGGGGCAAGCAGGGCAGAGCCCCACAAGCACCCCCGCCTACTAGTCCAGACTGCAGCCGCCCCTCCGCCCTCCCTCCTCCTTTGCAAGCGGAGCCCCCACTGGGGAGCTAAACGCTCCTCAGCGGCTCTAGATGGGGCTACTCGATACCTGGACCACTGGCCCAGTGGCGATTTCCTTGTAGAATGAATATGAATACCATTAAAATTTTAGTTCTGGCCCCACTAGCTACGGTTCAAGTGCTGACGGCCACATGTGGCTACTGTACCGGACATGCCCGTCATTCCAGAAGGTTCAGTTCAGTTCAGTCGCTCAGTCGTGTCCGACTCTTTGCGACCCCATGAACTGCACAATGCCAGGCCTCCCTGTCCATCACCAACTCCTGGAGTCCACCCAGACTCATGTCCATTGAGTTGGTAATGCCATCCAACCATCTCATCCTCTGTTGTCCCCTTCTCCTCCTGCCTTCAATCTTTCCCAACATCAGAGTCTTTTCAAATGAGTTAGCTCTTCACATCAGGTGGCCAAAATATTGGAGTTTCAGCTTCAACATCAGTCCTTCCAATGAATACCCAGAACTGATCTTCTTTAGGATGGACTGGTTGGATCTCCTTGCTGTCCAAGAGACTCTCAAGAGTCTTCTCCAACACCACAGTTCATAAGCATTAATTCTTCTGCATTCAGCTTTCTTTATAGTCCAACTCTCACATCCATACATGACTACTGGAAAAACCATAGCCTTGACAAGATGGACCTTTGTTGACAAAGTAATGTCTCTGCTTTTAATATGCTGCCTAGGTTGGTCACAACTTTTCTTCCAAGAAGCAAGCGTCTTTTAATTTCATGGCTGCAATCACCATCTGCAGTGATTTTGGAGCCCCCAAAATAAATTCAACCACTGTTTCCACTGTTTCCCCATCTATTTGCCATGAAGTGATGGGACCGGATGCCATGATCTTAGTTTTCTGAATGTTGAGTTTTAAGCCAACTTTTCCACTCTCCCCTTTCATTTTCATCAAGAGGCTCTTTAGTTCTTCTTTACTTTCTGCCATAAGGGTGGTGTCATCTGCATATCTGAGGTTACTGATATTTCTCCTGGCAATCTTGATTCCAGCTTGTGCTGAAGGTTCTGTGGGACAGATCTCCCCCCCCCCAATGCCCCAACCCCACTCCGAGGTCTTGTCCATAATAGAACCTTCCTCTCCTGTATTTTCTGTCTCTCCTCAGGCTCAGCCTGCCTGAGTTCAAATCCCACCCACACAGCTTTACAGCTGCATGAGCTAAGTTTCCTAAGACAAAACAAAGTGGAAAACCCAATGGGAATAGTAATACCACCCTCCTCTTGCCCATAGAGTTATTCCGAATATTGAGATTATGTAAGGAGAGAGCTTAGAACCACTCCTAAATGATTCCAAGCCTTCCATTAGCATTAGCTGCTATTCTTGTTGTTGTTATGCACTTTCTTCAAGATGCTGAAATAAGTTCATAGCCCCCCTTTAAAATCTGCATGAATGAGTTCAAAAAGAATCTGCCAAGCGGGAAAGAAGTGGTAGCCCAAAGTCACACAGTGAAAGTTCCTCTGAGTGTGTTTAACATCTGTTTCTTTGGTTGCATAGGGTCTTAGCTGTAGCATGTGCAATCTAGCTCCCTGACCAGGAATTGAACCTGGGGCCCCCTGCATTGGGAGCACAGAGTCTCAGCCCCTGGACCACCAGGGAAGCCCCTCCTTTGTGTATTTAAAATGTATTTTCTTAGAGCACCACGTTGATCAGCTCTTCTCAACCAGGGGTGTTATCCCCCTTCCGGGGGCCATTTGGAAACAGTGAGGGGTCTAAATCATGGGGAGGGAGAGCTACTAACATTGGTTCGCGGAGCCCTGGGACCCTGCCAAGCATCCCGCGGTGCACAGGCTGCCCCCACCACAAGCAATGACCCAGCCCCAAATGCCAGTAGCTCCCAGTGCCAAACCACTGGTCTATGAGTAAGAGCTCAACCCAGCTGAATGGTGCATTGTTGCTGTTTAGTCGCTCAGTCATGTGTGACTCTTTGCAACCCCATGGACTGTGGCCCACCAGGCTCCTCTGACCATTCAATTTCCCCGGCAAGAATACTGGAGTGGGTTGCAACTTCCTTCTCCAGGGGATCTTCCCGACCCAGGGATCGAACCTGCGTCTCCTGAATTGGCAGGTGGGTTCTTTACTACTAAGCCAACAGGGAAGCCCCTTGAAAGGTGTATAAAGTGAAGTCGCTAAGTCGTGTCCAACCCAACTCTTTGCCACCCCATGAAGTGAAGCCTGCCAGGCTCCTCCATCCATCGGATTGTCTAGGCAAGAATACTGGAGTGGGTTCTTATTTCCTTCTCCAGGGGATCTTCCAACCCAGGGATGGAACCCAGGGATCTCCTTCACTGAGGCAGACTCTTTACCGTCTGAGCCACCAGGGAAGCCCCTGGAAGGTATATACCTCAAACTAAAATTTCATGGCCTTGACTGGACAAGATCATTAAAACCTTACTGCTGCTGCTGCTGCTAAGTCGCTTCAGTCGTGTCCGACTGTTAGTGACCCCATGGACTGCAGCCCACCAGACTCCTCCGTCCATGGGATTCTCCAGGCAAGAGTATTGGAGTGGGTTGCCATTGCCTTCTCCCAAAACCTTACTAGCTAGCGTTTTTTCCTCTTTTTTCAAGGAGGATGTGTTCAGGTACCCTTTATGTAACTAAAAATTACTTTTTTGAAAAAAGAAACAAAATGGCAAATGTATCCAATCCAAGCAAAGAAACAAAATTCTTTCTCTGACCCCTACCTCTTCCTCTGGATACCCTGTTTCCTTCTCCCTCCTTGGATTCCCAAATTCTCCTCCCTGTCTCCCTCCCCTCCCCTACAGCAAGCTGGCTCCCACCCACCCAACCCCCACGGGCGGTTCTCACTCAGGCCACTGGAGGCCTCTGGCTTGTTATCAAATCCAGTGGAATTTTTTTTTTTTTTTAGATCAGACTTGGTCTGCTTCTGAGCCTTCGGGGAGGGGGTGTGTGTGTCTTCCCAGGCCTTCCACGACCCATCCCCCTCCTCCTTGTCTGATGCTTCCCGGCTCTGGTCCAAGTTCCTCCCCTTTTTATCTCTCAGTGTCACCCTTTACTGCCATTTCATCCCACTTCAATCAGAACCGGCTACATAGTTTTCAGGGTGTGTGGCAAAGGAAGATGGTGGGGTCCCTTGTTCAAAAGGATCAATAGTTTCAAGATAGAGCAAACCATTAAACAAGTACCAGGCCCTGATGGGCATGGAGTCCCCAGGGACTGTACAGGCGCTCCCGTCTGCTCTGGTGGGTCTGACTGCCCTTCCCTCTGCTCTGGGTCAGGGTCTCCTGGGTCTCTTGTCCGCCTGCTCCTCCTCCCAGGATCTCCAGCTTGGTGGTCGCCCCAGCATCCCCTGGGACCTGCCGTCTGAAGGTCCTTGGGGTAGACAGAACCACATCTAAAGATGCCCAGGCACGAATCCCTGAAACCTATGTCTAGGTTGTGTGTGTGTCCTGTTGCTTCAGTCGTGTCTGACTCTTTGCAACTCCATGGATTGTAGCCCACCAGGCTCCTCTGTCCATTCAATTTCCCAGGTAAGAATACTGGAGTGGGTTGCCATTTCCTCCTCCAGGGGATCTTCCCACCCCAGGGAACGAACCTGTGCCTCCTGCACTGCAGCTGTATTCTGTTTTGTTTGTTTGTTTTAGCTACATTAGGCCTTTGTTGCAGCATGTGGACTTTCTCTAGTCTCTGTGAGCAGGGCTGCTCTCTGGTTCAGCTGCCGGGCCTCCCGTCGAGGTGGGAGCTCTAGCAGAGCAGGGTCTGTGGTTCGTGGTCCGCAGTCGTTGCCGTGTGAGGGCGCAGTGCCTGTGGCCGACGGCCTCTGAGCGCAGCCGCAGGGGCTGTGGCTGCAGGCTTAGTCGCTCTGCAGCATGTGGGATCTCCTGCATCAGGAACCGAACCCCTGTCCCCGGCAGGCGGGTTCATGACCACTGAGCCCCTGGGAAGGCGCAGACACCTCAGCAGCATGGACCCTGTACCGGTGACGGAGTGACGCATCAGATCTGCCATCACCATGTATACCTGTTGTCCAGGTGACACTCACGTAATCACGTGAGCCCTGAAAGCGGAGGACCTTCTCTGGCCAGAGGCAGGAGGACGATGGCGCAGGCCTGCGAACCAGGGAGTTTGAAGCCTAAGAGGGACTCAGGCGGAGAGACAGAGTGAACGCAGAAGGACACAGGCAGCCTGTCGCAGCAGGCCGGCCCCCGACGACAGCGTGATAGGTGGAGGAGTTTGTCTTTTGTTTGTCTGCTTGAGGTGATGAGTGTTTTGGAATCAGATAGAGGTGATGTTTGTACGACATTGAGAATATACTGCTGCTGCTAAATCGCTTCAGTCGTGTCCAACTCTGTGCGACCCCATAGATGGCAGCCCACCAGGCTCCCCAGTCCCTGGAGTGGGTTGCCATTTCCTTCTCCATGAGAATATACTAAATCCCTTTAAAATGATGCACTGTAATGTGAGTCCAAACATCAATAGAAAACAACTAACTAAAATGCTGTTGTTATTTAAACATTTATCTTGGGTGACTGCTCTCCCACCCCCACCTTAAATTTTGCCTTGGATGTGAAAGAAAAAAGTGTTAGTCGCTCAGTCGTGTCCGCCTCTTTGCAACTCCATGGACTGTAGCCCGCCAAGCTCATCTCTCCGTGGGATTTTCCAGGCAAGAATACTGGAGTGGGTTGCCGTACCCTCCTCCAGGGGATCTTCCCCACCCAGGCATGGAACCCGGGTCTCCCGCATCGCGGGCGGATTCTTTACCATCTGAGCCACCGTCCCAGCCTGTTCCAGCCCATCCCCCTTCAGGACTGTGAAGTGGATTCTCTGCCCCTTCAAGTTCTGACCCTGTTTTTCCCGCTTAATACCCGACTCAGGACAAATCAGAAGCTCCCCGTGGCTTCCAACCCCGATCTCTCCAGGCAAACCAGGCTCCACCCGGGGCCTCGGGGCCCTGGGCTCCACCTGGCGGCCTGGCCCGCTCCCTCCGCTCCTCGGCCCTGTAAACACGCACTCCTCCTGCTTCGGAAGATTCAGGTCAAGCCACACCCCCTTATCCAGGACCCTCCCTGCTCTTGGCTGCAAAGGTGGCTCAAACGGTGAAGCGTGTGCCTGCAATGTCGGAGACCTGGGTTCGAGCCCTGGGTGGGGAAGATCCCTCTCCAGTATGCTTGCCTGGAGAATCCCCAAGGACAGAGGAGTCAGGTGGGCTACAATCCATGGGGTCGCAAAGAGTCAGACACGACTGCGCGCCTTCTCTCTTTCCCTCCTCTCCAGGCCCACCATCCCAGCTCAAAACCGAGCCGGCCTCCTCCCCGGGGTGGGGTTCTCCCCGCACTCACACCCTGGGGGATCGTCTCCACCCGCCCCCCCCCCCGCCCCGCCCCGTCACCGCTCGGCGCGGGCCCCCAGCGAGGTGACGCCCAGGCCTGGACCTTCAACTCCCCATCGTAGGCAGGGAGCCGCCCTCCTACCGCCGGTCTCACTGCCTGACCTTGTGGGTTTCTCTCTCTTCCAGGCCCCACACTCGCTCCCCCAACCGCTGCAATCTGGAAGAAATTACTCTTTCCAAACAGCCAGACTTCCCCACTTGCAGGAAATTCCAGGCTGGCAGGGGAGGGGCCGGGCTGGGGGGCCGCCCAGTCCATCCAATCCCCCACCCCCTCCGCCGTCCTTCCCCGCGCACATCCAGTCCCGGCCACTTCCCGCCCCCACACTCAGCCTGGCGGGGCCTCCGCTTTCCCGCCGCGGCTTCTTAGTCCTTAAATTCTAGAGGCCAACTTTTTTTTGGGGGGTTGGGGGCAGGGGGGGAATAAGGGAGGCCTGGGAGGGGCCTACTGCCTTAACCCTCTCGGCCCCAGAGGGGCCGAGCTGGACTGCGCGGGGACTCTGCGCCCCTCTGGGCTCCCATCATGGCCCCCGAGAGGGGCTGACGCTTCCGTTCCCGGTGCAGGTAAAGAGGGGACCCGGTGGCAAGATCTGGCGGGCGTGGGGCTCAGACTCCCGAGGCTGGTGGAGGGGAGGCCGGCGGGGTGCGGCGGGGGGGGGGGGGGGGGGGGGGGGGGGGGNGGGGGGGGGGGGGGGGGGGGGGGGGGGGGGGGGGGGGGGGGGGGGGGGGGGGGGGGGGGGGGGGGGGGGGGGGGGGGGGGGGGGGGGGGGTGGGTCTGGGACCCCCTCGGGTCCTGAGGCCGAGGAGGAACTGAACTAGGAGCCAGGGCTCCCGGGACCCAGAAGAGAAGCAGGGGGCGCTGCGGGCCGGCCGCCCGGGTCATGAGTGCCCCTCCAGGTTCCGCCTGACGGGCCCTTCGCAGGTGAGATCCCGCCCGGAGGAAGGCGGAGGGAGGCGCGGGCCTGGGACCAGGAGGCGGAGGCGGGCTCCGAACCGAGAGGAGCGGGCCCCGGGCGGTGCAGGAGCCTGAGAGCGCGCCCGCCCGGTTCGGCGAGGACCGCGAGGTAAGGGGGGCACTGGCAGCCCCGGGGTCCCCAGGCAAGTCCAGAGGGGAGCAGGGCAGACGGCCGAAGGGACGGCGGCCGCTGAAGCCCGGGCCGCAGCCACGTGGCCTCAGGAAGCGCGCTCTGGAGCCCCAAGGGGGTCGGGGTGGGGTCCCGGGTCCCGCCCGCCTGGTCGCCTCTCCCATGGGGCTGAGGACCAGCCAGGCTGGATGTGGGGCGGGCTGGGGCCCGGAGAGGACGGAGCAGAGCCAGCTGTGCGTCCCCACCCCCCCTGCAGCTGGAGCCTCGGCAGGAAAGGGGGGGCGCGTGGAGGCGGGAGGCGGGGCGCGCGGGTCCAGGGTCGCGGCTCCTGCTCTCTACCCGGCCCGAGGTCGTCACACACAACAGCCCCTCTGTGCTGAGTTGGCCCCGCCACCGGCTTTTTCCGAGCACGACCTCATTGCATCAGACACACAAGGGAGATTCGAGCCTTCTATTTCAGGGGACACTGAGGCTCGGGGAAGTGGACGGACTGCTCCCCACACCCCCTCCACCCCACCCCAGCCCACCCCCGGTCACCCCGAGTTCTCAGAACTAGTCAGGAGGAGCGGTGGCTTTCAAAAACAATTTCTAACTGGTTGTTCTTACCTGGAACGTAAAAAAAGAAAAGCAAACAAACAGGGTCAAGGGTGTAGGTCCCTGGCCTTGATATGAAAGCATTATTATTATTTTCCCACGGGTCTGCACGCCCTACCCTTTGGGGACCGTGAGCAATATAATACCCTTCCAACTCTGGAGTTCATCTGCCTGCGATCCAGATTCAGGCCGTATTTGGTGCTGTGTGACCCGCGGCCAGTTACCTCACCTCTCTGTGCCTCAAGCTGTCACCCACGTCTCTAAAAGGAACAGAATAGCAGAGTGCTCCCCGCAGAGAGGGCTGTTTCCATGACTACATGAGTTCCTTCCTGTGCCCGAAGCGCTTGGACCCCTGCCTGGCCCAGGATAAGTGCTTGGGAAACAGCGTCAGCACCGTGAGTACGCTCTAGGACAGCCCCTTGCAAACAGGCATTCCGACTTCCCAGTTTTCAGGGAAGCAAACTGAGGTGTGAGGTTGAGAAAGTTAGTTCCAGGTGTGTTTGGTGTCAAAAAACAAGTTGGTTTCCCGCCCCCCCCCCCCCTTCTGGCTGCATGGCTTATGGGATCTGAGTTCCCTGGATCCAGGATGGGACCCAGGTCGTCCCCAGTGCAAGTGCAGCGTCCGAATGACTGGACCACCAGGGCATTTCCAGAGACCGAGATCTTAAGGAGCTGCTAAGTGCTGGAAAATGCCAGAGCTATCACCCTGTAGAGTGGTGGACGGGAGGAGGGTCAGGTCGGGGGTGGCAGGGAGAGGAAGCGGTGGCGGAGAGCCATGGGGAGGGCCAGTGCCCGGGGCTGCTGTCAGCGGGAGGTGTACCTCTGGGCTCTGGAGGCCCGCAGAGCTGCTTTGTGACCTCGGGCAAGTCACGCACCCTCTCTGAGCCTCTGTTTCCTTCTCTGGGACAGGCGAGGATAATCTAAGGTTGGACCACGGAGCACACAGCATTTTCTGTGTACTGGCTACCATGCCAAGACTTTTCCCGGGGCAATATCTCACCAATTCTTTTTTTTTGGTTGCACTGATTGGCTAACAGGGTCTTAGTTCCCTAAACAGGGACTGAACCAGTGCCCTTGGCAGTGAAACCTCATAGTCCTCACCACCAGACTGCCAGGGAATTCCCCCTCACTCCTTGCAAAGAGACTATGAACTATCCTATGAGTACCATTCCATTTTTGAGATGAGGAAGTGAGGTCAGAAAGGGTAAGTAATTTGGCCAAAGCAAGCCAGCAATGTGCACAGTCAGATCCAAGTCTGGGCAGCTGGCTTTCTGAGTTCTGCTTTTTTCACCTATATAATTCAAGGCAGCTCAGTGAGACGGGGGCGCTGCTAGCTCTGAGACAGAATTTTTTTTTTTTTTAAACTGTGGATTGAGATTCGTTAGTGAGCAGAGGTCAGCGTTAAAAAAGACTAACAGGGAATTCCCTGGTGGTCCAGTGGTTAGGACTCTGGGCTCCCACTGCAGGGGGTGTGGGTTCGATGCCTGGTTGGGGAACTACGGTCCTGCATAGCACAGTCAAAATAATAATAATAATATAGATTAGAATTGAAACTATCTAAGTGCCTAGCATGTGCTCAGTAGTCTCATTTAATAAAATGTTGTTTCCCTTATATACTGGGTGGGGTGGGGAAGGAATGGTGATTGTGTTTCAGATTGCAGTACAATATATTTGTTCACCTGGCTGGAGGTTAGGGAGTTTTGAGAAGCGCTATAGAGGTGGTCAAGCAAGACTGGTTTTTCAAGAGAAATAAATGTAAAGCGTGTGTGTGTGTTTGAGTAGGGGAGTGGACAGCCCTTAGACCACAGCCATCTATAATTACTGCAAATCCTTGGGCTTTAATTTTTCTCCACATTATCGACGGCATTTCTGAGGGTGGTGGTTACTAAAAGGACAATGCTTTGCCTGCTTCAGAGGGTTTCATCAAATCTAAGTTTTGCTCCACACTTTTGTTTGGGGATACCTCTCCCCTCACCCCCACTGCTATCAGTTGGCTGGTGATATTACAAATACAGTTTTCTTTGAGTGTTTCTGTGTGCCCTGCAAGGAAGGTAGTGTTATTTTACCCATTTTCAGATAGCAAACAAGCCAAGTGATCACATCATGTATCTCAGTTCCTACAGCTGGCAAAGGCGGGGCTTCAATTCAAATAGAAATAATGTTTATTATAACAGTGACTGTTAAAACAAAAGTACAAGGTCACCAAAGTCCCTCCCAGAAGTTCCATAAAAACAGCCAAGTTCCAGGATATGGGCAAAGGTTGGCGGACACATCTATTTACCATCAAGTCCACATGCAGTCATGTGGTCACAGGGCACCTGGTTTATAGTTCATGAGCTGCCAGGTTGGAATTTATACCATTGTTGCCATGTTTTGACATAGGAAATTTTGCATTATTATTACTGTTACTCTTAGCAAGAAGTAAGATATTATGTGGCTTATTTCAAAACCAGATAATTCGTCTGTAAAACACTGTGTAAAACGCCGTGGGCGTGGGGGGATGGTCTCAGGGGTAAAGAGTCCACCTACAAATACAGGAGATGCAGGTTTGATCCCTGGGTGGGGAAGATGCCCTGGAGGAGGAAATGGCAACCCACTCCAGGGTTCTTGCCTGGAGAATCCCATGGACAGAGGAGCCTGGCTGACTGCAGTCCATGGGGTTGTAGAGTCGGACACGACTGAGCGTGCATGTGGACACACACACGCACACACACATACATGTGCAACTATACAGATTTCCCAGGCCCACCCTAAACCTCCCAAATTAGAATCCTCAGGCCAGCCTACATTATGACTTTTGTGTGTCCCAGGCAAAGCTTTCATGGACATAATTATATATGTTATAATTATATTTTACGACTGCGTTGGTATAAAGACAAACACAATCCAGACATTTTGAAATAAATCAAAACACAGCATCCCTCGGCTCAGAAAGGGGCTTCTGTACCTTGTGTATTGACAGGGTGGGGGGCTCCCTTCGTCCGAGAGGGTCTCCTCTGCCCTCCTCTGGGCTGTGTGAGCTCTGTGGGCCCGGAAGGTGGCGTCGGAGAAGACCTGCGCCTGTACCCGCCCTGCGCGATCTGGCGGCCAGTGGCCTCAGTTAAAGACCAGAGGTGCAGAAAGGTAATAATAATATATTAAAACTGTGTGCGGGCCTCTAGAAGTGTGGCAGGTGCTGGGCACCATGTCTCTTCCCCTAAAGGACAGGGGCAGCTCTGTCTTAAGGGTGGAGTGATAGTAGCTCAGTCGTGTCCAGCTCTTTGTGACCCCATGGACCTTAGCCTGCCAGGCTCCTCTGTCCACGGAATCCTCCAGGCAAGAATACTGGAGTGGGTTGCCATTCCCTTCTCCAGGTGATCTTCCCGACCCAGGAATCGAACGCGAGTCTGCTGCATTGCAGGCGGATTCTTTACTGTCTGAGCCACCAGGGGAGCCCGTCTTCAGGACAGAGTTTCTGACAAGTTTGGGAAGCAGTCTGCAGGCTTGGTGAAGCATGGTTTGCTCATTCTCTGGAGTATGAAATCCTCAAACGTTAGTTCTAAGTGCAGTTAACATACAGGCAGACCTAAATTTGAGTCTGAGTTTTGAATCAAGCAGCTGCGACCTCGGGCCTCAGTTTTCCCAGCTGTAAAATTGGAGTAACCCTCGTACCCCCCACCACGGTCGTGCTGTGCCTGTCTAGAGCATCCTTTGCACCGCGGGCTAGGTCAGGGCTGGGAACGCGGCAGGCAGGCCTCGGCAGCGGCCCCTGGGGGAGGTCGTGCTAACCCGCCCCTACCCCGCAGATGCCGGTGCTGAAGCAGTTGGGCCCCGCTCAGCCCAAGAAGCGGCCGGAGCGCGGCGCCTTGTCCATCTCCGCGCCGCTCGGCGACTTCCGGCACACGCTGCACGTGGGACGCGGCGGCGACGCCTTCGGGGACACCTCGTTCCTGAGCCGCCACGGCGGCGGGCCGCCCCCCGAGCCCCGGTCGCCGCCCGCGGGGGCCCCGCGCTCCGCGCCGCCGCCCGCAGTGCCGCAGGCCTCGCCGCCCGCCCTCCGCGCGCCTGCGCCCGCTGACCCGCTGCTGTCCTTCCACCTGGATTTGGGCCCCTCCATGCTGGACGCAGTTCTGGGCGTCATGGACGCGGAGCGCCCGGGCGCCGCTGCCGCCAAGCCCGACGTGGACCCCGGCCCCGGGGCGCAGCACCCCCGGGCCCGCTGCCTAGCCAACGCGGACATCGAGCCGGACGACGTCATCGGCCTGTAGGGACCCCCATTCCCTGCGCTCTTACCGCCCAGCGCCCCACTTCTTTCTACATAAACCGACAAGGTCTGTGTCCCGGGTTTCGTCTGTTCACTTTGCACGTGGGGAGCGGTAACGGGACGGAGTGACGGCGTCCCGGCACCCCTAAGAGCCAGGTGTGTCGCGGGGAGGTTCTGGTACCCGCCGGGTGGATGGAGGTAGAAACTCGGATCCTGGTGTAATGGGATGCGGCCCCTTTAAGACGGCTCGGGGCAGGGCCCCGACGTGATCGCTCCCAACGCCAGGTTCTTTCAGCAAAGTGGGCCGCGCGCCGCTGCCAGCCGGACGCGGTCCCGGGCTCGGCCCGACGCCTCCCGGAGGCCGGCCGAGGGCTGTGACCCCGGGAGCTCCTCACCGCCGGTGGATCCCGCCCAGGCGGGCTGCCCTTTACCCCGGGAGCGGCCGCGCAGGAAAAGTGGCCGGGAGGAGGCGTGGACCCCTAGGAAAGGGACGCCCCGAAGCCGACAGGGGTGCCCGGAGTTCGGGCTGAGAAGTTCATGCTGAGCCCGCAGGCGTCCGGTTCTCCCGCGGAGGGCGAGGCCCGAGCGGGGCCTGGAGGGGCGTGGCAGCAGCGCAGATCCTTGGCGGGGGTGGGGGTGGGGGGTAGCCAGGTTCTCCGGGGCGCTAACCCTAGGGGAGCAGAGCGGCGCTGGCTACGCGCCCGGGAGAGGCGGGGCCACATGCGGTAGGGGCGGGGCCGCAACATAACCCGACCGCCCTCAGGTGTCGGGCTTCCCCGGGCTCGGCGCAGGGCGGGCCCGCGCGCGGGGTGCTTTCCAGGTCGGGCCGGGGCCGAAGCCGCGCCGGTGACGTCACGGCGGGCCGGGTAGGGCTGACCCCGCGAGGAGCGGCCCGTGCCCGGCGAGCGCGCCCGCCGTACGCTACGCCTATGGAAGCGGCCGGAGGGCCGGAGCCGCCCGCGGGGCTCCTGGTCGCGGAACCCGCGCCCCCGGCGGCCTGCCGCTTCTTCCTGGAGGGCCGCTGCCGCTTCGGCGCCCGCTGCCGCCAGCCCCACCCCGGGGCGCCGGCGCCGCCGCAGCCTAGAAGCGAGGACGAAGAACAGGCCAAAGCCAAGAAGCCGCCGCTGCGCACGGCTGAGGCCGTCATCCAGCGCATCCGCTGGGACCCGCGCCTCGACCCGGCCGACTTCTCCGTGGGCTACGTGGACCGCTTCCTGGGCGTGCGCGAGGAGCCCTTCCTTTCCTTCTGCTGGGACGAGCCGCTGGCGGCGCTCGGGCCGGGCGTTCTGGCCGTGCCGCAGCACCGGCTGCGCTACTTCCGCTTCCGCGGCCGCCTGGTTTGGGACCGCGCCTCGCGCACCGACCTCGTCTTTGGTTCCGGCTTGGCGGCCGGCCGTGGGCCCACCATCCTGGACGCGCTCGACGGCGAGGACCCGCCCGAAGCCGGAGGCGAGAGCGACGGCGAGGACGCGCGCCGACACGGGGACGCGAACGATGGCGGGGACGCGCACGGAGTTGGAGGTGAGAGCGACGGCGTGGACGTGCACCGGCCCGGGGACGTGCACGACGGCAAAGACCGGGGCGGGGACGCGCACGGGAACGGGGATGCGAGTGACGGCGAAGATGCCGACTCAGTCGGAGATGCGCTCGGCGGTGAGGATACGGACGGGACCGGAGGCGCACTGGACGGCGCAGCTGCCACCCGCCTTGGCACCGATGCGGGGGGACCCGTACAGCCAGCCCAGACGCGACTCCGGGCAGCCTTGGCCTCGGACGGGGGAAGCCCCGAAGCTGGGTGCCTGACGCTGGCAGGCGCATTAGCGAGGACTCCGGAGCGGGAGTCGGCGGACCCTGGAGGCCAAGCTTCCCCGTGGATGGCGCCAGGGAGGGCGCTGCAGCCAGCTGCCGCCGGCGCCAGGTCCGTGGAGACCCGGGGAGGGAAGCCCTCGGAAGACCTCTCTGAGATGGGAACGGAGTGGGGTCCCGGGGTCTGGCCTGTGGACCGAGGAGCGGCCGGGGCCGTGGGCCCTCGCCACCCCCGCCCCACGCACTTTGTGGCGCTCAAGGTTACGGAGCCTGAGCTGCGGGCCCAGGTGGCCAAGGTCCAGGAAGCTCTGGTACGAGATGCACCAGCTTGCGCGGCCTTCACGGTGCCGGCTGAGGCCCTGCACCTGACCCTGGCCCTGCTGAGGCTGGCGGGCCCCGGGGAGGCAGCGGCCGCTGTCACTGCGCTCAGACACGCGCTCTCGGACCCCGGGATTGTGATCCCTCTGAGGCTGAGGTTCGGTCGCCTAGTGCGCCTGGGCTCCCACGTGCTCTGCGCGCCCCCGTCCCCACCGCTGGAGAACCTGGCCCAGAGGCTGAGCCAGAGGCTGGAGGCCGAGGGGTTGAGAGTGCTGCAGCCCCTTGGGGGGATACGGCCCCACCTCACCCTGGCCAAGGTGCCCCCGGGCGCCCACGTCTGCCTCCCCGAGGTCAGCCCGCGGCAGGAGCTGGGGAGCCAGCCCCTGGGGACCCTGTGGCTGTGCCGCGTGGGCAGGGCCGGGGCCACCTACCAGGCCGTGGCCGAGCTCCCCCTGGGAGGTCAGCCCCAGAAATAAGGGCCGGCCCCAGACAGAGACACAGCGGGCACGCGGCCTCTCTCTCTCTCTCTTTAATTTTGGTTTCTCTCAAGCTTCCAAGTGGTGCTCAGCGCTCCAAGGAAAGAATGAAGGAAGGAAAGGGGGGGAGGGGAGAGGGAGGCAGAGGAGGACATCTGCAAGAGAAGCAGCCTGACAGTCCAGCTGTTCGCAACTCATCGCGCCCTCGTTACATGGCAGAAGAGGGAGGGAGACGGAAAAGAAAAGGGGAGGAAGAAAAATAACTTAAATAAACACACACAAAAAGAAAAGAGAAGGAAACATGACGTGAGCTGGTGATCCATGAGGCGGGGAGGGAGGGTAACCGCTTTACCTGTGCTGAACCGAGGGAAGAGTGCGAGGAGGGGAGGACGGGGCGGGGGAGACACGGGGGAGGGGGACACGGAGACAACTCAATACAACTGCAGACGAGGCGGCCCGGCCGGCGAGGTCCCGCGGCGGCCTCCGGAGTCCTCAGTGCGGCGGCGGCGGCGGCTTCTGGGCTCGGGGGCCGAGGGCAGGGCACAGTCTCTACGCGGCTCCCCTCGCCCCAAAAACTGAGGCCCCGGAGGGCTGGCAACAAGAGTCTGTGGAGCGTCGAGCGGGCGGCGGGCGGCGGGCGTGCCCCCGCCGTGGGCGGGCGCGGGCGGAGCGGCCTGTCTTCTTGCCCTGCCCCCCCGGCATGGGACGGGCCAGGGTGCTGGGTCGGTACCGGAGTACGAGCTCGAGAGAGAGAGAGAAAAAACACTGAGACAGCATTAGTGGAGGGCCAGACGGACAGACCAGCCTACAGACCATGCCCCCGGCCCTCCGCTGCCCACCCCGCCCTTCCCCAGCCCGACCCTCTGAGGCCAAAAATAAAAACGTAGAAAAATCTCTGTACAGACTCCCCGGTGGGAAAACGGGGGCAGGGATGAGGGCTCTTCCTGGAGCCCTCTCCCCACGAATTAATTTACACCCCAAGTCCATGGCTCAAAGACAAGATCTGCAGCCCGGCCCCCGGCCCCCCGCCCCCGCGGCGCTGGTGCTCAGAAGGCCGGCAGCTGCGCCAAGCTGAGGCGGCAGTCGATGCTGGAGTTGTCCGGGCCCGTGTAGGCCAGGCCCAGGGGCTCCAGGAAGGCCCGGCAGGCGGCCTCGCCCTCGAAGGCCAACTCGGCCTGCAGGTAGGAGATGGGCAGCGCTGGGCGGAAGCTACGGAGACAAGAGGAGAAGGTGATGAGGCGGCGGTGGAGTTGGGAGGGCCCCACGGGCAGGGAGGGCGCGCCCCCGTGCGGGCGCCCGAGAGGCTTCTTCAGCGCGTTACCTGCCAGCCCCACTCCCACCCACAGCCTCCCCACCTCAGCGGCTCGGGGGGGCCCGGGGTGGGGTCGGGGCCCCAGCCCCGGCTGCGCCCCCCCTCGCCCTCACTTACCTGAGCGGGGGACAGGAGGAGGGGGTGGGAGGGAAGGGCCAGCTGGCTCCTCTGCTGGCTGGGGGCCTGCACAGACCCTCACAAGAGGGTCCACCGCGGCCGGGGGGAGGGCGGGGGATGGGCAGGGGGTGGTTGCTGACCCTATCTGGGGACCACCCCTCCTGCTTGCCTCACCCTGGTCAGAGGAGGCTGGGCCTGTGCGGGCCAGCAGCCCTGTGCGTGCGCCCTCTCAGCAGCGGGCCCTCCCAGTTGAACGCACCTAGGAGCACGGCTCCAGGGCACGGCCACTGAGGGCGCACTGGTGGGGGACAGGGGAGCCCTCCTGCCTGGCTGTCTGCGGGACTGGCCCTGGGACGGGGGGCGGTCTCTGCCAAAGACGCGGGCCCCTTCAGACACAGGCCCCTCGGTGCTCCGGGCGGGCAGCAGCCACGCC
>JADEYB020000022.1:47182351-47197849 GCA_015832495.2 Alces alces | reverse complement strand
CCCCCCCCCCCCCCCGCCTGTCCTTCCGTGGCCCCACCCTCTGCCTCACCTGTCACCGAGCCTGACCCACAATGCGGCCCACAAGGAGCCTCCTGACCTCCAGGGGGTGTCCGTCCCCACCCAGGCCGCGCCCCGGGACTCCCAAGGCCCCGGGGCCTCTAAGCAGGGCTTGGCAGCCTGTCACCTCCGGAGGTGGCCCTGCCGGGGGTGATCTGGGCACCGCGTGGAGCTCAGCACATCGCCGGCCTCCAGCCCCAGAAGCCAGGCGACCCCGGCTGTGACGAAAGAAGGGGTGTCCTGAGCCCACCTGGGGCGCCTCCCTCCTGACAGATGCGAGCACACTGTCACCCAGGGCAGAGAGCACCCTCTGGGGGCCGTCAGGCCTTGCTTTCCCGTGACACCCGGCCCTACACTCATCTTAGCCCTCACGAGGGCGCGAGGCCCAGTCCCTGGGCCCACAGGCGCCGAGGGCGGGGCCGGCTCTGGGGGCTGCCCCACGGGGGCGCTCAGCCTCAGGAAGGCCGGGGAGGTGGGAGGCCTCGAAGGGGGCTTGGACAAGGGGTCGATGCTGGGGGGTGCGGTGCAGGCTGCCATGAGCAGAGAGCGGCAGGAGGGCAGGGGACAGCTGTGCAGAGGGGGCGGGTCCAGACGAGGGCGGAGCGCACAGGTGGGGGAGGAGACAGGGTGGCCTCGGGCGGGGCCTGAGGCCGGGTTGGGGCGGAGGGGCGGAGGGCCAGGGTGGAGATCAGCTTTACATACGTTTTGATCATTGCCTTGAGCGCAGCCTTGCGCTCCCGGTCTGCAAACTTGTCCACGAGGTAGCCAGACATGCAGGGCGCGTGAGCGTAGAGCCGGAAGAAGCGGTGGTAGTTGCCCAGAGCCCAGGCGGCCCTGAGCGCCAGCGCGTGGGCCACGCAAGGGTCGGCCTTCAGCTCCCGGGTCAGGTACGCCAGCTCCGTGGTGATGTCTGCGGCCAGAGACACGGGGTCAGGGGGTGGGGGGCCGTGTCAGGGGCCCGGGGCCGCGGTCCCGCGGGGCTGCACCTCACCTCCTGAGTTCTTAGTGAAGATGTAATAGAGGATCCGGTAGGCGGTGAACTCGCCCACGTTGCCCGGGAGGTTCTCGCCGTACAGCGACTTGAGCTGCGTCTGGCACTGGTTGAACTCTTCGTGGTCCCCCTGGAGGGCAGGGAGTGAGGGGGCAGAGTGAGGCCCGCACGGCGGGAAGCCCGGGCGGGGTGGGGCCTGGCGCGCCCCTCACCTTCTCCAGGGCGATGCGCGCGTGGGTCTCGTACACCTCTACCGTGAACTCGGTGCGCACACCCTGCACCTGGAGGTGAGGGAGCGGGCGTCACAGCAGAGCCAGGCATCACGCATTGGCCCCTCCCCGGTCCCCTCCCGGCCCCCGCCTCACCGTGAGGTCCTGCCGGATGGACTTCATCTGTTCGCAGGCAAAGGCGTAGTCCTGCTTCTCCTTCCAGTGGGACTTGACCATGCACAGCGACTTCTTCAGAACCTGGGACAGGTGAAGTAAGGTTCAGTGTGACCTGGGCAGGACCAGCCGGAAGAGCTAAAACCTGCCGGGGGCCCACGGACTTGAGTCCCAAAGTGGGGGCTCCAACGTAGACCCTCAGTGACTGCCTGTCAACATTAGAAACGAGGACCCCAAACACTAAGAGCGCTCCCAGCCTCAGCCTCCCGCACCTGTGCACCCTGGGAGGGCCTCGGGGATGCACCAGGTCTCACAGGCACCGGCCTGGGACATGGGCCGCCGCCGCCGCCTCAGTAGGGACGGAGGCTTGGGGCCGGCCCTGCCTCCCGGACTCGTCTCTCAAGCCCCTGCCCGTCACCGGCCCTGCCTCCCCGAGGCGCCGCCCCCACGCCAGGCACTCACTGGCACCGGGCGCACGGTGGACGGGTCGGGAGCACAGGTGAGGCGCAGGTAGTGCTTGGTGATGTCCAGGCAGGTGCCCACGATCTGCAGCTCCTGCCAGTCGGGGTCGGCTGCGCCGCCCTCCAGGCTGCCCACCTGCAGCACCAGGGGCCCCAGGCGCAGGCGGCGCGAGTGTCCGTGCTGGAAGCGCGCCGCCCGCTTCTGCTTCTTCAGCTCGCGCTCCGGCTCCTCGCACTCCAGGGCCGCCAGCTTCTTGCGGCTGCGCTTGGTGGGCCCCAGGTCGTGCCTGGGGGAGGCGGTTCGGGGCATGAGGGGGCGTGGCACTGCCCTCTCCGACGCTCCCGAGACACAGCCCTCTTCCTTCCAGGACCCCCGAACCGGCCCCTCCTGCTGTCAGCCCAAGGCTCACCTCTTGCCCCGCTGTGCCCGGCCCCGGCCCCGGTCCATGTGGGCCCCCCGGCCTCCCCGGCCCTTCGGGGGTGGGTTCCTGCGGCCCACAGGGTGACACTCATTGCCTGAGCAGGAACTCTCGGAATCCGAGTGCGAGTCGCTGCCGGAGGGAGGGGTGGGAAGGTGAGGCCTGGCCCGGCCCCCGGCCCGCTCCCCCCGCCCCGCCTGGGGATCCCCGCACCTGCGGCGGAAGTGGCGGGTGGGGGAGCGGGAGGAGGAGCGGGAGCGGGAGTCGGTGCTGGAGGAGGAGCTGTGGTCCTTCATGAAGACGTTGCGGTTGCCGAACTTGGCGAAGCTGCTGCCCCGGGCTCGGCCGGCACCTCCAGCCCCCGGTGTCCCTCGCTGGGACTGGGCACCCCCACCCCTGGTCGCGGAGGCTGCCCCCCTGGGAGGATGGAGGGTGCTGGGCGCCTCCCACCGCTTCTTCTTTGGGCTCTCGGCCACAGGCTCCCGAGTCAGCCTGAGGACACAGCAGAGCAGAGCGTCACAGCCTGGCACCCCCCCGCCCCGGAGATGCGCTCAGGAGGAGAGGCACCTCCCCAGGCATCAGACGCGGCTAACGCGGTGCAGAAAGGGGAGGTACTCCGAGCTGCTGAATAACATGTCCCCCAGCTCGCACCCCCAGGGATTCCGGCCCCAGCCAACTGCCCCTCCGGTACCCAACCCTCCTGCCCACCTCTCTGCGGGGCTCCCTTCAGCCCCGGCCCCCTGTGTCTCCGCCACTGCCGACTCACCCGGGCAGGGGCTCCCGGCTCCAGTCGATGGTGTAGGCCGAGCCGTCCTGTAGCCGCGCCTGCAGCACCTCCTTGAGCAGCTTCTCAGTGCGGTCCTTGTCCTCCTCCGACTCGCAGGCCGTGAAGCAGCGCTCCACGTACTCCTTCATGTCCTGCGGCCAGTCGTCCGGCTTCCCAGACAGGTTCCCCCTGGCGGAGGGCGGGCATGCACAGCCGTTTGGGGAGCAGCCCCCACACCTGGGCCAGGACCTCGTCAGCCCCCCTCGTAACACCCAGGGAGCCCACGAGAGGGAGGGAGCACCGTCTACTTTCTCAGGGACGGGGCGGGTGGTCACCTGTGGTTCTGGGCTTTCTCAGGGTTGGGCTGGGGGCCGAAGCCGCTGTGCTGGCCCTCTGTGGTGGAGCTGAAGTTCTGGTTTGTGACAGGAAAGGGCCGTTTCTGGATGTTGAACTTGAGTCCCCCAGTCCCAGGAGCTGCTGTGAGGGCAGGAAAAGCTGGGTCAGCTGGCCCCGCCCCTCGGAGCCGGCACCTGGGCTCGGGAATCCCGCCCCCTCCCCGAGCAGCCACACCCACAGCCTGGGCGGTCCCAACAGCAGAAGTGAGGTCAGAGCGCCCGCGAGAGGACCCGCCCTGCGCCCCCGCTCCCCACGCCGAGGCGCTCACGCTTCATGCGGTTCCACAGCTGCTGGCCCTTCTTGGGCTTGGCGGGCTCACTGTAGGCGTGCTGCCCGTAGGCCTGACCCGACGCGGGTCCCGCCTGGCTGTGCTGGGCGGCGGGGGCCGTCCCAGGCTGGGGGCCGCTGCTCAGAGGGTGGGCACCGTGCGGGGGGTTGGCGGGCTGGGGGGGCTGGGCCGCAGGCATCTGCTGAGGGGGCGCCTGGTAGGGCATGCCTTCGTCCATGCCAGGGACGGGGGGCTGTGGAGGAAGCGGGCGCTGAGGGCGGAGAGGGCACTCCGGGCCGGCCCTCGCTCCGGTTTTCACCGTCGCGTCCCTCAGTATGCAGCTCAGAGCGACCTCAGAGCGACCCTCGGTGCGGACTCAGCTACCACAGCCACCCTGCTGACCGCCAAGGGGCCCGGGCTCTGCCGCGGGCTGCTTGCCCAAGGCTCTGAGCTGCCCGCATTTACAACACTGCAGTCCCCTCTCTCTGAGAGCTGCCCCGATGGCAGGTGACCCTAAACACATTAATGCTCTCTGTTCCTTTCTCAAGCTGGGTGGCAGATGGAAGTCCATTCGTTTTACTTTTTGAAATATGTTACATCTTTCTTTCTATGTCGTTCACGTTAAAAATAAAGAATATGATGATTGCTGTTCCAGGTACCATATAAGTGTCCAGAAAGGAATAATGGGGTTTAAAATCTTTTCAGCAAGACTATTCCACATGAAGTAATCCTAAGTCCTGCTTCCCAGTCTACCAGCTCGACTTCAGCAAGTGTGGATGGCATAAACCATCCCCCCCCCGGGCAGCGCCCCCCCCCCCCCAGCGGTGACTGCCTGGGCACAGGTCACATGCTGTCAGGACGCACTCGTGGTGCGCACACACGTAGGGGCCCTCCCACCAGACCCAGGCCCACGCACCGCCCCAGCCCGGGCTCCACCTCCCTCCCACCACACCCAGCCTGGACAGCCCCAGGGCTGGGCAGGGCCTTACCTGGCTCAGAGGCCCTTGGTGCTGCGGCGCAGCTGAGCCATAGGAGCTGGCCATGCTGTACTGGGAGGGGGAGCCGTAGCTCTGGTACACGCTCTGCCGGGGGAAGAAAGAAGGGGTCAGCCACAGGCCCTCTCCTTCCAGGGAGGGGGGCCTGGCCCTGGCCCTGCTCTCTCCCAGCCCTCAGCGGCAATCCGCCACTGACCTGTCACCCCTCCCCTCTCTACCTCATAAATGCACCAGACTGACTCATGCTACAGGTTAGCAGGCAAGATGAAAACCTCCCTCTGTCCCACGTTTCACCGTGTTCAACAGCTATCTACTGAGCGCTACCCTGTCTAAACACTACAACAGAACAACCATACGCACAGAAACCCAGTGCCGATGAAGTCAGCTGCAGACACTAACACTCCCCCAGTAAGCGAAGAAAGGAGGCCAAGCAGAGAAGCTGAGTGGCAGGCAGGGTGGGTGCTCTGGGCAGCCCTCCGCAAGGAGCGTAGGGACGAGGAAGAGGGCAGGGAGTCGGGTGCGTGGAGACGGAGGGGGCTCTGTGGCAGCTTGAGCACTGTTTGGGGCGGAGCCAGGGGAGGGTCCTGCTGCCGCCACCCCGCTGGGGTCGGCCGCCCGGCGGGCACTCACCACCGGGTAGTAGTAGCTGTAGGGGTAGGCGTAGTTGTACTGCTGGTACCACTGGTAGTACTGCTGCTGCTGCAGGGCCGAGGCCTCCGCCTGCGACACATACTGCGGGCAGAGGGGCGGGCTGAGGGCTGCGCGCGGGAGCCCCACGTCCCGGGAGTTCACTGCTCAGGGACGGGGCCGGTCCGCACCTCTCCACGGAGAGCCACCCTCAGCCATCCCACCCAGGCCCCCTCCCTCCTCAGGCTGGCCCTAGACTCCTCGAGGAGACAGACCGAGCATCCCCACTCAAGGGCTCCGGGAGCATCTTCAGAGCACCCTGCCCTGGTGATCCCAGAGGACGCCACTGTGCTCCCGCCCCGCTCAGGGCTCCCAGTCCCGAGGGGACTTCTCTCACCTGTGCACTGGCCACAGGCCCATTGCTGCTGGCCTTGGCGGAGCTGCCGGCGGCTCCCGCTTTGCTGATGCTGGCCAGGGCCTGGCGGGCCTTCTCCCACTCCGGGTTCTCGTGCATGGGAGTCTCCATGCCGTTCTCTCTGCCTGCCCCGGCCACCATGCTGTACTGAGAGGACCTGCAGGAAGAGCACGTGGAGTCAGCCCCGGCTCCCACCACGGACACTGGGCAGGATGGAGGCCAGCAAACGCCAGGGCTGGAATCCCACAGCCTCAGAGTCTAAGCTGAGATGTGCTGACAGTGCCTGCTCACAGCTCTCCGCGAGCCATGAAGGCCACTGCCTACCTAAGGTGCTTCACCAGACGCCTGCTACATACAGCTGTTAACCGTCAAACAAAAAGATGCCCAGTGTCCACAGAACTTAAGACCTGGGGCCAAGCAGGCCTAAATGTTTTAGGAATCCACAAGTTGTGTCTGATACCACCTCAGTCAGAAAGTTAATCACCACACTGTTTTGGAAAAAATAAGGAACAAAAAAAATAATAAACTGAGTATGAAGTGTTAGAGGCTGCCCCTTTAATCACAGCTGATGGACCGAGTCATCAGTGTTTTGTGACTCAAGCACTGTACTGTGAACGATGAAAGCTCACACAAGCGCCTCACCCCCAGCCCAAGCACAGGGACCACAGCATCACGCCCCACTATGCTTCGTGAGGGCCCACCCAGAGCCCAGCACTGGGCCTCGCTTCCTCTCACCGCCCCCCGCGCCCATGCCATCCCTCCAGCCCCACTGACCAATCTGTGCTGCGCTGATCACCCACGTTGGCCGCCATCTGCACCCTGGGACGTAAGGGGTGGACCTCGGGAGCCAGAATGCTTTTTCACTGTCTGTAAGGCAAAAAACGAAATTAGGGAGAATCAAGAAGGAGCATGTCACAAACCAGCAAAGAGAACCAGATGACTCACAAGAAGCCAGAGAAGGAAGTAGCCAGTGGGGTAAACAGCCTGAAGAGAATAAATAAATGGGCTACAGTTCCAGGGAAAGACCCTGGCCGCCCCCTGCAGTGCTCTAGATGAAAATGAAGGATCTGAAAGCAAAAAAGTTGAAAGAAATTTCCCAAAGAGAAAAAGAAGGATCTGAAACCCAAATGAAGAAAGGGAAAGGTTCAAGGGAAACCATAAGACAGATTGGAGGCGGGTCGGAGGGCGGGTGGGGGGACCTCAGGCAAGGGGTACGGAGGAAGCGCTAATGAACAAGGTCTGAGTGAAGCTTAAGGCTGGGAAAGACTTCTGAAAAAAAGCCTGTAAAGAGGGATGTGTTTGAGGGAGTCTTGAGAGAAGAGGAGAAAACACTGGAGAACGGAGAAACCTGGAAGGAAATGGGGATTTCTGCAAGTTACTCCTGGAGCCAGAAGAAGGCAAAGAGAAGAGCCCTGAAGTAAAGAAATGAGTTCTTAGAAAACTCTTAAAGAGACTAATTACCGGAAGGTCCCCTAAGGAAAGAGAAAACTCTTATACGGGAGGTTACTAGAAACAGCAGTAGGTCGGGAGAAGAGCCATCAAATCCTCTTGGCTGGGGGTCTGGACAGAAAGTTTTGCGGGTGCCCGAAAAGACCCCTAACATTGTTAGGGACTTAAGAGCGGGAGGGAGAGGACTGCAAGAAAGTGAAGGAGCGCCCTGGGGGCGAAGACTGGGTGGGAGGGACCCAGACTCGAGGGGATAACTGAGAAGGATGGGTGTGCCCCAAAGCAGGTTCCACAGGGGAACCCGGAAGTCCTACAAGTGGGGTGACAGGAACAGGAGTCTGGAGCCGGGAAAAGTCCTAAAGGAGAAAGGGTCTCAGAGATGAGACGGAACGGGAGTGAGCGAAAGGGTGGGGGGCGCGGAGGTCAGCGGTCCTGAGAGGTTGGGGAGGGTTGAAGGGGACCCCAAGACAGGAAGACTTAGGGTAAGGTCTGGTGCAACTCGGGAGGGAGGTTTCCGGGCAGGTCTGAAGGGAAGGAAGGAGACGCGGATGCGAGCGGGGCACCTGGCCGTCCCACGAGCCCAGGGAAAGCAAACGAGGACGCCGGGAGGAGGAACAGCCAGCCCGGATCCCGATCCCAGCCATCGGCCCCGGAGCCACCGCCCCGGCCGCGCCGCGCCTGCGCACCACGTCCCGGAGAGCGCGGAGAGGCGGCAAAGTAAGAGCAAGGGGGCCCGTCGCCCAGGGCAACGCGATCCTCCGGTGGAATCGCCGGGTCAATGGGAGTTGAAGGGGTGCTCGGGGCCCAGGAATTCTGAGCGCGGGGGCGGGGAGCGGCGCCCAAGGGCGCAGGCGCGAGGGTGCGCGGCCGTCCGCCCCACTCCCCACGCGCAGGCGCACTGGCCCGCGCCCCCGCCACACCCTGTCGTCGCTCGCGCGCGGCGTCCGTTGGTGCGACGGCCACCAAGGCCTCGGGGGCCGCGGGGCGGAAGGCCAGAAGGAAACGCCGTCTCCGCCCGCCCGCTCGGCCGCCCCCACTCGGCACACCCACCTCGGCCGTACGACCCCGGGACTCGTCAGCAGCGGTTCCAAGCGACGGCAACACGGCTCCGCGACTGCCCTCGACCTGGCTGGCTCCTGTCTTTAAGTTTCGACGTCCGGACCGCGGCGTCTTGACGTCACACCGATGCTTCGCCCCGCCTCCCGTCACCGCGGGGAGCCAATAGACGCCGCGAACTTGGTTAGAACCTGCCCTCCTGTGACGCAACCACGGGGAGGGGACAAGCGTTTTACGACAAGGCGGAAGCAGGGCTGTGGACGGTGGCCCTGAGGGGACACGCTCGGTAGAGGGCTCGGGCCCCGCGCCCTCCCGTGCATCCTCGTTTTGGCCCAGCTGGTGGCAGCCATTACTATTTCTAGGTGTAAATCGGTGTGCTGAGTAGTTCTGAGAGTCCTCACCGCGCAGTGATGTGGGACGATGGACCCAGAGAAGGCCTGAGAACAGCCTCCGGCCGGAAAGAGGAACTTCCTAGGAGATGAAACTGGAAGGGTGCACCCGGCCGAGGCTACGAAGTGTGCAAACACAGGGGCGGGAAGCAGGCGTAGCTTGGGGATTGCGGCGGTGGCTCTGGTGGAACAGAAGTGAGGGGTCCTGGCGTCAAGAAAGGTCTGTAGGGAGGGGGGATCGGAATGGGGAATACATGTAAATCCATGGCTGATTCATGTCAATGTATGACAAATACCACTACAATATTGTAATTAGCCTCCAACTAATAAAAATAAATGGAAAAAAAAAAAAAAAGAAAGGTCTGTAGATGTTTGCAGGTAGCAGGTCCTGAAAGGCCATCCTTGTCCGGCTGAAGAATTGGGACCCTTCCGTTTAAAGAGGGCTTTCCCGGTGGCGCTACTGGTAAAGAACCTGCCTGCCAATGCAGGCGACACAAGAGACACAGGTTTGATTCCTGGGTCAGGGAAGATCCCCTGGAGGAAGGCATGGTGACCCACTCCAGTAGTCTTGCCTGGAGAATCCCATGGACAGAGGACGCCAGAGAGCTGCAGTCCATGGTAGACTGTTTCAAAGAGTCGGACACGACTGAAACGACTTGACACACACACGCACAATTTTAAAAGGCCTGTCTAGATTCCTTGCAAGTAATCTTTTCAGTAATCCTGTTCCCACCCACGATTCTGAATGATAGAATTATCCACTGCAGTTCACGGACGGGTCACTGTAGTTGCAGTAGGTGGTATTTACAAAGCAGCGATTTCTTTCCGATTTTCTATTCTTAAAAACTTTTCTGTTGATAATTGCGTGTCATTTTGTTAGTATTAGCACAGTTGATCTTTTTATCCCTTCACTTTTTAAATTAAACTTTTCATTTTAGAGCAATTTTAGGCTTACAGTAAATGTTGCAAAGATAATTCACAGTCCTGCCTACTCTACAGTTTCCCTGCAATGCTGTAGTATGTTTGTTAAAACTAAGACACCAACGTTGGCACAATATTGTTAACTGCAGACTTTGTTTGAATTTCACCACTTTGCCCAGAGAATGAAAATAGATTTAACTTTTGTTAAAGTTAGACCAAAATGGTTTTTTTCCTTGATTAGGACTGCATCCTGCAGGCTCCTCTGTCCATGGAATTCTCCAGGCACAAATACCAGAGAAAGTAGCCATTCCCTTCTCCAGTGGGGAGCAAACCTGGGTCTCCTGCATTACAGGGAGTCTCTTAACCATCTGAGCCACCAGACTTCCCAGTTAATTATGACTCCCAGGAAATCAAGCAGGGTGAATCTCAGAGTACTCTGTGAATGTGCGACACATCCAGGGGCATTGGCTTCTGAACACAGACTGAGAGGCACTAGAGGGCAGCATTTGCGAGCAAAGCGGCTAGAAGAGCCTCCAGGTCAACCCCTCAACAGGGCACCAAACGGCTCACAGTCATGAGAGTGACCTGCGGGTGGACCCTGGTGTCCCTCTTTGGAAACCATGGTCCATTTCTCTTTCCCAGCTTCAGGCCCACACGTCAAGGGCTTTCTTGACCATTCCTTGCAGTGCACAAGATGGAAATGATTAGCAAGCATTGAGCAGTCCCCCCATGGCAGGACCCACATTGGGCATCTGGTGCTCTGTGTCAACAGGCCTTGACCTGAAACCCTTTGGGCTTTTTTCAAGAGAGAACATTTGGTTTCTTTTCGACAGAGGACATGACCCTCAGTACCCTGCTCAGCATCAGGAGTAACCCCATCAGTGTTCCCACAGAGACACAGATGGACATTCACACCAGACAGGCAACTTCTTGTTTAGTTGCTCAGTTGTGTCCAACTCTTTTGTGACCCCATGGACTGTATAGTCCAGGCTCCTCTGTCCATGGGATTCTCCAGGCAAGAATACTGGAGCAGGTTGCCATGCCCTTCTCCAGGGGAATCTTCCTGACACAGGGATCGAACCCAGGTCTCCTGCACTGCAGGCAGATTCTTTACCACTGAGCCACCAGAGACGTCCAAAGTTTCAAAGTGCACTTCCTAATCATCAGGGTTTGAATGCCTTTTAGTCTGTCCCCTGGTGTTTCATTTCGTTGAATGGTCTTCTCCTTTGCTTATTTTTATATTGGGTGGTCTTTTTCTTGATCTGTGGATGTAACTTTGCAGCTTATATGTATGTATTAAGAATTATCTATTTCACTGTTGTTGTTTCAATTTCCCCCCTGGATTTTATGGTATTTTTCTCATTCCACAATTTGTCAAATAAGTTACGTTTTCATTTCTGTCTTCAGGATATCTCACTGAAAGCCCTCGCCCTCCAACCAAGAGATACAAGAGTCTCCTCCTTTTTCTTAAAATACTTCTGTCCCCTTGTGCTGTGCTATGCTAGTCACTCAGTCATGCCTGACTCTGCAACCTCATGGACTGTAGGCCGCCAGGCTCCTCTGTCCAAGGGATTCTCCAGGCAAGAATACTGGAGTGGGTTGCCATGCCCTCCTCCAGGGGATCTTCCCGATCCAAGGATGGAACTCAGGTCTCCCGCACTGCAGGTGGATTCTTCACCATCTGAGCCACCAGGGAAGCCCCTTACTCGTCTCCATTTGGATTTTTTTGCCCATATTGTATGCAGGCTGTTTTCTTCCAGATGGAAAGCTAATCAGATCAGCATTCCTTTGAAACCAGTATTTTTGCCCTGACTTGAAATCTGTCTTCTGTCATACACACACACACACTCTGAGATCTATTTCTAGACTGTCTTCTGTTCCAGGGATCTGTGTCTCTTCCTGTGTCAGGACATGTGTGCTGCTTTAGATCAGGGACCAGGGGAGGGGGGATTTTTTTTTTTTGTAAAGAAAGTGGTGCAGCATCGGACCGGAGCAGAAACACCTGGGGGCCAGGAAGCCAGGTGGGAGCAGAGGTGATGGGCTCTGCACACCCCCACCCCCAACTGTGAGGCCAGATCAGGGAGAAATAAGGACCCAGCTACTTGTAAAATAAAGTCTTCCCTTTTATTTCAAATCAGCCCATTCCCAAGTTGGGTGCTGCAAGTGGAGAGCAGGGGCCCTAAGTCCTCTGGGGTGTGGCAGGGAGCCGGAGGGCACTCTCACCCCTTCAGGGATGAGGGGTGACGGGGCTGGCTTTCTCCCCTCTCCCCACCAAGCCCCCAGGCCCTGGCCTGCCTCCTGGGCTTACTTCCAGGGCTAAGGACATGGAGAGGGGCAGGGCAGGGAGGCAGTCCTGCTTAAGGTGTCCGTGGCCAGGGCATTGTTAGTGGTGGGAGCCCAGTGAGGCTGGGTTAGTGGGGGTCTTCTCCGGCAGCCGGGGAAGGAACTGCAGAGAGAGGCAAAACGGACCAGATGCAGGTGGGAGGGAGGGAAGGAATGAGGGAAGGAGGTGCGGTCAGGGGCTGGAGGCCGGTGTCAGCCTAGACGCTCACCAGAAACGGAGACCAGGCTCCAGTCTGGACTGGAGAAAGGGCTCAGATTGATGACTGCCACTGCACGAAGCGCTTGGATTCCTGCCAGGGAGACGTGGTCAGGGGAGGGCATGACTACGGAACTGGGCTTGGCGATGTGGACCCTCAGACCAGGACTTCAGGCCCCCAGCCCCTGCTCTCTCAGACCCAGAGGTCCAGGCCCCCAGCCCCTCCTCCCTCAGGCCCAAGGGTCCGGTACCTGAGGGTTGAAAGGGTCATCATCGTCTGTGTCCTCGTAGTCGTCACTGGGGTGCAACAAGGGGAGTTGCAGAGAAGCAGGAAGGGGGACCCGTGAGGGCGTGGTCCCCAGCAGTGGCTCGATGGTGCTCCCCATCCCCTCCCCCAGGACCTCAGCCCCCTCCCCCCTGACCTGGGCGGGAAGAGGGCCCAGGCGCGGGGCAGGCTGCAGAGGACGGTGGCCAGGGCCCCGGCAGACAGGAGGGAGAAGAGCAGCAGAAAGAGCAGTCCTTCCAGGGTGTCTTCACACAGGCCGCGCAGTGCTGCGCCATAGTCCTGGGACGGGAGAGATGGGAGGGGTCAGAGGGCAGTGCCCACGGCCCGGGCCATCCACCCGGCTGTGCCTCACTGAGAAAACCCCTCAGCCTCTCTCTGCCACAGTTTCCTCTCCGTCACGGGAAGCGCTCAGCGCACGGTAGGTGCTGTGGTCACTGTCGTTTATCACACTTGCAGGCATGATCGCAGTCATGACTTCCTGTCCATCACTGAGAACCCACCACCCCACGCCCAGCCGTCGCCACAGCTTGGCCCTGATTGAGTGCCAGGCTTCTCGTCCCGGACACTTCCCACACTGTGTGTTTTTTTTTGGGGGGGGGTGCATCCCTGGCCTCCACCCACAGCACCCTTTCTCGGGGCTGAGACCTCCAAGGATGTCTCCACACACTGCCAACTGTCCCCCAGGGCAAAAATCCCTGGCTTAGAACAACACTGAGAAGAAGGCTTTAGCAAAACAACTGGCGTAGACCTGCCCCCCTGCACGGTAATGCCTGCTCAGTAAACACTGGCTGATACAGCTGTCATCTCTAGAAACCAGCGGTTCCTGAATGCCAGGCTCTCAGTCATTCAGCAGGAACTGGCCTGAATGACAGACGTCCTGCTAGGAGCCAGGCGCTGCTCCAAGCGCCGGGGTGACTTCGATAACCAAGCCCCAGAAGGTCACTTCAGACCACGAGGAGCTGATGAGAGCGGCGGTTTGGAAAGTAGTACTGGGCGCCCCTCCCCTCCCCGCTAAAGCAGAGATGGTACAGGCAGGAAGGAACCCTGCGGTGGGAGGTCCCTGACCGCTCCCTGATGGGGAGGGGGCCGGGAGGATGGGGGTGCAAAGGGCTGAGGCCGGAAACCAGCCAGGGCTAACCACACGGGCCCCCGGAGGTCAGGCGAGAAACCAGGACTTTAATCTGCAGGCTGGGGGAACTGCTGGAGGCTTCTAAGCGGAGGAAGAAGATCAGATTGCGTTTAAAAGACTCGCTGAGCTCCCGGCTGCTATGGGGAGAGGGAAGAGGCTCTGCGGCCGTCAGGAGCAGAGGTGCCGGCGTGAGCTGTGCTTGGAGTCCAGAAGGACTTGTTGGAGGAAGGGTTGTGGAGGGTAGGGGCAGGAAGCCACAAGAAGAGGCCTAGGTTTCCAGGTCCAGGCAGAGGCACCCCTGGCAGCATAACTTGGGGAAGGGGACAGGGGTCACCTTGTGCAGGCCACGACAATGTAGCAGTGCCACCAACTGGTGGAAGCTTCCTTCTGTCAGATTCAGCGTCTCCTCCAAGGACAGCACAGGCTTCTGCGGTGGGAAGGGGGTGGTTATACCAGGAACTCCCCGGGCTCCGCCCACCGCGCCAGCTCCCGCCCCTTATACCCGCCCCACGCCCTGGGCCCCGCCCACAGACGCCGGCCTGCCCCTTCCTGACTCCGCCCATACATCTAGGCCCCGCCCTCTCCACCCGCCCCACGCCCCGGGGCCCCACCCACAGCCTCGGCCTGCCCCTTCGTGGGCCCCGCCCACGATCGCTGACCCGCCCCTTCCTAAGACTCCGCCCACCGCTCCAGGCCCGCCCCCCCCCCTCCGCCTGGGAGTCGGGGTGCAGGGGTAGCACCCGGCCCGCCGACCTGCGCAGAAGGGAACTGGGGCACAGCTTCCCGCTCCAGGCCCTGCAGCTGGGAGTGGATGTTGGCCAGAGCTCGCTGGGACAGAGTCAGCCTCTGCGAGAAGACGGAGGGAGGGAGGAGGGCCCAGCGGTTGACCCCCCCACCCCGCCCCCACTCCTCCCACACCCGGGCCCCTAAATCCAGGCCTCAGCCGCGCCCTCCTCCCCCGGCTCCCTCGCCCGCAGCCCTAACCTGTTGAAAGGGGTTGGAGACGGCCTGGTTGCAGAGGAAATAGTAGTTCAGGATGTCTGAAGCGGGAGGGAAGAGAAGGGAGGCCGTGAGCCCCGGGATCCTCCCCGCGGACAGGCGGCGGGGCAGGGCCACACTTTCCACCCTCCCCGCTCAGGGCCCTCCTGTGGTCCCGCTGGCCTCGCCCTCCGAGCCTCCAGTCCTCCGCGCCCCCACTCTGCTCCAGCGGACTCCCTTCTGCTGCAGCCACAGCCTGAATGCGCTGATCTGAACACCCCACAGTGCTGCTTCTGCACCTGCCCTGACCCAACTGTGTTCCCCCACTTTCTCCAAGTGGCCCAGCCCGCCCCTCTCCCTGACCCCTTTTCTCAGCGTTTTTATCCCTTCCCTCGTTTCCAGCCCGCCAGGGCAGGTGCTGAGAGCTTCTGCTGGGCAGAACTGGGCAGGGCTGGCACCCCCACCCCACCCCAGGTGTAGAGGCCTGAGGATGCAGGGCGCGCCCCTGGAGGTGTGATCACCTGAGCCAAGGCCGGTCTCCTCCTGGGTCAGGTTTAGGATGTAGCTGTCTGGACTGGAGCAGAAGTCACTGAGGCCCTGAGAGCGGCACAGAGGGGGCTCGGACAGACACGCCCCCACCCCACACGCCACCGGGTCCAGGCCCCCAGGCCCTCCTCCTCAGCCACGGGGGTCCAGACCCTCCAGTCCCTCCTCCCTCAGACCCGGGGGTCCAGAGCCCCCAGACCCTCCTCCTCAGACACGGGGATCCAGACCCCCCAGCCCCTCCTCCCTCAGACCTGGGGGTCCAGAGCCCCCAGACCCTCCTCCTCAGACACGGGGGTCCAGACCCCCCGCCCCTCCTCCCTCAGACCCAGGATTCAGGCCCCCAGCCCCTCCTCCTCAGACCCAGGAACCAGGCCCTCAGCCCCTCCTCCTCAGACACGGGGGTCCAGACCCCCCGCCCCTCCTCCCTCAG
>JADEYB020000022.1:47170941-47182196 GCA_015832495.2 Alces alces | reverse complement strand
CCCGCCCCTCCTCCTCAGACACGGGGGTCCAGACCCCCCAGCCCCTCCTCCCTCAGACCCAGGAACCAGGCCCCCAGCCCTTCCTCCCTCAGACCTGGGGGTCCAGGACTCCAGCCCCTCAGCACCTAGAACACTGGCTTCAAACCGCAGAACCTGTGAGCCTGTCTCCCAAGTCTTGTCTCTCAGGGTCTGAGGCCTCTGTCCCCCTCTTCCCAGGCCTGGGAGTCACGGGCCTCCAGCCCCTGGAGTCTTGGAGCCCAGGTGCCTGTCCCCACCCCATCCCCACCCCCTGGTGCTCACCACGGCTGTGGCTGCCTCCAGGCCCATGGAGCCCCAGCTCAGGACCAGAACCAGGAGACTCATCACCGTCATCCTGTAGTGGGGGAGGGGGGGTGGGGTTGGAGTTCTGGGCTTCCTTATCTCCCACCTCACCACTTCCCACCCCAGATCACACCACGGCCCCACCCCCTCCCCCACCAATCTCTGGAACCAAGAGGATAACAGTTAGGGGCAGAGCAGTGGGCAGGGAGAGGGTGGGCCTGTAGGTGTTGACGTCAAACTGAACATCTGGCCCTTCTGGGAGGTGGGGTGCAGGGGGCTGGTAGTGAGAAGGGCCCTGTGTGGGCAGGCTCCTGCCCAGGTCTGCCCCTGCCTTGCTCCGGACTGTGGGACCATAGGAGGGTGACTTCCCGGCCCTGGGCCCCAGGGCCCAGCTCTGAATTCCGCAGGAGCTCGCTCCCAGCTTCACCCATTGGTCAGACTCCAGCTCAGCCCAGGAGTGGACTCAGCTCAGGGCTGAAAACGCCTCCTGGGTTTTCTCTTTGCGGGGGGATGGATCAGCACTGGAGGGTGGTCCACGAGCGAGAAGGGAGCCTGCGGGGGGTCACACTGAAGGCCCAGCCCCAAGTCCCAGACCGCCCGCGATGCTTACCACCCCCAAGCTTCAGAGGAGGGCCTGGATGGAATAGCAGGCCCGCTCATCCCAGGGGGGAGCATGGGGATGGTGGTGGGCACCAGTGTGGGCCCCCTCAGGGCCAGAGAGGATACAAGGGCTCCTCTGAGTAGGACAGGCTGGCCTGGGTGGAATCTCAGCTCCAGCACTTTCTGGCTGTGCAATCCTGGGCAAGTTACCTAACCTCTCTGATCACCAGTCTCCCTTTCTGTTAAATGGGGAAATGGGAAGGACCTCTTTGTAAGGTCAACGCGAGGGTTCCAGAAGAGCATCAGGCATACAGAACGAACCTTTCAGTAAGAGTGTGGTCCTTAATTCCATGCACCACGACAGCCTTCTGCCTCACAGCCCTCATCTGCCTGTCAGACAGACCTCTGACAGTACCTTGGTTCACAGTGTTGTCATGGCAACCAAAGGGGGCAGTGATCACCCCCGTCCTCAGCAGAAGCATTATTAATATTATTGCTTTTCTGGGACTTTGGTGCACTCCCTGTGACAAGGACAGGCTGCTGCCCCAGCCCCTCCTGGGCCACTCTGGGCCCCTACATGCCTGCCCACCCAGGAACTCTCTGGAGGTTTGTGGGACAAAGGAATGAAATCAGCATGAGCCTCGGAAAGACGGCGGCCCCTCTCACAAGAGTGCCGTGGGATCTTGCCCTGTGACGTGTGCCACCGCCAGGAAGGCCACCCGGACTTACACGATCACCAGCCACTTGCTCTGCCTCGCCAGGCCCAGGAGGGTGAAGAGACAGACCAGCAGCTCCAGGAGCAGCAGGAGGACGTAGGCCAGCCACCTGAGGAGGGGGCAACAGTGGGGAGGCAGAAGCAGTCAACCCAGCCCTTCGGGCGTCCAGGCTCCTGGACTGGGACACGCAGAAGGTGACAGCACCCTCACGGTGGCCCATGTCTGCCTGGATCTCTGTGATCTCCCTGATGCCCAGTCTCCAGGCCTCAGCCAAGATCATCTGTGAAATGGGTGCACGGGGGGCTGGTCACTATTGCCATTTAGAGCACAGGGCCTGAGGCAGATCACTGTAACCGCACCCGCACCAAGCCACGCACAGCCCTGTGACTGGCACCCGTGATTTGGCTTCTCGGAGCCCCAGCCCCTTTACCCCAGGCTGGAGAGTCTTAGCAGGACTTGTTCCCAGGCCTGCATCCAGCATCACAGGGCACAACCCAAGGGCTCGGCGTCTGCAGGCAGGTGGGCCGGGCCGCAAGCCACCCCTCCGCTTCCTGCCTGCCTGAGACTTCTGTGCCTCGGTTTCCCCGCCGGTAGCTCTTGGGGAGAAGAGCAGCGCCTACTTCCTAAGGCTGTCCTAAGGCCGAGAACCCAGAAAGCACTGAGGAGCGTGCCGAGAACGGGGGCACACCTAAACACTGGCTTGAACGCGAATCAGGGGACTCTAAAAGGTACTGAAGAATTCTGTATTAGTTAATGATCGACACGCCGACTGCAGAGGACAAAGCCGGTGAGCCTCCAGCACAGTGCTGGCCCATGGGAGATGCTCAATAAATAGCGTTCTCAGTGGTCCCCACGCGGGCAGGGTGGCAAGGGAGCCGCCGCCTTCTCCATGGCAGCCTCTGTTCAGACCCCCGTGGGGACTGACTGTGCACTCCTTCCCTGGGCCGTGGGAAGGTCAGGCTGTCTCCAGGAAGGGGAAGCTGGGCCCAGTGGCTCCAGGTTCCCCACATTGCCACTGACAGCTCACGTGCTCCAGCCTCACTCTGGTTTCTGTAAGGGGCAGGCACTTCTGTCCTAACCCTCCATGAACTCCAGCAAAATTCTCCCTCTGGGAGAACCAGCCATACCCCCTGAAGGACTCCTGAGTGCCAGACAGTCTCATAAGCATGCATGACTACGCATGCATGCATGCATAGTTGCTCAGTCGTGTCCGACTCTTCGCGACCCAGTGGACTGTAGTCCCCCAGGCTGCAAGAGATTCTCCACGCAAGAATACTGGAGTGGGTTGCCATGCCCTTCTCCAGGAAATCTTCCCCACGCAGGGATCCAGCCCACATCTCCTGCGTCTCCGGCACTGCAGGTGGATTCTTGCGTGTATCCAGCAGCTATTTCTTGTAGATGGTGGGTCTGGCTCACCCTGGCAAAGTCTACACTCCTACCCCCAGCCTCCCTGAAATGGAGCTGTGGCCTCTGGACTTGGTCACAACCCAGAACTTGAACTCATTGGGACACAGGCCTGTCTGATGCCCATGGTGGTCGTCCACATTATGGGCTGCTTCAACCCAAGTCTGCCTCCCCGCTCTGGAGCACAGAATCCAGGTCAAAAGTCTTCCCTGTCTCTCTGCCCCTAAGTCTGATTGGGGCCCCAGGAGTTGGATGAACCAAAGAAATCATTCCTAGCGGACAAAGCGACGAGGACTTTGCTGTGTTGGCCACTGGGATGGGTGGCTGGCTGATGTCCAAATAACTGGTTCCCTCCCTTCCTTCAGATGTTACCTTCTCCTTGTGGCCTTCCTGAAATGACTAGTCCCTGCCCCCCGCCCCCCAATCCAAAAACTGCCAGTCTCTGTCCCCGGACCCTCCTGTTCTCATCTCCTACCTAATTTTTCCACCCAGGACAGGAAGAGAGCCCACCCACCTGTACTCCTCTACAAAGGACACATCCTCTGCCACCTGCACGGGGCTCAGGGGCACCCCCCGCCAGAAGGCCAGCCCCTGGAGCTGCTGGGCCATGGTTTCCGCCTGCCGCCGGGCGCCCCGGGCAGCGGCCACCAGCTCCATGCGCTGCGTCAGCACCTCCTCCAGCGTGGTCAGCTCAGTCCTCACGGCCTCATCCAGGCTCTCCACCATCTCCAGCACCTGGGCACAGGGACGGGGGCGGGGGGCGGGTGTCTGGAGTCAGGGGAGTGTGTCCTCTGGGCGGGAGGGCAGGGCCAGGGTGGCGGGGGTGAAGCAGGAGTGAGCCGGGCCGGCTCCCTGGGATTGGGCGCTAGGGCATCCAAGGATGCAGGAAGCGAAGGAGGGGACCCTGCCTGGCACGTGCGCTTCTGTGGCTTCTTCCAGGAGTTGGAGAGGTGAGCGGGTGAGCCCCATGGCTGAGATGAAGCCTGGCATCCTAGGACTGAGGCTGGGGCCGCAAGTCTGGGTTCCGCGGCCCAGGGCTGCAACTGGACATGAAGCCTAACATCTGAGGTCGGGCTGGGTCTCAGCCTCGCGTCTGGAATCGTGGGGGTCAGAGCGAGGCTTCCTGGCTGAGTCCTGGGTCTCAGCATTCAGGTCTCCCACCTCGCACTTGGCCAGGGGCCAGGTCTCTGGCCCTGGATCTGCCCTGAGGGCAGGGTCTTGGTGTTTGGTCTCTGAAAGGTCTGGGCTGTGAACTGAAGCCCGGGGCTGGGGATGCAATGGGTCTGGGGGCCTGGGTTTGAGTCTCTAGTCCCAGATCTGGGCTGAGGTTCTGAGGGTGCCATGCGTGGAGCCCTGGTTGGCTGTCAGGGTTGGGGGTTTGGGTGGACAGTCTGAGGTCTGCATGTTGGAACCTGACATTCTGAACCTGGGGTCTCAGCTCTGAGTTCAGATCCTGCCTCCTGGGGGGCGGGGTGGGGGTCCTTTGGCCAGGTGTGGGGAAGCAGTCTGGGTGTGGTCTGGGGTCTGGCCCAGGCCTGGTCTCCTCACCAGGCGGTCGATGGCGGTGAGTGTGCGGTTGGCATACAGTAGTGCAGAGCTGAGCTGGGACACCCCATCGCTGGTCTCACTGTTGCCATAGAAACCGATGCCAATGCCAGCGCTAAGAGGAGGAGGGAAGGGAAATCACAACCGGCCCTGGGACCCTGGGGGCCGCCTCCCCCCAACCTCCTCACACACCCAATCACGCCCCCCACCCCATCCCATTGGTCCAGCCCTTCGTGGGAAAGGAACGGCTCCAGCCTGGCCCCCACTGGTTGCCAAGGTAACCGAGAAGGTCTCACTCCCCCGGCCCAGGGACGTCATTGTGATGCTAATGGTGGGTGGAGAGGTGGCGGGGAGGGGGGGCCCCCAGATTTAACTCGCACCTCCCCGGAGTGAACCCCTGTCGTGCCCAGCCCCAGAGTGGGAAGTTCTCACCTCTGGGGTCTGCCAGCCCCACCCGCAGCCCCTCTATTCTTTCCCCCAAACATCCAGGGTCCTCAGCACTTGTCCCTTCAGGCTCCAGTCATCCTCTGCCCCGCCTCCTGGGGGTTCCATGGAGCCACCACCTCCTGGGGGTCCCGGAGCCTGGAGCTCCCAGCCTTCCCCCTTCCCCTGGGGACCCAAGTGTCTGGACAGCTGGGAGGGAAGCAAGGGAATGTGGGCCGATGGGCCAGAAGCCGGGCGTCCCCCCCCCCCACCTCAGTTGCCAGCAGACAGAGCTCCATTGTGGGGACTGAATACGGTCTCCAATCTCCCCCCACTCCCAACGCGCTGTGTCCCTCTGCGGAGGGGAGCCAGCGCCGCGCTGGGGTGGAGGAGGCCCGGACGCCCTCACGGCTCCCAGCTCGGGCCCCGCTGCCCCGCCCCCAGCCCTGGGATCGGACACGGCAGCTACCCATTGTCCACGGTCCCACAAAGCTGCTCTTGTTCCCAGGCCGCGGGGCTGGCTGTGCCGCTCCCCCACGGGGCCTTTGTCCGCCTCCCCAGTCCAGCCCGAGGAGGAAGCCCTCACCCCTGCCTGCACCCCCAAAGCCCCACACGGGGGCTCCCTGCAGGGTGGCAGAACCCAGCCTGTTGCGGGGAGAAGCGGGTGCCAGCTCTCTGCCACTGCCTGCCCTGCTGACCCCCAGCCCCCACTCGAGGGTCAGGTCTTGAGCGCCCTGGTCTGTCCTGAGTGGTGGGGGGTGCCCTGCTGGGAGGGGGCCGCCCGCAGAGCTAGCCCTGGGTACCCAGTGTGTCCTCAGGTGTCCTGTCCCTCTCCGCTCTGGTGGTACCCCAGGAGGTGGCCCTGGGCTCCTAGGGGCTTTTGGGTCTGAATCTTCAGTCTGCCACCTGGCCCAGGCGACCTTGAAAAGTTGCTTCTCTCTGAGCCTCCCTCTTCAGAACCGGTGGTGACAACTCTGAGTCCAGCCAGGTCACCGTGGGGAGGAGTCAGGCCAGCTCGGGTCTGCTCTGGGGTCACAGGCATCCCCTACCGTCCCTGACGGGGCCATCACTGGCTCCATGTGGGCAGGGCCCTTGTCTGGCTTGGTCAGGCTCCCCCGGGACTGTTGTAGATACGCAGGAAATAACTGCTGAATGAGGGTCAATGAGTTAACGAATGACATCACTAGCTCACATTTACAGAGCCCAGCTGGGGACCAGGCACCAGACATGTCACTCACCCTCACCACAACTGGGAGGTGGGTGTGACAACAGTGCCCATTCTAGAGATGTGGAAACTGAGGCCTGGAGGAGTTACATCACTCCCGCAGGTCACACAGCTATTCCACTTAGAAACATCAACCCCAGCGGTCTCACTGCCCAGGTTTCAGCCCCCAACCCATCCTGCCAGGGAAGTCACGTCTCCCCTCCCGGCCTCAGTTTCTCCATCCATCAAATGGGAGAGCAAGTGTCCCTGTTGGGACACCACCAGGAAGGCTGACGATAGAGAGCTTGGGGAGCCCTGTCCCCCTGCCCGCCCACCCTGGGGCCCCATTACCAGCCGACGAGAAGGGCAGCGATGCAGTTCCAGGTGACGCACCCTCCCCCGGGCGGGGGGCTCTTGGCCCCGGGGGGCTCGGGGGGCCGGCAGCAGCAGAAGCGGATGAGGTAGACAGCGATGAAAATGAGGCTCAGACCCAAGCCCAGGCCCGCCAAGGCCGCCACCAGCAGCAGGGCCTGGGGAAGGAGGGGGGTGACAGGGCGTCAGAGGGGCTCTGCGCCCCCTCCCTGAGTGGTCAGACGCGTTGGGTCTGAGGGCTCAGTGCAGGTGGCGGGTATCCTGGCGAGATGAGGGGCAAGCCCACCCCGTGGTTTTCAGGTCTGTGCTGGGGCTGTGCAACTTAGGGTTGGAGGGAGCTTCCAGTTGGAAGACCCGGGTCTTGGGTTCCAGTTCCGCTCTGCCCTCCGAAGGCTGTGTGACCTTCAGAGGGCCCATCCCCTCTCTGAGCCTCGGTTTCCTCCCCAGCGAAACCAGGTAGTTGGAACGAAGCTCCATGTGAGGACATGGAGAGACCTGGACCCCGGAACCGTGGGGAATCAGGGGGCTGGTGCGGGGGCTGTGGACTCCCGGTGGTGTGTCTGAGGCTGGGGGTGGCAGGCTTCCCCCTCCCTCCTCCCGCTGGTCCTCCCCACTCTCCCCCGAGGCTGAGCTCTGCACACCCACCGCAGTGAGTCTGTCACCCAGGGCCTCAGGGGGAGGGCGTGACAGCCTCCCTGACAGCGTGCGTGTGCACATGCCTCAGAGATGCGGACGGGAGGCTGAGGGTGAGGACCAGCAGGGGAGGGGAGAGAAAGACAGGATGGGGGAGACTCACACGGAGTGGCGCGGGGCGGGAAGGAGAGACTCAGGGAACGAGAGAGATGGAGACGGAGACAGATCCAAAGGTGGGAGGATAGAGGTGGAGAGAGGAGCTTTGCACAGACAGGGCTTTCCTGTAGGAGGCAGGCTTTTCCACCGCCCAGAGAGGGGCCGCACTTTCCCTTCAGCCACACAGCACGTGGGGCAACAGCGGCAGCACACTCAGACTTCTGGACTCACGGGTGCTGAGTCCTGGCTCTGCCTTGTCCTCACACTGGGGTGTGCGTGCTGGGCGTGTGGGTGAGTGTGCATGTGTGTCTTTATGGGAGCGCCTGCGTCTGCAGGCGTGAGGGGGGGATCTGTGTGCACTTGTGCGGTTCTGAGCACAACTCCTTGGATCTGTGAGTAGTCTCTGGTGGTGGTGGGGTGTGTGTATGTGAGAGAGAGAGGTAGTATGTGAATGTAGGTGTCAGTGTGTCTGTGTGAACACATGAGTGTGTGAATGTGTGCATACGTGAGTGATATATGTGTGTGCATGGGTGAGTGTTGCAAGAATGTCTATCTGTATATGGGTGTGCTTGCTGGCTTGCTAAGTCGCTCAGTTGTGTCCAGCTCTCTGTGACCCCAGGGACTGTAGCCTGCCAGGCTCCTCTGTCCGTGGGGATCTCCAGGCAAGAAGACTGGGGTGGGTTGCTGTGCCCTCCTCCAGGGGATCTTCCCGACCCAGGGACTGAACCCAGGTCTCTTATGTCTCCTGCATTGCAGGCGGTTCTTTACCACTAGCGCCACCTGGGAGGCCTGTATATGGGTGTATATGTGTGTGTATGTGAGTGTGTATGTCTGTGTGTGCATGCATGTGTGCGAATGCGTGTCTGGCTGGGTGCGAGTGTGTCCCCCCCAGCACAGCGGCGCCCAGCCCCTGATTCTCTTCCCGGCTGTCTCCTCAGGGTGCTCTCCCTAGGGGGCGATGTCCCCTCCTGCCCGCGGGTCTCAGTGCTGTCGACAACGGGGCGCAGTGGGTCTCCCCGAGTGCCTCTGGCGGTGGCCGAGTGGGCACCGGCGCGGGAAGGTCTGCTTGGCCGTGAGCAGGTGTCCGTGGGCCGGGCTGGGCAAGCAGGAGGCCGTGGGCGCGGGTGGCCGTTGCCGCGTGGTGGGGAGAGGGTGGCGGGGAGCGGGCGGGGAGGAGCTGCTTATGGCGGGCTCAGTTCAGCCATGACCCAAATAGCTCAGAACACAGCGCTCATCCCCGCTCTGCTTTCCTGGGACCCCCCTCCTCCGAAGCCGGCCAAGCCCCAGCCCCCTGTCCCGGGAGCTTCCCGGGACCGATCGGAGAGGAACAGACCTCACAGGCAGAGCCCGGGACCCACCCCGAGGCTCCACCATCCTCCCCACCCCCGCCCCGCCCCCAGCTCAGCCAAGCCTTGCTCATTAATCTCAAAGTCAAGGACTTGAACTGAACTGGGTCAGGGGACCCCGTTCTTTCGCTCCGAGTGGAGCGGGACCCAGGCTGGGCCCCCTTCCCCAGGCACCCCGGTTTCCTGAAGGCTCCCACCCGGCCCCACCCTCTGGCCGCGTTTCGGTCTCCCTCCAGCCCCCAAACCGAACCTCGTCCCCAGCCCGCCCCTCCCGTCCCGGGACTGGCTGGAGGTCGCCTCTCCCAGAATCTCCAAGTGGTTTTCCCAGCTCTGGCCCTAAGACCCCTCACACCCCCTGCCCCGTTTCAGGTTTCGATTCGGTCCCAGAAGCGCGGCAACCCCCAGCCTCTTCCCCTCCACCATGCCAGCGCCTGTCTCCTGGGTCCCGCCTGAACTGGGACGTGTTTAACTGGACTGCCCCGATCCCAGGAGGGAAGGGTCATCCTTTAGGACGCGGTGGACCTACCCCTCTGACCACGACCTTCCCAGGCATCCTCTCTGAGACCCGGGAATCCACGGTCCCCTGTCCCCTCCCTCCTCTGGGACCCTGGGGCCCAGGCCCCAGCCCCCACCTTATTTAAGGAGCTAGGGGTCTGGTTCCCTGCGCTCATCCCAGGGGAACCTCCAGCTACGGGCAACCACCCTCCTTGCTCCCTCGGGTACCCCAAAGTCCGGGCCCGGCCCCCACCCCCAGAGAACACAGGAATCGGCCCCCAGCCCCTTCTCCCGCGGGACCCAGAAGCTCTGGCTACCCCCCTCCCACAGACCCCCTGACCGCCCCCACCTGCTGGTATTCTGGTTCTTGGGGCGCGAAGGCGCTGGGCACCGGCCGGAGCTGGAAGTCGGCGCGGGGCAGCTGATGGAGCAAATGGACCCACGCCGAGGGTCGGTAGCCCGGGGGCGCCCCCATGGCCCCCGGGGAAGGCTCCGCGGGGCCGACGCCGGGGCTGCGGGCGCCTGGGCTGCGGAGCGGGGCGCGGGCTGAGCGGGGTCTGCCGGGGCTCCGGGCTCGGGGGAGCGCGCGGGGGGAGGGAGGGGGTGGGGGGCGGAGATTGGGGGAGGAGGGGGGCGGTGCGGCCGGGCGGGGCCGGTGCTGCCCCTGGCGGCCGCGGGGTGCACTGCGGCAGCCCGAGCCCGGCTCCCCGCGCCCCCCGCCCTCGGGGGCCACCGCCACCTGCGGCCCGCGCTCTGGCACCGCTTCGCTCCCGGAGGCGCCCGGCAGGGCTGGGCTGAACAGCGACATCCAGCAGAGGGCCGCGCGTACTGTCGTTATCACCCTACAGCTCCACGATCCCTTTATCTTCAGGAAGAACCTTCGTATCTGGGTCGCCAGTATTTGCACAGCATTTTAGAAATCAGTTACCAAGAATGGTCAACTGCATCAGTAAAATTCCTCACTGCTATGAGCGTATTCTCACCTGCAAGCCATTTGGGTTAAAAGCCTTCTCCCACTCAAGTCTGTATAAGGACACAGCTTCTCTACACAAACCGCCCTATGTGTGCAGACCACTCCGGAGTGCGCACCCACATGTCTGTGTAAGTGTAGAAGGATTCTTCCCACCCCTATTTGGGGACCCCTCCCACCTTTATAAGGATGCCTCCCATGTGTTAAAGAACCTCTCTAAACTGATTAACGATTACTTCCAGGTGTGTGAGGACCGCCCTGCCCTTTGTCATTCATTTTACAGTTTATGGAGTATTTTTCCAGCCCCACTATGTCTGCTGAGTCTTAACAGGAAACCACCGATGTCACACTGATACAGGGCAGAAGCAGCGATGGCCCGGCTACCTCAACACCACCACCCAGCCAGTCACTGCTGAAGTTCAGTTCCCAGGAAACCGTCCTAGGGGTTCCCCCACACCTTAGCTGGGCTAGTTAGGTTTTGCTACCTGGGTCCCCATACATGGCCTCTCTTGCAGTGGGGAGATGGGATGGGCTGGGGTGGGGGCTGGAGAAAGGGGGGGTGGCGCTCCACTCATATGGCTCCAATATTTTGCTCCAGATTGGTGAGAAAGGCCTGGGGGGGCAGTCACCCATCTCATGACCAGGGAGGAAAATAACGGTGGTGGTGATGGTGGTGGTTGCGGGGTCAGGATGGTAATGATAATGGTGATGGTTATGGGGTTGCCCATGGTGATGCTGCAACTAGGATGGTGGGGGTGAGGAGGATGGTGATGGTGAAGCTGAGGATGAAGGCGATGGTGAGGACAATGATGAAGCTGGTGATGGTGAAGGTGGTGATGATGAAGATGGTGATGGTGAAGGTGGTGATGATGAAGCTGAGGATGAAGGTGATGGTGAGGATAATGATGAAGATGGTGATAGTGAAGATGGTGATAGTGAAGATGGTGATAGTGAAGATGGTGATGATGTAGATGATGATGGTGAAGATGGTGATGGTGAAGGTGATGGTGAAGGTGGTGATGTTGAAGATGGTGATGGTGAAGGTGATAATGGTCATGATGATGAAGCTG
>JADEYB020000022.1:47079616-47095988 GCA_015832495.2 Alces alces | reverse complement strand
CCTGAAGGAGATCAGTCCTGGGTGTTCATTGGAAGGACTGATGTTGAAGCTGAAACTCCAATACTTTGGTCACCTGATGTGAAGAGCTGACTCACTGGAAAAGACCCTGATGCTGGGAAAGATTGAGGGCAGGAGGAGAAGGGGTCGACAGAGGATGAGATGGTTGGATGGCATCACTGACTCAATGGACATGAGTTTGAGTAAACTCCGAGTTTGTGATGGACAGGGAGGCCTGGCGTGCCACGGTTCATGGGGTCGCAAAGAGTCGGACACGACTGAGCGACTAAACTGAACTGAACTGAAAGAGTAGGGACCATGAGAGGCAGTGCCACATCACGGACTCTCACTGTCCTCCCAAGCCTGGGTCCTGAGACCCCAGGCCACAGAGGTCTTAAAGGGAACAGACGTTCCAGGGGAAGGGGGATGCACTCAGCCCTGGATATGACCCCAGAATGCATGGGCCCACACCAGACCTGCAGCACCTACAATGTGTGGTGGAGGATGGTGCTAACAGGAAGCTCTCTTCCAGGACTGTATTGGGACCAGTGGGATCAGGTACAATCAGGTGAGTCCCCACCAGACTTCCTGCTTCCACCCAACCAGCCCCCTGGTTACTCGGCCCCCATAGGACTCCAGTAGCAAGGCCAGCTTCTCCATTAGTCCAGGAGCTTGAGCATTACTGGGCAGTGTCAGTGTGCATATCGCAGCAGGAACAGCCGGTCAGAGCGGAGTGACCCCTGCCCCTGGTGCTGACAGGTAAGAGGGAGGGCCGGGTCTCCCACAGTGGGAGCCTCCTCACGGGCAGAGGAGCAGAGTGTGGGCTCAGGTGGACCCCTCCTCTCCCAACTCACAGCCAGGGTCAGTGGGCTGGAGGTCCCCCTTTAACACAGCCCCTCTGCCCAGGAGTGTACAGGGCGCCCTCCCTCTCCCCCAAGCCTGGCTTGTTTGTGCTGCCCAGAGACAACCTGACCCTCTGGTGTTGCTCAGAGGCTGGCTTTGGCAGATTCACTCCAACAAAGGATGAGGGGCTCACCTCTCCCTTCCGTCTAGGAGGGTGGCTGAGACCCAACTTCCCCTGGGCCATGTGAGCAGCACCCATGGAAAGTGTTAAGTAAAAGTGTTAGTCACTCAGCCACATCTGACTCTGCGACCCCATGGACTGTAGTTGACCAGACTCTCCTGTTCATGGAATTGTCCAGGCAAGAATACTGGAGACGGTTGCCATTTTCTTCTCCAGCACCCATGGGGGCCGGTATGGATGCTAGAGTGGGCACAACCTCTCCTATGCATGGTCGGCCCCCAGCGCCCCCCTGGACATCCTGATTGCGGGTGAGGAGCCCCTGTCCTGGCCCAGGTCCCGACTGTCTGCTCAGGGCGCTGGACCAGGGTCGGCCCTGGTGGTGACGGGTCCAGGGAGAGGGTCCTGGAGCAGAGGCCTAGGTGGGGCAGGGGTCTGGAGGGGGGCGGGAATGTGAAAACAGGAGTGAGAGGCATGAAAATTAAGGAGGCCCAGACATGGGACTTCCCTGGCTGTCCAGTGGTTGAGACTCTGCATGTCCACTGCAGGGGCACAGGTTCAATCTCTGGTCAAGGAGCTAACATCCCATATGCAGCACTGTGCCACCAAAACCAAAGTGAAAAACAATCAAAGACAAAAAAGAGACCCACACAGACGGGCTGAGAGGAGCTGGGAGGGCTCACAGGGAGGCCCCTCAGCTCAGGGTCTCTGCTCATCACCCCCGTCCTCCCCCAGGAATGCACAGGAAACCCTCCCTCTCCGCCCGCCCGGGGGCTTCAGTGCCCCGGGGAGAGAACGTGACCCTGCAGTGTCGCTCTGAGGTCCGCTCAGACACCTTCCATCTGTCCAAGGAGGGGTCGCCCGCTCCTCCCCAGCACCTGTGTCTGCAGAACACGGCTCCACCCATTCGGGCCAACTTCACCCTGAATGCTGTGACGTTGGCCCACGTTGGGACCTACAGGTGCTACAGCTCACAGAGCATCGCCCCCCACCTGCTGTTGCTCCCCAGTGACCCCCTGGAGCTCCTGGTCTCGGATGAGGAGCCCCCTGCCCATACCCACTGAGGAGTCAGACCCACAGCTCAGTCCTGCCCCTGGCAGCTCTGGGCTTCATGGGAAGAAGAGAGACACGGGGACGTCAGCCACAGGTGACCCCACCTCACGGAGAGATGGATAAAACAAGGGGTGCCTCTCCGTCTACTCCACGTACCCCCTCCCCAGGGTCCAGGCAGGGCTAGATGTGCAGAGAGGGGACTGAAGAGTGGAACGCTCTGGGCTTTGAGGGACGACATGGAGCTAAAAGCACCATGAAGACCCAGACACACCCCACAACCTCCTCCTGTCCTTGTTCCAGGGAGCAGCTGGGGCCTGCAGACCCCACCCACATGCGCCAGCTCCAGGTCCGCTGAGTAACCGAGGCCTCCTAGCCTAGAGGAGACGAAGTCTCCCGGGCCCTGGGCGACCTTCTGTTCCCCCTTCACTGCTAAACCTTTACAGGTTGCTTCCCACAGGGTCAAGGGTGGGGTGGGGATGAAGGGAGGGGGCTTCAGGTCCCAAGTATAACTGAGCTCACTGGTCCCAGTATACTGGCTGCTCAGAGTGAGAAGAGCTGTGTGTTAAGGGGAAGCCACCCGCTGAGGAGAGGGAGAGGAGGCGGCCTCCCCGCCTCTGTCTGTGGTGCTGATCCCCGGGAGCCTGCGCGTCAAGGGCGCCAAGGGAGCCAAGGGACTCAGCCCCACGGTGTGCAGGGCAGAGTGAAGGGGGCCTCTGTCCATGGTGCTGATTCTCGGGAGCCTGAGAGTCGAGGGCGCCAAGGGAACCAGCCCCACGGTGTGGAGGGCAGAGTGAAGGGGGCCTCTATCCGTGGTGCTGATTCTCGGGAGCCTGCGCCCAAGGGAGCCAAGGGACTCAGCCCCACGGTGTGCAGGGCAGAGTGAAGGGGGCCTCTGTCCATGGTGCTGATTCTCGGGAGCCTGAGAGTCGAGGGCGCCAAGGGAACCAGCCCCACGGTGTGGAGGGCGGCGTGAAGGTGGCCTCTGTCCGTGGTTCTGATTCCCAGGGGTTTGAGAGTCAAGGAGTCTGAGCCACAGCCAGCTCCTGGTCTTGTTTTTGCTGACTATAGAGCTTCTCCATCTTTGACTGCAAAGAATATAATCAGTCCGATTTCAGTGTTGACCATCTGGTGATGTCCATGCATAGAGTCTTCTCTTGTGTTGTTGGAAGAGGGTGTTTGCTATGACCAGTGTGTTCTCTTGGCAAACCTCTATTAGCCTTTGCCCTGCTTCATTCCGTACTCCAAGGCCAAATTTGCCTGTTACTCCAGGTGTTTCTTGACTATCTACTTTTGCATTCCAGTCCCCTATAATGAAAAGGACACCTCTTTTGGGTGTTAGTTCTAGAAGGTCTTGTAGGTCTTCATAGAACCATTCAACTTCAGCTTCTTTAGCATTACTGGTCAGGGCATAGACTTGGATTACTGTGATATTGAATGGTTTGCCTTGGAAGTGAACAGAGATCATTCTGTCAATTTTGAGACTGCATCCAAGTACCGCATTTCAGACTCTTTTGTTGACTATGATGGCCACTCCATTTCTTCTAAGGGATTCCTGCCCACAGTAGTAGATGTAATGGTCGTCTGAGTTAAATTCACCCATTCCAGTCCATTTTAGTTGCAGATTACTAGAATGTCAACATTCACTCTTGCCACCTCCTGTTTGACCACTTTCAATTTGCCTTGATTCATGGACCTAACTTTCCAAGTTCTTATGCAATATTGCTCTTTACAGCATTGGACCTTGCTTCTATCACCAGTCACACCCACAACTGGGTGTTGTTTTTGCTTTGGCTCCATCCCATCATTCTTTCTGGAGTTACTTCTCCACTGATCTCCAGTAGCATAGTGGGCACCTACAGACCTGGGGAGTTCCTCTTTCAGTATCCTATCATTTTGCCTTTTCATACTGCTCATGGGGTTCTCAAGGCAAGAATACTGAAGTGGTTTGCCATTCCTTTCTCCAGTGGACCACATTTTGTCAGAACTCTCCACCATGACCCAATAATATTGGGTGGCCCTACAGAGCATGGCTTAGTTTCATTGAGTTAGACAAGTCTGTGGTCCATGTGATCAGATTGGCTAGTTGTCTGTGATTGTGGTTTCAGTCTGTCTGTCCTCTGATGCCCTCTTTTAGCGCCTACTGAAAAAGTTGGCTTAAAGCTCAACATTCAGAAAACTAAGATCATGGCATCTGGTCCAATCACTTCATGGCAAATAGATGGGGAAACAGTGGCTGACTTTATTTCTCAAGGCTCCAAAATCACTGCAGATGGTGACTGCAGCCATGAAATTAAAAGATGCTTACTCCTTGGAAGGAAAGTTATGACCAACCTAAATAGCATAATAAAAAACAGAGACATTACTTTGCCAACAAAGGTCCATCTAGTCAAGTCTCTGGTTTTTCCAGTGGTCACGTATGGATGTGAGAGTTGGACTGTGAAGAAGGCTGAGTGCCGAAGAATTGATGCTTTTGAACTGTGGTGTTGGAGAAGACCCTTGACAGTCCCTTGGACTGCAAGGAGATCCAACCAGTCCATCCTAAAGGAGATCAGTCCTGGGTGTTCATTGGTAGGACTGATGCTGAAGCTGAAACTCCAATACTTTGGCCACCTCATGCAAAAAGTTGACTCATTAGAAAAGACCCTGATGCTTGGAAAGATTGAGGGCAAGTGGAGAAGGGGATGACAGAGGATGAGATGGTTGGATGGCATCACCGACTCAATGGACATGAGTTTGTGTAGACTCTGGGAGTTGATGGGCAGCAAGGCCTGGCGTGCTGTGGTCCATGGCGTCACAAAGAGTCGGACATGACTGAGTGACTGAACTGAACTAAACTGAGAGTCAAGGGCACCAAGGGACTCAACCCCACATTGTGCAGGGCAGAGTGAAGGGGGGGGGGGTGCTCCTCACCCCTGTCCGTGGTGCTGATTTCCAGGAGCCTGAGAGTCAAGGGCACCAAGGGAATCTCCTTCACTAGCTATGCTAAAGCCTTTGACTGTGTGGCTCACAACAAACTGGAAAATTCTTAAGGAGATGGCAATACTAGACCACCTTACCTGCCTCCTGAGAAGCCTGTGTGCAGGTCAAGAAGCAACAGTTATAATCAGACATGGAACAATGGACTGGTTCCTAATTGGGAAAAGAGTACATCAAGGCTGTATATCATCACCCTGCTTATTTAACTTCTATGCAGAGTACATCATGAGAAATGCTGGGCTGGAAGAAGCACAAGCTGGAATTAAGATGGCTGGGAGAAATATCAATAACCGCAGATATGCAATGACACCACCATACTGGCAGAAAGCAAAGAGGAACTAAAGTGCCTCACTGACAGATTTCATTTTCTTGGGCTCCAAAATCACTGTGGATGGTGACTGCAGCCATGAAATTAAAAGACATTTGCTCCTTGGAAGAAAAACTATGACAAAACTAGAAAGCAGAGACACCACTTTGGTGATAAAGGTCCATGTAGTCAAAGCTATGGTTTTTCCAGTAGTCATGTATGGGTGTGAGAGTTGGACATAAAGAAGGCTGAGCTCTAAAGAATTGATGCTTTTGAACTGTGCTGTTAGAGAAGACTCTTGAGAGTCCTTTGGACAACAAGGAGATCAAACCAGTCAATCTTAAAGGAAATCAACCCTGAATATTCATTGGAAGGACTTATGCTGAAGCTCCAATATTTTGACCACATGATGTGAAGAGCTGACTCATTGGAAAAGAACCTGATGCTGGAAAAGATTGAGAGCAAGAGGAGAAGGGTGTGACTGAGGATGAGATAGTTGGATGGTATCACCGACTCAATGGACATGAGTTTGGCAAATTGGCAAATATGGGGTCTGCAAAAAAACAGTAAAAAAATGGGGGATGGACTGTATTTCAAGAATGAAGATGGAGGTAGAGAGCACTGTCTGGAGACACAAAGTGGAACCCCAGTGATGGAAAGACAGGCCAGAGGTTCCAGAAAGCAGAGATCCAATTCTCTGTTCCCATTTTATCTCTGTCTCCCGAGTGTTGTCTTCAAAACCCAGCTTTCTCTTTTTCATCCCTTATGTGGAGTGATGCCTCTCATTGCAGAGAGAGCAGGGAGAGTCTCCCTGTCCATGAACATCCTCGAGGCTGGAGGCAGAGATGGAGCAACCATTCCGGGAGGACCAGAATCTGGGCTTGCCAGGGAGAGGGCTGCAGAAGAGATCAGGAACTGATGGATGGAGAGACAGCCATTGTTTCTGTTCTGATTGAATCAAAATGAATGAACTAATGTTTTTCCTCTTAGCACCTATTTCTACTAACTCTCTTCCCAGCTCCTTCTCTTTTGCCCAAGCAGATTCTGGGCCACAGGCAACCTCTCTATCCATCTGAATCTAGGACTTGGACAGCAGCCTGGGAAGCCAAGGAGGAACCCTCAGGAGCTCTTGCTCTCTCCCTACATCCCTCCCCAGCTGTCCCTGGGTGGGCTCTGCCCTCTGGATTTCCATCCGGCCCTGGCATGAATCAGGTCAGAAGAACAGAGGGCAGGGCACTCACATGATCCAAGCAGGATCCAGAACCAGACATTTTTCTTGTTTTCCTGCTTTCAAATTTAAAAAGTTATAATAACTAAGCAATAAGAAAGAGAAAAGATGAATATTTAACATTGCCCATGCCTGTGTGCCAGTCGCTCAGTCATGTCTGACTCTTTGCAGCCCCATGAACTGCGGCACACCAGGCTTCTCTGTCCATGGGATTTCCCCGGCAAGAATACTGGAGTGGGTTGCCACTTCCTCCTCCAGGGGGTCTTCCCTACCCAGGGATGGAACCCACATCTCCTGTGTCTCCACACTGGCAGGTGGATTCTTTACCACTGAACCACCTGGGAAGCCCAACATCTGCCATAGTCCCTGGATAATTCAAGTTTGCTCCATGTTTTGTTGTTAATTTAAACATATTACAGATGCATGCTATAGATCTTTTGGTTGTTGAACGTATACATCCTCAGAAATGAACAGTGTGTATGACTTTGTTCATTTTTTGACATTACTTCCGTGTCAAAAACTGCACCTTCATCAAATCATGCAACACAACATTAGCCATCAACCTCAAGTTTTCTAGACTAGATTTGGGAGCCAAAAAAAAAAAAGTTTAACAAGATGTGTTCCAGACACATCTATTTCAGCAGAAAGAAGACACACCAGGTAAACAAAGCAAAAACTACACTGAAAATCATCGATTGTTATTAAAAGTTCTACCGCTCCTTCCTTTTAACTGTTAATTAGCATTTCTGAAGTTAAAAATTATTTAATCATTCTCTCATTCACCAACATGAATTAATCCAATTAACTGAGCTGATTGGTAGTTCAAGTAAATATATTCATGCTTGTTCACAGTAGCCAAGAATTCTCCCTGAAGAAATCTCTTAGGATAAAAACCCAGATGTGAATTAATCCAATCAACGCAGCTGATTGATAGTTCAAGCAAATATATTCATGCTTGTTCACAGTAGCCAAGAATTCTCTCTGAAGAAATCTCTTAGGATAAAAACCCAGATGTGAATTAATCCAATCAACTCAGCTGATTGATAGTTCAAGCAAATATACTCATGCTTGTTCACAGTAGTCAAGAATTCTCCCAGAAGAAATCTCTTAGGATAAAAACCTCTGAGTCAGTGGGCTCTGCACTCATTTGATCCTTATCAAATGTCACCAATTCTGTCTTCAACACCTCCAAAAATCGTGTACCAGTGTACATCCCATCAGCAGGGAGAGAAAGTCAAAATTCTCCTCCTGTGTCCCAGCTGTCTTGATCAATCCAGTGGGCAATGAAATTGGCATTACATTCATTTGTATATTTTTATCCATATGTATTCACATGACACAAAATTCACCCCTTTAAAGAGAGTATCACCAACCTCAGGATCCATGCCTGATGATCTGATGTGGAGCTGATGTAATAACAATAGAAATAAAGTGCACAATAAACGTAATGCACTTGAATTATCCCCAAACTATCCCTCCATCCCTACTCTGGGGAAGAACTGTCTGCCACAAAACTGGTCCCTGGTGCCGAAAGGGTTGGGGCCCACTGCTTTAAAGTGTATAATTCAGGGACTTCCTTGGTGGCCCAGTGGTTAAAAACTTGCCTGCCAATGCAGGGGACACGGGTTCAGTCCCTGGTCTGGGAAGATTGCACCTGCCTCGCTCGGGACAAATAGGCTGTGGGCCACAACTTCTGAGACCACACTCGCGAGCCCGGGAGCTGAAACTACTGAAACCCACACGCTCGAGAGCCTGTGCTCTGCAACAAGAGAAGTCACCACAGTGAGGAAGGACACTGCGGGGAAGACGAGCCCCCGCCGGCGGTAATCAGAGACAGGCTGTGCACACCACTGACCCCGCACAGTGAAAACTAAATACATACCACTGTTCTTGAAGTGTACAATTTCATGGTTTTCACTTTACTCACAGAGTTGTGTATCCCTCACCACAATTCATTTTAGAACTTTTCATCACCTTAAATAGAAACCCCACACCCACCATTGGGGAATCCTAGTTGCTGTCCCCAGCATTCCCAATTCCTGGAAACTGCTAGTCTATCTTCTCCCTGGGTTTTTCTGTTCTGGAATGCAGAAGACAAGGGTTATATCCCTGGGTTGGGAAGATCACCTGGAGAAGGAAATGGCAACCCACTCTAGTATTCCTGCCTGGAGAATCCCATGGACAGAGAAACCAGGCAGGCTGGCAAGTCCGTGGAGTTGCAAGAGTCAGACACGACTTAGCGACTAAACCACCACCTATGAATGGAATCATACAATTCGTGACCTGTGGGGTCTGGCTTCCTTCAGTCAGTGTAGTGTTCTCAGGGTTCTTCAATGTTGTTGCCTGTCAATACTTCATTCCCTCTTATGATTAAACAGTATTCCATTGTATGAGTGTATGATGTTTTGCTTATCCCTTCATCAATGGGTGGTCATTTCCATTTAGCTTCCACTTGTGGCTCTTGTGAGTAATGCAGCCACCAACTTTTTCCACTTTAAATTACATACTTCCAGCATTTCCCTGATGATCCGGTGGTCAAGAATCTGCCTTGTGATGCAGAGGACGTGGGTTCGATCCCTGGTCAGGGAAGTAAGATCCCACACACCTCAGGGTGACTGAGTCTGAGTGCCACAACTACCGAAGCCTGTGCAACAGAGCTAGAGAGAGTCTGTGCACTGTGACCAAAGATCCCACATGAGCAAAGGCTATCCTGCATGCTGCAACTAAGATCCGGCATAGTCAAGTAAATGAATAAGTAAATTTTATCATTTCACGAGGCGGTATCAGTGAGTTTCTCCATCTATTCATGATTTTCTTGGCCGGATGAATGCTGCATTGCAGAACCTTTGAGGGCAAGGACCTCGCTTTCCTGCTCTCCACTGGCATATTTATGACGATCAAAATATGCTAGATGAGAAAGAGCTGGCTGGTGGACTATAAAACTTCCCAACATCCAACCCAAAGTAGCCACCAAATGACCCAGACCTATAATAATGACGTCTACGTTCAGTGGCTCAGTCGTGTCTGACTGTTTGTGACCCCAGTGGGACTGTATCCTGCCATGTTCCTCTGTCCATAGAATTTTCCAGGCAAGAATCCTGGAGTGGGTTGCCATGCTCTCCTCCAGGGGATCTTCCTGACCCAGGGATCGAACCTACGTCTCTTGTATCTCCTGCACCGGCAGGCAGGTTCTTTACTGCTGCACCACCTGGGAAGCCTGAAGATGCCTATCAGTTCAGTTCAGTCACTCAGTTGCATCCGACTCTTTGCAACCCCATGAACTGCAGCACGCCAGGCCTCCCTGTCCATCACAAACTCCCAGAGTCCACCCAAACCCATGTCCAACGAGTCAGTGATGCCATCCAACCATCTCATCCTCTGTCATCCCCCTCTCCTCCTGCCCTCAGTCTTTCCCAGCATCAGGGTCTTTTCAAATGAGTCAGCTCTTTGCATCAGGTGGCCAAAGTATTGGAGTCTCAGCTTCAACATCAGTCCTTCCAATGAACACCCAGTACTGATCTCCTTTAGGATGGACTGGGTAGGATGTCCTTGCAGTCCAAGGGACTCTCAAGAGTCTTCTCCAACACCACAGTTCAAAAGCATCGATTCTTCAGTGCTCAGCTTTCTTCACAGTCCAACTCTCACATCCATACATGACCATTGGAAAAAGCCATAGCCTTGACTAGATGGACCTTTGTTGACAAAGTCATGTCTCTGCTTTTTAATATGCTGTCTAAGTTGGTCATAACTTTCCCTCCCAAGAGTAAGCATCTTTTAATTTCAAGGCTGCAATCACCATCTGCAGTGATTTGGAGCCCAGAAAAATAAAGTCAGCCACTGTTTTCACTGTTTCCCCATGAAGTCCCATGAAGTGATGGGATTGGATGCCATGATCCTACTTTTCTGAATGTTGAGCTTTAAGCCAACTTTTTCACTCTCCTCTTTCACTTTCAGCAAGAAGTGCTTTAGTTCTTCACTTTCTGCCATAAGGGTGGAGTTATCTGCATATCTGAGGTTATTGATATTTCTCCTGGCAATCTTGATTCCAGCTTGTGCTTCTTCTAGCCCAGCATTTCTCATGATGTACTCTGCATATAAGTTAAATAATCAGGGTGACAATATACAGCTTTGATGCACTCCTTTTGCTATTTGGAACCAGTCTGCTGCTCCATGTCCAGTTCTAACTGTTGCTTCCTGACCTGCACACAGGTTTCTCAATAGGCAGGTCAGATGGTCTGGTATTCCCATCTGCTTCAGAATTTTCCAGAGTTTATTGTGATCCACACAGTCAAAGGTTTTGGCATATTCGATAAAGCAGAAATAGATGTTTTTCTGGAACTCTCTTGCTTTTATGATGATCCAGTGGATGTTGGCAATTTGATCTCTGTTTCCTCTGCCTTTTCTAAAACCAGCTTGAGTGGCAAGAATACACAGAAGAATTGTACAAAAAAGATCTTCACGACCCAGATAATCACAATAGTGTGATCACTCACCTAGAGCCAGACATCCTGGAATGTGAAGTCAAGTAGGCCTTAGGAAGCATCACTACGAACAAAGCTAGTGGAGGTGACAGAATTCCAGTTGAGCTATTTCAAATCCTGAAAGATGATGCTGTGAAAGTGCTGCAGTCAATATGTCAGCAAATTTGAAAAACTCAGCAGTGGCCATAGGACTGGAAAAGGTCAGTTTTCATTCCAATCCCCCAAAAAGGTAATGCCAAAGAATGCTCAAACTACTGCACAATTGCACTCATCTCACACGCTAGTAAAGGAATGCTCAAAATTCTCCAAGCCAGGCTTCAGCAATACATGAACCATGAACTTCCAGATGTTCAAGCTGGTTTTAGAAGATGTCTGTATGTTTTATTTAATTTTGAATTTGATCCCTCATCTATTTCCAGCACTTTGGACTGTGAGCTTTGTTAGCCATGCTCTCCTCTGACCTCTGACCCCATGAGGGTTTGGCCAGAAGAGAATGGGAGCACCCACTCAGCCGTCTGGACAGAACAGAGGCACTCCCAGCATCTTCCTGATAACCTTTGGCTGAGGGTATTGGCAGATATTGGGCTTTCCTGCTGGCTCAATGGTAAAGAATCTTCATGCCAATGCAGGAGACCTGGGTTCAATCCCTGGGTTGGAAAAATTCCCTGGAGAAGGAAATGGCAGGCCACTCCAGTATTCTTGCCTGGGAAATTCCATAAACAGAGGAGCCTTGGTGGGCTACAGTCCATGGGGTCGCAAAGAGTTGGACATAACTTAGAGACTAAACAACAACATATCATCAGGATATCATCAAGTCCGTCCCAAACACCAGCCCACACTAGCAAAGCATGAGCAAGTCAGATACCCACACCTTCCCCTACCAATCCCAGGCAAAGACCCTCTTCTCAATCTTTGCCAATCTAGTCAACAAACTACACTTAATTTCCTTTAAGAACTCATCAGAAGATGGCCTCTGGTCACGTCTCATACACCAAGGAAATTATTGGATTCTCCCCTGTTGACAGTACCGCCATCAACTGTCCTGGTGGCCAGTGTGTTCCCAGGTGCCCAAGGAGCAGGAAATATGTCCAGTTAAGGCAGAATGTTGGCAAAAAGGAAGCCAGGTAAATGTCCACTTATAGTGGAATGCAACCCCGAGTGACAGTTCACAGTGATATAAATCAAATAACAAGATCTCTTTGCTGTGTTTTCTGTTGTATTGATCGCGTATTTAATTTCATCCCATTGCTGATTATCAAAGTCCCTGGCAACGGGCATCCTAAACTGTGCTTTCCTCTGACCAGGAGAGAGAGTGTGTGTGTCCAGGAATTCCCAGGAGACCCTGGCACAAGCCATGAATTCAACCTGGTGTTTAGACCCAGGCCTATGCACTCTATGGAGTCCAGGAGGGGCTGGACTCCAGGGACCTAAGCTCCGGAGTCAAGCGTGGAAACCAGTTCATTCACTCACCACGGGAAAGGGGGCAGGACCCCAGAGGTTTCCTGACAGCCCCCAGGACAGGACTCAGTGAGCAGTAATTGCTCAGCAATGAAAGGATTAATCGATAATTGCATCCTGCAAGGGGGTGGGGCAAAAGAGGGTGGGTCCTGTAGGGCGTGTCAAGGTGGGCATAGTATATAAAGCCGGGGTGTAGGACCCTGGCCTCAGATCTTCCTGCAGAGCCCCAAACGCAGAGAGCAGAGCAGCAGTGAGGAACTAAGACCCCAGTCTACCATGGGTGAGTATGGGTCAGGCTGAAAGGCCTGGGCCAGAGGCTGGGCTTGTGGCTGAGGCCGCAGGCCTCCTGGGCACCCAGAGGAGGGCCCAGCTGTCCGAGACGGCTTCCTGAGGTGGGGAGGACACCTCAGAGTCTGGGGGATGGGATCACATTATCTGGACTAGATGAACAGAGAGCCGGCCCACTGCGGCCTCCTGCAAACATCAGGGTTGCTTCAGCCCTTGGATAGTGGGGGGTACCCGGCGCCCAGGAGAGCCTGTCCTGCCTGCCTTCCCAGGCTGGGGGCCCTGGGGCTGCGATCAGGCCCATCGCAAGGATGTGGACACTGAGGCCCAGATAGGTGCCAGGGCTGGGGTGGGGGAAGGAGAGTCAGGCTGGCACCAGGGGCGGCCGGGCTGGATGCCACACGCTTAGCCCTGCGCCGGCCTCTGCCCGCAAGCGTGAGCCTCCCCCCCTCCCCCTGCTCACCAGGGCCTGAGCCAGGCCGGGGGAGGCGTACTGGGGACCATCTGGAGGTGGGCTTCGTCTGACCCTCCTTCTCCCCCAACGGTTCTCAGGACCCGCAAAGAGGCAGCGGCGGCAGCGCACGGTGTTCAACAAAGAACAGTTACACGTGCTCGAGGAACACTTTGTAAACGACCAGTACCCAAGCTACCGGGCCCGCGAGGACCTGGCGGCCCGGCTCAACCTGGAGGAGTACAAGGTGCAGGTCTGATACCCCCCCCCCCCCGTCCCCACAGCCGTCCCAGGACCAGCTCCCACCTTGGCACTTAACCACGCGCCGCATCCGGGGGCCAGGTTTCCGCCCCTCCGAGGTCCAAGGGGCCCGAGCACGGCCCTGGGTCATTCAGGAAGCAAGGGCTCTCCCAGGGTCCGGATCTCAGGGCCTCGGGGAACCCAGGGAGCCCCTCTGGCAGACCCCCTTCCTGGCGCTCGAGCTCCTGAGTGACCAAGGCCGGCCACTCCCGCCCTCTTCTGGTCTCCTCGGCGGCCTCCTGAAAACTCCAGGAGCCTCTAATTGGGCCTGGGGGGCAGAGAGAGCCGCGCGCGAGGCCGGCTTCCGCTCCAACTGCGGGCAGCCTCCCACCCACCCCCGGCGGCCGCAAATGCGCACGGCGCCTCATTTGATGCCTTCTCCCGCGCCCCTCTGTCTCTCCAGGTGTGGTTCAAGAACCGCCGGGCCAAAAACGCTCGGCTGAAGCGATTGACCCAGGGGCCTGGCCAGGGTCCCCGCAGCGTTCCCACCGAAGGCGGAGTCCCCGACGCCCCCGCTCCCGGGACTGCCTCTACCCCTGCCGCCGCGGCTGCAGACTCTGCGACCCCAGAGGGCTCGGGTTTCCGCAGCCCCTCTCCGCCCAGCCCCGCCGGCAGGCTCAGCACACCAGCGCCCGGCGTCCCCAGCCAAGGCCGGGCCGGGTGCGCCCCAGCCCAGGGCACCCAGGAGGACTTCCCTACGGCAGCTCCAGCCTCGACCCCAGGTCCAAATTCAGCGCCGACTCCAGACTGGGTTCAGGACCCCTGCGCCGCCTCGGACCCCTGGCCAGACTCTGTTGTCATCTTTGATTTCACAGACCTCTTCCCGCTCCAAGAACCCTCCCACGAGCCTCCCTCTGTCTTGTTCTCAGAGTACCAAAAGGAAGATGACTCTGCGGATGACTCAGGCCCCCGGCAGTTTCTGAGTTTATAGAATCATCTGTCCCAGCAAAGTCCTGCAGACCCAGGCCTGCGCGTGGCGTGTAGAAACCCGGGCGGCTTGGCCAGTCACCAGGACACTGCTAGTCACTGTGGGGAGGGACGCACCTCCGTGTATCCAGCCTGTGGAGGGGCGTTTGTGTTCCCTGAGGAGCGGTTCTCGGGGGTCGCGCTGCTCCGAGTGACCCCGCCACTTTATTTAGGGCGCACGCGGGCAGTTCAGCTGGTTCCTAAGCCGGCCATGGAGCTGCCGCTCCCGGTGTGCGCTCGGCTTTGGTGGGTGCCGCCCAGGGGAACTTGACCAGCCTCGATCGCCCAGCGCTCCTGCTGATCCTCAGGGATATTTAGGATGTGAGCCTTTGTGATGTTTGCTGATCTGCTGTCTGGCGACTTCTCTGTGATTTTTCATATTGATTCCCTGATGAGAGAGAAGCTGAGCTCTACTCGTGTTTATTAGGCATTAGGAATACTTGCAGAGTGCCGTTTATTTTTTGAATTATTTTGTTAATTTTTCTTGATTTGTTTGAATTTATCGTTTTGTTTATTTTTTGAATTATTTTGTTAATTTTTCTTAATTTGTTTGAATTTATCATTTTATCCCTTTTGGTAAATAAAGTGTTGCAAACATTTCTTTTCCCACTCGTGTTTCTTGGAAGTATAATTTCCTGATTTTCCCATCTATTTCAGTGCCTCTCCTTATCTGTTGTGATCAACCAGTGTGTACACTGATATGCTATAAAAAATGAAGTTATTAATAAAGACTTAACATAACCCTCAGAAGCATCATTCTCAAGTTGACATAAAAATTCAGAAAACCTGATACTCAGTGTCAACTTGCCTTATCACAGACTGAAAATGTTCGCTGGGGGCATCAGTTCTGGGTCCTTGGTCTACTACTTTCAACCCACCTCAAGGTTTGGGCAGCAGGGGACTGGGAAGGACTCTGTTTTAACTACTCCCTTTTACAGTTAACACTTTGTCTTTAGTCTTTCTTGTTTGAGAAATCTTTCATTATCATAAGAAAGATATTGGTCATAAACATATTGTATTCTCTGAAATCTTACCAGTATCATCTCCCATGTTTAGGTCTCAGTGAAAGTGTTAGTTGCTCAGTCCCATCCGACGCTTTGCGACCCCATGGACTGTAGCCCGCCAGGCTCTGTTTTGGGAGCTAAGACAGAGGAAATGTCTCTGGAAATGGGATTTCCTAGGCAAGAATACTTGAATGGGTAGCCCTTCCCTTCTCCGGGGGATCTTCCTGACCCAGGGATCGAACCTGTGTCTCCTGCACTGTGGGCAGACGATCATCTGAGCCATTTTGGGTCTGAAGACTTCTAGAATTGATTGTGTGTGTGTGGTGTGAGGTAGGGATTCCTTTCTCATTTATCCTCATGAATTTACAGCTGTCAGTGTATGAGAGACTGGTTAACTTGTCATAAGTCAAAGATCCATTCCTGCAAGGATTCAGTACCTACAAAGTCTGCATTTGGGATTGATGGTCCAGTATCCTTCACCATCTGCTCCTTTGTCTCTAGTTTCTCTGCTGTCTTCTGTGACCATCTTGGCTCTGGGGTCTCCCCACAGCTGGTCCTCTGACCCTGTCCTGGTCCCCTGACCCTGTCCTGGTCCCATTTAGCAAATGCTCCAATGCTCGTAAGCCAGGGATGCCTCAGCTGAGCAGAGAGAGAATTAAATCAGATTGGAGGGAGGAAAGGGAGGCACATGACAGGTAACAGATGTGGCAAGGGTGGGCAGTCCTGGGGGCTACCAGGACATAATAGCAGCTGCTCCTGCTTGCCTAACAGAACCTGCCAGGAAAAATACAGAAGCACACTGAGGAAACAGGAGCAGAGGAAGGAAACCATGAGGGAGAAGCACC
>JADEYB020000022.1:47021885-47038029 GCA_015832495.2 Alces alces | reverse complement strand
CACCGTTATCTTTACACACATTATCTTTGAGTACATGTGTGGTTCTTGGATTGGAAAGGGAGCCAGAGAGAGAGACAGAAAGGGTGTTGTGTGTGCAAAGTTTCCACTCACAGTCACAAAAGAATTTCAGATGAAGAAGAGTCAGAGAAAGACAAACGTCACATGATATCACTTCTTTGTGACATCTAAAAGAATGAACTTATTTACAAAACAGACTCACAGAGAAAGAAATTATGGTTACCAGGTGGTATAGTGTCAGGGGGATTAGAACATTGGGATTGACATATACACAGGGCTATATTTAAAATGGATGACCAACAAGGACCTACTGTTATAACACAGAGAATTCTACTTAATATTCTGTGACTACCTAAGTGAGAAAAGAATTTGAGAACAATAGATGCATGTATATGAATAACTGAATCACTTTGTTGTACAGCTGAAACTAACACAGTTAATTAGTCTCTTAATCACATATATTACAATATAGAATTTTTTACAGTTTTCAAAGAGCCATAAAGTGCATGTCTTTTCCTGTCATAAGAATGCAGAATCAAAGTCCATATTAATAAGCCTTTAATTGGGAACCTCTACTGAGCCTGAAATACAAGGTGAGTACATTGGATTTCTCTTCTGCAAAGACTTAAGGTTAATGAGATTTATCATGAGCTTGGGGAAAGCGTACTACATGGTATACACTGAATCACTGTTACTACTTCACGAGGCAGCAAGATCTGTTCAAATCCTCCTACGTTTATAGTGTTTGGGAAACAACAACTGATGCTCGGGTCATGAGGCCGGCTCAGAGACAAGGCTCAGACAGATTTCCATCCCTGGCGTGAGAAGAGGCTGGCCATCTTCCCCTGTGACAGGCACCAGGCTGACTGTATGAACCACACTGCCCGCCTTCCGCATCCTGTGTCTCGGTCAGCTTTGCTCAGTCCTGCCTCCTGCCTCACAGAAGCAGAGCCATGTGGCCCACACTCCTCAGCCTGCTGAGTCTCGGTGAGTCTGGAAAGACCCAGCAAGAGAGGTTTATGGTGGAAATCGGGGGTCTTCACCCCACTGACCAGGTTCCCTGGATGAGGGTGCAGGGAGCGTGGGGTCCATCGGGACAAGCCATCTCTGACGGGGTTTTCCTTCTAGGATTCTGTGTGAGTCTGAGGATCTGGGCAGCTGTGGGTGAGTCCTCCCCATCCCTTGTTTCTGTGTTCAGCAGAGCAGACAGGGCTGAGGCAGATGACACTGGGGGGCAGGGTGAGACCCCTGTCAGTACAGTGAGAGCCGGGTGCCCTGTGGATCCCAGGGCCTCCTATTGGCCTTGATACTCATCTTCACTCTCCCCAGACGGTAGCCCGGCTCTGGGCTCTGGACCAGAAGGGACAGTGTGAAGTCTGGGAGCTGGGAGCTGGGCCCCCTGAGGGCCATTTCTATCATGAGAGGGGAGCAAGGGGCTGCAGCCCACAGACCCCTCTCCTACAAGGTGGCATCTCCAACTGGTCCTTCGCAACAGGATCTACAGGACCACCCTCTAGACCTGACCCCAGGGGAGGGGCTGGGCATCAGGCAGGGCCACCTGGACCTGGTCCCACATTTGATGGAGGCTAGCTAACAGAGGAGCGGGGTCCATGGTTTCCTTCCTGCTTTCAGCCAGGTGGCTCTTCCTCTTCTTAGTTGTGTTACTGTTAGTCTCTCAGTCGTGTCTGACTCTTTCTGACCCCATGGACTCTAGCTCAGCAGGCTCCTCTGTCCATGGGGTTCTCTAGGCAAGAATACTGGAGGAGGTTACCATTACCTTGTCCAGGGGATTTTGCCAACTCAGGGATTGAAGCCTGCCCTCCTGCATGACAAGAATATTCTGTACCATTTGAGCTACAACAAATGCAACAGGGGAGCCCTTTCACTTCTTTTCCATGTATCAATTTTTCTGTGGTGTTTTATTTTGCCTGCATCATGCAGCTTGCAGGATCTTTGTTCCCTGATCAGGGATCAACCTGGGCCTTTGGCAGAGAAAGCGCCGAGTCCTAATTACTGGACTGCTAAGGAATCCCTAGTGTTTTGTTTTGAGAGAAAGTTTTTCAACATTTTGTCAATCCAAGGAGTGATTCTTATGAATGACTTCTGAGAATCATATTCTTAGAATCTCTGTGATCTCCATCTTATGTTGACTGTGTCTCTGTCTGTCCCCAAACCCCAGGTGTTCTTGAGAATCAAGGTGATGCACTTTAGGATAGGAGACTTGCAAGAACTGAAGGGGAAGGGCCCATGGGGGCAGGGTGGAAAGGAGACTGTTCCTATTGTTCTCTCAAAGCCTGTGTCTCCTTCTGTCCTAGGTGAATATGACAAGCCCTCTTTGTCAGCCTGGCCAAGCCCCGTGGTTCCCTTAGGACAGACTGTGATTCTTCAGTGTCACTCCCATTCTCCATTTGCAATATTCAGACTGTTCAAAAGAGATGGGACCAGTTTGTCCGAGCTCCAGGGACGTCATGTCAACACCTTCACCCTTGGCCCGGTGACTAGAGAACATGCCGGGTCCTATACCTGTTCTGGATTCGACAGTTCTCTCTCTGTGTGGTCCGATGTCAGTGACCCCCTGCAGATTGTGGTCACAGGTATGAGGGGTCCAGCCCAGCCCGGGATGGCTGAGCCTGCAGGCATTCCTACTCTAGGTCCACACGCCAGTGCAGCCAAGGACGTCCTCAGGATTCCCAGCCAGGACCTAACCAGGGAAAGAGAACCCACTCTGAGAGTTTAAACTCAGGGTGTTGATAGAGGGATGGGGTGCCCAGCTGAGGAAGGAGGAGCCTCCCTAGGCATTAGTTAGACAGGATGCGGCAACCCCTTGCCAGGAGGGAGGATGGGAATGACCCTGATCCAGCATCTGCCACCCAGTAGGGAGCTGTAATCCTGTATGAAGGAGCTGGGATCCAGGGAGAAGTCCCAGGAATGTCTCCGGTGGAATGAGGTGGGGTCACAGATGGGAAATGTTCCCTTTTTTCTCCACTTCCTTTCCATTGATGCCAGTCATCACCCATGATATAGGAGATGTGTATGAAGGGAGTCAGGGTATGAATCCTGAGAACCATCCAGACCTCAAATGCAAATTAGGGATGGGATGAAGCTGAGAGCATGGCAACCCACTCCAGTATTTTCGCCTGAAGAATCCCATGGAGAAAGGAGCCTGGCAGGCTACACTTCATGCGGTCCGACAGAGTCAGACACAACTGAAGTGACTTGGCATGCACGCATGAAGCTGAGAGCAGATCCAACAGCTACAGAGCTTAGAATAAGCACAGAGGAGGTTGGAGGTCTTGAGCAGACAGAAACAGAAAAGCATGAGCCAGACCAGAGAACAAGGCTAGAGAGAATGCAACAGAACAGACAGGAAGGGTAATTGGTTTTGGTGGTTCACGGGGATATTTTTCACACCTTCAGATGTCAGGGGAAGCACCGAGGCGGGGTGACTCACTGAAGCTCACAACCTCTTTGCTCCTAGGTGTGTTCACAAAACCCGCCATCTCAGCCCACCCAGGCCCCCTCGTGCGCGTGGGAGGGAATGTGACCCTTCGCTGTCAGTCACCGCTGTGGTTTGACAAGTTTATCCTGTACCAGGAAAAGAGCACAGGGCATTTCCAGACACGTGGAGAGACATTCACAGGTGGGCATGCCCCAGCTGACTTCTCCATTGGCCCCGTGACCTTGGGGAGTGCAGGCACCTACAGATGCTACGGCTCTCTCAGCCGCTTCCCCTATGAGTGGTCAGCCCCCAGCGACCCCGTGGGCATCGTCATCACAGGTGAGTGTGTCCAGACCAGTGCCGTCTGCTGTCTGTGTCACAGAAGGTCTGGTGTCCAGTCCAGCATCAGCACCGGGAGACAGTGACAGGCGTGCAGAGACACTCAGACGCTCGGGAGAGCGAACAAACCAGAGAGAGGAGGTGTGAACACGGAAGGAGAAGAGAACAGAGCACCTGCCATGCGGTAAAGAGAAGACACTGCCGGTGACAGAGTGAAGCAGCAAGAACGTGAAAGAACGAGCAATGGAGAAAGATGTACAGAGCAGGGACCCGGGCAGTTCCCGGCTCAGGCAGCCAACGATGGTTGGTTAAGGGGCTGGTTTCCACCTTCATGTCAGAGCTCCCTTCCTCTGTCAGGAGCACTGTTGTACCAGACACCCTTGCAGTCTGGCCCCTGGGTGGTCAGGACGGAGGTCAACACCTTGAATTTGCTCAGCCTTGTGGTTTAATGCGTCCTTCTGCACAAAGAGGGGGGAGTTGTCCCTGCCAACCCTCCCCACTAAGGAGTCCCTTCCAGCCCCTGGGGGTGGGCAGGGCAGTGCTGAACACTCCCTCATGTTTGAGGTAGTCAAAGATCGAATGAGATTCTGGCAATCTCCCCGCCATAATGTCTTCTTCTGGGTCAATACCATGTTTTATGATGGTCCCAGCAGTACCTACCTAATAGGTTCCATTTTTCAAGAGAACCCCACATCTCATTGATTTTTAAAATATATTTTTTCTTATTCATTTTTGTTGAAGTCTAGTTGATTTATGATGTTGCTAGTTCCTGTTGTACATAAGAGTGATTCAGTTTTTCATTTACCTATATTTCTTTTTTTAAAAAAAGAATATTAACTGACACTACATTATCAAAGTTACCTTTGAATTTCTCCCTGTTCCGGGTATCCCTTGTTCTGGGGTTTTTCCTCCTGGTGGTGGGCGGACTTCTCATTGCAGTGCTTCTCTTGTTGCACAGTATGGGCTTTAGTCCCCTATTTAGGTCTAGAGTTACTTTATGCTCTAAGATCAAGGTCTCCTCCTTCCAGGTCTGGCCAAGAAACCCTCTCTCTCAGCCCAGGGTGGGGGGCCGTTGTGAGGTCAGGAGAGAATGTGACCTTGCTCTGCAGCTCCGAGTGCACCTTTGACCAGTTCCATCTGGTCAGGGAGGGGGAGAACCTTGGTCGCTCGCTTGCTGGAGGGCGGGGCCCCCACAGAGCACTCCAGGCTGAGTTCCCTCTGGGTCCTGGGACCCCAGCCCACAGCGGGGTCTACAGGTGCTACAGCTCCTTCAGTCACTCTACCTACACGTGGTCAAATGCCAGCACCCCACTGCTCCTGTCTGTCACAGGTAAGGAACCTCCTCCTGGCCCATGCTTTGCTGTTGGTCTTCAATCGCTAAGCTGTGTCCAACTATTTTTGACCCTGTGGGCTGCAGCACGACAGACTCCTCTGTCCTTCACTATCTACCCTTCATGGATCACAGCCTTGTTGTGATGAAGGGGCTTGTGTAACTCAATGAAGCTATGAGCCATGTCATGCAGAGCCACCCAAGACAGACGGGTCATAGTGAAGAGTTTTGGCAAAACGTGGTCCCCTAGGAGGAAATGGCAATGCACTGCAGTATTCTTGTTTCCAGAACCCCAAGAAGTGTCCCGTGCTTTACAATGCACTAAATCACTTTGTGTTGGCCAAAAAGTCCATTTGTTTTTCCATAACATCTTATTCTTACATAACATCACCAATCTCTATCTCAAGGACCCTGTGCTGGTGACAGTGGACCTTAGGGCTTCTGGAGAAATGGAGGCAATTAGAACCAGAGGAAGAGAGATGGTCGAGGCCATCTCAACCCTCTTCCACCTCCTGTGTGGATGCGCCACATCAGAGTCCTGTCTATCCAGGCAAATAAATAAAAGGGTCAGGGTAGACCCAGGAGGAGGAGACGCTGGGCTGATTTGGGAAGATCAGAGATTGCTTTAGCCCCTTGATCTTAATGTTTTCCAAGAGGCACCTCTGACATACAAGTGATTTCCCAACTAAGGAGCATAGATACTCATTCCCAGAGCAGAGAGAATGTCTCTTGCTTACAGATGTCTTTCATTGCCAGGCATACCCTTCCTGCCTTATTCCACCATCTCTAAGCCAGGATAGAGGGTCTACTCAAGGCATTCATGGGAGCTCTCCTCTTCTCCATCAGTGTTCTGGGGGATGACAGAGTTAAGGACAGGCAGGAAGTCAACCTTCCAGAAAGAACAGTCCTCCTTTTGTGGGGTGAGGAAGGTTACTTGCTCACCTCTTCTGTCTTTTTTCACCTAGTTTCCACTGCAAGTACTTGCACATCACCCACGGATGCACACAACACAGAAGGTAAGCAAGTAGGTCTCCTAGCTCAGCAAATTTCTGAGAAGACATAGGGGTCCAGTCTGAGTGTTGGCTCTTCCAGCTCCCAGCTCTGTGACTTTGGGCTTCTCAGCATCCCTCTCACGTCAGCATTTGAGACTGTGGTCTGCATGAGAACCAGAGGGGGCATTGAGACCCTGGGACTGGGAATTTCTAAATTGAAGAAAGTGGGTCAGAGTTACCTGATCCCATGCCTAAGGGAGATGCTAACCCTCCCTCCACCATGATCTCTAGGGATGGATGGGGGCGGCAAGTGGAGAATTTTAGGGAGCACCTTAAATATGTTGTTCCTCTATTAGTGTTTTATGAACTAAGCATTCCACAGTTCAGAAATAAAACTGTCAATTCTTCTTGAAGATTCCGATCCAGGTATATGTGGATGGGGGGGGGGAGGGTTGGAATGTATTGTGGATTAAATGGGTCTCCATTCATGGAAAAACACCATGCCCTGTCATGGGAGAGCACATAAAAACTGCATTGGTGCCCAGTGGACCTTGGTTCAGACCTCTGCTGGTCTTGCATGGCCTCTTTACTTCATCCACTGCTAGCATCTCTCCTAGATGTTTTGGTACCTCCTGGGATATGGAGACCATAAGTGATCAGGCTGACAGATGCTGACAGTTTGACGCAAGGATGCAATAAAACCAGTGTGTAGGGGCACAGTGTTTACAATGAAAAACCAGACCTTCCGTTTGCTTGTTGACAGAAGCAGGGCTTCCTCAAGAATGCTCCAGTGGGCTGTACATCATCCTTGTCCTTGCCATAGCCTTCACCTCTACCATCATCATCCTCCCTGCTCTTGTCTGTCACTGGTGTTCTACCCAAAATCGTAAGTCTGAAGACGCAAACTCAGCATCATCTGACCCAAAGGGAGCTGGGCTCATAGCAGAGAATGAGGTTTTCACTTCCCGTAGGTTAAAAACTCATTTCCGGTGTTGTTATCTCTGAGGGAACATCTTCCAGAGCCCCATGGAACCCTGTTCTTTTTATGAAAATATGTGTTGATTTCTTTTGGGCAGCAGCATGGGAGGGGGGTCCTCATTGCAGTCTGGGGTGTGGTTCAGGCTCCAGAGCTCATGAACTCAGCTGTTGCAGCACGTGGGGCTTAGTTGCTTCAAGACATGTGGGATCATAGATCTCCGACCAAGGATAGAACCCAGGCTGCCTGCACTGGAAGATGGACACTTAATCTCTGGACACCAGGGACATTCCAAGCCCCGTTCTTCCCTCAACTACAACCATCTGTTTTTCTCCCCTACATGATCTTGAGAATCTGCTGATATGCAGAGGAGGATGGTCCATAACAGAAGATGTAGGATGGGTCTGTGGGTTTGCACAGGTACCTGAGACAGTCCGTGAATGGTTGGACTTGTATATGGAATGTCTTGCTTTTGTTTTATTTATTGGAGTAGACAGACCCAGCAACGTGGGGCACACCCCTGCTTTTTTCATGGCTTTGATGTCCCATCAAAGTCATGGAGATCTGGAATAACTGCCTCCACCCCAATGATCCTTGACTCTCTTTCATTTGCAGATCTTGCCATCATGGATGGAGAGCTCCAGGAAGACCAAGCAGTGAGCAATGAAGTGAGTCCTCCCATCACAAACACTTGCCATAGCATTGGCCCTTCCAATGTCCAATGTCCCAGCCTTCGAAGATCGTGTCTCAGTCCATCATTGTCACCTCCTTCCTCTCAGGACTCTCCAGCAGAAGACGTGACATACGCCCACTTGAACCTTGGGACCCTCTCTGAGAGACTGAATACTGCCACTTCCGTGAACCCATTGCACCCCTTCCCCGAGCCCAGTATCTATGAGGAATTCACTGTAAAGAAAGGCCGTGCTGAGCCCTGACCTGGCCCCAGGCTGTGAGCACACAGAGTGCTACAAATCGAAGACTCAGATATCCTTTTAAAGGGGCTCCTCTGTGGACACTCCTCCTCCTCTTCCTCCAAAGCAGCCCAGCAGCTCTGAGGTGAACAGTGGAGTCCAAGATTGCAAAAATCCCACACCCTCTGAGTAATCTACTGTCTCTTCTAGGACTCCATTTTATCTATCTCACTGTTTGGGGAATGGCATAATCAATCACACATATAGGGTAGGTTAATATGATCATCTTACTTTTTCTAAAATTCCAAAAAGTATAAAAATTTCCCAGTTGATTCTTCAAATTATTCAGTTAAAAACACACACACACACAAAACCAATAAATAATATATTTATTCTAACGTTTCACGAGGATGAGTTTATTTACAAACCTGAAAAGACTTGTAGCCTTAGAGAACAATCTTAGAGTTATAGAGGGGAAGGGGAAGGGCAGAGATAGATTGGAAGTTTAAGATTGACATGTGCACACTGCTATGTTTAAAATGCTTTCCATGAAAACTAATAAAAGCAATGCTAGATGGCCTAATAAAAAGATGAAGTATATTCTGTTTGAGATAGCCAGTGTGGTGCCACTAGCCATGGGAGGCTGCATGTGTGCGTGCTAAGGCAATTCAGTCATATCCGACTCTTTGCAACCCCATGGGTAGTGTGTAGTTCCCTTGGCTCCTCTGTGCATGGGATTCTCCAGGCAAGAATCCTGGAGTGGGCTGCTGTTCCCTTCTCGAGGGGATCTTCTTGACCCAGGGATTGAACCCACGTCTCTCATGTTTCTTGCATTGGCAGGCGGATTCTTTACCACTGAGCCACCGGGGAACACCCTCAACCTTTTCCCAGCTGTGTGCACTGAGGCTGCTGGGGTTCCAGGGGTAGAAACAGGACAACAAGATCCCCCTCAGTCTGGACCTGCACTGGCCGATAAAGTAGTTACCCAGCCACGCAGTACAGACAATGACTCTACACGTGTATGAAGTAAAGCGTTCAGTTCTTCAGTCACACCCACCACGTTTCAAGTGCTCAGTAGTGTCATGTGGCCAGGTGCCAGGGTGCTGGACAGAGCAGATGTTTGAAAAGTCCCATCATCACAGAAAGGTTACTGGACATTCCACTCCAGATTACTGAGGCCCGAAGAGGGTACGCTTGCTCCAGGGAGGTTTTGCACATGTGTGAATCCATCGATTTTTGCACATTTTGTCTTTTTTGCTTCTTTTCACCAAAGCCAAAGATTTGAGAATCTTGTCTTTTAAGTTATCAACTGGTAGCACAATGTGGTTGGCTCGACCAAGAGGAGGGCTGAAGATCATAACACCATGAGGACCCCAGTGTGAACTGAGCTGGCAATTAGGGCAAAGATCAAGCTCCACGGAGCCTTAGTTGCTCATTGAGCTCTCTGTGTGTGATCTTTCTCCTGGCTTAGAACTAAACCACCCAAAAAGTGTTTTACCAAAAGAAATGTCAGGATCGCTACAAATGAAGACATGCTGGGGCTTCTTTCTTGTTATTGTGAGTGAACATATATCATACTGCTGTGCAATGTATCTGAACATGCAATCATTTCCTAATACATGTAGGCCAGATCATTAGCTTTTACACCATAGGGCTGTATGTCAATTACAACTCAATGAAACTGGACAGATAGATAATATCTGTCCTTAGCCTCTTGGTCATGTCCAACTCTTTACGACACGATGGACTGAAACCTTATAGGATCCTCTGTCCATGGGATTGTCCAAGCAAGAATATTGGAGTGGTTTGCATTTCATCTCCATGATGATATGTAGATAGAGAGATAGATAGATCAATAGATTTCAGTGGTGGCTATACCATTTCCTGAGGCGGTTGATGATCTTAGCAGGCTATTTCCTGTCTTATGTTTATTTCACTTCATGGAAGTATATCATATGTATTAGTACATGTGTCTGTCCTTGATCAGGAACTCTGATGAGGACCATTCTTGTCTGAATCCTGGAGTCTGCATTGGTTGACAAGGAGAGCAACATGAAGCATCAAAGGATGCTTTGAAGAGACAGAAATGACTGACATGCTTCACCTCAAGGGGACAGAGACACATCCTGCTTCTTACACACCCTGGCCTGTCACTGGGAGAAGTAAAACCTACCCTAAGGGCAGAGGAGGAAGAGCTGTGCTCTCTTGTGAGAGCAGAGTGTACTTTGCAAAACTCCCCAGCCATCCTCGCTCCCCCACCCCGTGGTTCACCAGGTCTCTGAGGGCATCGCTGGTGCCTCCAGCCAACCACGGCAGGGAGTGAAGGTCACCCTCAAGTCCTCGACTCTTATATCTCATATTCAATCACGCTGTAAAATAATTCAGCCTCCAGAGTGCCCCTGACCCCTGCTGTCCTCCCCATCCACATAGTCCAGCCCACAGCCACACCTGGATTCCAGCCATAACCTCCCTGGGTTCTGAGCTCCAGACCCACGCTCCCATCTCCAGTCCACCCTCCACATTTCATCTTTCTAACTCAAATTTCAGAATCTGTTTTCTGCCTTGAATCCTTCCATGGTGCCCACATCTTCAGGGCAAACCCCAAACTCTTCTATCTGAATTCAAGCTTGCTCATGGTCCTCCAGAGGTGACCCCCACCCCCCAATCTCAGGTCTCACCTTTTCTTCTCTCCCAATGATACTGGTGCAGTTACACCACACACACACACACACACACACAAACACACACACACACACACACAGAAAATAGGCCATTTAACATTTGTGTTGTGTCTCACATCAGCTCTTCTGAGAACACTCAGCTCAACAAGTTCCTTTTCTACTCCCAGTTGAAAGTAGATGCAAAGGTAGACTCTATCATTTCCATCCCTTGTTAATGGGTTTTTGCCTTATTAAGGGGCAATTTTCATATGAAAAATCCACACAAATCATTTAGAATGCTGGTTGACATGCCCATATTGGAGTAATTGAAAGTCAAGAATTATTTCTTTTTAATTAAAAAAAATTAAACTTATACTCTCATATCCCTTTTCTCTAAAGCGGTAAATATAATGTGACCTTCATAAAGTTTTCTTATCATAGTCTTTTGATTGTATATTCCATTTTTAAAAAAATTAAACCATCATCCCTGAACAGTGTACAGCACTGTACATGCCCACCACCAACTCCCTATCCTCCCAGAGAGTGCCTGTGTCCCAGGGTCTAGGGAATGTTCTTTTCTCTCTAGAATGTACTCGCTGCTCCCCCATGGTGTCCACACCTCCTCAAGCAGCCTCTTCCCTCAAGTACAGTGTAGACGCTGTTGTTCAGTCACTAAGTCATGTGTGACTTTTGTGACCATGGATTGCAGCTCACCGGGCTTATCTGTCCTTCACTGTCTCCCAGAGTTTGCTCAAACTCAGGTCTATTGAGTCAATGATGCCATCCAACCATCTCATCCTCTGTCACCCTCTTCTGCTCTTGCCCTCAATCTTTCCCAGCATCAGGGTCTTTTCCATTAGTCAGTTCTTTGCATCATGTGGTCAAATTATTGCAGCTTCAGCTGCACCATCAGTCCTACCAATGAATACTCTCAGGGTTGATTTCCTTTAGGATTGATGGGTTTGATCTCCTTGCTGTCCAAGGGACTCTCAAGAGCCTTCCCCAGCACCACAGTCTAAAAGCATGTTCTTCAGTGCTCAGCCTTCTTTACGTCCACTCTCACATCCGTATATGCCTACTAGGAAACCATAGATTTGACTAGGACCTCTGTTTCAACAGTGATTTCTCATACACTGTCGAAGTTTGTCACAGCTTTTCTTCCCAGGAGAAAAGTCTTTTAATTTCATGGCTGCAGTTACTATCCCCAGTAATTTTGGAGCCCAAGGAAAGAAAATCTGTCACTGTTTCAGTTTTTCCCACTTTTTTTTTCTGCCATAAAGTGCTGGGACTAGAATTCATGAGCGTGATTTTTTTAGATGTTTATGGTGTAGATATAGACCCCAGTTATTCTCATAATTCTCTTTAAAAGAAATAATTGATTATTAGCATTTGATGCCCGCATTCTGCAGAATCTGAGTTCTTCAAGGATCTACAGAAGATGGGTTTACCTGGGTCATGGGTGTGTTTCTACTGTGTGACACCAATGCCTGGGACAGAGAAGGTGCTCTGCAATAATTTATGAACTGACCTAAGATGTGAAGTAAATTTCTGGAGGGGACTGGGAAAATAAATTTCTGAATCCTAGTTGGAACCAGACTGCCTGGGGCTGAATCAGGATGAGAACCTGGGTCCCACCCTATGGAGCAGGCAGTTAGACCTAGCATAAAGAGAAAGAGCTGAGACCTCAGGTCTGGGTTGAGAGGCCTCCTGAGCCCTGCCTGGAGACATCAGAGCCAGGTCCAGGGAGGGGCTGCTCCCTTGCTGCGGGTCCATGGCCATGGGAACCCCAAGGGGCGGCAGCAGCCCCCCAGGGACCACACGCTGTTTGTCCTCAAGGGCCCCGTGGTCTCCTCACCTGTACAGGGTGGAGGTGGGGTTGTCTAGGAGCTCAGAGCTTCAGACATGCCTTCCATCCTCTCTATGCTTCTCTGCCTCGGCCAGTTGTGGAGGCAGGAAGGGGACCGAAGGAGGGCACAGGACGCCCAGTGCCCACCCCCAGTTCACAGGAATGTCAGGGGTCAGGCGGCTGGAGGGACCAGGGGTCCTGATGGAGAGAGAATGAGCCCAGGCTTTCATTGGCAAATCTCTGACTTCCAGGGCTGAGTCTGGGCCAGAGGACCCCGAACCCTGCAGGTGAGTCTCCCCAGGGCTCCTGGGTCCCCATGTCTCACTTCCATCCCAGGAAATCGGTGGGGGAGGAGGTGGGGGCACTGGGATCCTAGAGTGATGGTGGTGAAGCCTGGAAGGGCTCCTGAGCTGAGCTGGGGAGTGAGGGGTGGGAAGCTCCTGGGACTCAGCCTCTGACTTCCTTCCAGGGACTTTCCAGAAACTCACCATCTGGGCTGAGACTCTTTTGGGCCCCTCAAGGGGCCCATGTGAATACACCTTATGCAGAGTTGGAGTGTGAACGTGAGTACACAGACTATCAGGGAGTATGCTGCAGTTGGCCTGCACTATTTGGAGAAGGATATGGTGATGAATTCCAGTATTCCTGCCTGCAAAATCCCATGGACGAGGGACCTGCCAGGGTACAGTCGAGGGGGTCAAAAAGAGTCAGACATGATTCAGCGACTTCACTTCCCTTCATTTCATTTTAAAACTTATTTTACAGATTTCATTTTCTAAATTTCATAAAAATATATATATATTTGAGTGAACTTAGTTGACTTACAATGTTTCAGGTGCATAGTAAGCTGATTCAGTAATATATATGCCCACAGTATTTTTCAGATTATTTTCCATTTTAGGTTATTACAGGATATTGACTATAGTTCTTGGTGCTATATAGTAAACCTTTGTTGCTTCTTGCATATCTGTTTTTTTAATTGGAAAGTTAGAATTCTATTCATATTCTATTTGAAAATTTATGGTACATTCCACCACAGAGTTATGCTACACTGATAGTGAAGGTGGATGCCAGACTCCCACCATGGCCTCACTGAAACTAAATGGAAAACAGTGGCAATGTGAACTGTGGGAAGAAATAGTGAGTCTCCTTGTGTTACTGGAATGCTTCCCTGGTGATACAGATGATAAAATTCCACCATAATGCAGTAGACCTGAGTTCGATCCCTGGCTTGGGGAAGATCCCCTGGAGGAGGAACTGGCAACCCACCCCAGTATTCTTGCCTGCAGAATCCCCATTGACAGAGGAGCCTGGCGGGCTGCAGCCCATGGGATCACAGGGGGACAGACACAACTGAGCGACTAGGCAGAAGCACCATGTGACTGGTGGGAGGACAGATGACTGCAGCAGTTGGGGAGTTGATAACATGTACCATTCAAAGGGAGAACCACACACCTCTGGATCTGACTTCCTCTTGGATCTGTTCCTTCAGCTCTAACCCTTGGGCTCTGCTATCTGTGCTTAGTCATGCTGACTCTTTGGTAAAAGAACGTTGCTATGAGCTTGTAATAGAGGAGAACCCATTCTCAAGGCTGGAGAAGTCAATGGCAACACCCTCTAGTATTCTTGCCTGGAGAACTCCATGGACAAGGAGTCTGGTGGGCTACAATCCATAGGGTCGCAGAGTCGGTCGTGACTGAGGGACTAAGACTATTCTCAAGGCTCTGGACTTGAAAGGTATGACACTTTCCCATTCGTACAGAGATAAAAATTTTCAGAACAGACAGAACCTTTTGTCTTGTTGGGAGCTTAAAGGGATATTATGACCAGACCTACATGGAAAGCTTCGAGAACAAAGGATTCCAGTATTAAAAGTTTTCCACAGTGGAGTGGACGTAAGTATACCTATGGCTGATCTGTGTTGATGTATGGCATAAGCCATCACAGTACTGTAATTGTCCTTTAATTAAAAATAAGTAAAGGGAAAACAAGCTTGGAACAGGAATTCTCTGGAGTTCCAGTGGTTGGGAATCTGCCTGCCCATGGAGGGGACACAGGCCCAGTCTCAAAATGGGAAGATTCCACATGCCTCGGTGCAGTTAAGCCCGAGGGCCACAAGCCCATGAGCCTAGAGCGGATGCTCCACAACAAGAGAAGCCACAGTGATGAGAGCCCTGCACACAGCAAAGAGCAGCCCCCCTTCCCACAACTAGAGAAAGCCTGTGCCCAGTGACAAAGAGCCAGCACAGCCATTAATTAATTAATTGAAAGTTGGCAACAGCCAGCTATACCTTTTCCCCTTTTACAGTGTGTGTGTGTGTCTGTGAGTGTGTCTGTGTGTCTGTCTGTGTGTGTGTGAAAGTGTGAGTTCACAGGTGGGTATTTAACCTGTATTTTTCTCTCCTCTCTTAGGAATTTTCTTCCCCATGGGCTATGGTTATTTTACATTCAGTAGACACTGTTTGACCATCCTCCCCTGCAGAAAAAGCACATCTAACTCTGATAAGATGAATCCTGTGGCACAAGTGCATCATCTCGTTGGTCTGCTGGCTTTCCAAATAAAGTCACTATTCCTTTCCTGAAGACCTCATCACTCTGCCCAATGACCAGGAACAATAGGTTGGACTCAGAGCACATTCATGAGACATTGGCAGAGATGTCATTCATTATAGACACAATTGGAATGTGTCACTCTCACAATTGATATCTGTGGTTGAAAGGAAGTAATTAGCCACCAATGAATAAAAATAATTTTTTTAAAAAATGAGGAAGATATGCAGATGGCAAACAGGCATATGAAAAGATGCTCAGCATTGCTCATTAGTAGAGAAAGGCCAGCTGACACTGCAATAAGGTGCCACCTCATACCGATCAGAATGGCCATCTTTAAGCAGTTGATGAATAATAGATGCTGGAGGGCATGAGGAGAAGAGGAAAACCCTCTTACACTGTTGGGGAGTGTAAGCTGGTTCAGCCACTATGGAAAAAAGTAAGAAAGTTCCTAAAAAAAAAATTAAATATGAGCTTCCATATGATCCAAGAATTCCAATCATGAGCATATACCCAGAAAAAAACTATACCTTGAAAAGATTTGAAACAAAGGGAGAAGAACCAAATCAACAAAATTGGAAATGAAAATGGAGAGATCACAACAGACAACACTGAAATACAAAGGATCATAAGAGATGACTACCTGCAGCTCTATGGCAATACAATGGACGGCTTGGAAGAAGTGGACAAATTCTTAGAAAAGTGTAACTTTCCAAAACTGAACCAGGAAGAAATAGAAGATCTTAGCAGACCCATCACAAGCATGGAAATTGAAACTGTAATCAGAAATCTTCCAGCAAACAAAAGCCCAGGACCAGATGGCTTCACAGCTGAATTCTACCCAAAATTTAGAGAAGCGCTAATACCTATCTTACTCAAACTCTTCCAGAAAATTGCAGAAGAAGGTAAACTTCCAAACTCATTTTATGAGGCCACCATCACCCTAGTTCCAAAACCAGACAAAGATGCCACAAAAAAAGAAAACTACAGGCCAATATCACTGATGAACATAGATGCAAAAATCCTTAACAAAATTCTAGCAAACAGAATCCAACAACATATTAAAAAGATCATACATCATGA
>JADEYB020000022.1:46993693-47019778 GCA_015832495.2 Alces alces | reverse complement strand
AATGAAGTAAGCCAGAAAGATAAACACCAATACAGTATACTAATGCATATATATGGAATTTAGAAAAATGGTAATGATAACCCTATATGCAAGACAGAAAAAGAGACACAGATGTATAGAACAGAATTTTGGACTTTATGGGAGAAGGCGAGGGTGCGATGACCTGAGAGAACAGCATCAAAACATGTATATTATCAAGTGTGACACAGATCGCCAGTCCAGGTTGGATGCATGAGACAAGTGCTCGGGGCTGGTGCACTGGGAAGATCCAGAGTGTTGGGATGGGGAGGGAGGTGGGGGGGTTAGGATGGGGAACACATGTAAATCCATGGCTGATTCATGTCAATGTATGGCAAAACCCACTACAATATTGTAAAGTAATTAGCCTCCAATTAATAAAAAATAAATGAAAATAAAAAGAAAAAAGAAAAGATTCATGCACCCGTATGTTCATAGCACCACAATGTACAATAGCCAAGACATGGGAACCGCCTAGATGTCCATCAACAGATGAATGGATAAAGAAGATGTTGTATATGCCTATATACACACACAATGGAATACTACTCAGACATTTAAAAAATGAAATCATGAGATTTGCAGCAGCATGGATGGACCTGGAGATTAACATAGTAAGTGAAGTAAGACAGAAAGACAAAGACAATTTTCATATGATATCACTCATATGTGGAATCTAAAAGGAACATATCAATGCGACAGGAATAGACTCACAGACATAGAGAACAGGCTTGTGGTTGCCAAGGAGGAAAGGATTGGGAGCTTGGGATTAGTAGATGAAATCTATTTTTACATAGAATGGATAAACAATGAGGACCTACAGTGTAGAATGGGAAATTCTGTTCAGTATCTTGCTGTAAATCATAATGGAAAAGAATACATTTGTCAAGCTGAATCAATTTGCTGCACAGCAGATATGAACTATACTTCAATAATGTTTTTTAATTTTAAAAAATTTGTGGTTTATGAATCTGCAGTGAAAGAGTACATGGCAGTAAGAATGCACAAACTGAAACAACAAAGAATACAGATCAATTTTGAAGCATGATATTAAGTAAATAAAAGGAAATGTAAGAACCCTGACTGTACTCTTACACCATTACATACATAATAATCAAGAGGAGACCAGATTTATTACCTAGGGAGCTTACCTAATCTAAGCATCCCCACTCCTAGCAAATTGGTACAGAATCACAGCCCTTACTGAGGTTCTATCATGTCCATGAACAAATGTTGACCTGGGTGTGTGTCTGCCCTTGGAATCCTGAAGCAGATTGAAAATTTTGTCCTGGTTAGGAACTGGTTGTTGAGGACACGTCCCTCACTCAAGCATTCTGGAGCTTGGAAGTCTCTACTTGACACATTTTTATGTACAAAGCAAGGTTGTCCACCTTTTCTGGCAAAACAATTCCACCTCCCAAAAAAACCCACAATCATCTTGCACACATTTTTTTGTGTGTACACGTGTGGTCCTTGGGTTGGCAAAAAAGAAAGAGAGACAGAGACAGAGAGAGTGTGTGTGTGCAAAGTTTCCACTCATAGTCAGGAAATAATTTCAGATAAAAAGAACAGTCAGGGGAAGACAAATATCACATGATATCGCTTATTGGTGACATCTAAGAAAATGAACTTATTTACAAAACAGATTCACAGAGAATGAACTTATGGTTCATAAGTTCAGGTGGGATGGTGGGTGTGGGGAGGGATAGATTGGCAATTTGGCTTTGACATATACACACAGCTGTATTTAAAATGGATGACCAACAAGGACCTACTGGATAGCACAGGGAACTCTGCTTAATATTCCATAACTAGCTAAGTGGGAAAAGAATCTGAAAAGCAATAGATGCATGTCTGTGTATAACTGAATCACTTTGTTGTACGCCTGAAACTAACAGTTAGTTTCTTAATAACCTATACTCCGCTATATATTTTATTAAAATGTTCAAAGAGCCATAATGCGCATGTCTCCTTCTCTTATAAGAATGCAGAATCAAAGTCTCTATTAATGAGTTCTTTTTTTTCCATTCATTTTTATTAGATTCATGTCAATGTATGACAAAACCCACTACAATATTAAAGAGTTCTTAAATGGCAACCTTCACTGAGCCTGAAATACGAAGTGTATACATGTGATTTCTCTTCTGCAGAGAGTTAAGGTTAATGACATTTATCATGTGTGTGGGGAAAGCATTCTGCATGGTATATACTGGATTTCTTCAGAAGGGCTATCTTTCTTATGAAGATCATCTTTTAAAGCATTTTTATTCTATCAGGGCAACATACCATCACTTATATAAAAGCATGAGGAGATTGTTGGAATTCTTGGACATTCTGGTTGAGGATACATATTAATTAGTTTTATATTAATTAATTAATACATATCAATTAATTGGTTTCTCTGCACTGAATCCCCTGGTTTGTTTTGTAGAGAATGAGTAACAAAATGTCAACCAGGAAAATGAATTCCAGGTAACATGATTGAAAAAAAAATTGTTTTAAATTCAAGAGCAGAGAGGCCTTAGTAATCTTTACTGAAAATAAGTCAGTGTGGTTTTTTTCCTGTGGTTACAATTACACAGTAAGCAGTTAGTAACCCTGCACTTTTTTTTCTTTTTTTTCTTTTTGGCTGGGCTTCATGGCTCCGAGGATCTCATCTTACTTCCCCAACCAGGGATTGAACTTGGGCGTTCAGCAGTGAAGTCAGGGAGTAGCCACTGGACCACCAGGGAATTCCCAGACGTGCACAACTGAAGTAGGACTCGTCATCAGAAGAAGGAAAGGAACTGAGTCAGTCTTTCTTCAAACAAGATATTCATAGAAACTAAGCCTCTCAGTTGGTAAAGAATCTGCCTGCAAAGCAGGAGACCCGGGTTTGATTCCTGGGTTGGGAAAATCCCCTGGAAAAGGAAATGGCAACGTACGCTAGTATTCTTGCATGGGAAATCCTATGGACAGAAATCCCAGTGGGATACAATCCATCGGGTCACAAGAGTTGGACACCACTTTGGAACAAAACCACCTCCACCAACATGTATACACTGAATCACCGTTACTACTTCCTGAAGGCAGCAAGACCTGTTCAAATCTGCCTACGTCCATAGTGTTTAGGGAAACAAAAAGTGATGCTCGGGTCATGAGGCCTGCTCAGTGACAAGGCTCAGGTCAGACTTCCATCCCTGGCATGAGAAGAGGCTGCCCATCTTCCGCTGTGACATGCACCAGGCTGACTGTATGAACAACACCGCCCGCCTTCCACATCCTGTGACTTGGTCAGCTTTGCTCAGTCCTGCCTCCTGACTCACAGAAGCAGAGCCATGTGGCCCACACTCCTCAGCCTCCTGAGTCTCGGTGAGTCTGTAAAGACATGGCAGGAGAGGGTTATGGTGGAAATCGGGGGTCTCCACACCACTGACCAGGTTCCCTGGATGAGGGTGCAAGGAGCGTGGGGTCCATCAGGACAAGCCATCTCTGACGGAGTTTTCCTTCTAGGATTCTATGTGAGTCTTAGGATCTGGGCAGCAGTGGGTGAGTCCTCCCCACCCCTTATTTGTGTGTTGAGTAGAGCAGGCGGGTCTGAGACAGATGACACTGGGGTGCAGGGTGAGACCCCTGTCAGTACAGTGAGAGCCGCGTGCCCTGTGAGTCCCAGGTCCTCCTATTGGCCTTGATACTCATTTTCACACTCCCCAGAGGTTAGCCCAGCTCTGGGCTCTGGACCAGAAGGAACAGTGTGAAGTCTGGGAGCTGGGAGCTGGGCCCCCTGAGTGCCATTTCTATCATGAGAGGGGAGCAAGGGGCTGCAGCCCACAGACCCCTCTCCAACAAGGTGGCATCTCCAACCGGCCCTTCACAACAGGATCTGCAGGACCGCCTGCTAGACCTGACCCCAGGGGAGGGGCTGGGCATCAGGCAGGGCCACCTGGACCTGGTCCCACATTTGATGGAGGCTAGCTAACAGAGGAGCGGGGTCCATGGTTTCCTTCCTGCTTTCAGCCAGGTGGCTCTTCCTCTTCTTAGTTGTGTTACTGTTAGTCTCTCAGTCGTGTCTGACTCTTTCTGACCCCATGGACTCTAGCTCAGCAGGCTCCTCTGTCCATGGGGTTCTCTAGGCAAGAATACTGGAGGAGGTTACCATTACCTTGTCCAGGGGATTTTGCCAACTCAGGGATTGAACCCTGCCCTCCTGCATGACAAGAATATTCTGTACCATTTGAGCTACAACAAATGCAACAGGGGAGCCCTTTCACTTCTTTTCCATATATCAATTTTTCTGTGGTGTTTTCTTTTGGCTGCATCATGCAGCTTGCAGGATCTTAGTTCCCAGATCAGGGATCAACTCGGGCCTTTGGCAGAGAAAGCGCCAAGTCCTAATTACTGGACTGTAGGGAATCCCTAGTGTTTTGTGTTTTGAGAGAAAGTTTTTCAACATTTTGTCAACCCAAGGAATGATTCTTCTGAATCATTTCTGAGAATCATATTCTTAGAATCTCCATGATGTCCTCCTGGGTTGACTGTGTCTCTGTCTGCACCCAAATGCCAGGTGTCCTTGAGCATCAAGGTGATGCACTTTAGGAGAGGAAACTTGCAAGAATTGAAGGGGAAGGGCCCAGGGGGATAGGGGGGAGAGGAGACTGTTCCTATTTGCCTCTCAAAGCCTGTGCCTCCTTCTGTCCTAGGTGAATATGACAAGCCCTCTTTGTCAGCCTGGCCAAGCCCCGTGGTTCCCTTAGGACAGACTGTGACTCTTCGGTGTCACTCCCATTCTCCATTTGCAATATTCAGTCTGTACAAAAGAGATGGAAGCAGTTTGCCCAAGCTCCAGGAACATCAACTCAACACCTTCACTCTTGGCCCAGTGACAAGAGAACATGCCGGGTCCGACACATGTTCTGGAGCCTACAGGTCTCCCTCTGTGTGGTCCACACACAGTGACCCCCTGCAGATAGTGGTCACAGGTTTAGAAGGGGTCCAGCCCAACCCGGGATGGCCGAGCCTGCAGGCATTTGTATCCTAGGTCCACGTGCCAGTGCAGCCAAAGACGTCCTCAGGATTCTCAGCCAGGACTTAACCAGGGAAAGAGAACTCACTCTGAGAGTTTAAACTCAGGGTGTTGATAGAGGGATGGGGTGCCTGGCTCAGGAAGGAGGAGCCTCCCTGGGCATTAGTTAGACAGAATGTGGCCACTGCCTGCTAGGAGGGAGGATGGGAACGACCCTGATCCAGCACCTGCCGCCCAGTAGGGAGCTGTAATACCGTATGAAGGAGCTGGGGTCCGGGGAGAAGTCCCAGGAATGTCTCCGGTGGCATGAGGTGGGGTCACAGATGGGAAATGTTCCCTTTTTTCTCCACTTCCTTCCTGTTGATGCCAGTCATCACCCACATTATAGGAGACGTGTGTGAAGGGAGCCAGGATATAAGTCCTCAGAACCACCCCAGCCCTCAAATGCAAATTAGGGATGGGATGAAGCTGAGAGCATGGCGACCCACGCTAGTATTCTCGCCTGAAGAATCTCATGGAGAAAGGAGCCTGGCAGGCTACATTCCATGGGGTCCCACAGAGTCGGACACGAGTGAAGTGACTGAGCATGCATGCATGAAGCTGAGAGCAGATCCAATAGTTAAAGAGCTTAGAATAAACAGAGAGGAGGCTGGAGGTCTTGAGTAAAGAGAGACAGAAAAGCATGAGCAAGACTCGAGAACAAGGCTAGAGAGAATGCAACAGAACAGACAGAAAGGGTAATTGGCTCTGCTGGTTCACAGGAACATTTTTCACACCTTCAGATGTCAGGGGAAGCGCCGAGGCCAGGTGACTCACTGAAGCTCACAACCTCTTTGCTCCTAGGTTTGTTCACAAAACCCGCCATCTCAGCCCACCCAGGCCCCCTCGTGCAGGCGGGAGGGAATGTGACCATCCGCTGTCACTCACTGCAGCTGCTGGACAAATTTATGCTGCACAAAAAAGGCAGCAACAGGCATTTCCAGAGACGTGGAGAGATGCTCCCGGGTGGGCATGCCGCAGCTGACTTCTCCATTGGCCCCTTGACTTTGGCGACAGCGGGCTCCTACCGATGCTACGGCTCTCTCAGCCGCTCCCCCTATGAGTGGTCAGCCCCCAGCGACCCCGTGGACATCGTCATCACAGGTGAGTGTGCACAGACCAGTGCCATCTGCTGTCTGTGTCACAGAAGGTCTGGTGTCCAGTCCAGCATCAGTACCGGAACACAGTGACAGGCGTGCAGAGACACTCACACACTCGGGACATGGAACAAACTAGAGAGAGAGAAGGTGTGAACACGGAAGGGAAAGAGAACAGAGCACCTGCCATGTGCTAAAGAGAAGACACAGCCGGTGACAGAGTGAAGCAGCAAGAACGTGAAAGAACGAACAATGGAGAAAGGTGTACAGAGCAGGGACCCGGGCAGTTCCCAGCTCAGGCAGCCAAAGATGGTTGGTTAAGGGGCTGGCTTCCCGCCTTCATGTCAGAGCTCCCTTCCTCTGCCAGGAGCACTGTGGTACCAGACGCCCTTGCAGTCTGGCCCCTGGGTGGTCAGGACAGAGGTCAACACCTTGAAGTTGCTCAGCCTTGTGGTTTAACGAGTCCTTCTGCACAAAGCAGAAGGAGTTTTCCCTGCCAACCCTCCCCACTAAGCAGTCCCTTCCAGCCCCTGGGGTGGGCAGGGCAGCACTGAACACTCCCTCAAGTTTCAGGTAGTCAAAGATCGAATGAGAGTCTGACAATCTCCCCGCCATAATGTCTTCTTCTGGGTCAATACCATGTTTTATGATGGTCCCAGCAATACCTAATAGGTTCCATTTTTCAAGAGAACCACACATCTCATTGATTTTTAAAGTATATTTTTTCTTATTCATTTTTGTTGAAGTCTGGTTGATTTACGATGGTGCTAATTCCTGTTGTACATAAGAGTGATTCAGTTGTTCATTTACCTATATTTCTTTTTTAAAAAAAAGAATATTAAGTGACACTTGATTATTAAAGTTACATTTGAATATTTCCCTGTGCTGGGTATTCCTTGCTGTGGGGCTTTCCTCCTGGCAGTGGGCGGCCTTCTCATTGTAATGCTCCTCTTGTTGCACACTTTGGGCTTTAGTCCCCTATTTAGGTCTAGAGTTAATTTATGCTCTAAGATCAAGGTCTCTTCCTTCCAGGTTGGTCCAAGAAACCCTCTCTCTCAGCCGAGGGGGGCCCCGTGGTGAGGTCAGGAGAGAACGTGACCTTGCTCTGCAGCTCCAAGCACCCCTTTGACCAGTTCCATCTGTTCAGGGACGGGGAGAACCTTGGGCACCGGCTTGCTGGAGGCCAGGGCCCCCGCGGAGCACTCCAGGCCAAGTTCCCTCTGGGTCATGGGACCCCAGCCCGCAGCGGGGCCTACAGGTGCTACGGCTCCTTCACTCACTCTCCCTACTGGTGGTCAGACCCCAGCGACCCCCTGCTCCTGTGTGTCACAGGTGAGGACCCTCCTCTTGGCCCAGCTTTCTTGTTGCTCTTCAGTCGCTAAGTTGTGTCCGACTCTTTGCGACCCCGTGGGCTGCAGCATGACAGACTCCTCTCTGCTTCACTATCTCCCCTTCGTGGATCTCAGCCTTGTCGTGATGAAGGGGCTTGTGTAACTCAATGAAGCTATGAGCCATGTCGTGCAGGGCCACCCAAATCAGATGGGTCATAGTGAAGAGTTTTGGCAAAACGTGGTCCCCTAGGAGGAAATGGCAACTCACTTCAGAATTCTTGTTTCCAGAACCCCAAGAAGTGTCCAGTGCTTTACAATGCACTAAATCACTTTGTGTTGGCCAAAAAGTCCGTTTGGCTTTTTCCATGACATCTTACTCTATCACTGACCTCTAGCTCAAGAGCTCCGTGCTGGTGTCAGGGGACCTTAGAGCTTCTGGAGAAATGAAGGCAATTAGAACCAGAGAGGAAGAGAGATGTTCTATGGCATCTCAACCCTCTTCCACCTCCTGTATGGATGCTTCTCACAGGGTCCTTTCTATCCAGGCAAATAAAGAAGAGGGTCAGGGTAGATCCAGGAGGAGGAGAGGCTGGGCTGATTTGGAAAGATTAGAGATTGTTTTAGCCCCTTGCTCTTAATGTTTTCTGAGAGGCACCTCTGACATACAAGTGATTTCCCAATTAAGGAGCATAGATACTCATTCCCGGAGCAGAGAGAATGTGTCTTACTTAGAGCTGTCTTTCATCGCCAGTCATACCCTTCCCGCCTGGTTCCACCGTCTCTTGACTAGGATGGAGGGTCTACTCAACGCATTCATGGGGAGGGACCAGAAGCTCTCCTCCCCCCCACATCAGTGTTCTGGGGGATGACAGAGTCAAGGACAGGCAGGAGGTCAACCTTCCAGAAAGAACAGTCCTCCTTCGGTGGGGCGAGGAAGGTTACTGACACAATTCTTGTGTCTTTTTTCTCCTAGGTTCCACTGCAAGTACTTGCACATCACCCATGGATCCAAACAGCACAGAAGGTAAGCAAGAAGGTCTCCTAGCTCAGCAAATTTCTGAGAAGACATAGGGGTCCAGTCTGAGTGTTGACTCTCCCAGCTCCCAGCTCTGTGACTTTGGGCTTCTCAGCATCCCTCTCACATCAGCATTTGAGACTGTGGTCTGCATGAGAACCAGAGGGGGCATTGAGACCCTGGGACTGGGAATTTCTAAATTGAACAAAGTGGGTCAGAGTGACAGGATCCCATGCCTAAGGGAGATGCTTAACCTCCCTCCACCAGGATCTTTGGGGATGGATGGGGGCAGAAAGTGAAGAATTTGGGGGAGCACCTTAAATATGTTATTCCTCTGTTAGTATTTTATGAACGAAGCATTCCACATTCAGAAATAAAAGTGTCATATCTTCTTGAGGATTCTGTTCCAGGTATATGTGGATGGGGCGGGGGGTCGGAATGTATTGTGGATTAAACGGGTCTCCATTCATGGAAAAACACCATGCCTTGACATGAGGGAGCAGAGAAAAACTGAATTGGTGCCCAGTGGACCTTGGTTCAGACCTCTGCTTGTCTTGCATGGCCTCTTTACTTTATCCACTGCTAGCATCTCTCCTGGATGCTTTGGTACCTCCTGGGAAGTGGAGACCATAAGTGATCAGGTTGACAGATGCTGACAGTTTGACGCAAGGATACAATAACTCCAGTGTGTAGGGGCACAGTGTATGCAGTGAAAAACCAGACCTTCCGTTTGTTCGTTGGCAGAGGCAGGGCTTCCTCAAGAATGCTCCAGTGCGCTGTACATCGTCCTTGGGCTTGCCATAGCCTTCACCTCTACCAGCATCCTCCTCACTGCTCTTATCTGTCACTGGTGTTCTACCCCAAATCGTAAGCCTGAAAGTGGTGAGCTCAGCATCATCTGACCCAGGGGGAGGTGGGCTCATAGCAGAGAATGAGGTTTTCAATTCCCGCAGGTTAAAACTGGTTTCCAGTGTTGTTATCCCTGAGGGAACATCTTCCAGAGCCCCATGGAACCCTGTTCTTTTTATGAAAATATGTGTTGATTTATTCTTGGCTGCCTCAGGTCTTTGCAGCAGCATGGGGGATCCTCATTGCAATCTGGGGTGTGGTTCAGGTTCCAGAGCTTGTGTGCTTGGCTGTTGCAGCATGTGGGGCTTAGTTGCTTCAAGACACATGGGATCATAGATCTCCCACCAAGGATAGAACCCAGGCTGCCTGCACTGGAATATGGACACTTAATCTCTGGACACCAGGGACATTCCAAGCCCTTTTCTTCCCTTCAACTACAACCATCTGTTCTTCTCCCTTACACGATCTTGGGAATCTCCTGATGTGCAGAAGAGGATGGTCCATAACAGAAGACGTAGGATGGGTCTGTGGGTTTCCACAGGTTCCTGAGACAGTCCGTGAATGGCTGGGCTTGTATATGGAATGTTTTGTTTTCGTTTAATTTAGTGGAGTAGACAGACTCAGCAATCTGGGGCACACCCCTGTTTTTTTTCTGGCTTTGATGTCCCCATCAAAGTTACGGAGGTCTGGAATAACTGCCTCCACCCCCAAGATCCTTGACTCTCTTTCATTCGCAGATCTTGACATCATGGAAGGAGAGCCCCAGGAAGGCCAAGCAGTGAGAAATGAAGTGAGTCCTCCCAGCCCAAACCCTTGCCATAGCATTGGCCCGTCCAATGCCCAATGTCCCAGTCTTCGAAGTTCGCGTCTCAGTCCATCATTCACACCTCCTTCCTCTCAGGACTCTCCAGCAGAAGATGTGATATACGCTCACTTGGACCTTGGGACCCTCTCTGAGAGACTGAATACTCCCACTTCCCTGAGCCCATTGCACCCCTTCCCCAAGCCCAGTATCTATGAGGAATTCAATGTAAAGAAAGACCGTGCTGAGCCCTGACCTGGCCCCAGGCTGTGAGCCCACAGAGTGTTGCAAATCCAAGTCTTAGATCTCTTTTTAAAGGGGCTCCTCCGTGGACACTCCTCCTCCTCTTCCTCCAAAGCAGCCCAGCAGCTCTGAGGTGAACAGTGGAGTCCAAGATTGCAGGATCATCTTCAAAAATCCCACACCCTCTTAATTATCTCCTGTCTCTTCTAGGACTCCATTTTATCTATCTCACTTATTGGGGAGATGGTATAATCAGTCACACATACTGGGTAGGTTAATATCATCATCTTACTTTTTCTAAAATTCCAATAAAGCATAAAAAATTTCCCAGTTGATTCATCAAATTATTCTGTTTTAAACCAAACACAAAACCAATAAATAAAATGTCTATTCAATAATGTTTTTCAAGGATGAATATTTTTACAAGACAGAAACAGACTTATAGACTTAGAGAACAATCTTAGAGCTATGGAGGGGAAGGGTGAGGGGAGAGATAGATTGGAAGTTTAAGATTGACTTGTGCACACTGCTATATTTAAAATAAAATGCTTTCCATGAAAAATAATAAAAGAAATGCTAGATGGCCAAATAAAAAGATGAAGTATATTCTGTTTGAGATAGCCAGTGTGGTGCCACTAGCCATATGAGGCTGCGTGTGTGCATGCTAAGGCAATTCAGTCATAACTGACTCTTTGCAACCCCATGGGTAGTGTGTTGTCCCCTTGGTTCCTCTGTGCATGGGATTCTCCAGGCAAGAATCCTGGAGTCAGTTGCCATTCCCTTCTCAATGGGATCTTTTTGAACCAGGGATCGAAACCACATCTCTCATGTCTCTTGCATTGGCAGGCGGATTCTTTACTACTGAGCCACTGGGGAAGCTGCCTCAATCTTTTCCCAGCCGTGTGCTCTGAGGCTGCTGGGGTTCCAGGGGTAGAAACAGGACAAGAAAATCCCCCTCAGTCTGGATCTGCACTGGCCGATAAAGTACTTACCCAGCCACGCGTACAGACATTGACTCTACACGTATATGAAAAAAGCGTTCAGTTCTTCATTCACACCCACCACATTTCAAGCGCTCAGTAGTGTCATGTGGCCAGGTGACACGGTACTTGACAGAGCAGATGTTTAAAGAGCCCCATCATCACAGAGAATTCTTCTGGACATTCCACTCCAGATCACTGAAGGGCTGCAGAGGGAACGCTTGCCCCAGGGAGGCATTGCACGTGTTGTGTGAATCCATCGATATTTGCACGTTTTGTCTTTTTTGCTTCTTGTCACCAAAGCCAAGGATTTGAGAATCTTGTGCCTCTTAAGTTATCAACTGGTGGCACAATGTGGCTTGGCTCACGCAAGCGAAGGGCTGAAAGATAACACCGTGAGGACCCTGGTGTGAACTAAGCTGGCAAATGGGGTGAAGATCAAGCTCCCTGGAGCCTTAGTTGCTCATTGAGCTCTCTGTGTGCAATCTTTCTCCTGGCTTAGAAGTAAACCACTGAAGAACTCTTTTACCAAGAAAAATGTCAGGATCACAACAAATGAAGGCATTCAGGGGCTTCCATTCCTGTTGCTACTGTGAGTGAGCACATGAAACACTACTGTGTGATATATCTGAACGTGCAATCATTTCATAATATATGTAAGTCAGGTCATTAGCTTGGACACCACAGGGCTGTATGTCAATTATAACTCAATGAAACTGGATAGATAGATAATATATGTGCTTAGTCGCTTGGTCATGTCCAGCTCTTTGCGACCCTTTGGACTGAAATGTTATAGGATCCTCTTTCCATGGGGTTGTCCAAGCAAGAATATTGGAGTGGTGCCTTCCCTGGTGGCCCAGATGGTAAAGCATCTGTCTACAATGCAGGAGACCATCGTTCGATCCCTGGGTGGGGAAGATCTCCTGGAGAAGGAAAGGGCAACCCACTCCAGTATTCTTGCCCAGAAAGTCCCATGGACGGAGGAGCCTGGTTGGCTACACTCCATGGGGTCGTAAGGAGTCGGACGCGACTGAGCGACTTCACTTTCACTTCACATTGCATTTCATTCTCCATGATGATATGTAGACAGATAGATCAATAGATTTCAGTGGTGGCTATACAACCTCCTGAGGTGGTTGATGACTTTAGCAGGCTACTTCCTGTCTTATTTGTATTTTGCTTCATGGAAGTATATCATATGTATTCATATATGCGTCTGTCCTTGATCAGGAACGCTGATGAGGACCATTCTTGTCTGAATCCTGGAGTCTCTGTTGGATGAAGAGGAGAGCAACATGCAGCACCAAAGGTTGCTTTGAAGAGACAGAAATGAGTCTATGCTTCACCTCAAAGGGACAGAGACACATCCTGCTTCTTACAGACCCTGGCTTGTCACCGGGAGAAGTAAAGCCTGCCCTCTGGGCCCAGGAGGATTAGCTGTGCTTTCTTGGGAGAGCAGAGTGTACTTTGCAAATCTCCCCAGCCCGCCTCGATCCCCCACCCCTCGGTCCACCAGGTCTCTGAGGGCATCGCTGGTGCCTCCACCCAACCAAGGCAGGGAGGGAAGGTCACACTCAACTCTTCGACTCTTACATCTCGTATTCAACAATGCAGTAAAAGAGTTCAGCCTCCAGGGTGCCCCTGACCCCTGCTGTCCTCTCCATCCATATAGTCCAGCCTACAGCCACACCTGGATCCCAGCCATAACCTCCCTGGGTTCTCCGCTCCAGACCCACACTCCATCTCCAGTCCACCCTCCACATTTCACCTTTCTAACTCACATTTCAGAATCTGCTTTCTGCCCCAAATCCTTCCATGGTGCCCACATCTTCAGGGCAAACCCCAAACTCTTCTATCTGAATTCAAGCCTTCTCATGGTCCTCTGGGGTTGACCCCCACCCCAACCTCAGCTCTCACCTTTTCTTCCCTCCAAATGACACTGGTGCAGTTACACCACACACAGACACACACACACACACACACACACACACACACACACACACACACATTTAGATACATGGAAAATAGGCCATTTTACATTTGTGTGCTCTCTCAGGTCAGTTCTTCTGAGAACACTCAGCTCAACAGGTTACTTTTCTACTCCCAATTGAAAGTAGACACAAAGGTAGATTCTATCATTTCCATCACTTGTTAATGGGTTTTTGCCTTATTAAGGGGCAATTTGCATAAGAAAAATCCACATAAATCATTTAGAATGTTGGTTGACATGCCCATATCAGAATAATTGAAGGTCAAGAATGATTTCTTTTTAACTAAAAAAAATACATTTATACTCTCATTTCCCTTTTCTCTACAGTGGCTAATATAATATGACCTTCATAAGGTTTTATTATCATACAGTTTCTTGCTTATATATTCCTTTTTTCTTAAACATAAAACGATCATCCTTGAACAGTGGACAGCACTGTACATGCCCACCACCAACTCCCCATCCTCCCAGAGAGTGCCTGTGTCCCAGGGTCTAGGGAATGTTCTTTCCTCTCTAGAATGTATTCGCTGCTCCCCCATGGTGTCCACACCTCCTCAAGCAGCCACGTCCCTCAGGTACAGTGTAGACGCTGTTGCTCAGTCACTAAGTCATGTGTGACTTTTGTGACCATGGACTGCAGCTCGCCGGCTTCTCTGTCCTTCACTGTCTCCCAGAGTTTGCTCAAACTCAAGTCCATTGAGTCAATCATGCCATCCAACCATCTCCTCCTCTGTCACCCTCTTCTGCTCTTGCCCTCAATCTTTCCCAGCATCAGGGTCTTTTCCAATAGTCAGTTCTTTGCATCATATGGTCTAATTATTGCAGCTTCAGCTTCACCATCAGTCCTACCAACGAATACTCTCAGGGTTGATTTCCTTTAGGATTGATGGGTTTGATCTCCTTGCTGTCCAAAGGACTCTCAAGAGCCTTCCCCAGCACCACAGGCTAAAAGCATGTTCTTCAGTGCTCGGCCTTCTTTACGTCCAGCTCTCATATGCGTATGTGCCTACTAGAAAACCATAGCTTTGAATATAAGGACCTCTGTTGGAACAGTGCTTTCTAATACACTGTCTAAGTTTGTCACAGCTTTTCTTCCCACGAGAAAGGTCTTTCAATTTCATGGCTGCAGTTACTATCCCCAGTAATTTTGGAGCCCAAGAAAAGAAAATCTGTCACTGTTTTACATTTTCCCACTTTTTTTTTCTGCCATAAAGTGCTGGGACTAGAGTTTGTGAGCTTAATATTTTAAGATGTTTGCAGTGTAGATATAGACCCCAGTTATTTTCATAATTCTTCTTTAAAAAAATAATTGATTATTAGCATTTGATGCCCACATTCTGCAGAATTTGAGTTCTTCAAGGATCTACAGAAGATGGGTTTACCTGGGTCATGGGTGTGTTTCTGTTGTGTGACACCAATGCCTGGGACATAATAGGTGCTCTGCAATAATTTATGAACTGACCTAAAGCGAGAAGTAAATTTCTGGAGGGGACTGGGAAAATAAATTTCTGAATCGTAGTTGAAACCAGACTGCCTGGGGCTCAATCAGGACGAGAACCAGGGTCCCACCCTATAGAGCAGGTGGTTAGACCTAGCATAAAGAGAAAGAGCTGAGACCTCAGGTCTGGGCTGAGAGGCCTCCTGAGCCCTGCCTGGAGACATCAGAGCCAGGTCCACGGAGGGGCTGCCCCCTTGCTGCGGGTCCATGGCCATGGGAACCCCAAGGGGCGGCAGCAGCCCCTCAGGGACCACATGCTGTTTGTCCTCAAGGGCCCCGTGGTCTCCTCACCTGTACAGGGCGGGAGTGGGAGTGTTTAGGCTCTCAGAGCTGCAGACATGCCTTCCATCCTCTCTGCGCTTCTCTGCCTCGGCCAGTTGTGGAGGGCAGGAGGGGACTGCAGGAGGGCACAGGACGCCCAACCCCCACCCCCAGTTCACAGGACTGTCAGGGCTCAGGCGGCTGGAGGGATCAGGGATCCTGACAGGGAGAGAATGAGCCCAGGTCTTTGGTGGCAAATCTCTCACTTCCAGAGCTGAGCCCAGGACAGAGGACCCCGAACCCTGCAGGTGAGTCTTCCCAGGGCTCCTGGGTCCCCACGTCTCACTTCTGTTCCAGGAAATCAGTGGGGGAGGAGGTGGGGGCACTGGGATCCTAGAGTGATGGTGGTGAAGCCTGGAAGGGCTCCTGAGCTGAGCTGGGGAGTGAGGGGTGGGGAGGTCCTGGGTCTCAGCCTTTGACTTCCTTCCAGGGACTTTCCAGAAACTCACCATCTGGGCTGAGACTCTTTTGGGCCACTCAAGGTGCCCACGTGAATACACCGTATGCAGAGTTGGAGTGTGAGAGTGAGTACACAGATCATTAGGGAGTATGCTGCAGTTGGCCTGCACTATTTGGAGAAAGAAATGGTGACTCATTCCAGTATTCTTGCCTGGAAAATCCCATGGACATTGGAGCCTGCCAGGCTACAGTCCATTAGGTTGCAGAGAGTCAGACACGACTGAGCAAATTAATTTTCTTTCATTTTATTTAAAATTTATTTATTTTACTGGTTCCATTTTCTAATCTGATAATATATATATTTTATTGAAGTCTAGGTGACATACAGTGTTTCAGGTGCACTGCAAGGTGATCTTCAGTTATACAAATATGCATACATTATGTTTCAGATTATTTTCCATTTTAGGTTATTGCAACGTATTGACTGTGGTTCCCTGTGCTATACAGTGAATCTTTGCTGCTTGTTGCAGATCTTGTTTAATTAGAAACCTAGCACTTCTATTCACACTTCTATTTTTAAATTTATGGTATATCCTACCTCAGTGCTGTGCTACCCTGGCAGTGAAAGCACAATGCCAACATCCCACCAGGTCCACGTTAAAGCAAATGGAAAACAATGGTAACCTTAATTGTGGGAGGAAATATTGAGTCACATTATCTACTGCTGGGCTTCCCTGGTGACTCAGATGAGAGAATCTGCCTGCAATGCGGGAGACCTGAGCTCGATCCCTCGTTTGGGACGATCCCCTGGACAAGGAAATGGCAACCCACCCCAGTATTCTTGCCTGCAGAATCCCCAGGGACAGAGGAACCTGGGGGGGGGGGGCGGGTTGCAGCCTGTTGGATCACAAAGAATCAGACATGACTGAGGGACTAAAACTATTCTCAAGGCTCTGAACTTGAAAGGTATAACACTTTCCCATTCGTAAAGAGATAAAAAGTGGCAGAACTGACAGAATCTTTTGTTTTGCTGGGGGCTTAAAGGGATATTATGACCAGACCTGCATGGACAGCTTCGAGAAGAAAGGATTCCAAGATTAAAAGTTTTCCACAGTGGAGGGGACGTAAGCTATGGCTGATCCATGTTGATGTATGGGAGAAACTAACAAAATTGTAGTTGTCTTTAAATTAAATGTAAATAAATTAAGGGGGGAAAAAAGCTTGTAACAGGACTTCCCTGGTGGTCCAGTGGCTGGAAATCTGACTGCCAATGCAGGGGACACGGGCCTGATCCTGGGACTGGGAAGATTCCACATGCCTCGGGGCAGTTAAGCCCGTGGGCCACAAGCCCATGTGCCTAGAGCGGGTGCTCCACAGCAAGAGAAGCCATGGCGATGAGAAGACCCTGCGCACAGCAAAGAGCAGCCCCTCCTTGCCGCAACTAGAGAAAACCTGTGCCCAGTACAGCCATTAATTAATTAATTAAAGCATTGCAACAACCAACTACACCTCCTCCTCTTTTAGTGTGTGTGTGTGTGTCTCTGTGTGTTTATGTGTGTGTAAGTATGAAAGTGTGAGTTCACAGGTGGGTATTTAATCTGTCTTGCTCTCTCTTCTCCTTGGAATTTTCTTCCACACACTGGTGCTGCTGCTAACTTCATCAGTTGTGTCCGACTCTGTGCGACCCCATGGACTGCAGCTTACCAGGCTCCTCCGGCCATGGGATTCTCCAGGCAAGAGTACTGGAGTGGGGTGCCATTGCCTTCTCCTCTTCCCCATGGGCTAGGGTTATTTTATATTCAGTAAACACCATCGCTCTAGACCGAAAAAGCCCATCTAACTCAGATAGGATGATTCTTTGGGGAACGAGTTCACCATCTTGTTGACCTGCTGGCTTTCCAAATGAAGTCACTATTCCTTTCCTGAAGACCTCATCACTCCGTCCCATAACAAGAAATGTGAGGTTGGACTTAGAGCACATTCATGAAGCTTTAGCAGAGGTGTTGTTCATTTTAGACAAAAACCAAAGACATCACTCTCACAATTGACATCTGTGGTTTAAAAGAAGATACACAGATGGCCAACAGGCATATGGAAAGATGCTCAGCATTGATAATTAGTAGAGAAAGGCCATTTGACACTGCAATGAGGTACCACCTCATACCAATCAGAATGGCCATCATTAAACAGTTAATGAAAATAGACGCTGGAGAGCATGTGGAGAAGACGGAAACCCTCTTACACTCCCTGTTGAGGGAGTGTAAACTGGTGCAGCCACTGTGGACAACAGTATGGAAGTTCCTCAAAAAACTAAAAACTGAGTTTCCCTGTGATCCAACAATTCCACTCCAGAATGTATATCTATGACAAAACTGTACCTTGAAAAGATTCATGCACCCCTGTGTTCATAGCAGCACAACTTGAAATAGTCAAGACATGGGAACAGCCTAAATGTCCATCGACAGATGAATGGATAAAGAAGATGTTGTATATGCCTATACAGACACACAATGGAATACTACTGAGACATTTAAAAAATGATATCATGAGATTTGCAGCAGCATGGATGGACCTGGAGATTAACATACTAAGTGAAGTAAGACAGAAAGAGAAGGACAATTATCATATGATATCACCCATATGTGGACTCTAAAAGGAACATATCAATGAAACAGGAACAGACTCACAGACATAGAGAACAGGCTTGTGGTTGCCAAATGGGAGGGAAGGATTGGGAGCTTGGGATTAGCAGATGAAATCTATTTGTACATAAAATGGATTAACACTGAGGTCCTACAGCATGGCACAGGGACTTCTATTCAGTATCTTGCCATAAATCATAATGGAAAAGAATATATATGTTGAGAAGAATCAATTTTCTGTACAGGAGACATAAACCATACTCCAAAATTTTTCTTAATTTTTAAAAATTTGTAGTTTATATACCTGCAACTTGGCAGTAAAAATGCACACACTGAAATGACAAAGAATACAGATCAATTCTGAAACATGATATTAAGTAAATAGATGGAACTTTTAAGAAGGGTGACTGGGCTGTTACTCCATTACATACGTAATGATCAAGAGGAGACCAGATTTATTACTTAGGGTGCATCACTAATGTTAACAACCCCCACCCCCAGCAAAATGGTGTGGAATCACTGCCCTTACTGAGTTTCTTTCCTGTCTATGAACAACAGCTGAACTGGGTGTATGTCTGCCCTTGGAGTCCTAAAACAGCTGGGCCGTTTTGTCCCTGTTTGGAGTTGATTGGAGATATGCCGCTTACTCAAGCATTCTGGAGCTTGAAAGTCTCTACTTGACATATTTTGTGTTCATTTGAGTATGTAGCAAGCAAGGTTGTCCACCATTTCAGGCAGAACAAGTCACCCTCGCAAAAAATGCCACCATGACCTTTACACACATTATCTTTGTGTACATGTGTGGTCCTTGGATTGGAAAGGGAGCAAGAGAGAGAGACAGAGAGAGAGTGTGTGTGTGTGCAAAGTTTCCACTCACAGTCATGAAATAATTTCAGATGAAGAAGAGTCAGAGAAAGACAAATGTCACATGATATTGCTTCTTTGTGACATCTAAAAGAATGAACTTATTTACAAAACAGACTCACAGAGAATGAACTTATGGTTACCAGGAGGGATAGTGTCAGGGGGAGGTTAGCTTGAAAGTTTAGGATTGATCTATACATACGGCTATATTTAAGATGCATGACCAACAAGGACCTACTGTAAAAACAGAGAATTCTACTTAACATTCTGTAACTACCTAAGTGAGAAAAGAGTTTGAAAGCAATAGATGCATGTATTTGTATAACTGATTCACTTTTTTGTACAGCTCAAACTAACACAATTAGTTTCTTAATAACATATATTACAATATAGAATTTTTTAATATTTTCAAAGAGCCATAATATGCATGACTGTTCCTCTTATAAGAATGCAGAATCAAAGTCTCTATTAATGAGACTTTAATTGGCAACCTACGTGAACCTGAGATACGAGGTGGGTACATGTGGTTTCTCTTCTGCAAAGAGTTAAGGTTAATGACATTTATCATGAGCTTCGGAAAAGCATGCTGCATGCATACAGAATCACCATGACTACTTCCTAAAGGTAGCAAGACCTGTTCAAATCCTCCTATGTTTATAGTGTTCAGGGAAACAAAAAGTGATGTTCAGGTCATGAGGCGACCTCAGTGACGAGGCTCAGACAGACTTCCATCCCTGGTGTGAGAAGAGGCTGGCCATCTTCCCCTGTGACATGCACCAGGCTGAATGTATGAACAACACCGCCTGCCTTCCACATCCTGTGACTCGGTCAGCTTTGCTCAGTCCTGCCTCCTGCCTCACAGAAGCAGAGCCATGTGGCACACACTCCTCGGCCTCCTGAGTTTCGGTGAGTCTGGAAAGACATGGCAAGTTTGGTTTATGGTGGAACTCGGGGGTCTTCACACCACTGACCAGCTTCCCTGGATGAGGGTGCAGGGAGCGTGGGGTCCATCGGGACAAGCTATCTCTGACGGGGTTTTCCTTCTTGGATTCTGTGTGAGTCTGAGGATCTGAGCAGCTGTGGGTGAGTCCTCCCCATCCCTTATTTCTGTGTTCAGCAGAGCAGGTGGGGCTGAGGCAGATGACACTGGGGGGCAGGGTGAGACCCCTGTCAGTACAGTGAGAGCCGGGTGCCCTGTGGATCCCAGGGCCTCCTATTGGCCTTGATACTCATCTTCACTCTCCCCAGAGGGTAACCCGGCTCTGGACTCTGGACCTGAGGGCACCGTGTGAAGTCTTGGAGCTGGAAGCTGGGCCCCTTGAGTGCTATTTCTATCCTCAGAGGGAGTGAGGGGCAGCAGCCCACAGACCTCTCTCTGACAAGTTCACCTCTCCAACTGCCCTTCACAACAGGATCTGCAGGACCGCCTGCTAGACCCGATCCCACAGGAGGGGCTGGGCATCAGGCAGGGCCACCTGGACCTGGTCCCACATTTAATGGAGGCTAGCTAACAGAGGAGCGGGGTTCATGGTTTCCTTCCTGCTTTTCAGTCAGGTGGCTTTTTCTCTTCTTAGTTGCATTACTGTTAGTCACTTTGTTGAGTCTGACTCTGCAACCCCATGGACTGTAGCTCACCAGGCCCCTCTGTCCATGGGGTTCCCCAGGTAAGAATACTGAAGTGGGTTACCATTTCCTTGTCCAGGGGATCTTGCCAACTCAGGGACTGAACCCTGCTCTCCTGCCTTGCAGGAAGATTCTTTACCATTTGAGCTGCAACTAACACAACAGGGAAGTCCTTTCACTTCTTTTCCATGCATCAATTTTCCTGTGGTGTTTTCTTTTGTCTGCATCATGCAACTTGTGGATCTTAGTTTCCTGATCATGGATTCAACCTGGTCCCTTGGCAGAGAAAGTTCCGAGTCCTAACCACTGGACCACCCAGGAATCCCCAGTGTTTTGTGTTTTGAGAGAAAGTTTTACAACATTTCTTCTCAACCCAAGGAGTTGTTCTTCTCCTGAGAATCCCCATGATGTCTGTCCTGGGTTGACTGTGTCTCTGTCTATCTCTAAGCCCCAGGTGTCTTGAGTATCAGGGTGATGCACTTTAGGGGTGGACAGGGGGAAGAATTTAAGGGGAAGTGCCCATGAGGGCAGTGAGGGAGGGGACCACTCCTATTTTCTTCTCAAAGCCTGTGTCTCCTTCTGTCCTAGGTGAATATGACAAGCCCTCTTTGTCAGCCTGGCCAAGCCCCATGGTTCCCTTAGGACAGACTGTAACTCTTCGGTGTCACTCCGATTCTCCACTTAAGAGATTCGGAGTGTTCAAAACAGATGGGACCAGCTTGCCTGAGCTCCAGGCATGTCATTTCAACACCTTCACCCTTGGCCCAGTGACCAGAGAACATGCCGGGTCCTACACGTGTTCTGGAGCCTACTGGTCTGCACACAGTGACCCCCTGCAGATTGTGGTCACAGGTAGGAGGGGTCCAGCCCAGCCTGGGATGGCCAAGCCTGCAGACAATCCTACCCTAGGTCCACATGTCAGTGCACCCAAGGCTTAGGCAGGTTTCCTAGCTAGGAGCAAACCAGGGAAAGAGAACACAGTCTCAAAGTTTAAAGTTAAGATATTGAATAGAGGGATGGGGTGTCCGATTCAGGAAGGAGGATCCTCGCCAGGCATTAGTTAGACAGGATGTGGCCACTGCCTGCCAGCAGGGAGGATGGGAACGACCCTGATCCAACACCTGCCACCCAGTCGGGAGCTGTAGTCCCCTATGAAGGAGGTGGAGTCCCAGTTAAGATCAGGTCAGCCCAGGAATGTCTCCAGAGGCATGAGGTGGGGGTCACAGATGGGAAATATTCCCTTTGTTCTCCACCTCTGTCCCAGTCTCCTGCGAGTCATCATCCAAGTTATAGGAGATGAGTGTAAACGGAGTCAAGGTATGCATCCTCAGGACCATCCCAGCCACCGTGCATATTAGGGATGGGATGAAGCTGAGAGCATGGCAACCCACTCCAGTATTCTCGCCTGGAGAATCCCATGGACAGAGGAGCCTGACAGGCTATACTCCATGGGGTCCCACAGAGTTGAACACGAGTAAAGTGACTGAGCATGCATGCATGAAGCTGAGAGCAGATCCAATTGCTAAAGAGCTTAGAATAAGCACAAACCAGGCTGGAGGTCTTGAGCAAGAGAAACAGAAAAGCATAAACTAGAGCCCGAGAACAAGGCTAAAGAGAATGCTACAGAACAGACAGGAAGGGTAATTGGCTCTGCTGGTTCATAGGAACATTTCTCACACCTTCAGCCCTCAGGGAAAACGCTGAGGTGGGGTGACCACTGAAGCTCACAACCTCGTTGCTCCTAGGTGTGTTCACAAAACCTGCCATCTCAGTCCACCCAGGCCACCTCGTGCAGGAGGGAAGGAATTTGACCCTTCGCTGTCAATTACAGCTGTTGTTTGACAAGTTTATCCTGCACCAGGAAAACAGCACAGGGCATTCCCACAGACGTGGAGAGACATTCATGGGTGGGCATGCCCCAGCTGACTTCTCCATTGGTCCCATGACCTCGGGGAGTGTGGGCACCTACCGATGCTACGGCTCTCTCAGCCGCTCCCCCTATGAGTGGTCAGCCCCCAGCGACCCCGTGGACATTGTCATCACAGGTGAGTGTGTCCAGACTAGTCCCCTCTGCTGTCTGTGTCACAGAAGGTCTGGTGTCCAGTCCAGCATCAGCACCGGGAGACAGTGACAGGCGTGCAGAGACACTCACACGCTCGGGAGAGGGAACAAACCAGAGAGAGAGGAGGTGTGAACACAGAAGGGAAAGAGAACAGAGCACCTGCCATGCGGTAAAGAGAAGACACAGCCGGTGACAGAGTGAAGGAGCAAGAACGTGAAAGAACGAGCAATGGAGAAAGATGTACAGAGCAGGGACCCGGGCAGTTCCCGGCTCAGGCAGCCAATGATGGTTGGTTAAGGGGCTGGCTTCCCACCTTCGTGTCAGAGCTCCCTTCCTCTGTCAGGAGCGCTGTGGTACCAGACGCCCTGGCAGTCTGGCACCTGGGTGATCGAGATGGAGGTTGAGACCCTGAAGTTGCTCAGCCTCGTGGTTTAATGTGTCCTTCTGCACAAAGAGGGGGCAGTGATCCCTCCAACCCTCCCCTCTAGGGGGTCCCTTCCATCCCCTGGGGGTGGGCAGTGCAGCCCTGAACAGTCCCTCAAGAATGAGGCGGTCAAAGATCCTGTGAGACTGTGGAAATTTCCACTCCATAATGTCTGCTTCTGGGTCAATACATGTTTTCTGAGGGTCCTAGTAGTAGCTACTAGGTTCCGTTTTTCAAGAGAACCCCATATCTCTTTGATTTTTTAAATCTATTTTTTCTCATTCATTTTTGTTGAAGTTTAGTTGATTTAAGATGTTGTTTATTCCTGTTGTACTGCATACTGACTCAGCTATTCATATACATATATTCTTTTTTTAAAAAAGGATATTAAGTGACACTCCATATTTAAAGTTATGCTTGAATTTTCCCCTGTTCCCGGTATTCCTTGCTGCGGGGCTTTCCTCCTGGTGGTGGGCGGGCTTCTCATGCAGCGCTTCTCTTGTTGCACACCTCGGGCTTTAGTCCTCCATTTAGCAATAGAGTTACTCCATGCTCTAAGATCAAGGTCTCCTCCTTCCAGGTCTGACCAAGAAAGCCTCTCTCAGCCCAGCGGGGGCCGGTGTGAGGTCAGGAGAGAACATGACCTTGCTCTGCAGCTCTGAGCTTGCCTTTGACCACCTCCATCTGCTCAGGGAGGGGGAGAACCTTAGGCGGCCGCTCCCTGGAGGGCAGGGCCCCCGCGCAGCACTCCAGGCTGAGTTCCCTCTGGGTCCTGGGACCCCAGCCCACAGCGGGGCCTACAGGTGCTACGGCTCCTTCACTCTCTCTCCCTACGCATGGTCAGACCCCAGCGACCCCCTGCTCCTGTCTGTCACAGGTGAGGACCCTCCTCCTGGCCCAGCTTTTTGTTGCTCTTCAGTCGCTATGTTGTGTCCAACTCTTTCCGACCCCCTGGACTGCAGCACGACAGACTCCTCTGTGCTTCACTATCTCCTCCTCATGGATCTCAGCCTTGTCCTGGTAAAGGGGCTTGTGTTACTCAATGAAGATATGAGCCATGTCACGCAGAGCCACCCAAGGCAGACCAGTCATAGTGAAGAGTTTGACAAAACATGGTCCCCTGGGAGGAGATTGCAACCCACTCCAGTGTTCTTGCCTGGAGACCTATGGAAAGTCCCATGCTTCACAGAACACTAAATCACTTTGTGTTGGCCAAAAAGCCCATTTGGCTTTTTCCATAACATCTTACTCTATCACTGAGCTCTATCCCTGTGCTGGTCTCAGGGAACCTTAGGGCTTCTGGAGAAATGGAGGCAATGAGAACCAGAGAGGAAGAGTGATGGTCTATGGCATCTCAACCCTCTTCAACCTCCTGTATGGATGCTCCTCATCAGTGTCCTGTCTATCCAGACAAAAAGAAAAGGGTCAGGATAGACCCAGGAGGAGGAGAGGCTGGGCTGATTTGGGAAGATCAGAGATTGCACTGGCCCCTTGCTCTTAATGTTTTGCCAGAAGCGCCTCTGGCATACAGGTGACTTTCCAATTAAGGAGCATAGATACTCATTCTTGGAGCAGAGCGATTGTCTCTTGCTTAGAGCTGTCTTTCATTGCCAGGCATATCTTTTGCTTCCTTCCACCATCTCTTCTCCAGGTTGGAAGGTCTACTCAATGCATTCTCGTGGAGGGACCAGAAGATCTCCTCTCCCCCATCAGTGCTCTGAGAGAAGACAGAGTCTAGGACAGGCAGGACCTCAACCTTCCAGAAAGAATAGTCCCCCCTCAGTGGGTAGGAGGAAGGTTACTTGCTCACCCCTTCTGTCTTTTTTTCCCTTAGGATCCACTACAAGTTCTTGCCCATCACCCACGGATCCACACACCACAGAAGGTAAGCAAGACCGTCGCCTATCTCAGCAAGTTTCTGAGAAGACACAGGATTCCTGTGTGAGTGTTGGTTCTACCACCTCCCAGCTTTGTGACATTGGGCTCCTCAACATCCCTGTCATGTCAGCATTTGAGATCATGGTCTGTATTAGAACCAGAGAGGGCATTGAGTTTCTCATCTCTGGGACTGGGAATTTCTAAATTGGACAAAGGGAGACAGAATGACTTGACCCCATGCTTAAGGGAGATGCTTATCCTCCCTCCACCAGGATCTTTGGGGAAGGATGAGGGGGGTGGACAAGAGGAAAATATTAGGGAGCACGTTAAATGTGTGCTATTCCTTTGTTAGTGTTTTATGAATGAAACATTTCACAGTTCAGAAATAGAAGTGTCGTGTCTTCTTGAGGATTCCATTCTAGGTATATGTGGATGGAGGGGGAAATATACTGAGGATTAAATGGGTCTCCATTCATGCATAAACACCATGCCTTGATGAGGGGGAGCAGAGAAAAACTGCATCGGTGCCTGGGGAACTTGGTTCAGACCTCTGCTGGTCTTGCATGGCCTCTTTACTTTATCCACTGCTAGTATCTCTCCTGGATCCTTTGGTACCTCCTGGGAAGTGGAGTGCCGGGGTCCAGCCTCAGCAGGATCCAGGGGATACCCTCAGGATAAACGTTGTCAACGAGAGAGAGAAAGAAGACACATGAGACCAGCCTTGATAGGGCCAAGTCTGCCAGGCGGAGAGAGAGAGAGACAGAGAGAGAGAGAATGAGCAGATGGGGGTGTTTGCAGGGTCTGGCAGATTCCGGCAATGCTTTGCTCTTTACTGTGGCTTTTATACCCTAAATTAGTACATTTCTAAGGGGAAGATAGTTTAACATTACATCAGCTTGTTCTTCACAAAACCAGGGTGTTTTCTGCATACTTCTTTGTTTATGAGGGTCTTGTACATTATCTTCTGGACTTGGGGTCTATTGACATTTTATGACCTAGGTGAACACA
>JADEYB020000022.1:46964456-46977292 GCA_015832495.2 Alces alces | reverse complement strand
ATTTGTATGGAAATACAAAAAACCTCGAATAGCCAAAGCAATCTTGAGAAAGAAGAATGGAACTGGAGGAATCAACCTGCCTGACTTCAGGCTCTGCTACAAAGCCACAGTCATCAAGACAGTATGGTAGTGGCTCAAAGACAGAAATATAGATCAATGGAACAGAACAGAAAGCCCAGAGAGAAATCCACGTACCTATGGACACCTTATTTTCGACAAAGGAGGCAAGAATATACAATGGAAAAAAGACAACCTCTTTAACAAGTGGTGCTGGGAATATTGGTCAACCACTTGTAAAAGAATGAAACTAGAACAGTTTCTAACACCATACACAAACATAAACTCAAAATGGATTAACAATCTAAACATAAGACCAGAAACTATAAAACTCCTAGAAGAGAACATAGGCAAAACACATTCCGACATAAATCACAGCAGGATCCTCCATGACCCACCTCCCAGAATATTGGAAATAAAAACAAAAATACATAAATGGGACCAGATTAAACTTAAAAAGCTTTTGCACAACAAAGGAAAGTATAAGCAAGGTGAAAAGACAGCACTCAGAATGGGAGAAAATAATAGCAAACGAAGCAACAAAGGATTAATCTCAAAAATATACAAGCAAGTCCTGCAGCCAATTTCAGGAATAAAATGACCCAGTCAAAACATGGGCCAAAGATCTGAACAGACATTTCTCCAGAGAAGGCATACAGATGGCTAACAAACACATGGAAAAATGCTCAACATCACTCATTTTCAGAGAAATGAAAATCAAAACCTCAATGAGGTACCATTACAGGCTGGTCAGAATGGCTGCTATCCAAAAGTCTACAAGCAATAGATGCTGGAGAGGTGTGCAGAAAAGGGAACCCTCTTACACTCTTGGTGGGAATGCAAACTAGTACATCCACTATGGAGAACAGTGTGGAAATTCCTTTAAAAACTAGAAATAGAATTGCCATATGACTCAGCAATCCCAAGCTTGGGAATGCACAATGAGGAAACCAGAACTGAAAGAGACACATGTGCCCCAATGTTCATCGCAGCACTATTTATAATAGCCAGGACATGGAAGCAACCTAGATGCCCATCAGCAGACGAATTGATAAGGAAGCTGTGGTACATACACACAATGGAATATTACTCAGCCATTAAAAAGAATTCATTTGAATCAGTTCTAATGAGATGGATAAAGCTGGAGTCCATTATACAGAGTGAAGTAAGCCAGAAAGATAAACACCAGTATAGTATAATAACATATATATATATGGAATTTAGAAGGATGGTAATGACAACCCTATATACAAGACAGAAAAAGAGACACAGATGTATAGAACAGACGTTTGGACTCTTTGGGAGAAGGTGAGGATGGGATGATCTGAGAGAACAGCATCGAAACATGTATATTATCAAGTGTGAAACAGATCTCCAGTCCAGGCTGGATGCATGAGAGAAATGCTTGGGACTGGTGCACTGGGATGACCCAGAGGGATGGGATGGGGAGTGAGGTGGGAGGGGGGTTCAGGATGGGGAACACACGTAAATCCATGGCTGATTCATGTCAATGTATGGCAAAAACCACTACAATATTGTAAAGTAATTAGCTTCCAACTAATGAAAATAATTGGGAAAAAAAATAAAAAAGAGAAAGGTGTGGTATACATACACAATGGAATATTACTCAGCCATTATAAAGAATTAATTTGAATCAGTTCTAATGAGGTGGATGAAACTGGAGCCCATTATACAGAGTGATGTAAACCAGAAGGATAAACACCAATACAGTATACTAATGCATATATGGAATTTAGAAAGATGGTAATGATAACCTTATATGCAAGACAGAAAAAGAGACACAGATATATAGAATAGACCTTTGGACTCTATCGGATAAAGCGAGGGTGGGGTGATCTGAGAGAACAGCGTCAAAACATGTATATTATCAAGTGTGAAACAGATCACCAGTCTAGGTTGGATGCATGAGACAAGTGCTCGGGGCTGGTGCACTGGGAAGACCCAGAGGGATGGGATGGGGAGGGAGGTGGGAAGGGGTCAGGATGGGGAACACATGTCAATCCATGGCTGATTCATGTCATAGTATGGCAAAACCCACTACAATATTGTAAAATAATTAGCCTCCAATTAATAAAAATAAATGAAAAAAAAAGAAAAAGGATTCATGCACCCCTATGTTCATAGCAGCACAATGTACAATATCCAAGACATGGGAACAGCCTAGATGTCCATCGACAGATGAATGGATAAAAAAGATGTTGTATATGCCTATACACACACAATGGAATACTACTCAGACATTTAAAAAATGAAATCATGAGATTTGCAGCAGCATGGATGGACCTGAGATTAACATAGTAAGTGAAGTAAGACACAAAGACAATTCTCATATGATATCACTCATACATGGAATTTAAAAGAAACATATCAATGCAACAGGAACAGACCCAAAGACATAGAGAACAGGCTTGTGGTTGCCAAGGAGGGAAGGATTGAGAGCTTGGGATTAGCAGATGAAATCTATTTATACATAAAATATATGAACAATGAGGTCCTACGGGATGACACATGGGATTCTATTCAGCATCTTGCTGTAAATCATAATGGAAAAGAATACGTTTGTCAAGCTGAATCAATATGCTGCACAGCAGATATGAACTATACTTCAATAATTTTTAATTAAAAAAATTTGAAGTTTATATATCTGTAATGAAAGAGTACATGGCAGTAAAAATGCACGAACTGAAATGACAAAGAATACAGATCAATTTTGAAACGTGATATTAAGTAAATAAAAGGAAATTTTAAGAACTCTGACTGTACTCTTCCTCCAATACATACATAATAATCAAGAGGAGACCAGATGTATTACCTATGGAGCATAATTAGTCTAAGCATCCCCACTCCGAGCAAATTGGTACAGAATCACAGCCCCTACTGAGGTTCTATCATGTCCATGAACAAATGCTGACCTGGATGTGTGTCTGCCTTTGGAATCCTGAAACAGATGGAAAATTTTGTCCTGGTTTAGAACTGATTGTTGAGGACACGTCCCTCACTCAAGCATTCTGGAGCTTGGAAGTCTCTACTTTACAGTTTTTATGTACAAAGCAAGGTTGTCCACCTTTTCTGGCAAAACAATTCCACACCCCCCAAAAAAACCCACAATCATCTTGCACACATTTTTTTTGTGTACACGTGTGGTCCTTGGATTGGCAAAAAAGAAAGAGCGAAAGAGAGAGTGTGTGTATGCAAAGTTTCCACTCATAGTCAGGAAATAATTTCAGATAAAAGGAATAGTCAGGGGAAGACAAATATCACAGGATATCGCTTATTGGTGACATCTAAGAAAATGAACTTATTTACAAAGCAGATTCACAGAGAATGAACTTATGATTACCAGGTGGGATGGTGGGTGGGGTGAGGGATAGATTGGCAGTTTGGCTTTGACATATACACACGGCTGTATTTAAAATGGATGACCAACAAGGACCTACTGGATAGCACGGGGAACTCTGCTTAATAGTCCGTAACTAGCTAAGTGGGAAAAGAATTTGAAAAGCAATAGACATGTGTGTGTACACCTTGTTGTACGCCTGAAACTAACAGTTTCTATACTCCACCTCAGAATTTTTACAAAATGTTCAAAGAGCCATAATACGCATGTCTCCTTCTCTTGTGAGAATGCAGAATCAAAGTCTCTATTAATGAGTCCTTAATTGGCAACCTGCACTGAGCCTGAAATACGAAGTGGGCATCTGTGATTTCTCTTCTGCAAAGAGATAAGGTTAATGACATTTATCATGAGATTGGGGAAAGTACCCTGCATCATAAAACTGGATTTCTTCAGAAGGGCTATCTTTCTTATGAAGATCCTCTTTTAAAGCATTTTTATTTTATCAAGGCAACATACCATCTCTTATATAAAAGCATGAGGGAATTGCTGGAATTCTTGGACATTCTGGTTGAAGTTATATATTAATTATAGTTGTTTTCTCTGCACTGAACCAAGTAACAACATGTCAACCAGGAAAATGAATTCCAGGTTACATGATTGAAAAAAAAATCTTTTAATTTCAGGAGCAGAGAGGCCTTAGAAATCTTTGCTGAAAATAAATCAGTGTTTTTTTTTTTTCTTCTGTGGTTACCATTAGAAAGTAAGCAGTTAGTAACCCTGCATATTTTTTTTGTTTGGTGGGGGGCTGGACTTCATGGCTCCGAGGATCTCATCTTACTTCCCCAACCAGGGATTGAACTTGGGTGTTCAGCAGTGAAGTCAGGGAGTAGCCACTGGACCACCAGGGAATTCCCAGACCTGCACAATTGAAGTAGAACTCGTCATCAAAAGAAGGAAAGGAACTGACTCAAGCTTTCTTCAAACAAGATATTCATAGAAACTAAGCCTCTCAGGTGTTAAAGAATCTGCCTGCAATGCAGGAGACCTGGGTTTGATTCGTGGGTTGTGAAAATCCCCTAGAGAAGGAAATGGCAACCCTCGCCAGTATTCTTGCATGGGAAATCCCTTGGACAGAAAACACAGTGGGATACAATCCATGGTGTCCCAAGAGTTGGACACCACTTTGCAACTAACCCACCACCACCAACATGGTATACACTGAATCACGGTTACTACTTCATGAGGCAGCAAGACCTGTTCAAATCCTCCTACGTTTATAGTGTTCAGGGAAACAAAAAGTGATGCTTGGGTCACGAGGCATGCTCAGTGACGAGGCTCAGACAGACTTCGATCCCTGGTGTGAGAGGAGGGTGCCTATCTTCCCCTGTGACCTGCACCAGGCTGACTGTACCAACAACACTGCCCACCTTCCGCATCCTGTGACTCGGTCAGCTTTGCTCAGTCCTGCCTCCTGCCTCACAGAAGCAGAGCCATGTGGCCCACACTCCTCGGCCTCCTGAGTTTCGGTGAGTCTGGAGAGACATGGCACGTTTGGTTTATGGTGGAAATCGGGGGTCTTCACACCACTGACCAGCTTCCCTGGATGAGGGTGCAAGGAGCATGCATGGAGTCCATCGAGACAAGCCAACTCGGACGGGCTTTTCCTTCTTGGATTCTGTGTGAGTCTGAGGATCTGGGCAGCTGTGGGTGAGTCCTCCCCATCCCTATTTCTGTGTTCTGCAGAGCAGTCAGGGCTGAGGCAGATGACGCTCAGGAGCAGGGTGAGACCCCTGCCAGTACAGTGAGAGCCGCGTGCCCTGTGGATCCCAGGTCCTCCTATTGGCCTTGATACTCACCTTCACTCTCCCCAGAGGTTAGCCCAGCTCTGGACTCTGGACCTGAAGGGACAGTGTGAAGTCTGGGAGCTGGGAGCTGGGCCCCCTGAGTGCCATTTCTATCATCAGAGGGTAGCAAGGGGCTGCTGCCCACAGAACCCTCTCTGACAACGTGGCATCTCCAACCAGCCATTCACAACAGGATCTGCACTGCCACCCGCTAGACCTGACCCCAGGGGAGGAGCTGGGCATCAGGCAGGGCCACCTGAACCTGGTCCCACATTTGATGGAGGCTAGCTAACAAAGGAGCGAGATTCATGGTTTTCTTCCTTCTTTTCAGTCAAGTGTCTTTTTCTCCTCTTAGTTGTGTTACTGTTAGTCAATCAGTCATATTCGACTCTTTGCGACCCCTTGATCTGTAGCTCACCAGGCTCCTCTGCCCATGGGGTTCTCCAGGCAAGAATACTGGAGGGGGTTGCCATTTCCTTGCCCAGGGGATCGTGCCAGCTGAGAGACTGTACCCTGCTCTCCTGCATGGCAGGAACATTCTGAACCGTTTGAACTACAACAAATGCAACAGGGAAGTCCTTTCGCTTCTTTTCCAAGCATCAATTTCTCTGTGGTGTTTTCTTTAGCCTGCATTGTGCATCTTGCAGGATATTAGTTCCCTGATCAGGGATCAGCCTGGGACCTTGGTAGAGAATGTGGTGAGTCCTAACCACTGGACTGCCAGGGAATCCCCAGTGTTTTGTGTTCTGAGAGAAAGGTTCTCAAAATTTTGTCCACCCAAGGAATGATTCTTCTCCTGAGAAGAATCACTTCTGAAAATCATATTCTTAGAATCTCCATGGTGTCCATCCTGGGTTGACTGTGTCTCTGTCTGTCCCCAAGCCCTAGGTATCCTTGAGCATCAATGTGATTCAGTTTAGAGGAGGAGAGTTGGAAGAATTGAAGGGGAAGTGCCCATGAGGGCAGGGGGGAGGGGAGATGGTTCCTATTTTCCTCTCAAAGCCTGTGCCTCCATCTCTCCTAGGTGAATATGAGACTTCTTTGTCGGCCTGGCCAAGCCCCGTGGTCCCCTTAGAACAGACTGTGACTCTTCAGTGTCACTCCGATTCTCCACTTAAGAAATTCAGGCTGTTCAAAAGAGATGGGACCAGTTTGCCCAAGCTCAGGGATACCATGTCAACACCTTCACCCTTGGCCCAGTGACCAGAGAACACGCTGGGTCCTACATGTGTTCTGGAGGCTACCAGTCCCCACACAGTGACCCCCTGCAGATTGTGGTCACAGGTAGGAGGGGTCCAGACAGCCCGGGACGGCCGAGCCTGCAGGCAATCCTACCCTAGATCCACATGCCAGTGCACCCAAGGCTACTCAGGATTCCCAGTCAGGAGCCAACCCGTGAAAGAGAACCCACTCTGAGAGTTTAAACTCGGGGTGTGGAATAGATGGATGGGGAGCCTCAGTGCAGGAAGGAAGAGCGTCCCTCGGCATTAGTTAGACAGGATGCGGCCACTGCCTGCCAGCAGGGAGGATGGGAACTACCCTGATCCAGCACCTGCCACCCAGTAGGGAGCTGTAGTCCCCTGTGAAGGAGCTGGAGCCCCAGGGAGGAGTCTCAAAAATGTCTCCAGTGTCATGAGGTGGGGTCACAGATGGGTTCCATTTTTCCTCCACTGCCTTCCCAATGATGCGAGTCATCACCCACGTTATAAGAGATATATGTGAAGAGAGACAGGGTATGCATCCTCAGAAGCACCCCAGCCCCTCAAATGCAAATTAGGGATGGGAAGAGGCTGAGAGCATGGCAACCCACTCCAGTATTCTCGCCTGGAGAATCTCATGGACAGAGGAGCCTGGCAGGCTACAGTCCATGGGGTCCCGGAGAGTCAGGCACGAGTGTAGCAACTGAGTATGCATGCATGAAGGTGAGAGCAGATTCAACAGCTAAAGAGTTTAGAATAAACACAGAGGAGGCTGGAGGTCTTGAGCAAAGAGAAAGAGAAAAGCATGAGCCACAGGCCGAGAACAAGACCAGAGAGAATGCAACAGAACAGACAGGAAGTGTAATTGGCTTTGCTGGTTCATGGGAACATTTCTCACACCTTCAGATTTCAGTGGAACCACTGAGGTGGGGTGACCACTGAAGCTCACAACCTCTTTGCTCCTAGGTGTGTTCACAAAACCCGCCATCTCAGCCCACCCAGGCTCCCTAGTGCAGAATGGAAGGAATGTGACCCTTCGCTGTCAATCACAGGTGTTGTTTGACAAGTTTATCCTGCACCAGGAAAACAGCACAGGGCATTTCCAGAGACGTGCAGAGACGCTCACGGGTGGGCATGCCTCAGCTGACTTCTTCATTGGCCCCATGGCCTCGGGGAGTGCGGGCACCTACCAATGCTACGGCTATCTCAGCCGCTCCCCCTATGAGTGGTCAGCCCCCAGCGACCCCGTGGACATCGTCATGACAGGTGAGTGTGTCCAGATCAGTCCCGTCTGCTGTCTCTGTCACAGAAGGTCTGGTGTCCAGTCCAGCATCACTACCGAGAGACAGTGACAGGCGTGCAGAGACACTCACACACTCGGGAGAAGGAACAAACCAGAGAGAGAGGAGCTGTGAACACGGACAGGAAAGAGAACAGAGTACCTGCCATATGCTAAAGAGAAGACACAGCCGGTGACAGAGGAAGCAGGAAGAACGTGAAAGAACGAGCAATGGAAGAAGATGCACCAGAGTAGGGACCGGGGCAGTTCCCGGCTCAGGCAGCCAACGATGATTGGTTAAGGGGCTGGCTTGCCGCCTTCATGTCAGAGCTCCCTTCCTCTGTCAGGAGCACTGTGGTACCAGACGCCCTTGCAGTCTGGCCCCTGGGTGGTCAGGACGGAGGTCAACACCTTGAAGTTGCTCAGCCTTGTGGTTTAACGCGTCCTTCTGCACAGAGGAGAGTGTTCTCCCTGCCAACCCTCCCCACTAAGGAGTCCCTTCCAGCCCCTGGGGGTGGGCAGGGCAGCACTGAACACTCCCTCAAGTTTGAAGTGGTCAAAGATCCAATGAGATTCTGGCAATCTCCGGGACATAATATCTGTTTATGGGTCAGTACCATGTTTTCTGTTGGTCCCAGCAGAACCTAGTGGTTCCATCTTTCAAGAGAACCCCACATCATGTTGATTTTTGAAGTATATTTTTTATTTATTTTTGTTGAAGTCTAGTTGATTTTTGATGGTGCTAATTCCTGTTGTACATAAGACTGATTCAGTTGTTCATGTACATATATTTCTTTTCAGAGAAAGGATATTAAATGGCAGTCCAGTATTAGAGTTATGTTTGAATTTTCCCTGTGCTGGGTATTCGTTGCTGTGGGGCTTTCTGTCCTGGTGGTGGGTGGGCTTCTCAGGCAGTGCTTCTCTTGTTGCACACTCGGGGCTTTAATCCTATATTTAGGGCTTCAGTTACTCAGCGCTCTAAGATCAGGGTCTTCATTCAAGGTCTGTCCAAGAAACCCTCTCTCTCAGCCCAGGGGGGCCCCGTGGTGAAGTCAGGAGAGAATGTGACCTTGCTCTGCAGCTCCGAGTGCGCCTTTGACCAGTTCCATCTTCTCAGGGAGGGGAAGAACCTTGGGCGCCTGCTCGCGGGAGGGCGGGACCCTCGCGGAGCACTCCAGGCAGCATTCCCTCTGGGTTCTGGGACCCCAGCCCACAGCGGGGTCTACAGGTGCTACGGCTCCTTCACTCACTCTTCCTATGTGTGGTCAGACTCCAGCGACCCCCTGCTCCTGTCTGTCACAGGTGAAGAACCCTTTCCTGGCCCATGGTTTCTTGTTGCTGTTTAGTCGATAAGTTTTGTGCAACTTTTGTGATCACGTGGACTACAGCATGACAGACTCCTGTGTCCTTCACTATCTTCCCTTTGTGGATCACAGCCTTGTCGTGATGAAGCTGCTTGTGTAACTCAATGAAGCTATGAGCCATGTTGTGCAGGGCTGCCCAAGAGTGACGGGTCATAGTGAAGAGTTCTGACAAAAGGTGGTTCCCTGGAGGCGGAAATGGTAACTCACTGCACTATTCTTGTTTCCAGAGGGCCAAGAAGTGTCCAGTGCCTTACAATGCACTAAATCACATTGCATTGGCCAAGAAGTCCGTTTGGCTTCTTCCATAACATCTTACTATATCACTGAGTTCTGTCTCAAGGGCCCTGTGCCGGTGTCAGGGGAACCTTAGGGCTTGTGGAGAAATGGAGGCAATGAGAACCAGAGAGGAAGAGAGATGGTAGATGGCATCTCAACTGGCTTCCACCTCCTGTATGGATGCTCCTCATCAGAGTCCTGTTTATCCAGGCAAATAAAGAAAAGGGTCAGGGTAGACCCAGGAGGAGGAGAGGCTGGTGTGATTTGGGAAGATCAGAGATTGCATCCGCCCCTTGCTCTTAGTGTCTTCCCAGAAGCACCTCTGAGATACAGGTGATTTCCCAGTTAAGGAGCATCGATACTCATTCCCGGAGCAGAGAGAATGCCTCTTGCTTACAGCTGTCTTTCACCACCAGGCATATCCTTCCCGCATCCTTCCACCATCACTTCTCCAGGATAGAGGGTCTACTCAACACATTCTCAGGGAGGGACCAGGAGCTCTCCCCTCCCCGTTCAGTGTTCTGGGGGATGACAGAGTAAGGACAGGCAGGAGGTCATTTCAGAAAGAATAGTCCTCATTCAGTGGCTATGAGGAAGGTTACCTGCTCACCCCTTCTGTCTTATTTCCCCTAGGGTCCACTAGAAGTACATGCCCATCAACCATGGATTGACACACCACAGAAGGTAAGCAAGATGGTCTCCTATCTCAGCAACTTTCTGAGAAGACAGAGGGTTCCTGTGTGAGTGTTAGTTCTACCACCTCCCAGCTCTGTGACTTTGGGCTCCTCAACATCCGTGTCTTGTCAGCATTTGAGATCATGGTCTGTATTAGAACCAGAGGGGGCATTGAGTTTCTCACGCTCTGGGACTGGGATTTTCTAAATTGAAGAAAGCGAGACAGAGTGACTTGACCCCATGCTTAAGGGAGATGCTTATCCTCCCTCCACCAGTATTTGGGGAAGGATGGCGTTGGACAAGCAGAGAATTTTAGGGAGCACGTTGAAGATGGGCTGTTCCTCTGTTAGTGTTTTATGAACAAAACATTCCACAGTTCAGAAATAGAAGTATCATGTCTTCTTGACGATTCTGTTCCAGGTATATGTGGATGGAGGGGGAAACATATTGAGGATTAAAGCAGGCCCCATTCATGCAAAAATACCATGCCTTGTCATACGGGCAGCAGAGAAATATTGCTTCGGTGCGCGGGGGACCTTGGTTCAGACCTCTGCTGCTCTGCACAGCCTCTTAACTTTATCCACTGCTAGCATCTCTGCTGGATGCTTTGATACCTGCTGGGAAGTGGAGACCATAACTGATCAGGTTGAGAGATGCTGACAAACTTTGACACAAGGATACAATAAATCTTGTGTGTAGGGGCAGGGTGTATGCAGCGAATCACCAGACTTTCTTCTGTTTGCTTGTTGGCAGAAGCACGGCTTCCTCAAGGCCACTCCAGCCAGCTGCACCTTCTCCTTAGGCTCTCCATAGCCTTCATCTGTACCAGCATCCTCCTCGCTGTTCTTCTCTGTCACTGGTTACCCAAAAAGTAAGTGGGAAGAGCCAAACTGTCATTGCTGTTCTATGTAAAATCAGAAGTCTGAAGGAGTGAAGGACAGTGTCATCTGACCCAGGTGGAGTTGGGCTCATAGCAGAGAATGGCATTTTCACTTCCTGTAGGTTAAGAACTGATTTCCATTGTTGTATTCCCTGAGGGAATATCTACCAGAGAACCATGGAACCATGTTCTTTATATGAAAATATGAGTTCATTTATTCTTGGCTGCATCAGGTCTTGGCAGCAGCATGGGGGATGTTAATTGTGGTGCTGGGGTGCGGTTCAAGGCTCCAGGGCTCGTGGGCTCAGCAGTTGCAGCCTGTGGGACTTAGCTGCTTCACAGCACATGGGGTCTCGGTTCTCCCACCAGGGGCAGAACCAACACTCTCTGCAGTGGAAGGAGGACTCTTTATCCCCGGCCACCAGGGACGTTCCAAGCCCTGTTCTTCCCTCCAGCCAGAGCCATCTGTTCTTCTGCTCGTTATGATCTTGGGAGTCTGCTGGTACACAGTAGAGGATGGTCCATAACAGAAGATGTACAATGGGCTCCGTGGGTTTGAACAGGTTCCTGAGATAGTCCATCAGTGGCTGGGCTTGTATATGGGATTTTATTTTTAGAGGAGTAGACAGGCTCAGAAACCTGGGGCACACCCATGACTTTTCCTGGCTTTGATGTCCCCACCAAAGATACGGAGATATAGAAGAATTGCCCCCAACCTAAGAGCCTTGACCCTCTTCCATTTGCAGATGTTGCAATCATGGAAGGAGAGCCCAAGGAAGACAGAACAGTGAACAGCGAGGTGAGTCCTGCCTGCCCAAATCCTTGCCATAGCCCGAACCCCTCCAATGCCCAATGTCCCAGCCTTCAAAGATTGCGTGTCAGTCCATCAGTCACACTTCCTCTCAGGACTCTCCAGCAGAAGACATGATATTCGCCCACTTGGACCACAGGACCTTCTCTGAGAGATTCTTCACTCCCAGTCCCCTGAGCTCCATGCACCCCTCTGCTGAGCCCAGTGTCTTTGAGGAATTCGATGTAAACCAAGACCATGCTGAGCCATGACCTGCCCCATCCTTTGAGCACACAGAGTGTTATAAAAAAAAGACTGGATCTCTTTATAAAGAGGTTTCTCTGTGGATACTCCTTCTCCTATTGCAGCGTGGCCCAGCAGCTCTGAGGTGAAGAGTGGAGTGCAAGAATTATAGGATCGTCCTCAGAAACCTCACAACATATTAGCAATCCCCAGGCTATTCTAGTACTCTATTTTAACTATCAGACTTTTGGGGAGAAGTTATTATAATGAGTTGCACATACTGCGTAGGTTACCATGATCATCCTTCTTTTTCAAAAATTCCAAGAAACCATAAAAATTTGGAACTTGAATCTTTAAATTATTTAGTTTAAAATAAAAGAAAGCCAATAAAAAATAAAACCTCTGTTCAGTAATAGTTTACAAGGATGAACTTATTAACAAGACAGAAAGAGACTTGCAGACTTAGAGAACAAACTTAGAGTTACAGAGGGGAAGGATGGTAGGAGAGATGGATCGGAAGTTTAAGATTGACATGTGCACACTGCTGTATTTAAAACAAAATGCTTTCCATGAAACAATAATAAAAGCAATGCGAGTTGGCAAAATAAAAAGATGAACTCTATTCTGTTTGACATAGCCAATATGGTGTCACTAGCCATAGGAGGCTGGATGTGTGTGTGCGAAGGTGATTCAGTCACGTCCGACTCTTTGTGACCCTGTGGACGGTGTGTAGCTCACTAGGCTCCTCTTTGCATGGGATTCTCCAAGCAAGAATCCTGGAGTGGCATTTATGATTAAAACTCTCCAGAAAGCAGGAATAGAAGGAACATACCTCAACATAATAAAAGCTATATATGACAAACCCACAGCA
>JADEYB020000022.1:46950379-46960971 GCA_015832495.2 Alces alces | reverse complement strand
GGGGGTCAGACCAGGCAGAAAGAGGTGAGATGTCAGATGTGGGCTGAGATGCCTCCTGAGCCCTGCCTGGAGACATCGGAGCCGGGTCCCTGGAGGGGCCACCCCCTTGCCTGGGTCCATGTCCATGGGAACCCCGAGGGGTGGCGGCAGACACCCAGGGACCACATCCTGTTTGTCCTCTAGGGCCTGTGGTCTCCTCATCTGTACAGGGTGGGGGTGGGGGCCGCTGGGCGCTCAGAGCTGCAGACATGCCTTCCATCCTCTCTGCGCTTCTCTACCTCGTCCGGTTGAGGAGGGCAGGGAGGGGAGAGCAGGATGGCATGGGACGCCCACCCTGTCCCCAGTTCACGGGAACCTCACGTCTTGGGCAGCTGGACAGACCAGGGATACTGATGGGAAGAAAATCAGCCCAAGCTTTTGCTGGCAAACCTCTCACTTCCAGGGCTGAGTTTAGGCCAGAGGACCCTGAACCCAGAAGGTGGGTCCTCTCGAGTATCCTGGGATCCATGTATCACTTGAGCCCTAGAAACTCGGTGGGGGGTGAGGTGGGGGCTCTGGGATGCTGGTGAAACCTGGAAGGGCTCCTGTGCTGAGCTGGGGAGTGAGGGGTGGGGAGGTTCTGGGACTCAGCCTCTGACTTCCTTCCAGGGACCTTCCACAAACCCACCATCTCAGCTGAGACTCTTAGGCAGCTTCAGAGTGCCCATATGAATACACTGTAGGCGGAGTTGGAATGTGCAAGTGAGTACACAGACCATCAAGGAGTATGCTGCAGTTGGCCTGCACTATTTGGAGAAGGAAATGGCAATGCATTCCAGTCTTCTTGTCTGCAAAATCCCATGGACATGGGGCCTGCCAGGGTACAGTCCAGGGGGTCAAAAAGAGTCAGACATGACTAGCAACTTCACTTTCTTTCATTTCATTTTAAAATTTATTTCTTTTACAGATTTCATTTTCTAAACTTCATAATATATATATTTGATTGAAGTTAGTTGACTTATAGTGTTTCAGGTGCATAGTAAGGTGATTCCGTTATATATATACACACAGTGTTTTTCAGATTACTCTCCATTTTAGGTTATTACAGGATACTGACTATAGTTTTTGGTGGTATATGCTAAACCTTTGTTGCTAGTTGCGTATCTATTTACTTAATTGGAAAGTTAGCATTTTATTCGTACTTCTATTTAAAATTTTATGGTACATTCCACCTCAAAGTTACGCTACACTGATAGTGAGAGGTGGATGCCAGACTCCCACCATGGCCTCATTGAAAGTAAATGGAAAACAATGGCAATGTGAACTGTGGGAAGAAATAGAGTCTCCTTGTGTTACTGGCGCACTTCCCTGGTGATGGAGATGATAAAATTCCACCATAATGCAGTAGACCTGAGTCCGATCCGCGGCTTGGGGAAGATCCCCTGGAGGAGGAACTGGCAACCCACCCCAGTATTCTTGCCTGGAGAATCCCCACGGACAGAGGAGCCTGGCGGGCTGCAGCCCATGGGATCACAGGGGGTCAGACACAACTGAGCGACTAGGCAGAAGCACCGTGTGACTGGTGGGAGGACAGGTGACTGCAGCAGTCGGGGAGTTGACACGTACCATTCAAAGGGAGAGCCACACACCTCTGGATCTGACTTCCTCTGGACCTGACTTCCTCTTGGATCTGTTCCTTCAGCTCTAACCCTTGGGCTCTGCTGTCTGGGCTTAGTTATGCTGACTCTTTGGTAAAAGAACGTTGCCATGAGCTTGCAATAGAGGAGAACCCATTCTCAAGGCTGGAGACGTCAATGGCAACACACTCTAGTATTCTTGCCTGGAGAACTCCATGGACAAGGAGTCTGGTGGGCTACACTCCATAGGGTCGCAGAGTCGGACGTGACTGAGGGACTAAGACTATTCTCAAGGCTCTGGACTTGAAAGGTATGACACTTTCCCATTCCTACAGAGGTAAAAAGTTGGAGAATGGACAGAAACTTTTGTCTTGTTGGGGGCTTAAAGGGACATTATGACCAGACCTTCATGGAAAGCTTCAAGAACAAAGGATTCCAGCATTAAAAGTTTTCCACAGTGGAGTGGACGTAAGTATAACTATGGCTGATCCATGTTTATGTATGGCAGAAGCCATCACAGTATTGTAATTGTCCTTCAATTAAAAATAAAATAATTTATGGGAGAAAAAGCTTGCAAGAGGACTTCCCTGGTGGTCCAGTGGCTGGGAACATGCCTACCTGTGTAAGGGACACTGGCTCAATCTCCGGACCAGGGAGGTTCCACGTGCCTCTGGGCAGTTAAGCCCGTGGGCCACAAGCCCATGTACATAGATCGGGTGCTCCACAACAAGAGAAGCCACAGTGATGAGAGACCCTACACACAGCAAAGAGCAGTCCCCACTTCCCATAAGTAGAGAAAGCCTGTGCCCGGTGACGGAGACTCAGCACAGCCATTAATTAATTAAACAAAAGTTTGCAATAACCAGTCACATCTCTTCCCCTTTTAGAGTGTGTGTGTGTGTGTGTGTGTGTGTGTGTGTGTGTGTGTGTGAAAGTGTGAGTTCACAGGTGGGTATTTAATATATTGTTTTCCCTTCTTGGAATTTTCTTCCCCATGGGCTAGGGTTGTTTTATATTCATTAAATACTGTTTGACAATCCCTCTCCCCCGAAAAAATCTCGTCTAACTCAGGTAAGATGATTCTTTGGGGCATGAGTTCACTATCTTGTTGGTTGGCTGGCTTTCCAAATAAAGTCACTATTCCTTACCCAAAGACCTCATCACCTTGTCCTATGACAAAAAATCATGAGGTTGGACTCGGAGCACATTCATGAGATTGGAGGAGATGTCATTCATTTTTGACAAAATCCATATGTGCCACTCTCACAATTCATATCTGTGGTTTAAAGGAAGATGCACAGATGGCCAACAGGCATATGAAAAGATGCTCAGCATTGCTCTCATTAGTAGAGAAAGGCCAACTGACACTGTGATGAGGTACCACCTCATACCGATCAGAATGGCCATTAGACAGTTGACAAATAATTAATAATAATTAAACAGCTGATGAATAATAGATGCTGGAGAGGGTGTGGAGAAGAGGGAAACCCTCTTACACTGTTGGGGGAGTGTAAGCTGGTTCAGCTACTGTAGAAAACAGTATGGAAGTTCCTCAAAAAAAGTAAAAACAGAGTTTCCATATGATCCAACAATTCCAATCCCAAGCACATGCTTGTAAAAAGAAAACTATACTTTGAAAAGATTCATGCACCCCTATGTTCATAGCAGCACAATGTGCAATAGCCAAGACATGGGAACAGCCTAAATGTCCATCAACAGATGAATGGATAAAGAAGATGTTGTATGTGCTTATACACACACACAATGGAATAATACTCAGACATTTGAAAAATGAAATCATGAGATGTGCAGCAGCATGGATGGACCTGGAGATTAACATAGTAAGTGAAGTAAGACAGAAAGACAAAGACAATATTCATATGCTATCACTCATATGTGGAATCTATCAGTGCAACAGGAACAGACTCACAGACATAGAGCTTGTGGTTGCTAAGTGGGAGGGAAGGATTGGGAGCTTGGGATTAGCAGATGAAGTCTATTTATACATAAAATGGATAAATAATGAGGTCCTACAGCATGGCAAAGGGGATTCTATTCATTATCTTACTGCAAATCATAATGGAAAAGAATACATTTGCCAAGCTGAATCAATTTGCTGCACAGAAGATATGAACTATACTTCAATAAATGTTTTTAATTTAAGAAAATTTGCAGTTTATATATCTGCAATGAAATATTACATGGCAGTAATAATGCACAAACTGAAATGACAAAGAATACAGATCAATTTTGAAACATGATATTAAGTAAATAAAAGGAAATTTTAAGAACCCTGACTGTACTCTTACTCCCTTACATACCTAATAATCAAGAAGAGACCAGATTTATTACTTAGGAAGCATAACTGATCTAAACATCCCCACCCCTAGCAAATTGGAGCAGAATCACTGCCCGTACTGAGGCTCTGTCATGTCCATGAACAAATGCTGCCCTGGGTGTGTGTCTGCCCTTAGAATCCTGAAACAACTGGAAAATTTTGTCCTGGTTAGGAACTGATTGTTGAGGACACATCCCTCACTCAAGCATTCTGGAGCTTGGAAGTCTTTACTTGACACATTTTTATGTAGAAAGCAAGGTTGTCCACCTTTTCTGGCAAAACAATTGCACACTCCCCAAAAAACCCCACAGAAATCTTACACACATATTTTGTATGTGTACACTTGTGGTCCTTGGATTGGAAAGGAAGAGAGACAGAGAGAGTGTGCGTGTGCAAAGTTTCCACTCATAGTCAGGAAATAATTTCAGATAAAAAGAATAGTCAGGGGAAGACAATTAGCACATGATATCACTTATTGGTGACATCTAAGAAAATGAACTTATTTACAAAACAGATTCACAGAGAATGAACTTATGGTTACCAGGTGGGATGGTGGGTGCAGGGAGGGATAGATTGGCAGTTTGGCTTTGACATGTACACACAGCTATACTTAAAATGGATGACCAACAAGGACCTACCGGATAGCACAGGGAACTCTGTTTAATATTCCATAACTAACTAAGTGGGAAAAGAATTTGAAAAGCAATAGATGCATGTCTGTGTATAACTGAATCACCTTGTTGTACACCTGAAACTAACAGTTAGTTTCTTAATCACCTATACTCCACCTCAGAATTTTTACAAAATGTTCAAAGAGCCATAATGCACATGTCTCCTTCTCTTGTGAGAATGCAGAATCAAAGTCTCTATTAATGAGCCCTTAATTGGCAACCTGCACTGAGCCTGAAATACGAAGTGGGCACCTGTGATTTCTCTTCTGCAAAGAGTTCTGGGTAATGACCTTTATCATGAGATTGGGGAAAGTATCCTGCATGATAAAACTGGATTTCTTCAGACAGACTATCTTTCTTATGAAGATCATCTTTTAAAGCATTTTTATTTTATCAGGGCAACATACCATCTCTTATGTAAAAGCATGAGGGGATTGCTGGAATTATTGGACATTCTGGTTGAGGATATATATTAATTATAGTTTTTTTCTCTGCACTGAACCCCATGGTTTGTTTTATAGAGAATGAGTAACAACATGTCAACCAGGAAAATGAATTCCAGGTTACATGATTGAAAAAAAATTCTTTTAAATTCAGGAGCAGAGGCCTTAGAAATCTTTGCTGAAAATAAATCAGTGTGTTTTTTATTTTTTTTCTTCTGTGGTTACCATTAGACAGTAAGCAGTTAGCAATCCTGCATATATATATTTTTTGGTGGGGGGCTGGGCTTCATGGCTCCGAGGATCTCATCTTCGTTCCCCAACCAGGGATTGAATTTGGGTGTCCAGCGGTGAAGTCAGGGAGTAGCCACTGGACCACCAGGGAATTCCCAGACCTGTACAACTGAAGTAGAACTCGTCATCAAAAGAAGGAAAGGAACTGTGTCAGTCTTTCCTCAAACAAGATATTCATAGAAACTAAGTCTCTCAGTTGTTAAATAATCTGCCTGCAATGCAGGAGACCCGGGTTTGATTCATGGGTTGGGAAAATCCCCTGGAGAAGGAAATGGCAACCCTCACCAGTATTCTTGCGTGGGAAGTCCCTTGGACAGAAAACACAGTGGGATACAATCCATGGGGTCCCAAGAGTTGGACACCACTTTGCAACTAACCCACCACCACCAACATTGTATACACTGAATCACCGTTACTACTTCCTGAGGCAGCAAGACCTGTTCAAATCCTCCTACGTTTATAGTGTTCAGGGAAACAAAAAGTGATGCTCGGGTCACGAGGCCTGCTCAGTGACGAGGCTCAGACAGACTTCCATCCCTGGCGTGAGAGGAGGCTGCACTTCTTCCCCTGTGGCATGCACCAGGCTGACTGTATGAACAACACCTCCCGCCTTCCGCATCCTGTGACTCATTCAGCTTTGCTCAGTCCTGCCTCCTGCCTCACAGAAGCAGAGCCATGTGGCCCACACTCCTCAGCCTCCTGAGTCTCGGTGAGTCTGGAAAGACATGGCAGGTTTGGTTTATGGTGGAAATCGGGGGTCTCCACACCACTGACCAAGTTCCCTGGATGAGGGTGCAGGGAGTGTGGGGTCCATCGGGACAAGCCATCTCTAACGGGGTTTTCCTTTTAGGATTCTGTGTGAGTCTGAGGATCTGGGCAGCTGTGGGTGAGTCCCCCCATCCCTTGTTTCTGTGTTCAGCAGAGCAGTCAGGCCTGAGGCAGATGACACTGGGGGCAGGGTGAGACCCCTGTCAGTACAGTGAGAGCCGCGTGCCCTGTGGGTCCCAGGGCCTCCTATTGCCCTTAATACTCACTTTCACTCTTCCCAGAGGTTAGCCCAGCTCTGGACTCTGCACCTGAAGGGACAGTGTGAAGTCTGGGGGCCGAGAGCTGGGGCCCTGAGTGCCATTTCTATCATCAGAGGAAGGCAAGCGCCTGCAGCCCACAGACCTCTCTCTGACAAGGTGGCATCTCCAACCAGCCATTCACAACAGGATCTGCAGGACCGCCTGCTAGACCTGACCCCAGGGGAGGGGCTGGGCATCAGGCAGGGCCACCTGGACCTGGTCCCACATTTTATGGAGGCTAGCTAACAAAGAAGTGAGGTTCATGGTTTTCTTCCTTCTTTTCAGTCAATTGGCTTTTCCCCCTCTTAGTTGTGTTACTGTTACTCACTCCGTCGTATCCAACTCTTTGCGACCCCATGAAGTGGAGCTCACGAGGATCCTCTGTCCATGGGGTTCTCCAGGCAAGAATACTGGAGGGGGTTGCCATTTCCTTGCCCAGGGAATCTTTCCAGCTGAGAGATTGTACCCTGCTCTCCTGCATTGCAGGAATATTCTGTACCATTTGAGCTTTAACAAATGCAACAGGGAAGTCCTTTCACTTCTTTTCCATGCATCAATTTCTCTGTGGTGTTTTCTTTAGCCTGCATCGTGCAGCTTGCAGGATTTTAGTTCCCTGATCAGGGATCAACCCGGGCCCTTGGCAGAGAAAGTGCTGAGTCCTAACCACTGGACCACCAGGGAATCCCCAGTGTTTTGTGTTTTGAGAGAAAGTTTCTCAAAATTTTGTCAACCCAAGAAATGATTCTTCTCCTGAGAAGAATCGCTTCTGAGAATCATATTCGTAGAATCTCCATGATGTCCATCCTGGGTTGACTGTGTCTCTGTCTGTCCCCAAGCCCTAGATATCCTTGAGCATCAAGGTGATGCAGTTCAGGGGAGGAGAGATGGAAGAATTGAAGGGGAAGCGTCCATGAGGGCAGGGGGGATGGGAGACGGTTCCTATTTTCCTCTCAAAGCCTGTGCCTCCATCTTTCCTAGGTGAATATGAGAAGCCCTCTTTGTCAGCCTGGCCAAGCCCCGTGGTCCCCTTAGGACAGAGTGTGACTCTTCAGTGTCACTCCGATTCTCCACTTAAGAAATTCAGACTGTTCAAAAGAGATCGGACCAGTCTGCCCAAGCTCCAGGGATACCATGTCAACAACTTCACCCTTGGCCCAGTGACCAGAGAACATGCCGGGACCTACACATGTTCTGGAGGGTACCAGTCCCCACACAGTGACCCCCTGCAGATTGTGGTCACAGGTAGGAGGGGTCCAGCCAGCCGGGACAGCCAAGCCTGCAGGCAATCCTACCCTAGGTCCATATGCCAGTGCACCCAAGGCTACTCAGGATTCCCAGTCAGGAGCGAACCAGTGAATGAGAACCCAATCTGAGAGTTTAAATTCCGGGTGTGGAATAGTTGGATGGGGTGCCCCAGCACAGGAAGGAGGAGCATCCCTTGGCATTAGTTAGACAGGATGTGGTTACTGCCTCCCAGCAGGGAGGATGGGATCGACCCTGACCCAGCACCTGCCACCCAGTAGGGAGCTGTAGTCCCCTGTGAAGGAGCTGGAGCCCCAGGGAGGAGTCTCAAAAATGTCTCCAGAGGCATGAGTTGGGGTCACAGATGGGTTCCATTTTTGCTCCACTGCCTTCCCAATGATGTGAGTCATCACCCACGTTATAAGAGATATATGTGACGGGAAACAGGGTATGCATCCTCAGAACCACCCCAGCCCCTCAAATGCAAATTAGGGATGGGAAGCGGCTGAGAGCATGGCAACCCACTCCAGTATTCTCGCCTGAAGAATCTCATGGACAGGGGAGCCTGGCGGGCTACAGTCCATGAGATCCCACAGAGTCAGACACGAGTGAAGCGACTGAGTATGCATGCATGAAGCTGAGAGCAGATTCAACAGCTAAAGAGTTTAGAATAAACACAGAGGAGGCTGGAGGTCTTGAGCAAAGAGAAAGAGAAAAGCATGAGCCAGAGCCCGAGAACAGGCTAGAGAGAATGCAACAGAACAGACGGGAAGGGTAATTGGCTCTGCTGGTTCACGGGAACATTTCTCACACCTTCAGATGTCAGCGGAAGTGCCGAGGCAGGGTGACTCACCGAAGCTCACAACCTCTTTGCTCCTAGGTGTGTTCACAAAACCCTCCATCTCAGCCCACCCAGGCCCCCTCGTGCAGGAGGGAAGGAATGTGACCCTTCGCTGTCAATCAGACCTGTTGTTTGACAAGTTTATCCTGCACCAGAAAAACAGCATAGGGCATTTCCAGACACGTGGAGAGACGCTCCTGGGTGGGAATGCCCCAGCTGACTTCTCCATTGGCCCCATGACCTCGGGGGCTGCAGGCACCTACCGATGTTACGGCTCTCTCAGCCGCTCCCCCTATGAGTGGTCAGCCCCCAGCGACCCCGTGGACATCATCATCACAGGTGAGTGTGTCCAGACCAGTGCCGTCTGCTGTCTGTGTCACAGAAGGTCTGGTGTCCAGTCCAGCATCACTACCGAGAGACAGTGACAGGCGTGCAGAGACACTCACACACTCGGGAGAGGGAACAAACCAGAGAGAGAGGAGGTGTGAACACGGAAGGGAAAGAGAACAGAGCACCTGCCATGTGCTAAAGAGAAGACACCGCCGGTGACAGAGTGAAGCAGCAAGAACGTGAAAGAACGAGCAATGGAGAAAGATGCACCAGAGCAGGGACCCGGGCAGTTCCCGGCTCAGGCAGCCAATGATGGTTGGTTAAGGGGCTGGTTTCCACCTTCATGTCAGAGTCCCCTTCCTCTGTCAGGAGCACTGTGGTACCAGACGCCCTTGCAGTCCGGCCGCTGGCTGAACGAGATAGAGGTCGACACCTTGAAGTTGCTCAGCCCTGTGGTTTAACGCGTCCTTCTGCACAAAGAGGAAGGAGTTCTCCCTGCCAACCCTCCCCACTAAGGAGCCCCTTCCAGCCCCTGGGGGTGGGCAGGGCAGCACTGAACACTCCCTCAAGTTTGAAGTGGTCAAAGGTCCAATGAGATGCTGGCAATTTGCAGGCCATAATGTCTTTTTCTGGGTCTATACCATGTATCATGATGGTCCCAGCAGAACCTAGTAGGTTCCGTCTTTCAGGAGAACCCCACATCTTGTTGATTTTTAAAGTATATTTTTTCTTATTTATTTTTATTGAGGTCTAGTTGACTCCCGATGTTGCTAATTTCTGTTGTACATAAGACTGATTCAGCTGTTCATATACATATTTCTTTTCAGAGAAAGGATATTAAATGGCAGTCCAGTATTAAAGTTATATTTGAATTTTCCCTGTGCTGGGTATTCGTTGCTGCGGGGCTTTCTCTCCTGGCGGTGGGCGGGCTTCTCGTGCAGTGCTTCTCTTGTTGCACACTTCGGGCTTTAATCCTCTATTTAGGACTTGAGTTACTCCATGCTCTAAGATCAAGGTCTTCATTCAAGGTCTGTGCAAGAAACCCTCTCTCTCAGCCCAGGGGGGCCCCGTGGTGAGATCAGGAGAGAACGTGACCTTGCTCTGCAGCTCCGAGTGCGCCTTTGACCAGTTCCATCTTCTCAGGGAGGGGGAGAACCTTGGGCGCCTGCTCGCTGGAGGGCGGGACCCGGCGGAGTACTCCAGGCAGCGTTCCCTCTGGGTCCTGGGACCCCAGCCCACAGCAGGGCCTACAGGTGCTACGGCTCCTTCACTCACTCTCCCTACACGTGGTCAGACACCAGCGACCCCCTGCTCCTGTCTGTCACAGGTGAGGACCCTCCTCCTGGCCCAGCTTTCTTGTTGCTCTTTAGTCGATATGCTGTGTCCAACTCTTTGCGACCCCGTAGGCTGCAGCTCGACAGACTCCTCTGTGCTTCACTGTCTCCCCTTCGTGGATCATAGTCTTGTCGTGATGAAGGTGCTTGTGTAACTCAATGAAGCTATGAGCCATGTCGTGCAGGGCCACCCAGGACAGAACGGTCATAGTGAAGAGTTCTGACAAAAGCTGATCCCCTGAAGGAGGAAACAGCAACCCACAGCAGTATTCTTGTTTCCAGAGCGCTAAGAAGTGTCCCGTGCTTTACAATGCACTAAATCACATTACACTGGCCAAGAAGTCCCTTTGGCTTTTTCCATAGCATCTTATCTATCACTGAGCTCTATCTCAAGGGCCCTGTGCTGCTGTCAGGGAGCC
>JADEYB020000022.1:46927312-46950174 GCA_015832495.2 Alces alces | reverse complement strand
CCCAGAGGCACCTCTGACATACAGGTGATTTCCCAATTAAGGAACATAGATACTCAGTCCTGGAGCGGAAATAATATCTCTTGCTTAGAGTTGTCTTTCTTCACCAGGCATACCCTTCCCACCTCCTTCCACCATCTCTTCTCCAGGATGGTGGGTCTACTCAACACATTCATGGGGAGGAACCAGAAGCTCTCCCCTCCCCCATCATGCTCTGAGGGATCACAGAGTCAAGCACGGGCAGGAGGTCAACCTTCCAGAAAGAACAGTCCTCCTTTGGTGGGGCGAGGAAAGTTACTGGCTCACCCCTTCTGTCTATTTTCTGCTAGGTTCCACTACAAGTACTTGCCCATCACCATTGGATCCACACACCACAGAAGGTAAGCAAGAAGGTCTCCTATCTCAGCAAATTTCTGAGAAGACATAGGGGTCCTGTGTGAGAGCTGGCTGTGCCACCTCCCAGCACTGCAACATTGTGCTTCTCAATATCCATCTCAAGTCAGCATTTGAGACTGTAGTCTGCATGAGAACCAGAGGGGGCATTGAGACCCTGGGACTAGGAATTTCCAAATAGAAGAAAGTGGGTCAGATATACCTGATCCCATGCCTAAGGGAGATGCTTACCCTCCCTCCACCAGGATCTTTGGGGATGGATGGGGGTGGCAAGTGGAGAATTTGGGAGAGTGCCTTAAATATGTTATTCCTCTGTTAGTATTTTATGAACAAAGCATTCCACATTCAGAAATAAAAGTGTCATATCTTCTTGAGGATTCTGTTCCAGGTATATGTGGATGGGGAGGGGGGTCGGAATGTATTGTGGATTAAACAGATCTCCATTCATGGAAAAACACCATGCCTTGACATGAGGGAGCAGAGAAAAACTGAATTGGTGCCCAGTGGACCTTGGTTCAGACCTCTGCTGGTCTTGCACGCCTCTTTACTTCATCCACTGCTAGCATCTCTCCTGGATGCTTTGGTACCTCCTGGGAAGTGGAGACCATAAGTGATCAGGTTGACAGATGCTGACAGTTTGACACAAGGATACAATAACTCCAGTGTGTAGGGGCACAGTGTATGCAGTGAAAAACCAGACCTTCCGTTTGTTCATTGGCAGAGGCAGGGCTTCCTCAAGAACGTTCCAGCTCGCTGTACATCATCCTTGGGCTTGCCATAGCCTTCACCTCTACCAGCATCCTCCTCGCTGCTCTTGTCTGCCACTGGTGTTCTACCCCAAATCGTAAGCCTGAAGGTGGTGAGCTCAGCATCATCTGACCCAGGGGGAGGTGGGCTCATAGCAGAGAATGAGGTTTTCACTTCCCGCAGGTTAAAACTGGTTTCCAGTGTTGTTATCTCTGAGGGAACATCTTCCAGAGCCCCATGGAACCCTGTTCTTTTTATGAAAATATGTGTTGATTTATTCTTGGCTGCATCAGGTCTTTGCCACAGCATGGGCAATCCTCATTACAGTCTGGGGTGTGGTTCAGGCTCCAGAGCTTGTGCACTCAGCTTTTGTAGCACATGGAGCTTAGTTCCTTCAAGACACATGGAATCATAGAGCTCCTACCAAGGATAGAACCCAGGCTGCCTGCACTGGAAGATGGACACTTAATCTCTGGACATCAGGGACATTCCAAGCCCTGTTCTTCCCTTCAACTACAACCATCTTTTCTTCTCCCCTACATGATCTTGGGAATCTGCTGATATGCAGAAGGGAATGACCCATAATAGAAGACGTAGGATGGGTCTGTGGGTTGGCACAGACTCCTGAGACTGTCCATGAATGGCTGGGCTTGTAGATGGAATGTTTTGTTTTTTATTTATTTATTGGAGTAGACAGACCCAGCAACAGGGGGCATACCCCTGCCTTTTTCTGGCTTTGATGTCCCCATCAAAGTTACGGAGGTCTAGAATAACTGCCTTCACCCCCAAGAAACTTGACTCTCTTTCATTCACAGATCTTGCCATTATGGAAGGAGAGCCCCAGGAAGACCGAGTAGTGAGTGGTGAGGTGAGTCCTCCAACCAAAACACTTGCCATTGCATCAGCCCTTCCAATGCCCAATGTCCCAGCCTTCGATGACTGCGTCTCAGTCCATCATTCTCACCTCCTTCGTCTCAGGACTCTCCAGCAGAAGACGTGATATATGCTCACTTGAACCTCGGGACCCTCTCCGAGAGACTGAATACTCCCACCCCCCTGAGCCCCATGCACCCCTTCCCCGAGCCCAGTATCTATGAGGAATTCAATGTAAAGAAAGGCCGTGCTGAGCCCTGACCTGGCCCCAGGCTGTGAGCACACAGAGTGCTACAAATCGAAGACTCGGATCTCTTTTTAAAGGGGCTCCTCCGTGGACACTCCTCCTCCTCTTCCTCCAGAGCAGCCCAGCAGCTCTGAGGTGAACAGTGGAGTCCAAGATTGCAGGATCATCTTCAAAAATCCCACACCCTCTGAGTAATCTCCTGTCTCTTCTATGACTCCATTTTATCTATGTCACTGTTTGTGGAATGGTATAATCAATCACACATACTGGGTAGGTTAGTATGATCATCTTACTTTATCTAAAATTCCAATAAAGCATAAAAAATCTGCCAGTTGATTCTTCAAATTATTCAGTTTAATAAAGAAACACAAAACCAATAAATAAGATATCTATTCAGCAACGTTTTACAAGGATGAACTTATTTGCAAAACTGAAGCAGCATTGTAGACTTAGAGAACAATCTTAGAGTTACAGAGGGGAAGGGTTGGGGGAGAAATAGACTGGAAGTTTAAGATTGACATGTGCTATATTTAAAATAAAATGATTTCCATAAAAACTAATAAAAGCAATGCTAGATGGCCAAATAAAAAGATGAAGTATATTCTGTTTGAGATATCCAGTCTGGTGCCACTAGTCATATGAGGCTGGGTGTGTGCATGCTAATTCGATTCAGTCATGTCCGACTCTTTGCAATGTCATAGACAGTGTGAAGCTCACTAGGCTCCTCCGTGCATGGGATTCTCCAGGCACGAATCCTGGAGTGGGCAGCCATTCCCTTCTCGAGGGGATCTTCTTGACCCAGGGATTGAACCCACGTCTCTTATGTCTCTTGCATTGGCAGGTAGATTCTTTACATCTGAGCCACCAGGGAAGCCCCCTCAATCTCTTCCCAGCCATGTGCAATGAGGCTGCTGTGGTTCCAGGGGTGGAAACAGGACAAAAAAATCCCCCTCAGTCTGGACCTGCACTGGTCGATAAAGTACTTACCCAGCCACGCGGTGCAGACATTGACTCTACTCGTATATTGAAAAAAGCATTCAGTTCTTCAGTCACACTCACCACGTTTCAAGTGCTCAGTAGCGTCATGTGGCCAAGTACCAGGGAGCTGGACAGGGCAGATGTTTAACAAGTCCCATCATCACCGAGAATTCTACTGGACATTCCACTCCAGATCACTGAGGTCTGCAGGGAGAACACATGCTCCTGGGAGGCTTTGCATGTGTTGTGTGAATCCACTGATATTTGCACATTTTGTCTTTTTTATTTCTTGTCACCAAAGCCAACGATTTGAGAATCTTGTGCCTCTTAAGTTATCAGCTGGTGGCACAGTTTGGCTTGGCTCACCCAAGCAGAGGGCTGAAGGATAACACCTTGAGGACCCCGGTGTGAACTGAGCTGGCAAATGGGGTGAAGATCAGGTTCCACAGAGCTTTAGTTGCTCATTAAGTTCTCTGTGTGCGAACTTTCTCCTGGCTTAGAACTAAACCACCCACGAACTGTTTTACCAAGAGAAATGTCAGGATCGCTACAAATGAAGACATGCAGGAGCATCGTTTCCTGTTGCTACTGTGAGTGAGCACATACCACACTGCTGCACAATATATCTGAACATGCAATCATTTCATAATATATGTAAGTCAGGTCATTAGCTTGGACACCACAGGGCTGTATGTCAATTATAATTCAATGAAACTGGATAGATAGATAATATATGTGCTTAGTCGCTTGGTCATGTCCAACTCTTTGTGACCCTTTGGACTGAAGTGTTATAGGATCCTCTTTCCATGGGGTTCTCCAAGCCAGAATATTGGAGTGGTGCCTTCCCTGGTGGCTCAGATGGTAAAGCATCTGTCTACAATGCGGGAGACAAGGGCTCGATCCCTGGATGGGGAAGACCTCCCGGAGAAGGAAAGGGCAACCCACTCCAGTATTCTTGCCCAGAAAATCCCATGGATGGAGGAGCCTGTTTGGCTACAGTCCAAGGGGTAGCAAGGAGTTGGACACGACTGAGCGACTTCACTTTGACTTCACATTGCATTTCATTCTCCATGATGATATGTAGATAGATAGATCAATAGATTTCAGTGGTGGCTATACCACTTCCTGAGGTGGTTGATGACTTTAGCAGGCTACTTCCTGTCTTATTTGTATTTTGCTTCATGGAAGTATATCATATGTATTAATATATGCATCTGTCCTTGATCAGGAACTCTGATGAGGACCATTCTACTCTGAATCCTCGAGTCTCTGTTGGATGAAGAGGAGAGCAGCATGCAGCATCAAAGGATGATTTGAAGGGACAGAAATGACTCTATGCTTCACCTCAAGGGGACAGAGACACATCCTGCTTCTTATACACTCTGGCCTGTCCCTGGGAGAAGTAAAGCCTGCCCTCCGGGCCCAGGAGGAAGCGCTGTGGTTTCTTGTGAGAGCAGAGTGTACTTTGCAAATCTCCCCAGCCCGCCTCATTCCCCCACCCCGCAGTTCACCAAGTCTCTGAGGGCATCGCTGGTGCCTCCACCCGACCAAGGCAGGGAGTGAAGGTCACACTCAACTCCTCAACTCTTACATCTCGTATTCAATCACGAAGTAAATGAATTCAGCCTCCAGGGTGCCCCTGACCTCTGCTGTCCTCTCCATCACATAAACCAGCCCACAGCCACACCTGGATCCTAGCCACAACCTCCCTGGGTTCTGAGCTCCAGACCCACACTCCCATCTCCAGTTCACCCTCCACATTTCATCTTTCTAACTCACATTTCAGAATCTGCTTTCTGCCCTGAATCCTTCCATGGTGCCCACATCTTCAGGGCAAACCCCAAACTCTTCTATCTGAATTCCAGCTTGCTCATGGTCCTCCAGATGTGATCCCCCGCCCAATCTCAGGTCTCACCTTTTCTTCCCTCCCAATGATACTGGTGCAGTTACACCACACACACACACACACACACACACACACACACACACACACATGTGCAAATGTGCAGAAAATAGTCCATTTAACATTTGCGTGGTGTCTCACATCAGCTCTTCTGAGAACACTCAGCTCAACAAGTTCCTTTTATCATCCCAATCGAAAGTAGATGCAAAGGTAGACTCTGTCATTTCCATCACTTGTTAGTGGGATTTTGCATTACTAAGGTTCAATTTTCATAAGAAAAATCCACATAAATCATTTAGAATGATGGTTGACATGCCCATATTGGAATAATTGAAGGTCAAGAATTTTTTTTAATTTAAAAAAATTACATTTATATTCTCATTTCCCTTTTCTCTACAGCAGCTAATATAATGTGACCTTCATAATGTTTTCTTATCATAGTCTTTTGCTTGTATATTCCATTTTTCTTAAACATAAAGCCATCATCCTTGAACAGTGGACGGCACTGTATATGCCCACCACCAACTCCCCATCCTCCCCGAGAGTGCCTGTGTCCCAGGGTCTAGGGAATGTTCTTTTCTCTCTAGAATGTACTCGCTGCTCCGCCATGGTGTCCACACCTCCTCAAGCAGCCTCTTCCATCAGGTACAGTGTAGACGCTGTTGTTCAGTCACTAAGTCATGTGTGACTTTTCTGACCATGGACTGCAGCTCGCCGGGCTTCTCTGTCCTTCACTGTCTCCCAGAGTTTGCTCAAACTCAAGTCCATTGAGTCAATGATGCCATCCAACCATCTCATCCTCTGTCGCCCTCTTCTGCTCTTGCCCTCAATCTTTCCCAGCATCAGGGTCTTTTCCATTAGTCAGTTCTTTGCATCATATGGTCAAATTATTGCAGCTTCAGCTTCAGCATCAGTCCTACCAATGAATACTCTCAGGGTTGATTTCCTTTACGATTGATGGGTTTTAGCTCCTTGCTGTCCAAGGGACTCTCAAGAGTCTTCCCCAGCACCACAGTCTAAAAGCATGTTCTTCAGTGCTCAGCCTTCTTTACGTCCAACTCTCACATCCGTATATGCCTACTAGGAAATCAGAGCTTTGACTATAAGGACCTCTGTTGGCACAGTGCTTTCTAATGCACTGTCTAGGTTTGTCACAGCTTTTCTTCCAAGGAGAAAGGTCTTTTAATTCCATGGCTGCAGTTACTATCCCCAGTAATTTTGGAGCACAAGAAAAGAAAATGTGTCACTGTTTCAGTTTTTCCCACTTTTTTTCCCCCATAAAGTGCTGGGACCAGAGTTCATGAGCTTCATTTTTTAGATGTTTACAGTGTAGATATAGACCCCAGTTATTCTCATAATTCTTCTTTTAAAAAATAAGTGATTATTAGCATTTGATGCCCACATTCTGTAGAATCTGGGTTCTTCAAGGATCTGCAGAAGATGGGTTTACCTGGGTCATGGGTGTGTTTCTGCTGTGAGACACCAATGCCTGGGACAGAGTAGGTGCTCTGCAATAATTTATGAACTGACCTAAGATGTGAAGTAAATTTCTGGAGGGGACTGGGAAAATTAATTTCTGAATCCTAGTTGGAACCAGACTGCCTGGGGCTGAATCAGGACAAGAACCTGGGTCCCATCCTATAGAGCAGGCAGTTAGACCTAGCATAAAGAGAAAGAGCTGAGACCTCAGGTCTGGGCTGAGAGGCCTCCTGAGCCCTGCCTGGAGACATCAGAGCCAGGTCCATGGAGGGGCTGCCCCCATGCTGTGGGTCCATGGCCATGGGAACCCCAAGGGGCAGCAGCAGCCCCCCAGGGCCCACATGCTGTTTGTCCTCAAGGGCCCCGTGGTCTCCTCACCTGTACAGGGCATGGGTGGCCGTGTCTAGGCGCTCAGAGCTGCAGACATGCCTTCCATCCTCTCTGCACTTCTCTGCCTCGGCCAGTTGTGGAGGGCAGGAGGGGATCACAGGAGGGCACGGGACACCCACGCCCCACCCCCAGTTCACAGGAATATCAGGGATCAGGCGGCTGGACGGAACAGGGATCCTGATGTAGAATGAGCCCAGGCTTTTGGTGGCAAATCTCTCACTTCCAGGGCTGAGTCTGGGCCAGAGGACCCCGAACCCTGCAGGTGAGTCTTCCCAGGGCTCCTGGGTCCCCATGTCTCACTTCCGTCCCAGGAAATTGGTGGGGGAGGAGGTGGAGGCACTGGGATCCTAGACTGATGGTGATGAAACTGGAAGGGATCCTAAGCTGAGCTGGAGAGAGTGGAGTGTGGAGGTCCTGGGTCTCAGCCTTTGACTTCCTTCCAGGGACTTTCCAGAAACTCACCATCTGGGCTGAGACAGTTTTGGGCTTTTCAGGGTGCCCATGTGAATACACTGTATGCAAGTTGGAGTGTGAGCGTGAGTACACAGACCATCAGGGAGTATGCTGCAGTTGGCCTGCAGTATTTGGAGAAGGAAGTAGCAACTCATTCCAGTATTCCTGCCTGGAAATTCCCATGGACATTGGAGCCTGCCAGGCTACAGTCCATTAGGTTGCAGAGAGTCAGACACGACTGAGTGAATTAATCTTCTTTCATTTCATTTTAACATTAATTTAAATGTTCCATTTTCTAATCTGATAATATATATATTTTATTGAAGTCTAGGTGACTTCCTGTGTTTCAGGTGCACCGCAAGGTGATCTTCAGTTATACAAATACGATGTTTCAGATTATTTTGCATTTTACGTTATTGCAACATATTGACTGTGGTTCCCCGTGCTATACCGTACATCTGTGTTGCTTGTTGCACATCTTTTTAAATTAGAAACCTAGCGTTGTATTCACACTTCTATTTTTAAATTTATGGTGTATCCCACCTAAGTGCTGTGCTACCCTGGTAGTGAAAGCATGATGCCAACATCCCACCAGGTCCACGTTAAAAGCAAATGGAAAACAATGGCAACGTTAATTGTGGGAGGAAATATTGAACCATATTATCTACTGCTGGTCTTCCCTGGTGACTCAGATGATAGAGAATGCGCCTGCAATGCGGGAGACCTGAGCTCGATCCCTCGGTTGGGAAGATCCCCTGGACAAGGAAATGGCAACCCACCCCAGTATTCTTGCCTGCAGAATCCCCAGGGACAGAGGAACCTGGGGGGTTGCAGCCTGTGGGATCACAAAGAGTCAGACATGACTGAGGGACTAAAACTATTCTCAAGGCTCTGAACTTGAAAGGTATTACACTTTCCCTTTCGTAAAGAGATAAAAAGTGGCAGAACAGACAAAACCTTTTGTCTTGTTGGGGACTTAAAGGGACAGTATGACCAGACCTGCATGGACAGCTTTGAGAACAAAGGATTCCAAGATTAAAAGCTTTCCACAGTGGAGGGGACGTAACTATAGCTATGGCTGATCCATGTTGATGTATGGCAGAAACTAACAATATTGCAGTTTTCCTTAAATTAAAAATAAATAAATTAAGGGTAAAAAAAAGCTTGCAACAGGACTTCCCTGATGGTCCAGTGGTTGGGAATCTGCCTGCCGATGTGGGGGACAGGGGCCTGATCCTGGGACTGGGAAGATTGCCCATGCCTTGAGGCAGTTAAGGACGTGGGCCACAAGCCCATGTGCCTAGAGCGGGTGCTCCAGAACAAGAGAAGCCACAGTGATGAGAAGACCCTGCACCACAGCAAAGAGCAGGCCCCCTTCCCGAAACTAGAGAAAACCTGTGCCCAGTACAGCCATTAATGAATTAATTAAAACATTGCAACAACCAGCTACCCCTCCTCCTCTTTTGTGTGTGTGTGTGATGTAAGTATGAAAGTGTGAGTTCACAGGTGGGTGTTTAATCTGTAATGTTCTCTCTTCTCCTTGGAATTTTCTTCCCAATGGGCTAACATTATTTTACATTCACTAAACACTGTTTGACCATCCCTCTCACTCCCCAAAAAGCCCATCTAACTCAGGTAATATGATTCTTTGGGGCACAAGTTCACCAGCTTGTTGGTCTGCTGGCTTTCCAGATAAAGTCACTATTCCTTTCCTGAAGTCCTCATCACTCCGTCCTTTGACAACAACGTGAGGTTGGACTCAGAGCACATTCATGAGACATCAGCAGAGGTGTCGTTCATTTTAAACAAAATCCGTAGACGTCACTCTCACTATTGATATCTGTGGTTTAAAGGAAGATATGCAGATGGCCAACAGGCATATGGAAAGATGCTCAGCATTGCTCATTTGACACTGTGATGAGGTACCACCTCATACCGATCAGAATGGCCATCATCAAACAGTTGATGAATAACAGATGCTGGAGAGCATGTGGGGAAGTGGGAAACCCTCTTACACTGTTGGGGGAGTGTAAACTGCTACAGCCACTATGGAAATCAGTATGGAAGTTCCTCAAAAACCTAAAAACAGAGTTTCCATATGATCCAACAATTCCAGTCTCGAGCATATGTCTGGAATAAAACTATACCTTGAAAAGATTCATGCACCCCTGTGTTCAGAGCAGCAAAATGTACAATAACCAAGACGTGGGAACAGTGTAAATGTCCATTGACAGATGAATGAATAAATAAAATGTATATGCTTACACATAGAGAGAATGGAATACCACTCAGAGATTTAAAAAATGAAATAATGCCATTTGCAGCAGCATGGATGGACCTGGAATTATCATATTAAGTGAAGTAGACAGAAAGAGAAAGACAATATTCATGTGATATCACCCATCTGTGGAATCTAAAAAGAACATATCAATGAAAGAGGAACAGACTCCCAGACATAGAGAACAGGCTTGTGGTTGTCAAGGGGGAGGGAAGGATTGGGAACTTGGGATTAGCAGATGAAATCTATTTTTACATAAAATGGCTTAACATTGAGATCCCACAGCATGGCACAGGGACTTCTATTCAGGATCTTTCCATAAATTATAATGGAAAAATATATGTGTCAAGCTGAATCAATTTGCTGTACCGCAGAAATGAAATACACTTCAAAAATTTTTTTTTAATTTTAAAATTTGTGGTTTATATTCTGTAATGAAATAATATATGGCAGTAAAAATGCACACACTGAAATGACAAAAATATATAGATCAACTCTGAACGATAATATTAAGTAAATAAAAGGAAATGTTAAGAAGAGTGACGGTACTGTTAGTCTTTTACATAGATAATGATCAATAGGAGATTAGATTTATTATTTAGGGAGCATCAATAATGTTAACAACCCCCAACACCAGCAAAATGGTGTGGAATCACTGCTCTTACTGAGGTTCTTTCCTGTCTATGAACAACAGCTAATTTGGGTGAATGGCTGCTCTTAGAGTCTGGAAAAAGCTGGGCCATTTTGTCCCTGTTTGGAGTTGATTGTTGTGGACCCGCCTCACACTCAAGCATTCTGGAGTTTGGAAGTCTCTGCTTGACATATTTTGTGTTCATTTGAGTATGTAGTAAGCAAGGTTGTCCACCTTTTCAGGCAGAACAAATCCCCCTCCCAAAAAAACACCAAAGTCATCTTTACACACATTATCTTTGAGTACATGTGTGGTTCTTGGATTGGAAAGGGAGCCAGAAAGAGAGACAGAAAGGGTGTTGTGAGTGCAAAGTTTCCACTCACAGTCACGAAATAATTTCAGATGAAGAAGAGTCAGAGAAAGACAAATCACATGATTTCGCTTACTTGTGACATCTAACAAAATGAACTAATTTATAAAACAGATTCACAGAGAATGAACTTATGGATACCAGGGAGGATAGTGTCAGGGGGAGGTTAGATTGGAAGTTTGGGATTGACATATACACAAGGCTATATATAAGATGGATGACCAACAAGGACCTACTGTAAAAACAGAGAATTATACTTAATATTCTGTAACTACCTAATTGGGAAAAGAATTTGAAAGCAAAAGATGCATGTATATGAATAACTGAATCATTTTGTTGTACAGCTGAAGCTAACACAATTAGTTAATTTCTTAATCACATATATTACAATATAGATTTTTTTAAATATTTTCAAAGAGCCATAATATGCATGACTGTTCCTCTGATAAGAATGCAGAATCAAAGTCTCTATTAATGACTCTTTAATTGGCAACCTGCACTGAACCTCGGATACCAGGTGGGTACATGTGATTTCTCTTCTGCAAAGAGTTAAGGTTAATGAGATTTATCACGAGCTTGGGGAAAGCATCCTGCATGCTATACACCAAATCACTGTTTCTACTTCCTGAAGGCAGCAAGACCTGTTCAAATGCTCCTACGTTTATAGTGTTTAGGGAAACAAAAAGTGACACTCAGGTCATGAGGCGACCTCAGTGACGAGGCTCAGACAGACTTCCATCCCTGGCGTGAGAAGAGGCTGCCCATCTTCCCCTGTGACATGCACCAGGCTGACTGTACGAACAACACCGCCCGCCTTCAGCATCCTGTGACTCGGTCAGCTTTGCTCAGTCCTGCCTCCTGCCTCACAGAAGCAGAGCCATGTGGCCCACACTCGTTAGCCTCCTGAGTCTCGGTGAGCCTGGAAAGACACGGCAGGAGAGGTATATGGTGGAAATCGGGGGTCTCGACACAACTGACCAGGTTCCCTGGATGAGGGTGCAAGGAGCATGGGGTCCATTGGGGCAAGCCATCTCTGATGGGGTTTTCCTACTAGGATTCTTTGTGAGTCTGAGGATCTGGGCAGCTGTGGGTGAGTCCTCCCCATCCCTTGTTTCTGTGTTCAGCAGAGCAGGCAGGGCTGAGGCAGAAGACGCTGGGGGCAGGGTGAGACCCCTGTCAGTACAGTGAGAGCCGCGTGCCCCGTGGATCCCAGGTTCTCCATTTGGCCTTGATACTCATCTTCACTCTCCCCAGAGGTTAGCCCAGCTTGGGACTCTGGACCTGAAGGCACAGTGTGAAGTCTGGGAGCTGGAGACTGGGCCCCCTGAGGACCATTTCTGTCATGAGATGGGAGCAAAGGGCTTCAGCCCACAGACCCCTCTCCAACAAGGTGGCATATCCAACCGGCCCTTCCAAACAGGATCTGCAGGACCGCCCTCTAGACCTGACCCCACAGGAGGGGCTGGGCATCAGGCAAGGCCACCTGGACCTGGTCCCACATTTGATGGAGGCTAGCTAACAGAGGAGCGAGGTTCATGGTTTTCTTCCATCTTTTCAGTCAGGTGGCTATTTCTCTTCTTAGTTGTGTTACTGTTAGTCACTCTGTCGAGTCCGACTCTGTGACCTCCATGGACTATAGCTCACCAGGATCCTCTGTCCATGGGGTCCCCCAGGCAAGAATACTGGAGTGGGTTACCATTTCCTTGTCCAGGGGATCTTGCCAACTCAGGGACTGAACCCTGCTCTCCTGCCTTGCAGGAAGATTCTTTACCATCTGAGTTGCAACTAACATAACAGGGAAGTCCTTTCACTTCTTTTCCGTGCATCAATTTTCTTGTGGTGTTTTCTTTTGTCTGCATCATGCAACTTGCAGGATCTTAGTTTCCTGATCATGGATTCAACCTGGGCCTTTGGCAGAGAAAGTTCCGCATCCTAACCACTGGACCACCCAGGAATCCCCAGTGTTTTGTGTTTTGAGAGAAAGTTTTACAACATTTTTTCTCAACCCAAGGAGTTGTTCTTCTCCTGAGAATCCCCATGATGTCTGCCCTGGGTTGACTGTGTCTCTATCTCTAAGCCCCAGGTGTCTTGAGTATCAGGGTGATGCACTTTAGGGGTGGACAGGTGGAAGAATTTAAGGGGAAGTGCCCATGAGGGCAGTGGGGGAGGGGACCGCTCCTATTTTCTTCTCAAAGCCTGTGTCTCCTTCTGTCCTAGGTGAATATGACAAGCCCTCTTTGTCAGCCTGGCCAAGCCCCATGGTTCCCTTAGGACAGACTGTAACTCTTTGGTGTCACTCCAATTCTCCACTTAAGAGATTCAGACTGTTCAAAACAGATGGGACCAGCTTGCCCGAGCTCCAGGGATGTCATTTCAACACCTTCACCCTTGGCCCAGTGACCAGAGAACATGCCGGGTCGTACACGTGTTCTGGAGCCTACTGGTCTGCACACAGTGACCCCCTGCAGATTGTGGTCACAGGTAGGAGGGATCCAGCCCAGCCCGGGATGGCCGAGCCTGCAGGCAATCCTACCCTAGGTCCACATGTCAGTGCACCCAAGGCTTAGGCAGGTTTCCTAGCTAGGAGAAAACCAGGGAAAGAGAACACAATCTCAGAGTTTAAACTCAGGATATTGAATAGAGGGATGGGGTGTCTGATTCAGGAAGGAGGATCCTCCCCAGGCATTACTTAGACAGGATGCGGCCACTGCCTGCTAGCAGGAGGATGGGAACGACCCTGATCCAACACCTGCCACCCAGTCGGGAGCTGTAGTCCCCTATGAAGGAGGTGGAATCCCAGTTAAGATCAAGTCAGCCCAGGAATGTCTCCAGAGGCATGAGGTGGGGGTCACAGATGGGAAATGTTCCTTTTATTCTCCACCCCTTTCGAACCTCCTGCGAGTCTTCATCCATGTAACAGGAGATGAGTGTAAACAGAGTCAGGGTATGCAACCTCAGAACCATCCCAGCCCCCGTGCATATTAGGGATGGGATGAAGCTGAGAGCATGGCAACCCACTCCAGTATTCTCACCCAGAGAATCCCATGGACAGAGGAGCCTGGCACGCTATACTCCATGGGGTCCCACAGAGTCAAACACGAGAAAAGTGACTGAGCATGCATGCATGAAGCTGAGAGCAGATCCAATAGCTAAAGAGCTTAGAAAAAGCACAGACCAGGCTGGAGGTCTTGAGCAAGAGAAATAGAAAAGCATAAACTTGAGCCTGAGAACAAGGCTAAAGAGAATGTTACAGAACACACAGGAAGGGTAATTGGCTTTGCTGGTTCATGGGAACATTTCTCACACCTTCAGCCCTCAGGGAAAGCGCCAAGACGGGGTGACTCATTGAAGCTCACAACCTCTTTGCTCCTAGGTGTCTTCATAAAACCGGCCATCTCAGCCCACCCAGGCCCCCTCATGAAGGCGGGAGAGAATGTGACCATCCGATGTCACTCACCGCTGTTGTTTGACAAGTTTATCCTGCACCAGGAAAACAGCACAGGGCATTTCCAGACACTTGGAGAGATGGTCCTGGGTGGGCATGCCCCAGCTGACTTCTCCATTGGCCCCATGGCCTCGGGGAGTGCGGGCACCTACCGATGCTACGGCTCTCTCAGCCGCTCCCCCTATGAGTGGTCAGCCCCCAGCGACCCCGTGGACATCGTCATCACAGGTGAGTGTGTCCAGACCAGTCCCCTCTGCTGTCTGTGTCACAGAAGGTCTGGTGTCCAGTCCAGCATCAGTACCGGGAGACAGTGACAGGCGTGCAGAAACACTCACACGCTCGGGAGAGGGAACAAACCAGAGAGAGAGGAGGTGTGAACACGGAAGGGAAAGAGAACAGAGTACCTGCCATGCAGTAAAGAGAAGACACCGCCGGTGACAGAGTGAAGCAGCAAGAACGTGAAAGAACGAGCAATGGAGAAAGATGTACAGAGCAGGGACCCGGGCGGTTCCCGGCTCAGGCAGCCAACGATGGTTGGTTAAGGGGCTGGCTTCCCGCCTTCATATCAGAGCTCCCTTCCACTGTCAGGAGCACTGACACCCTTGCAGTCTGGCCCCTGGGTGGTCAGGATGGAGGTCAACACCTTGAAGTTGCTCAGCCTTGTGTTTTAATGGGTCCTTCTGCACAAAGAGGGGGGAGTGGTCCCTCCAACCCTCCCTGCTAGGGGGTCCCTTCCATCCCCTGGGGGTGGGCAGTGCAGCCCTGAACAGTCCCTGAAGAATAAGGCGGTCAAAGATCCTGTGAGAGTGTGGAAATTTCCACTCCATAATGTCTGCTTCTGGATCAATACATGTTTTCTGAAGGTCCTAGTAGTAGCTACTAAGTTCTGTTTTTCAAGAGAACTCCATACGTCTTTGATTTTTTAAATCTATTTTTTTCTCATTCATTATTGTTGAAGTTTAGTTGATTTAAGATGTTATTTATTCCTGTTGTACTGCATAGTGATTCAGCTATTCATATACATATATTATTTTTTTAAAAAAGGATATTAAGCGACACTCCACATTTGAAGTTATGCTTGAATTTTCCCCTGTTCCGGGTATTCGTTGCTGTGGGGCTATCCTCCTGGCGGTGGACGGGCTTCTCATTGCAGTGCTTCTCTTGTTGCACACCTCGGGCTTTAGTCCTCTGTTTAGCACTAGAGTTACTCCATGCTCTAAGATCAAGGTCTCCTCCTTCCAGGTCTGACCAAGAAACCCTCTCTGTCAGCCCAGCGGGGGCCGGTGTGAGGTCAGGAGAGAATGTGACCTTGCTCTCAGCTCTGAGCGCGCCTTTGACCAGTTCCATCTGCTCAGGGATGGGGAGAACCTTGGGCGGCCACTCCCTGGAGGGCGGGGTGCCCCGCGGAGCACTCCAGGCTGAGTTCCCTCTGGGTCCTGGGACCCCAGCCCACAGCGGGGCCTACAGGTGCTACGGCTCCTTCACTCGCTCTCCCTATGCGTGGTCAGACCCCAGCGACCCCCTGCTCCTGTCTGTCACAGGTGAGGACCCTCCTCCTGGCCCAGCTTTTTGTTGCTCTTCAGTCGCTATGTTGTGTCCAACTCTTTTTGACCCCCTGGACTGCAGCAGGACAGACTCCTCCGTGCTTCACTATCTCCTCCTCATGGATCACAGCCTTGTCCTGGTAAAGGGGCTTGTGTTACTCAATGAAGATATGAGCCATGTCACGCAGAGCCACCCAAGGCAGACCAGTCATAGTGAAGAGTTTGACAAAACATGGTCCCCTAGGAGGAGATGGCAACCCACTCCAGTGTTCTTGCCTGGAGAACCCATGAAGAGTCCCATGCTTTACAGAACACTAAATCACTTTGTGTTGGCCAAAAAGTCCATTTGGCTTTTTCCATAACATCTTACTCTATCACTGAGCTCTATCTCAAGGGCCCTGTGCTGCTCTCAGGGAACCTCAGGGCTTCTGGAGAAATGGAGGCAATGAGAACCAGAGAGGACGAGTGATGGTCTATGGCATCTCAACCCTCTTCCACCTCCTGTATGGATGCTCCTCATCAGTGTCCTGTCTATCCAGATAAAAAGAAAAGCGGCAGGACAGACCCAGGAGGAGGAGAGGCTGGGCTGATTTGGGAAGATCAGAGATTCACTGGCCCCTTGCCCTTAATGTTTTCCCAGAAGTGCGTCTGGCATACAGGTGATTTTCCAATTAAGGAGCATAGATACTCATTCCTGGAGCAGAGCAATTGTCTCTTGCTTACAGCTGTCTTTCATTGCCAGGCATATCTTTTGCTTCCTTCCACCATCTCTTGTCCAGGGTGGAAGGTCTACTCAATGCATTCTCGTGGAGGGACCAGAAGATCTCCTCTCCCCCATCAGCGCTCTGAGAGAAGACAGAGTCAAGGACAGGCAGGACCTCAACCTTCCGGAAAGAATAGTCCCCCCTCAGTGGGTATGAGGAAGGTTACTTGCTCACCCCTTCTGTCTTTTTTCCCTTAGGATCTACTACAAGTTCTTGCCCATCACCCATAGATCCGCACACCACAGAAGGTAAGCAAGACAGTCTCCTATCTCAGTAAGTTTCTGAGAAGACACAGGATTCCTGTGTGAGTGTTGGTTCTACCACCTCCCAGCTCTGTGACTTTGGGCTCCTCAACATCCCTGTCATGTCAGCATTTGAGATCATGGTCTGTATTAGAACGAGAGAGGCATTGAGTTTCTCATCTCTGGGACTGGGAATTTCTAAATTGGACAAAGGGAGACAGAGTGACTTGATCCCATGCTTAAGGGAGATGCTTATCCTCTCTCTACCAGGATCTTTGGGGAAGGATGAGGAGATGGACAAGAGGCGAATTTTAAGGAGCACATTAAATGTGTGCTATTCCTCTGTTAGTGTTTTATGAACAAAACATTCCACAGTTCAGAAACAGAAGTGTCGTATCTTCTTGAGGATTCCATTCCAGGTATGTGTGGATGGAGGGGGAAAAATATTGAGGATTAAATGGGCCTCCATTCATGCATAAACACCATGCCTTGATGAGGGGGAGCAGGGAAAAACTGCATCGGTGCCTGGGGAACTTGGTTCAGACCTCTGCTGGTCTTGCATGGCCTCTTTACTTTATCCACTGCTAGCATCTCTCCTGGATCCTTTGGTACCTCCTGGGAAGTGGAGTGCTGGGTCCAGCTTAGGCAGGATCCAGGGGATACCCTGAGGATAAACAGTGTCGGCGAGAGAGAGAGAAGACACGTGAGACCAGCCTTGATAGGGCCAAGTCTGCCAGGAAGACAGAGAGAGACAGAGAGAGAGAGAGAGAGAGAATGACCAGACGGGGGTGTTTGCAGGGTCTGGCAGGGTCTGGCAGATCCTGGCAATGCTTTATTTTTTACTGTAGCTTTTATACCCTAAATGAGTACATTTCTAAGGGGAAGATAGTTTAACATAACATCAGCTTGTTCTTCACAAAACCAGGGTGTTTTCTGCATACTTCTTTGTTTATGAGGGTCTTGTACATTATCTTTTGGCCTTGGGGTCTATTGACATTTTATAACCTAGGTGAATGCAAAGCTGTTTTCCATAACCTATTCTTTAATGAACACAAAGGTCAGTCCTTTTGCAGAACTTATCAGTTAAATTTATCTAAAAGGTTTACCACACAAAGACCCTGCAGCTCCAGTGGGGCAGCCCCTGTTTAGCATTCCTGGGTAAAATTCACAATTTTAAACTCTTGTTTTTCTAAATCTTTAACTATAACCACTTTTAGAATAATATTTTTATGTTCTCTCATAGGGCTTTCTCACCCCCGAAGCGCTCTTTGCCTACTAGGGCCTTTATGTGATCAGGTTCTTTATGCTGTTTTATGATTAGGCTATTATAAGCAGTCATGCATATTAGTACCAAGGGCATAAACGCATTTGCCAAACAAACTAAAATAACAGCAAAGGAGTTTAAATTAAAACACTCCTTTCACCCTGGATAATCTCATAAAATACCACCACCAGGGAAACTTATTGATTAAAGTTCTAAATTGATTCTTATTTGGAAAGAGATCAGGGAAGGCCTTCTGCCTGTGTCACAGAAATGAGGGAGTAGTCTATTGAAGCAAGCATCAGAAAGACAGATATCATCTTTAAGGTGAGCGCTGGGGCAGCTTTTGGGATCCCTGAAAACCTAATGCACCTTGTCAGGTTTTCTCCTCCTGACCTTGTCATGGGTGGGATCTAGTGCCAGCTCCTGGTAGTGGAGACCATAACTGATCAGGTTGAGAACTGCTGATACACTTTGACACAATGATACAATAAATCCTGTGTGTAGGGGCAGGGTGTATGCAACCAAAAACCAAACATTCTGCCGTTTGCTTGTTGGCAGAAGCATAGCTTCCTCAAGGCCACTCCAGCCAGCTGCACCTTCTCCTTAGGCTCTCCATAGCCTTCATCTATACCAGCATCTTCCTTGCTGTCTTGTCTGTCACTGGTTAACCAAAAAGTAAGTGTGAAGAGCCGAAGTGTAATTGGTGTTCTATGCAAAATCATAAGTCTGAAGGAGGGAAGCACAGCGTCATCTGACCCAGGGGGAGGTGGGCTCATAGCAGAGAATGGCATTTTCACTTCCTGTAGGTTAAAACCTGATTTACCTTTGTAATCCCTGAGGGAATATCTTCCAGAGAACCATGGAACCCTGTTTTTTATATGAAAATACGTGTTCATTTATTTTTGGCTGCAGCAGGTCTTGGCAGCAGCATGGGGGATCTTAATTGTGGTGCTGAGGTGCGGTTCAAGGCTCCAGGGCTCGCGGGCTCAGCAGTTGCAGCTTTTGGGGCTTAGCTGCATCACAGCACGTGGGGTCTCAGTTTTCCGACCAGGGGCAGAACCCTTGCTGTCTGCACTGGAAGGAGGACGCTTTATCCCCAGCCACCAGGGACGTTCCAAGCCCTGATCTTCCCTCCAGTCAGAGCCATCTGTTCTTCTCCCCTTTATGATCCTGGGAGTCTGCTGGTACACATTAGAGGACGGTCCATAACAGAAGATGTAGGGTGGGCTCCATTTGTCTGCACAGGTTCCTGAGAGAGTCCATCAGTGGCTGGGCTTGTATATGGGGTGGCTTTTTGTTTTTAATTTAGTGGAGTAGACAAGCTCAGCAACCTGGGGTACACCCCTGCTTCTTTTGGCTTTGATGTCCCCACTCAAGACATGGAAGTCTAGAAGAACCAACACCACCCCAAGAGCGTTGACTCTCTTCCATTCGCAGATGTAGCAATCATGGAAGGAGAGCCCCAGGAAGACGCAACAGTGAACGGCGAGGTGAATCCTCCCTGCCCAAACCCATGCCATAGCACAAGCCCCTCCAATGCCCAATGCCCCAGCCTTTAAAGATCGGGTCTCAGTCCATCATTCACACCTCCTTCCTCTCTGGACTCTCCAGCAGAAGACGTGATATACGCCCACTTGGATCACGGGACCCTCTCTGAGAGGTTGTTCACTCCCACTCCCCTGAGCCCCATGGACCTCTCTGCTGATCCCAGTATCTATGAGGAATTCGATGTAAACCAAGACCATGCTGAGCCCTGACCTCGCCCATCCTTTCAGCACACAGAATGTTATAAAAAAAAGACTGGATCTCTTTATAAAGAGGTTCCTCCATGGATACTCCTTCTCCTCTTGCAAAGCGGCCCAGCAGCTCTGAGGTGAAGAATGGAGTCCAAGAATTATAGGATCGTCTTCATAAATCTCACAACCTATTAGTAATCCCCTGGCTATGCTAGTACTCTATTTTAAGTATCAGACCTTTCAGGAGAAGTTATTATAATCAATTGCACATACTGGGTAAGTTATCATGATCATCCTACGTTTTTCAAAAATTCCAGGAAAGCATAAAAATTTGCAAGTTGAGTCTTTAAATTATTCAGTTTAAAATAAAAGAAAGCCAATGGGGGAAAAAAAAAAACTCTGTTCAGTAAAAGTTTACAAGGATGAACTTATTTACAAGACAGAAACAGACTTGCAGACTTACAGAACAAACTTAGAGTTACAGAGGGGAAAGATGGGGGGGAGATAGATTGGAAGTTTAAGGTTGACATGTGCACAATGCTGTATTTAAAACAAAATGCTCTCCATGAAACAATAATAAAAGCAATGCAAGTTGGCAAAATAAAAAGATGAAGTCTATTCTGTTTGACATAGCCAATATGGTGTCACTAGCCATATGAGGCTGGATGTGTGTGTCTGTGCAAAGGCGATTCAGTCACGTCTGACTCTTGGTGACCCCGTGGATGGTGTGTAGCTCGCTAGGCTCCTCTCTGCATGGGATTCTCCAGGCAAGAATCCTGGTGTGAGTTGCCATTCCCTTCTCGAGATCTTCTTGACCCAGGGATCGAACCCACATCTCTCATGTCTCTTGCATTGGCAAGTGGATTCTTTACCACTGAGCCACAGGGGAAGCCCCTCAACCTTTTCCCACCTGTGGGCACTGAGGGTCCTGGGGTTACAGGGTTAGAAACAGGACAACAGAATCCCCCTCAGTCTGGACCTGCACTGGCCGATAAAGTAGTTACCCAGCCACACGGTGCAGACACTGACTCTACACGTATATGAAGTAAAGCATTCAGTTCTTCAGTCACACCCACCATGTTTCAAGTGCTCAGTAGCGTCATGTGGCCAGGTGCCAGGGTGCTGGACAGAGCAGATGTTTAAAGAGTCCCGTCATCACCGAGAATTCTACTGGACATTCCACTCCAGATCACTGAGGCCTGCAGAGGGAACACTAGCCCCAGGGAGGCTTTGCGTGTGTTGTGTGAATCCATCAATATTTGCATGTTTTGTCTTTTTTGCTTCTTGTCACCAAAGCCAAGGATTTGAGAATCTTGTGCCTCTTAAGTTATCAGCTGGGTCACCATGTGGCTTGGCTCACCCAAGCGAAGTGATGAAGAGCATAACACCGTGAGGACCCCGGTGTGAACTGAGCTGGCAAATGGGGCGAAGATCAAGCTCCAGGGAGCCTTAGGTGCTCATTGAGCTCTCTGTGTGTGATGTCTCTCCTGGCTTAGAACTAAACTGCCCAAGAACTCTTTCACCAAGAAATGTCAGGATCGCTAGAAGTGAAGACAGGCTGGGCTTCTGTGTTGCTACTGCCAATGTTTCCATTTTTCTCCTAATATTCCTTTTTTTTTTTTTTTTGGCCTTAAAGTGTTGGGACCAGATGTCATGATCTTCATTTTTTCGAATGTTCACAGTGTAGACATGAACCCCAGTTATTCTCATATTTCTTCTTTTAAAAAAATAATTGAATGTTACCATTTGATGCCTGTATTCTGCTGAATTTGAATTCTTCAACCACTTACAGAAGATGGGTTTACGTGGGTCATGGGTGTATTTCTGTTGTGGCACCAATGCCTGGTCAGAGTAGGTGCTCTGCAATAATTTATGAAATGACCGAAGATGAGAAGCAAATTCCATTTGTGGAGGGAACTGGGAAAATCAAGATATGAGCCCTATTTGGAGCCAGGCTGTGACCCGTGACTCAGGATGAAAACCTGAATTCTACCTTCTGGAGCAGGGGGTCAGAACAGGCAAAAAGTGAAAGAATTGAGACCTCAGGGCTGGGCTGAGAGGCCATCGTTGCCAGGTAAATGGAGGGGCTGCCCCCTTGCTCCAGGTTCATGGCCTGGGAACCCCATGGGTCGGCAGCAGCCCCCCAGGGACCACATTCTGTTTGTCCTCTAGGGCCCCATGGTCTCCTCATCCATACAGGGCAGGTGCGGGGTTCTGGGCGCTCAGAGCTGCAGACATGCCTTCCATCCTCTCTGCACTTCTCTGCCTTGGCCAGATGTGGAGGGCAGGAGGGGACTGCAGGAGGGCAAGGGACACCCCCCTCCCCCAGTTCACGGGAACCTCAGGGCTTGGGCAGCTGGAGGGCCAGGGATCCTGATGGGAAGAGAATCAGCCCAGGATTTCACTGGCAAATCTCTCACTTCCAGGGCTGTGTCTGGGCCAGAGGACCCTGAATGCTGCAGGTGGGTCCCCCCGGGTTTCCTGAGACCCATGTTTCATTTGAGCCCTGAAAACTGGCTGGGGCGAGGTGGGGGCTCTGTGACGCTGGTGAAACCTGGAAGGGCTCCTGACCTGAGTGGGGAGTGAGGAGTGGGGAGGTCGGGGGACTCAGCCTCTGACATCCTTCCAGGGACCATCCACAAAGCCAACATCTGGGCTGAGATTCTTTTGGGCAGGTTCAAAGTGCCCATGTGAATACACTGAATGCAGAGTTGGAATGTGCAAGTGAGTACATAGACCATCAAGGAGTATGCTGTAGCTGGCCTGCATTATTTGGAGCTGGAAATGGCAATGCATTCCAGTATTCTTGCCTGCAAAACCCCATGGATAGGGGGCCTGCCAGGGTATAGTCCAGGGGGTCAAAAAGAGCCAAGCATGACTGAGCAACTTCACTTTCTTTCATTTCATTTTAAAATTTATTTATTTTAGAGGTTTCATTATCTAACTTTCATAATATATATATTTGAGTGAAGTTAGAGCACTTACAGTGTTTCAGGTGCACAGTGAGGTGATTCAGTTAAATATCTGCCATATGACCCAGCAATCCCACTTCTGGGCATACACACTGAGGAAACCAGATCTGAAAGAGACACGTGCACCCCAATGTTCATCGCAGCACTGTTTATAAT
>JADEYB020000022.1:46881725-46899955 GCA_015832495.2 Alces alces | reverse complement strand
CACCATCTCAGCTGAGACTCTTTTAGGCAGCTTCAGAGTGCCCATGTGAATACACTGTAGGCGGAGTTGGAATGTGCAAGTGAGTACACAGACCATCAAGGAGTATGCTGCAGTTGGCCTGCACTATTTGGAGAAGGAAATGGCAATGCATTCCAGTCTTCTTGTCTGCAAAATCCCATGGACATGGGGCCTGCCAGGGTACAGTCCAGGGGGTCAAAAAGAGTCACACATGACTAGCAACTTCACTTTCTTTCATTTCATTTTAAAATTTATTTCTTTTACAGGTTTCATTTTCTAAATTTCAAAATATATATATTTGATTGAAGTTAGTTGACTTATAGTGTTTCAGGTGCATAGTAAGGTGATTCAGTTATATATATACACACAGTATTTTTCAGATTATTCTCCATTGTAGGTTATTAGAAGATATTGACTATAGTTCTTGGTGGTATATGCTAAACCTTTGTTGCTAGTTGCATATCTATTTATTTAATTGGAAAGTTAGCATTCTATTAACACTTGTGTTTAACAATTTATGGTACATTCCACCTCAAAGTTACGCTACCCTGATAGTGAAAGGTGGATGCCAGACTCCCACCATGGCCTCATTGAAAGTAAATGGAAAACAATGGCAATGTGAACTGTGGGAAGAAATAGTGAGTCTCCTTGTTTTACTGGCGGGCTTCCCTGGTGACTCAGAAGATAGAAATCCACCATAATGCAGTAGACCTGAGTTTGATCCCTGGCTTGGGGAAGATCCCCTGGAGGAGGAACTGGCAACCCACCCCAGTATTCTTGCCTGGAGCATCCCCACTGACAGAGGAGCCTGGCGGGATGAAGCCCATGGGGTCACAGGGAGTCAGACACAACTGAGCCAGTAGGCAGAAGCACCGTGTGGCTGGTGGGAAGACAGATGACTGCAGCAGTCGGGGAGTTGGTAACACTTACCATTCAAAGGGAGAGCCACACACCTCTGGGTCTGACTTCCTCTTGGACCTGTTCCTTCAGCTCTAACCCTTGGGCTCTGCTGTCTGTGCTTAGTCATGCTGGCTCTTTGGTTAAAGAACGTTGCCATGAGCTTGAAATAGAGGAGAACCCATTCTCAAGGCTGGAGGAGTAAATGGCAACAGACTCTAGTATTCTTTCCTGGAGAACTCCATGGACAAGGAGTCTGATGGGCTACAATCCATAGGGTCGCAGAGTCGGACGTGACCGAGGGATGAAGACTATTCTCAAGGCTCTGGACTTGAAAGGTATGACACTTTCCCATTCATACAGAGATAAAATTTTGCAGAACAGACAGAACCTTTTGTCTTGCTGGGGGCTTAAAGGGATATTATGAGCTGACCTACATGGAAAGCTTCGAGAACAAAGGATTCCAGTATTAAAAGTTTTCCACAGTGGAGTGGACATAAGTATACCTTTGGCTGATCCATGGTGATATATGGCAGAAGCCATCACAGTATTGTAATTGTCCCTTAATTAAAAATAAATAAATTAACGGGACAGAAGCCTTGGATCAGGAATTCTCTGCTGGTCCAGTGGTTGGGAATCAGCCTGCCCATGGAGGGGCACAGGCCCAATCCCGAGAATGGGAAGATTCCACATGCCAGGGGGCATTTGAGCCCGTGGGCCACAAGCCCATGTGCCTAGAGCAAGTGCTCCACAACAGGAGAAGCCACGGGGATGAGAGCCCTGCACACAGCAAAGAGCAGCCCCCATTCCCGCAACTAGAGGAAGCCTGCGCCCAGCGACGAAGACCCAGCACAGCCATTAATGAATTAATTGAAAGTTGGCAACAGCCAGCTATACCTCTTCCCCTTTTAGAGTGTGTGTCTCTGTGTGTCTGTGTGTGTCTGTATGTGTCTGTGTGTGTGTGAGAAAGTGTGAGTTCACAAGTGGGTATTTAACCTGTATTTTTCTCTCCTCTCCTTGGAATTTTCTTCCCCATAGGCTGGGGTTGTTTTACATTCAGTAAACACTGTTTGACCAACACTTCCCTTCAAAAAAGCCCATCTAACTCTGATAGATGATTCTTTGGGGCACAAGTTCACCATCTCATTGGTCTGCTGGCTTTCCAGATAAGGTCACTATTCCTTTCCTGAAGACCTTATCACTCTGCCCAATGACAAGCAACATGAGGTTGGACTCAGAGCACATTCATGAGACATCAGTAGAGGTGTCGTTCATTTTAGACAAATTCTGTAGATATCACCCTCACAATTGATATCTGTAGTTTAAAGGAAGATACGCACATGGCCAACAGGCATATGGAAAGATGCTTAGCATTGCTCATTAGTAGAGAAAGGCAAATTGACACTGCAATGAGGTACCACCTCATACTGATCAGAAGGGCCATCATTAAGCAATTGATGAATAATAGATGCTGGTGAGGGTGTGGAGAAGTGGGAAACCCTCTTACACTGTTGGGGGAGTGTAAACTGGTGCAGCCACTGTGGAAAACAGTATGGAAGTTCCTCAAAAAACCAAAAACAGAGTTTCCATATGATCCAACAATTCCAATCCTGAGGATATACCTGGAAAAAAAAACTATACTTTGAAAAGTTTCATGGACCCCTGTGTTCACAGCAGCACAACCCACAATACCCAAGACATGGAAACAATCTAAATGTCCATCGACAGATGAATGGATAAAGAAGATGTTGTATATGCCTATACACACACAGAATGGAATACTACTCAGACATTTTAAAAATGAAATCAGGAGATTTGCAGCCGCATGGATGGACCTAGAGATTAACATATTAAGTGAAGGAAGACAGAAAGACAAAGACAGTTAACATGCAATATCACTCATATGTGGAATCTACAAGGAATGGATGAAAGAAACAGGAACAGACTCACAGACATAGAGAACAAGTTTGTGGTTGCAGAGGGGGAGGGGAGGATTGGGAGTTTGGGATGAGCAGATGAAATATATTTATACATAAGATGGGTGAACAATCAGGTCCTACAGTATGGCACAGGGGATTCTATTCATTATCTTGCCATAACGTATAATGGAAAAGAATATATGTGTCGAGCTGAATCAATTCTGTTATACAGCAGACATGAACTAACATCCACACATTTTTTAAAATTAAAAAAATTTTTTTTAATTTTTTTAATTTTAAAAAATGTGTGGTTTATATATCTGCAATGAAATATTACATGGCAGTAAAATGCACAAACTGAAATGACAAAGAATACAGATCTATTTTGAAACATGATATTAAGTAAATAAAAGGAAATTTTAAGAAGGGTGACTGGACTGTTACTCCATTACATACATAATGATCAAGAGGAGACCATATTTATTACTTAGGGAGCATCACTAATGTTAAGAACCCCCACCCCAGCCAAATGGTGTGGAATCACTGCCCTTACTGAGATTTTTTCCTGTCTATGAACAAAAGTAGAATCGGGTATATGTCTGCCCTTAGAGACCTGAAATGGCTGGCCTTTTTTCCCTGGTTTGGAGTTGATTCTTGTGGACACCCCCCTCACTCAAGCATTCTGGACTTTGGAAGTCTACACCTTACACATTTTTATGTAGTAAGCAAGGTTGTCCACCTTTCCTAGAAAAACAATTCCCTTTCCCCTCAAAACCCCCGCACTCATCTTACACACATTTTCTTTGTGTACACGTGTGGTCCTTGGATTGGAAAGGAAGAAAGAGAGACAGAGAGTGTGTGTGTGTGCAGTTTCCACTCATAGTGAGGAAATATTTTCAGATAAAGAAGAAGAGTCAGGGGAAGACAAATATCACATGATATTGCTTATTCGTGACATCTTAAAGAATGAACTTATTTACAAAACAGACACAGAGAGAATGACCTTATGGTTACCAGGAGCAGGGGGATAGTGGGTGGGGTAAGGGATAGATTGGTAGTTTGGGTTCGACATATACACACGACTATATTTAAAATGGATGACCAACAAGGACCTACTGGATAGCACAGGGAACTCTGCTTAATATTCCATAACTCCCTAAGTGGGAAAAGAATTTGAAAAGCAGTAGACGCATGTGTATGTATAACTGAATCACCTTGTTGTACACCTGACACTAACACGGATAGTTTCTTAATCACATATACACCACTATAGAATTTTTTTTTATTTTCTAAAAGCCATAATATGCTTGTATCCTTCTCTTATAAGAATGCAGAATCAAAGTCTCTATTAATGAGTCTTTAATTGGCAACCTGCACTTCGGCTGAGATACGAGGTGGGAACATGTGATATCTCTTCTGCAAAGAGTTAAGGTTAATGACATTTATCATGAGCTTGGGAAAAGCATCTTGCCTGTTATACACTGAATCACCATTACTACTTCCTAAAAGCAGCAAGATCTGTTCAAATCCTCCTACGTTTATAGTGTTGATGGAAACAAAAAGTGACACTCGGGTCATGAGGCCTGCTCAGTGACAGGCTAAGGTCTGACTTCCATCCCTGGTGTGAGAAGAGGCTGCCCATCTTCCCCTGTGACATGCACCAGGCTGACTGTATGAACAACACCGCCCGCCTTCCGCATCCTGTGACTCCATCAGCTTTGCTCAGTCCTGCCTCCTGCCTCACAGAAGCAGAGCCATGTGCCCAACATTCCTCAGCCTCCTGAGTTTCGGTGAGTCTGGAAAGACCCGGTAAGAGAGGTTTATGGTGGAAATAGGAGGTCTTCACACCACTGACCAGGTTCCCTGGATGAGGGTGCAGGGAGCGTGGGGTCCATCGGGACAAGCCATCTCTGATGGGGTTTTCCTTCTAGGACTCTGGATGAGTCTGAGGATCTGGGCAGCAGTGGGTGAGTCCTCCCCATCCATTATTTCTGTGTTCAGCAGAGCAGGTGGGGCTGAGGCAGATGACACTGGGGGCAGGGTGAGACCCCTGTCAGTACAGTGAGAGCCACGTGCCCTGTGGATCCCAGGGCCTCCTATTGGCCTTGATACTCATCTTCACTCTCCCCAGAGGTTAGCCCAGCTCTGAACTCTGGACCTGAAGGCACAGTGTGAAGTCTGGGAGCTGGGAGCTGGGCCACCTGAGTGCCATTTGTATCATGAGATGGGAGCAAGCGGCTGCAGCCCACAGACCCTTCTCCGACGAGGTAGCATCTCCAACCGGCCCTTAGCAACAGGATCTGCAGGACCACCCACTAGAGCTGACCCCAGGGGAGGGGCTGGGCATCAGGCAGGGCCACCTGGACTTGGTCCCACATTTAATGGAGGCTACTAACAAAGGAGCGAGGTTCATGGTTTCCTTCCTGCTTTTCAGTCAGGTGGCTTTTTCTCTTCTTAGTTGCACTACTGTTAGTCACTCTGTCGAGTCCGACTCTGCGACCCCATGGACTGTAGCTCACCAGGCTCCTCTGTCCATGCGGATCTCCAGGCAGGAATACTGCAGTGGGTTACCATTTCCTTGTCCAGGGGATCTTGCCAACTCAGGGACTGAACCCTGCTCTCCTGCCTTGCAGGAAGATTCTTTACCATTTGAGCTGCACCTAACACAACAGGGAAGTCCTTTCACTTCGTTTCCATGCATCAATTTCCTTGTGGTGTTTCCTTTTGTCTGCATTATGCAACTTGTGGGATCTTAGTTTCCTGATCATGGATTCAACCTGGTCCCTTGACAGAGAAAGTTCTGAGTCCTAACCACTGGACCACCCAGGAATCCCCAGTGTTTTGTGTTTTGAGAGAAAGTTTTACAACATTTTTTCTCAACCCAAGGAGTTGTTCTTCTCCTGAGAATCTCCGTGATGTCCGTCCTGGGTTGACAGTGTCTCTGTGTGTCCCCAAGCCCCAGGTGTCTTGAGTATCAGGGTGATGCATTTTAAGGGTGGACAGTCAGAAGAATTTAAGGGGAAGTGCCCATGAGGGCAGTGGGGAGAGGGGACCGCTCTTATTTTCTTCTCAAAGCCTGTGTCTCCTTCTGTCCTAGGTGAATATGACAAGCCCTCTTTGTCAGCCTGGCCGAGCCCCATGGTTCCCTTAGGACAGACTGTAACTCTTTGGTGTCACTCCAATTCTCCACTTAAGAGATTCAGACTGTTCAAAACAGATGGGACCAGGTTACCCAAGCTCCAGGGATGTCATTTCAACACCTTCACCCTTGGCCCAGTGACCAGAGAACATGCTGGGTCCTACACGTGTTCTGGAGCCTACTGGTCTGCACACAGTGATGCCCTGTAGATTTTGGTCACAGGTAGGAGGGGTCCAGCCCAGCCCAGGATGGCCGAGCCTGCAGGCTATCCTACCCTAGGTCCACATGTCAGTGCACCCAAGGCTTAGGCAGGTTTCCTCGCTAGGAGCAAACCAGGGAAAGAGAACACAGTCTCAGAGTTTAAACTCAAGATATTGAATAGAGGGATGTGGTGTCCAAACCAGGAAGGAGGAGCCTCGCCAGGCATTAGTTAGACAGGATGCGGCCACTGCCTGCCAGCAGGGAGGATGGGAATGACACTGATCCAACACCTGCCACCCAGTCGGGAGCTGTAGTCCCCAATGAAGGAGGTGGAATCCCAGTTAAGATCAAGTCAGCCCAGGAATGTCTCCAGAGGCATGAGGTGGGGGTCACAGATGGGAAATGTTCCTTTTATTTTCCACCTCTGTCCCACTCTCCTGCGAGTCATCAACCACATTATAGGAGATGAGTGTAAACAGAGTCAGGGTATGCATCCTCAGAACCATCCCAGCCACCGTGCATATTAGGGATGGGATGAAGCTGAGAGCATGGCAACCCACTCCAGTATTCTCACCTGGAGAATCCCATGGACAGAGGAGCCTGGCAGGCTATACTCCATGGGGTCCCACAGAGTTGGACACGAGTAAAGTGACTGAGCATGCGTGCATGAAGCTGAGAGCAGATCCAAGAGCTAAAGAGCTTAGAATAAGCACAGACGTGGCTGGAGGTCTTGAGCAAGAGAAACAGAAAAGCATAAACTTCAGCCCAAGAACAAGGCTAAAGAGAATGTAACAGAACACACAGGAAGGGTAATTGGCTTTGCTGGTTCATGGGGAGGTTTCTCACACCTTCAGCCCTCAGGGAAAGCGCCGAGACGGGGTGACTCACTGAAGTTCACGACCTCTTTGCTCCTAGGTGTGTTCACAAAACCCGCCATCTCAGCCCACCCAGGCCCCCTCATGAAGGCGGGAGGGAATGTGACCATCCGCTGTCACTCACCGCTGTTGTTTGACAAGTTTATCCTGCACCAGGAAAACAGCACAGGGCATTTCCAGAGACATCCAGAGACGCTCACGGGTGGGCATGCGTCAGCTGACTACTTCATTGGCCCCATGACCTCGGGGAGTGCGGGCACCTACCGATGCTATGGCTCTCACAGCCGCTTCCCCTATGAGGGGTCAGCCCCCAGAGACCCCGTGGACGTCGTCATGACAGGTGAGTGTGTCCAGACCAGTGCAGTCTGCTGTCTGTGTCACAGAAGGTCTGGTGTCCAGTCCAGCATCAGTACCAGGAGACAGTGACAGGCGTGCAGAGACACTCACGCACTCGGGAGAGGGAACAAACCAGAGAGAGAGGAGGTGTGAACACGGAAGGAGAAGAGAACAGAGCACTTGCCATGTGCTAAAGAGAAGACACAGCCGGTGACAGAGTGAAGCAGCAAGAACGTGAAAAACCAGCAATGGAGGAAGATGCACCAGAGCAGGGACCCGGGCAGTTCCCGGCTCAGGCAGCCAACGATGGTTGGTTAAGGGGCTGGCTTCCCACCTTCATGTCACAGCTCCCTTCCTCTGTCAGAAGCGCTGTGGTACAGACACCCTTGCATTCTAGCCCCTGGGTGGTCAGGACGGAGGTCAACACCTTGAAGTTGCTCAGCCTTGTGGTTTAATGCATCCTTCTGAACAAAGAGGGGGGAGTGGTCCCTCCAACCTTCCCCACTAAGTAGTCCCTTCCAGCCCCTGGTGGTGGGCAGCGCAGCCCTGAAGAGTCCCTCAAAAATGAGGCGCTCAAAGATCCTGTGAGACTGTGGAAATTTCCACTCCATAATGTCTGTTTCTGGGTCAACACAATGTTTTCTGAGGATCCTAGTAGTAGCTATTAGGTTCCGTTTTTCAAGAGAACCCCATATCTCTTTGATTTTTTAAATCTATTTATTCTCATTCATTTTTGTTGAACTTTAGTTGATTTAAGATGTTGTTTATTCCTGCTGTACAGCATAGTGATTCAGCTATCGATATACATATATTCTTTTTTTCAAAAAGGATATTAAGTGACACTCCACATTTAAAGTTATGTTTGAATTTTCCCCTGTGCTGGGTATTCGTTGCTGTGGGGCTTTCTCTCCTGGTAGTGGGCAGGCTTCTCAGGCAGTGCTTCTCTTGTTTCACACTTCAGGCTTTAGTCCTCTATTTAGCGCTAGAGTTAATTGATGCTCTAAGATCAAGGTCTCCTCCTTCCAAGTCTGTCCAAGAAACCCTCTCTCAGCCCGGGGGGGGGCGGTGTGAGGTCAGGAGAGAACGTGACCTTGCTCTGCAGCTCCGAGCGCACCTTTGACCACCTCCATCTGCTCAGGGAGGGGGAGAACCTTGGGCGCCTGCTTGCTGTTGGGTAGGGCCTCCATGGAGCACTCCAGGCAGCATTCCCTCTGGGTCCTGGAACCCCAGCCCACAGCGGGGCCTACAGGTTGTACGGCTCCTTCACTCTCTCTCCCTAGGCGTGGTCAGACCCCAGCGACCCCTTGCTCCTGTCTGTCACAGGTGAGGACCCTCCTCCTGGCCCAGCTTTCTTGTTGCTCTTCAGTCGCTATGTTGTGTCCAACTCTTTCCGACCCCCTGGACTGCAGCAGGACAGACTCCTCCGTGCTTCACTATCTCCTCCTCATGGATCACAGCCTTGTCCTGGTAAAGGGGCTTGTGTTACTCAATGAAGATATGAGCCATGTCATGCAGAGCCACCCAAGGCAGACCAGTCATAGTGAAGAATTTGACAAAACATGGTCCCCTAGGAGGAGATGGCAACCCACTCCAGTGTTCTTGCCTGGAGAACCCATGAAGAGTCCCATGCTTTACAGAACACTAAATCACTTTTTTGTTGGCCAACAAGCCCATTTGGCTTTTTCCATAACATCTTATCTATCACTGAGCTCTATCTCAAGGGCCCTGTGCTGCTCTCAGGGAACCTCAGGGCTTCTGGAGAAATGGAGGCAATGAGAACCAGAGAGGAAGAGTGATGGTCGATGGCATCTCAACCCTCTTCCACCTCCTGTATGCATGCTCCTCATCAGAGTCCTGTCTATCTAGACAAAAAGAAAAGGGTCAGGATAGACCCAGGAGGAGGAGAGGCTGGGCTGATTTGGGAAGATCAGAGATTGCACTGGCCCCTTGCTCTTAATGCTTTCCCAGAAGCGCCTCTGGCATACAGGTGATTTTCCAATTAAGGAGCATAGATATTCATTCTTGGAGCAGAGCGATTGTCTCTTGCTTACAGCTGCCTTTCATTGCCAGGCATATCTTTTACTTCCTTCCACCATCTCTTCTCCAGGTTGGAAGGTCTACTCAATGCATTCTCGTGGAGGGACCAGAAGATCTCCCCTCCCCCATCAGTGCTCTGAGAGAAGACAGAGTCAAGGACAGGCAGGACCTCAACCTTCCAGAAAGAATACTACCCCCTCAGAGGGTATGAGGAAGGTTAGTTGTTCACCCCTTCTGTCTTTTTTCCCTTAGGATCCACTACAAGTTCTTGCCCATCACCATGGATCCACACACCACAGAAGGTAAGCAAGACAGTCTCCTATCTCAGCAACTTTCTGAGATAGACACAGGATTCCTGTGTGAGTGTTGGTTCTACCACCTCCCAGCTCTGTGACTTTGGGCTCCTCAACATCCCTGTCATGTCAGCATTTGAGATCATGGTCTGTATTAGAACTAGAGAGGGTATGGAGTTTCTCATCTCTGGGACTGGGAATTTCTAAATTGGACAAAGGGAGACGGAGTGACTTGACCGCATTCTTAAGGGAGATGCTTATCCTCCCTCCACCAGGATCTTTGGGGAAGGATGAGGGGGGTGGACAAGAGGAGAATTTTAGGGAGCATGTTAAATGTATGCTATTCCTCTGTTAGTGTTTTATGAATGAAAGATTCCACAGTTCAGAAATAAAAGTGTCGTGTCTTCTTGAGGGTTCCATTCCAGGTATATGTGGATGGAGGAGGAAATATATTGAGGATTAAATGGGCCTCCATTCATGCATAAACACCATGCCTTCATGAGAGGGAGCAGAGAAAAACTGCATCGGTGCCTGGGGAACTTGGTTCAGACCTCTGCTGGTCTTGCATGGCCTCTTTACTTTATCCACTGCTAGCATCTCTCCTGGATCCTTTGGTACCTCCTGGGAAGTGGAGTGCCGGGGTCCAGCCTCGGCAGGATCCAGGGGATACCCTCAGGATGAACGGTGTCAGCGAGAGAGAGAGAGAGAAGACAGGGGAGACCAGCCTTGATAGGGCCAAGTCTGTCAGGGAGAGAGAGAGAGACAAAGAGAGACAGAGAGAGAGAGAATGACCAGATGGGGGTGTTTGCAGGGTCTGGCAGGGTCTGGCAGATTCTGGCAATGCTTTATTTTTTACCGTGGCTTTTATACCCTACATTAGTACATTTCTAAGGGGAAGATAGTTTAACATTACATCAGCTTGTTCTTCACAAAACCAGGGTGTTTTCTGCATACTTCTTTGTTTATGAGGGTCTTGTACATTATCTTCTGGCCTTGGGGTCTATTGACATTTTATGACCTAGGTGAATGCAAAGCTGTTTTCCATAACCTATTCTTTAATGAACACAAAGGTCAGTCCTTTTGCAGAACTTATCAGTTAAATTTATCTAAAAGGTTTACCACACAAAGACCCTGCAGCTCCAGTGAGGCAGCCCCTGTTTAGCATTCCTGGTTAAAATTCACAATTTTAAACTCTTGTTTTTCTAAATCTTTAACTATAACCACTTTTAGAATAATATTTTTATGTTCTCTCATAGGACTTCCTCAACCCAAAGGGATCTGTGCCTACTAGGGCCTTTATGTGTCAGGTTCTTTATGCTGTTTTACGATTAGGGTATTATAAGCAATCATGCATATTAGTACCAAGTGCATAAATGCAATTGCCAAACAAACTAAAATACCAGCAAAGGAGTTTAAATTAAAACACTCCTTTCACCCTGGATTATCTCATAAAATACCACCTCCCGGGAAACTTATTGATTAAAGTTCTAAATTGATTCTTATTTGCAAAGAGATTGGGGAATGCCTTCTGCCTGTGTCACAGAAATTAGGGAGTAGTCTGTTAAAGCAAGCATGAGAAAGACAGAAATCATCATTAAGGTGAGCGCTGGGGGCAGCTTTTCAGAATCCCTGAAAAGCTGATCCACCTTGTCAGGTTTTCTCCTCCTGACCTTGTCATGGGTGGGATCTCGTGCTGGTTCCCAGCAGTGGAGACCATAACTGATCAGGTTGAGAGCTGCTGACACACTTTGACACAAGGATACAATAAATCCTGTGTATAGGGGCAGGGTGCATGCAACCAAAAACCAAACCTTCTGCCGTTTGCGTGTTGGCAGAAGCATGGCTTCCTCAAGGCCACTCCAGCCAGCTGCACCTTCTCCTTCGGCTCTCCATAGCCTTCATCTATACCAGCATCTTCCTCGCTGTTCTTGTCTGTCACTGGTTAACCAAAAAGTAAGTGTGAAGAGCCAAACTGTCATTGGTGTTCTATGCAAAATCATAAGTCTGGAGGAGGGAAGCACAGTGTCATCTGACCCAGGGGGAGGTGGGCTCAGAACAGAGAATGGCGCTTTCACTTCCTGTAGGATAAGAAATGATTTCCGTTGTTGTATTCCCTGAGGGAATATCCTCCAGAGAACCATGGAACCCTGTTCTTTATATGAAAATATGAGTTCATTTATTTCTGGCGGCAGCAGGTTTTGGCAGCAGCATGGGGGATCTTAATTGTGGTGCTGAGGAGCGGTTCAAGTCTCCAGAACTCGTGGGCTCAGCAGTTGCAGCCTGTGGGTCTTAGCTGCTTCACAGCACATGGTGTCCCAGTTATCCCACCAGGGGCTGAACTCACACTGTCTGCACTGGAAGCTGTACGATTTATCCCCGGTCACCAGGGACGTTCCAAGCCCTCTTCTTCCCTCCAGCCACAGCCTTCTGTTCGTTGCCCCTTTATGATCCTGGGAGTCTGCTGGTACGCATTAGAGGATGGTCCATAACAGAAGACGTAGGACGGGCTCCGAGGGATTGCACAGGTTCCTGAGAGAGTCGGTCAGTGGCTGGGCTTGTATACGGGGTGGCTTTTTGTTTTTAATTTAGTGGAGTAGACAGGCTCAGCAAGCTGGGGTACACCCCTGCTTCTTTTGGCTTTGATGTCCCCACTCAAGACATGGAAGTCTAGAAGAACCACCGCCACCCCAAGAGTGTTGACTCTCTTCCATTCGCAGATGTTGCAATCATTGAAGGAGTGCCCCAGGAAGGCAGAACAGTGAGCGGCGAGCGGAGTGCTCCCAGCCCAAACCCTTGCCATAGCCCGAGCCCCTCCAATGCCCCATGCCCCAGCCTTCAAAGATCGCGTCTCCGTCCATCATTCACAGCTCCTTCCTCTCAGAACTCTCCAGCAGACGACGTGATATATGCCCACTTGAACCACAGGACCCTCGCTGAGAGATTGTTCACTCCCACTCCCCTGAGCCCCATGCACCTCTCTGCTGATCCCAGTATCTATGAGGAATTCGATGTAAACCAAGACCATGCTGAGCCCTGACCTGGCCCATCCTTTGAGCACACAGAATGTTGAAAAAAAGACTGGATCTCTTTATAAAGAGGTTCCTTCATGGATACTCCTTCTCCTCTTGCAAAGCGGCCCAGCAGCTCTGAGGGGAAGAGTGGAGTCCATGAATTATAGGATTGTCTTCACAAATCTCACAACCTATTAGTAATCCCCTGGCTATTCTAGTACTCTATTTTAAGTATCAGACCTTTTGGGAGAAGTTATTATAATCAATTGCACATACTGGGTAGGTTACCATGATCATCGTACTTTTTCAAAAATTCCAGGAAAGCATAAAAATTTGCCAGGTGAGTCTTTAAATAATTCAGTTTAAAATAAAAGAAAGCCAATTAAAAAAGAAACCTCTTTTCAGTAACAGTTTACAAGGATGACCTTCTTTACAAGACAGAAAGAGACTTGTAGACTTAGAGGACAAACTTAAAGTTACAGAGGGGAAGGATGAGGGGGGAGATAGATTGGAAGTTTAAGATTGACATGTGCACACTGCTGTATTTAAACAAAGTGCTTTCCATGAAACAGTAATAAAAGCAATGCAAGTTGGCAAAAAAAAGATGAAGGATATTGTGTTTGAGATATCCAGTGTGGTGCCACTTGCCAGAAGAGTCTGCGTGTGTGCGTGCTAAGTCGATTGAGTCATGTTTGAATCTTTGCGACTCCATGGATGGTGTGTAGCTCGCTAGACTCCTCTCTGCATGGGATTCTCCAGGCAAGAATCCTGGAGTGGGCTGCTGTTCCCTTCTCAAGGGGATCTTCTTGACCCAGGGATCGAACCCACATCTCTCATGTCTCTTGCATTGGCAGGTGGATTCTTCACCACTGAGCCACCGGGGAACACCCTCAACCTTTTACCAGCTGTGGGCACTGAGGCTGCTGGGGTTCCAGGTCTAGAAACAGGACAAGATTCCCCTCAGTCTGGATCTGCACTGGCCGATAAAGTACTTACCCAGCCACGCGGTACAGACACTGACTCTACACATATGTGAAGTAAAGCTTTCGGTTCTTCAGTCACACCCACCACGTTTCAAGTGCTCAGCAGAGTCCTGTGGCCAGGTGCCATGGTGCTGGACAGGGCAGATGTTTAAAGAGTCCCATCATCACAGAGAATTCTACTGGGCATTCCACTCCAGAACACTGAGGGGCTGCAGAGAGAACACTTGCCCCAGGGAGGCTTTGCATGTGTTATGTGAATCCATTGATATTTGCAAGTTTTGTCTTTTGTGCTTCTTGTCACCAAAGCCAAATATTTCAGAATCTTGTGCCTCTTAAGTTATCAGCTGGGTCACCATGTGGCTTGGCTCACCCAAGCGGAGTGATAAAGGGTATAACACCATGAGGACCCCAGTGTGAACTAAGCTGGCAAATGGGGCGAAGATCAAGCTCCAGGGAGCCTTAGTTGCTCATTGAGCTCTCTGTGTGTGATGTCTCTCCTGGCTTAGAACTCAACTGCCCAAGTACTGTTTCACCAAGAAATGTCAGGATCCCTAGAAGTGAAGACAGGCTGGGCTTCTGTGTTGCTACTGCGACTGTTTCCATTTTTCCCCTAAGATTCCTTTTTTTTTTTTTTGCCTTTAAGTACTGGGACCAGATGTCATAATCTTCATTTTTTCGAATGTTCGCAGTGTAGACGTGAACCCCAGTTATTCTCATATTTCTTCTTTTAAAAAAAATAATCGAATGTTAGCATTTGATGCCTGCATTCTGCTGAATCTGAATTCTTCAACCACTTACAGAAGAAGAGTTCACGTGGGTCATGGGTGTATTTCTGTTGTGACACCAATGCCTGGTCAGAGTAGCTGCTCTGCAATAATTTATGAAGTGACCGAAGACAAGAAGTAAATTCCATTTGTGGAGGGGACTGGGAAAATCAAGTTCAGAGTCCTGTTTGGAGCCAGGCTTTGACGGCTTAATCGGGATGAAAACCTGGATTCCACCTTCTGGAGCAGGGGGTCATGACAGGCATAAAGTGAAGGAAGTGAGACCTCAGTGCTGGGCTGAGATGCCATCATTGCCAGGTAAACGGAGGGGCCGCCTGCTTGCTGCGAGTCCATGGCCTGGGAACCCCGCGAGGTGACGGCAGCCCCCCAGGGACCACATTCTGTTTGTCCTCTAGGGCCCCATGGTCTCCTCATCCATACAGGGCGGGCGGGGGGTTCTGGACACTCAGAGCTGCAGACATGCCTTCCATCCTCTCTGCACTTCTCTGCCTTGGCCACATGTGGAGGGCAGGAGGGGACTGCAGGAGGGCACGGGACACCCACCCTCCCCCCAGTTCACGGGAACCTCAGGGCTTGGGCAGCTGGAGGGCTAGGGATCCTGATGGGAAGAGAATCAGCCCAGGCTTTCACTGGCAAGTCTCTCACTTCCAGGGCTGTGTCTGGGCCAGAGGACCCTGAATGCTGCAGGTGGGTCCCCCCGGGTCTCCTGAGACCCATGTCTCACTTGAGCCCTGAAACCTTGCTGGGGGCGAGGTGGGGGCTCTGTGACACTGGTGAAACCTGGAAGGGCTCCTGACCTGAGCTGGGGAGTGAGGAGTGGGGAGGTTCTGGGACTCAGCCTCTGACATGCTTCCAGGGACCGTCCACAAACCCACCATCTGGGCTGAGACTCTTCTGGGAAGCTTCAAAGTGCCCATGTGAATACACTGAATGCAGAGTTGGAATGTGCAAGTGAGTACACAGACCATCAAGGAGTATGCTGCAGTTGGCCTGCACTATCTGGAGCCGGAAATGGCAATGCATTCCAGTATTCTTGTCTGCAAAACCCCATGGATGGGGGGCCTGCTGGGGGATAGTCCAGGGGGTCAAAAAGAGCCAGACATGATTGAGGGACTTCACTTTCTTTCATTTCATTTTTAAATTTATTTATTTTACAGGCTTCTTTTTCTAAATTTCATAATATACATATTTGAGTGAAGTTAGTTGACTTACAGTGTTTCGGGTGCACAGTGAGCTGATTCAGTTATATATATACACATGGTATTTTTCAGATTATTCTCCATTTTAGGTTATTACAAGATATTGACTATAGTTCTTGGTGCTATATGGTAAAGCTTTGTTGCTTCTTGCATATCTGCTTTTTTATTTAGAAAGTTAGCATTCTATTCATACTTCTGTTTAAAAATTTATGGTACATTCCACCTCAGAGTTACGCCACACTGATAGTGAGAGGTTGATGCCAGACACCCACCATGGCCTCAGTGAAACTAAATGGAAAACAGTGGCAATGTGAACTGTGGGAAGAAATAGTGAGTCTCCTTATGTTAACTGGCGGGCTTCCCTGGTGACTCAGAAGATAAAAATCCACACAAATACAGTAGACCTGAGTTCGATCCCCGGCTTGGGGAAGATCCCCTGGAGGAGGAACTGGCAACCCACCCCAGTATTCTTACCTGGAGAATCCCCACTGAAAGAGGAGCCTGGCGGGCTGCAGCCCATGGGATCACAGGGAGTCAGACACAGCTGAGCGACTAGGCAGAAGCACCATGTGACTGGTGGGAGGACAGATGACTGCAGCAGTCGGGGAGTTGACACGTACCATTCAAAGGGAGAGCCACACACCTCTGGATCTGACTTCCTCTTGGATCTGTTTCTTCAGCTCTAACACTTGGGCTCTGCTGTCTGTGCTTAGTTATGCTGACTCTTTGGTAAAAGAACGTTGTCATGAGCTTGTAATAGAGGAGAACCCATTCTCAAGGCTGGAGAAGTCAATGGCAACACACTCTAGTATTCTTGCCTGGAGAACTCCATGGACAAGGAGTCTGGTTGGCTACAATCCATAGGGTCGCAGAGTCGGACGTGACTGAGACCAAGACTATTCTCAAGGCTCTGGACTTGAAAGGTATGACACTTTCCCATTCGTACAGAGGTAAAAATTTGCAGAACAGACAGAACCTTTTGTCTTGCTGGGGGCTTAAAGGGATATTATGAGCTGCTCTACGTGGAAAGCTTCAAGAACAAAGGATTTCAGCATTAAAAGTTTTCCACAGTGGAGTGGACGTAAGTATACCTATGGGTGATCTGTGTTGATGTATGGCAGAAGCCATCACAGTATTGTAATTGTCCTTTAATTAAAAATAAGTAAAGGGGAAAAAAAGCTTGAAACAGGAATTCTCTTGCGGTCCAGTGGTTGGAAATCTCCCTGCCCATGTAGGGGACACAGGCCCGGTCTCGAGAATGGGAAGATTGCACATGCCAGGGGGCAGTTAAGCCCGTGGGCCACAAGCCCTTGTGCTAGAGCGGGTGCTCCACAATAAGAGAAGCCACAGCGATGAGAGCCCTGCACACAGCAAAGAGCAGCCCCCCTTCCCACAACTAGAGAAAGCCTGTGCCCAGCAACAAAGGCCCAGCACAGCCATTAAGTAATTAATTGAAAGTTGACAACAGCCGGCTATGCCTCCTCCCCTTTTAGAGTCTGTGTGTGTGTGTGTGTGTGTGTGTGTGTATGAAAGTGTGAGATCACAGGTGGGTATTTAATCTGTATTTTTCTCTCCTCTCCTTGGAATTTTCTTCCCCATGGGCTACGGTTATTTTACATTCAGTAAACACTGTTTGACCATCCCCCTCCCCTTCAAAGAAAGCACGTCTAACTCTGATATGATGATTCCTGGGGCACAAGTGCACCATCTCATTGGTCTGCTGGCTTTCCAAACAAAGTCACTGTTCCTTTCCTGAAGACCTCATCACTTTGCCCAATGACAAGCAACAATAGGTTCACGCAGAGCACATTCATGAGACATTGGCAAAGGTGTCATTCATTTTAGACAAAATTGGAAGTGTCACTATCATGATTGATATCTGAGGTTCAAAGTAAGTAATTAGCCTCCAACTAAAAAATAAATGAAAAAAAATGAGGAAGATATGCAGATGGCCAAAGGCATATGAAAAGATGCTCAGTATGGCTCATTAGTAGAGAAAGGCCAACTGGCACTGCAATGAGGTGCCACCTCACACCGATCAGAATGGCCATCATTAAACAGTTGATGAAAATAGATGCTGGAGAGCACGGGGAGAAGAGGGAAACCCTCTTACACTGTTGGGGGAGTGTAAGCTGGTTCAGCCACTGTGGAAAACAGTATGAAAGCTCCTCAAAAAAAACTAAATACTGAGCTTCCATATGATCCAAGTATTCCATTCCCGAGCATATATCCGGAAAAAAAACTATACCTTGAAAAGATTTGAAACAAAGGGAGAAGAACCAAATCAACAAAATTGGAAATGAAAATGGACAGATCACAACACACAATACTGAAATACAAAGGATCATAAGAGTTGCCTACCAGCACCTCTATGCCAATACAATGGACAGCTTGGAAGAAATGGACAAATTCTTAGAAAAGTATAACTTTCCAAAACTGAACCAGAAAGAAATAGAAGATCTTAACAGACCCATCACAAGCATGGAAATTGAAACTTTAGTCAGAAATCTTCCAGCAAACAAAAGCCCAGGACCAGA
>JADEYB020000022.1:46834711-46863994 GCA_015832495.2 Alces alces | reverse complement strand
GGGAGGTGGGCTCATAGCAGAGAATGAGGTTTTCACTTCCCGCAGGTTAAAACTGGTTTCCAGTGTTGTTATCTCTGAGGGAACATCTTCCAGAGCCCCATGGAACCCTGTCCTTTTTATGAAAATATGTGTTGATTTATTCTTGGCTGCATCAGGTCTTTGCAGCAGCATGGGCAATCCTCATTGCAGTCTGGGGTGTGGTTCAGGCTCCAGAGCTTGTGTGCTCAGCTTTTGTATCACATGGAGCTTAGTTGCTTCAAGACACATGGAATCATAGATCTCCCACCAAGGATAGAACCCAGCCTGCCTGCACTGGAAGATGGACACTTTATCTGTGGACAGCAGGGACATTCCAAGCCCTGTTCTTCCCTTCAACTACAACCATCTGTTCTTCTCCCCTACATGATCTTTGGAATCTGCTGATATGCAGAAGAGAATGACCCATAATAGAAGACGTAGGATGGGTCTGTGGGTTTGCACAGGCTCCTGAGACAGTCGGTGAATGGCTGGGCTTGTATATGGAATGTTTTGTTTTTTATTTATTTATTGGAGTAGACAGACCCAGCAACAGGGGGCATACCCCTGTCTTTTTCTGGCTTTGATGTCCCCATCAAAGTTACGGAGGTCTGGAATAACTGCCTTCACCCCCAAGATACTTGACTCTCTTTCATTCGCAGATCTTGCCATTATGGAAGGAGAGCCCCAGGAAGACCGAGCAGTGAGCGGCATGGTGAGTCCTCCCAGCCCAAACACTTGCCATAGCATTGGCCCTTCCAATGCCCAATGTCCCAGCCTTCGAAGATCGTGTCTCAGTCCATCATTCTCACCTCCTTCCTCTCAGGACTCTCCAACAGAAGACGTGATATATGCTCATTTGAACCTTGGGACCCTCTCTGAGAGACTGAATACTCCCACTCCGCTGAGCCCCATGCACCCCTTCCTCGAGCCCAGTATCTATGAGGAATTCAACATAAAGAAAGACCATGCTGAGCCCTGACCTGGCCCCAGGCTGTGAGCACACAGAGTGCTACAAATCGAAGACTTATATCTCTTTTTAAAGGGGATCCTCCTTGGACAATCCTCCTCCTCTTCCTCCAAAGCAGCCCAGCAACTCTGAGGTGAACAGTGGAGCCCAAGATTGCAGGATCATCTTCAAAAATCCCACACCCTCTGAGTAATCTTCTGTCTCTTCTAGGACTCCATTTTATCTATTTCACCGTTTGCAGAATGGTATAATCAATCACACATACTGTGTAGGTTAATATGATCATCTTACTTTATCTAAAATTCCAATAAAGCATAAAAAATCTGCCAGTTGACTCTTCAAATTATTCAGTTTAATAAACAAACACAAAACCAATAAATAAGATGTCTATTCAGCAACATTTTACAAGGATGAACTTATTTACAAAACTGAAACAGTCTTGTAGACTTAGAGAACAATCTTAGAGTTTCAGAGGGGAAGGGTTGGGGGAGAAATAGACTGGAAGTTTAAGATTGACATATGCTATATTTAAAATAAAATGATTTCCATAAAAACTAATAAAAGCAATGCTAGATGGCCAAATAAAAAGATGAAGTATATTCTGTTTGAGATATCCAGTGTGGTGCCACTAGCCATATGAGGCTGGGTGTGTGCATGCTAATTCGATTCAGTCATGTCCGACTCTTTGCAATGCCATAGACAGTGTGAAGCTCACTAGGCTCCTCCGTGCATGGGATTCTCCAGGCACGAATCCTGGAGTGGGCAGCCATTCCCTTCTCGAGGGGATCTTCTTGACCCAGGGATCGAACCCACCTCTCTCATGTCTCTTGTATTGGCAGGTAGATTCTTTACATCTGAGCCACCGGGGGAGCCCCCTCAATCTCTTCCCAGCCATGTGCAATGAGGCTGCTGGGGTTCCAGGGGTGGAAACAGGACAACAAAATCCCCCTCAGTCTGGACCTGCACTGGTCGATAAAGTACTTACCCAGCCACGCGGTGCAGACATTGACTCTACTCGTATATGAAAAAAGCATTCAGTTCTTCAGTCACACCCACCACGTTTCAAGTGCTCAGTAGCGTCATGTGGCCAAGTACCAGGGAGCTGGACAGGGCAGATGTTTAAAAAGTCCCATCATCACCAAGAATTCTACTGGACATTCCACTCCAGATCACTGAGGTCTGCAGGGAGAACACTTGCCCCCGGGAGGCTTTGCATGTGTTGTGTGAATCCACTGATATTTACACATTTTGTCTTTTTTACTTCTTGTCACCAACGCCAACGATTTGAAAATCTTGTGCCTCTTAAGTTATCAACTGGTGGCACAGTTTGGCTTGGCTCACCCAAGCAGATGGCTGAAGGATAACACCTTGAGGACACCGGTGTGAACTGAGCTGGCAAATGGGGTGAAGATCAGGCTCCACAGAGCTTTAGTTGCTCATTAAGTTCTCTGTGTGCGAACTTTCTCCTGGCTTAGAACTAAACCACCCACGAACTGTTTTACCAAGAGAAATGTCAGGATCGCTACAAATGAAGACATGCAGGAGCATCGTTTCCTGTTGCTACTGTGAGTGAGCACATACCACACTGCTGCACAATATATCTGAACATGCAATCATTTCATAATATATGTAAGTCAGGTCATTAGCTTGGACACCACAGGGCTTTATGTCAATTATAATTCAATGAAACTGGATAGATAAATAATATATGTGCTTAGTCGCTTGGTCATGTCCAACTCTTTGCGACCCTTTGGACTGAAATGTTATAGGATCCTCTTTCCATGGGGTTCTCCAAGCAAGAATATTAGAGTGGTAACTTCCCTGGTGGCTCAGACGGTAAAGCATCTGTCTACAATGCGGGAGACCAGGGTTCGATCCCTGGATGGGGAAGATCTCCCGGAGAAGGAAAGGGCAACCCACTCCAGTATTCTTGCCCAGAAAATCCCATGGATGGAGGAGCCTGTTTGGCTACAGTCCAAGGCGTCGCAAGGAGTTGGACACGACTGAGCGACTTCAATTTCACTTCACATTGCATTTCATTCTCCATGATAATATGTAGATAGATAGATCAATAGATTTCAGTGGTGGCTATACAACTTCCTGAGGTGGTTGATGAGTTTAGCAGGCTACTTCCTGTCTTATTTGTATTTTGCTTCATGGAAGTATATCATATGTATTAATATATGCATCTGTCCTTGATCAGGAACTCTCATGAGGACCATTCTACCCTGAATCCTGAAGTCTCTGTTGGATGAAGAGGAGAGCAACATGCAGCATCAAAGGATGCTTTGAAGGGACAGAAATGACTCTATGCTTCACCTCAAAGGGACAGAGACACATCCTGCTTCTTACAGACCCTGCCCTGTCACTGGGAGAAGTAAAGCCTGCCCTCTGGGTCCAGGAGGATGAGCTGTGGTCTCTTGTGAGAGCAGAGTGTACTTTGCAAATCTCCCCAGCCCGCCTCGTTCCCCCACCCCGTAGTTCACCAGGTCTCTGAGGGCATCGCTGGTGCCTCCACCCAACCAAGGCAGGGAGTGAAGTTCACACTCAACTCCTCGACTGTTACATCTCGCATTCAATCACGGAGTAAAAGAATTCAGCCTCCAGGGTGCCCCTGACCCCTGCTGTCCTCTCTATCCACATAATCCAGCCCACAGCCACACCTGGATCCCAGCCATAACCTCCCTGGGTTCTGAGCTCCAGACCCACACTCCCATCTCCAGTTCACCCTCTGCATATCATCTTTCTAACTCACATTTCAGAATCTGCTTTCTACCCTGAATCCTTCCATGGTGCCCACATCTTCAGGGCAAACCCCAAACTCCTCTATCTGAATTTCAACTTGCTCATGGTCCTCCAGAGGTGACCCCCACCCCCCAATCTCAGGTCTCACCTTTTCTTCTGTCCCAATGATACTGGTGCAGTTACACACACACACACACACACACACACACACACACATACACACACACACGGAAAATAAGCCATTTAACATTTGTGTTTTCTCTCCTATCATCTCTTCTGAGAACACTCAGACTCAACAAGTTCCTTTTCTACTCCCAATCGAAAGTAGATGCAAAGGTAGAATCTATCATTTCCATCACTTGTTAATGGGTTTTTGCCCTATTAAGGGGCAATTTTCATAAGAAAAACCCACATAAATCATTTAGAATGCTGGTTGACATGCCCATATTGGAATAATTGAAAGTCACAAATTATTTCTTTTTAATTAAAAAAAATTAAATGTATACTCTCATATCCCTTTTCTCTACAGTGGCTAATATAATGTGACCTTCATAACATTTCTTTATCACAGTCTTTGCTTGTATTTTCCATTTTTCTTAAACATGAAACCATCACCCTTGAACAGTGGACAGCACTGTACATGCCCACCACCAACTCCCCATCCTCCCAGAGAGTGCCTGTGTCCCAGGGTCTAGGAAATGTTCTTTTCTCCCTAGAATGTACTCCCTCCTCCCCCATGGTCTCCACCTCCTCAAGCAGCCTCTTCCCTCAAGTACAGTGTAGACGCTGTTGTTCAGTCACTAAGTCATGTGTGACTTTTGTGACCATAGACTGCAGCTCGCCGGGCTTCTCTGTCCTTCACTGTCTCCCAGAGTTTGCTCAAACTCAGGTCCATTGAGTCAATCATGTCATCCAACCATCTCATCCTCTGTCACCCTCTTCTGCTCTTGCCCTCAATCTTTCCCAGCATCAGGGTCTTTCCGAGTAGTCAGTTCTTTGCATCATGTGGTCAAATTATTGCAGGGTCAGCTTCAGCATCCGTCCTACCAATGAATACTCCCAGAGTTGATTTCCTTTAGGATTAATGGGTTTGATCTCCTTGCTGTCCAAGGGACTCTCAAGAGTCTTCCCCAGCACCACAATCTAAAAGCATGTTCTTCAGTGCTCAGCCTTCTTTACTTCCAACTCTCACATCCGTATGTGCCTACTAGGAAACCATAGCTTTCACTATTCAGACCTTTGCTGGCACAAAGCTTTCTAATACACTGTCTAGGTTTGCCACAGCTTTTCTTCCAAGGAGAAGGGTTTTTTAATTTCATGGTAGCAGTTACTATCCACAGTAATTTTGGAGCCCAAGAAAAGAAAAGCTGTCACTGTTTCCACTTTTTCCCTAATTTTTTTTTTTTTTTTTTTTTTGCTATGAAGTGCTTGGACCAGAGTTCAGGAGCTTCATTTTTTTAAATGTTTACAGTGTAGACACGCACCCCAGTTATTCTCATATTTCTTCTTTAAAAAAAAATAATTGATTATTACCCTTTGATACCCACATTCCACAGAATCTGAGTTTTTCAACCACCTACAGAAGATGGGTTTACCTGGGTCGTGGGTGTATTTCTGCTGTGTGACACCAACGCCTGGTACAGAGTAGGTGCTCTGCAATTTGTGAACTGTCCAAAGACGAGAATAAATTCCATTTCTGTAGGGGACTGGGAAAATCAAGTTCTGAGTCCTAGTTGGAGCCACACTGTCCAGGGCTGACTCAGGACGAGAACCTGGGTCCCACCCTCTAGAGCAGGCGGTCAGACCAGGCAGAAAGAGAAAGAACTGAGACCTCAGGTCGGGGCTGAGATGCCTCCTGAGCCCTCCCTGGAGACATCAGAGCCAGGTCCGTGGAGGGGCCGCCCTTGCTGCAGGTCCACGGCTGTGGGAACCCCGAGGGGCAGCGGCACCCTCCAGCGACCACATCCTGTTTGCCCTCTAGGGCCCCATGGTCTCCTCAACTGTACAGGGCTGGGGTAGGGGCGTCTGGGCGCTCAGAGCTGCAGACATGCCTTCCATCCTCTCTGCGCTTCTCTGCCTCGGCCAGATGTGCAGGGCAGGAAGGGGACCACAGGAGGGCATGAGACGCTCACCCTCCACCAGTTCACAGGAATGTCAGGGCTCAGGCAGCTGGAGGGACCAGGGATCCTGATGGGGAGAGAATCAGCCCAAGTTTTAGGTGGCAAATCTCTAACTTTCAGGGCTGCGTGTGGGCCAGAGGACCCCAAACCCTGCAGGTGAGTCCTCCCGGGGCTCCCAGGACCCACATCTCACTTGAGTCCCTGGAACTTAGTGGGGGCGAGGTGGGGGCACTAGGATTCTAGAGTGTTGCTGGTGAAACCTGGAAGGCTCCTGAGCTGAGCTGGGGAGTGAGGGGTGGGGAGGTCCTCGGACTCAGCCTCTGACTTCTTTCCAGGGACCTTCCACAAACCCACCATCTGGGCTGAGACTCTTTGGACAGCTCAGGGTGCCAAGGCGAATACACCGTGTGCAGAACTGGAATGTGAGAGTGAGTACACAGACCATCAAGGAGTATGCTGCAGTTGGCCTGCTCTATTTGGAGAAGGAAATGGTGGTGCATTCCAGGATTCTTGCCTGAAAAATCCCATGAACAGAGTAGCCTGCCAGCCTACAGTCCATAGGGTTGCAAAGAGTCAAAACCGACTTCATTTTCTCTCATTTCATTTTAAAATTTTATTTTTATTTACTAGCTCGATCTTTCTAATCTCATAATGTATACATTTTATTGAAGTCTAGGTGACTTACAGTGTTTCAGGCTCACAGCAAGGTGATTTTCAGTTATACAAATATGTGTGCATTATGTTTCAGAATATTTTCCCTTTTAGGTTATTGTAATATATTGACTATAGTTCCCGGTGCTATACAGTAAATCTTTGTTGCTTGTTGCAGATCTTCTTATTTTTTAATTAGAAATCTAGCATTGTATGCATACTTCTATTTTAAGATTTATGGTATATTTCACCTCAGTGTTACGTTACACTGGCAGTGAAAGCATTATGCCAAAATCCCACCTTGTCCAGATTAAAAGTAAATGGAAAACAATGGTAACATTAATTGTAGGAGGAAATATTGAATCACATGATGTTATTGGTGGGTTTCCCTGGTGACTCAGATGATCAAGAATCTGACTGCAATTCGGGAGACCTGAGTTCGATCCCTGGATTGGGAAGATCTCCTGGAGAAAGAAATGGCAACCCACCCCAGTATTCTTGCCTGGAGAATACCCATGGACAGAGGAGTCTGGCTGGCTGCAGCCCATGGGATCACAAAGAGTCAGACAGACTGAGGGACTAATGCTATTCTCAAGGCTCTGAACTTGACAGGTATAACACTTTCCCATTCGTATAGAGAGAAAATGTTGCAGAACAGACAGAACCTTTTGTCTTGTCGGGGGCTTAGAGGGACATTATGACCAGACCTGCATGGACAGCTTCAAGAATAAAGGATTCCAGGATTAAGTTTCCACAGTGGAGGGGACGTTAAGTCTAACTATGGCTTACCCATGTTGATGTATGGCAGAAACTATCACAATATTGTAGTTGTTCTTAAATTTAAAATAAATAAATTAAGGGGGAAAGAGATTGCAATAGGATTTCCCTGGTGGTCCAGTGGTTGGGAATCTGCCTGCCGATGTGGGGGACACGGGCCTGATCCTGGGACTGGGAAAATTCCACATGCCTCGGGCAGTTAAGGATGTGGGCCACAAACCCATGTGCCTAGAGTGGGTGCTCCACAACAAGAGAAGCCACAGTGACGAGAAGACCCTGCGCCACAGCAAAGAGCAGCCCCCACACCCCACAGCTAGAGAAAACCTGTGCACAGCAATGAAGACCAAACTCAGCCTAATTAATTCATCAAAAGTTTGCAAGAAACAGCTACACCTCCTCCTCTTTTAGTGTGTGTGTGTGTGTGTGTGTGTGTGTGTGTGTGTGTGTGAAAGTGTGAGTTCACAGGTGGGTATTTAATCTGTATTGTTCTCTCTTCTCCTTGGAATTTTCCTCCCCATGGCCTAGGGTTATTTTACATTCAGTAAACACAACCATCCCTCCCCTCCAAAAAAGCCCAACTAACTCAGGTAAGACGATTCTTTGGGGAACGACTTCACCAGCTTGTTGGTCTGCTGACTTTCCAAATAAAGTCACTATTGCTTTCCTGAAGTCCTCATCACTCTGTCCCATGACAAGCAACGTGAGGTTGGACTCAGAGCACATTCATGAGACATCAGCAGAGGTGTTTTTTTAAGACAAAGTCCGTAGATGTCACTCTCACAATTGATATCTGTGGTTTAAAGGAAGATATGCAGATGGCCAATAGGCATATGGAAAGATGCTCAGCATTGCTCATAAGTAGAGAAAGGCCAACTGACACTGCAATGAGGTGCCACCTCATACCGATCAGAAAGGCCATCATCAAGCGGCTGACGAATCATAGATGCTGGAGAGGGTGTGGAGAAGAGGGAAACCCTCTTACACTGTTGGGGGAATGTAAGCTGGTTCAGCCATTGTGGAAAACAGTATGGAAGTTCCTCAAAAAAACTAAAAGTAGACTCTCCATATGATCCAACAATTCCAGTCCCGAGCATATGTCTGGAATAAAACACACCTTGAAAACATTCATGCACCCTTGTGTTCATAGCAGCACAATGTACAGTAGCCAAGACATGGGAACAGCCTAAATGTCCTTCAACAGATGAATGGATAAAGAAGATGTATGTGTTTATACACACAGAGAATGGAATACTACTCAGACATTTAAAACATGAAATAATACCATTTGCGGCAGCATGGATGGACCTGGAGATTAACATAGTAAGTGAAGTAGACAGAAAGAGAAAGACAATTTTCATGTGATATCACCCATATGTGGACTCTAAAAGGAACATATCAGTGAAACAGGAAGAAACTCACAGACATAGAGAAAAGGCTTGTGGTTGCCAAGGAGGGAAGGACTGGGAGTTTGGGATTAGAAGATGAAGTCTATTTTTATATAGAATGGATAAGAATGAGGTCCTACAGTATGGTACAAGGAATTCTTTTCAGTATCTTGCCATAAATCATAATAGAAAAAATATATATGTCGAGCTGAATCAATTTTCTGTACAGCAGAAATGAACTATATTTCAATAAATTTTTTTTAATTTTTAAAAATGTGTTATTTATATATCTGCAATGAAACATTGCTTTGCCAACAAAGGTCCTTCTAGTCAAGGCTATGGTTTTTCCAGTGGTCATGTCTGGATGTGAGAGTCGGACTGTGAAGAAAGCTGAGCACCGAAAAATTGATGCTTTTGAACTATGGTGTTGGAGAAGCCTCTTGAGAGTCCCTTGGACTGCAAGGAGATTCAACCAGTCCATCCTAAAGGAGATAAGTCCTGGGTGTTCATTGGAAGGACTGATGCTGAAGCTGAAACTCCAATACTTTGGCCACCTCATGCCAAGAGCTGAATCATTGGAACAGACCCTGATGCTGGGAGAGATCAGGGGCAGGAGGAGAAGGGGACGACAGAGGATGAGATAACTGGATGGCATCACCGACTCGATGGACATGGGTTTGAGTAAGCTCCAGGAGTTGGTCATGGACAGGGAGACCTGGCGTGCTGCGATTCATGGGGTCGCAAAGAGTCGGACGCGACTGTGCGACTGAACTGAACTGAATGAAACATTACATGGCATTAAAAATGCACAAACTGAAATATCAAAGAATACAGGTCAATTCTGAAACATGATATTAAGTAAATGAAAGGAAATTTTACGAAGGGTGACTGGACTGTTACTCCATTACATACAACGATCAAGAGGAGACCAGATTTATTACTTAGGGCGCATCACTAATGTTAATGACCCCACCCCCAATCTGGGTGTATGTCTTCGCTTGGAGTCCTGAAACAGCTGGGCCGTTTTGTCCCTGTTTGGAGCTGATTGGAGATATGCCCCTCACTCAAGCATTCTGGAGCTTGGAAGTCCCTACTTGACATATTTTGTATTCATTTGAGTATGTAGTAAGCAAGGTTGTCCACCTTTTCAGGCAGAACAAATCCCCCTCCCAAGAAAACACCACCATCATCTGTACACATGTTACCTTTGTGTACATGTGTGGTCTTTGGATTGGAAAGGGAGCAAGAGAGACAGAAAAGGTGTGTGTAAAATTTTCCATTCACAGTCATGAAATAATTTCAGATGAAGAAGAGTCAGAGAAAGACAAATGTCACATGATATCACTTATTTGTGACATCTAAAATAATGAACTTATTTACAAAACAGACACAGAGAGAATGAACTTATGGTTACCAGGGCGTATAGTGTCGGGGGGATTAGAAGTTTGGGATTGACATATACACAGGGCTATATTTAAAATGGATGACCCACAAGGACCTACTCTTATAACACAGAGAATTCTACTTGATATTCTGTGACTCCCTAAGTGAGAAAAGAATTTAAAAGCAATAGATGCATGTATATGAATAACTGAATCACTTTGTTGTACAGCTGAAACTAACACAGTCTCTTAATCACATATAACCCAATATAGAATTTTTTGCAATTTTCAAAGAGCCATAATATCTATGTCTGTTCCTCTCATAAGAATGCAGAATCAAAGACTGTATTAATGAGTCTTTAATTGAAAACCGGCACTGAGCCTGAGATACTAGGTGGGTACATGTGATTTCTCTTCTGCAAAGAGTTAAGGTTAATGAGATTTATCATGAGCTCAGAAAAAGCATGCTGCATGGTATATACAGAATCACAGTTACTACTTCTTGAAGGCAGCAAGATCTGTTTGATCATCTTAGTTAATACTGTTCAGAAACAAAAGGTGAGGGTCGGGTCATGAGGCCTGCTCAGTGACAAGGCTCAGGTCAGACTTCCATCCCTGGTGTGAGAAGAGGCTGCCAATCTTCCCCGTGACATGCACCAGGCTGACAGTATGAACAACACCGCCCGCCTTCCGCATCCTGTGACTCAGTCAGCTTTGCTCAGTCCTGCCTCCTGCCTCACAGAAGCAGAGCCATGGGCCCACACTCCCCAGCCTCCTGAGTCTCGGTGAGTCTGCAAAGACACGGCAGGAGAGGTTTATGGTGGAAATTGGGGGTCTTCATACCACTGACCAGGTTCCCTGGATGAGGGTGCAAGGAGTGTGGGGTCCATCGGGACAAGCCATCTCTGACGGGCTTTTCCTTCTAGGATTCTGTGTGAGTCTGAGGATCTGGGCAGCTGTGGGTGAGTCCTCCCCATCCCTTATTTCTGTGTTGAGCAGAGCAGGCGAGGCTGAGGCAGATGACACTGGGGGACAGGGTGAGACCCCTCTCAGTACAGTGAGAGCCGTGTGCCCTGTGGATCCCAGGTCCTCTATTGGCCTTGATACTCATCTTCACTCTCCCCAGAGGTTAGCCCAGCTCTGGACTCTGGACCTGAAGGGACAATGTGAAGTCTGGGAGCTGGGAGCTGGGCCCCCGAGTGCCATTTCTATCATGAGAGGGAGCGAGGGGCTGCAGCCCGCAGACCCCTCTCCCACAAGGTGGTTCGTGGCCTCTCCAACCGGCCCTTCGCAACAGGATCTGCAGGACCGCCCGCTAGACCTGACCCCAGGGGAGGGGCTGGGCATCAGGCAGGGCCACCTGGACCTGGTCCCACATTTGATGGAGGCTAGCTAACAAAGGAGCAAGGTCATGGTTTCCTTCCTGCTTTTCAGTCAAGTGGCTTTTTTCACTTTTTAGTTGTGTTAGTCACTTTGTCGAGTCCACCTCTTTGCAACCCCATGGACTGTAGCTCACCCAGCTCCTCTGTCCATGGGGTTCTCCAGGTAAGAATACTGGAGGGGGATGCCATTACCTTGTCCAGGGGATTTTGCCAACTCAGGGATTGAACCCTGCTCTCCTGCATGGCAGGAATATTCTGTACCGTTTGACTATAACAAATCCAACAGGGAAGTCCTTTCACTTCTTTTCTGCGTATCAATTTTTCTGTGGTGTTTTCCTTTGCCTGCATGATGGAGCTTGCAGGATCTTAGCTCCCTGATCAGGGATCAACCAGGGCATGTGGCAGAGAAAGCGCTGAGTCTTAACCACTGGACTGCCAGGGAATCCCCAGTGTTTTGTGTTTTGAGAGAAAGTTTTTCAACATTTTGTCAACCCAAGGAGTGCTTCCTCTCCTGAGAAGAATCACTTCTGAGAATCATATTCTTAGAATCTCCGTGATGTCCGTCCTGGGTTGACTGTGTCTCTATCTGTGCCCAGGCCCAGGTGTCCTTGAGCATCAAGGTGATGCACTTTAGGGGAGGAGAGTTGGAAGAATTGAAGGGGAAGGGCCCATGGGGGCAGGGTGGAGAGGAGACTGTTCCTATTTTCCTCTCAAAGCCTGTGCCTCCATCTCTCCTAGGTGAATATGAGAAGCCCTCTTTGTCAGCCTGGCCAAGCCCCGTGGTTCCCTTAGGGCAGACTGTGACACTTCAGTGTCACTCCCGTTCTCCATTTGCGTTATTCAGACTGTTCAAAAGAGATGGCACCAGTCTGCCCGAGCTCCAGGGGCATCATGTCAACACCTTCACCCTTGGCCCGGTGACCAGAGAACATGCTGGGTCCTACACGTGCTCTGGATTCTCCAGGTTTCTCCCTCTGTTGTCCAGACACAGTGACCCCCTGCAGATTGTGGTCACAGGTAGGAGGACTCCAGCCAAGCCCAGGACAGCCTTCTATGCAGGCAATCCCACTCTAGGTCCAAGTTCCTTATGTGGTTCAAGACTGACTCAGGATTCCTAGCCAGGAACAAACCAGGAAAGAGAACCCAGTCTGAGAGTTTAAACTCTGGATGTTGAACAGATGGGCTGCCCAGCTCAGGAAGGAGGAGACTCCCTCGGCATTAGTTAGACAGGAAGCAGCCACTGCCTGCCAGCAGGGGTATGGGGAATGACCCTGATCCAGCACCTGCCACGCAGTAGGGAGTTGCAGTCCCCGATGAAGGAGCTGGAGCCCCAGGGAGGAGTCCCAGGAAAGTCTCCAGAGGCATGAGATGGGGTCATATGGGAAATGTTCCCTTTTCTCCACCTCATCCCAATGTCCTGCCAGTCATCGCCCACATTCTAGATGAGTGTGAAGGGAGCCAGGGTATGCATCCTCAGAACCACCCAGCTCCCCACCATGCATATTAGGGATCAGATGAAGATAAGAGCACAGCAGCCCACTCCAGTATTCTCACCCGGAGAATCCCATGGACAGAGGAGCCTGGCAGGCTATGGTCCATGGGGTCACAGAGAGTCGGACACAACTGAAGTGACTGAGTATGCTTGCATGAAGCTGAGAGCAGATCCAGCAGCTAAAGAGCTTAGAATAAGCACAGAGGAGGCTGGAGGTCTGGAACAAAGAGAAAGAGAAAAGCATGAGCCAGAGCCCAAGAACAGGCTAGAGAGAATGCCACAGAACAGACAGGAAGGGTAATTGGCTCTGCTGGTTCACGGGGATATTTTTCACACCTTCAAATGTCAGGGGAAGCGCCGAGGCAGGGTGACTCACCGAAGCTCACAACCTCTTTGCTCCTAGGCGTGTTCACAAAACCCTCCATCTCAGCCCACCCAGGCCCCCTCATGCAGGAGGGAAGGAATGTGACCCTTTGCTGTCAATCAGAGCTGTTGTTTGACAAGTTTATCCTGCTCCAGAAAAACAGCATAGGGCATTTCCAGAGACGTGCAGAGACGCTCACGGGCGGGCATGCCTCAGCTGACTTCTTCATTGGCCCCATGGCCTCGGGGAGTGTGGGCACCTACCGATGCTATGGCTCTCTCAGCCGCTCCCCCTATGAGTGGTCAGCCCCCAGCGACCCCGTGGACATCGTCATCGCAGGTGAGTGTGTCCAGACCAGTGCCGTCTGCTGTCTGTGTCACAGAAGTTCTGGGGTCCAGTCCAGCATCAGCACCGGGAGACAGTGACAGGCATGCAGAGACACTCACACACTCGGGAGAGGGAACAAACCAGAGAGAGAGGAGGTGTGAACACAGAAGGGAAAGAGAACAGAGCACCTGCCATGCGGTAAAGAGAAGACACCGCCGGTGACAGAGTGAAGGAGCAAGAACGTGAAAGAACGAGCAATGGAGAAAGATGTACAGAGCAGGGACCCGGGCAGTTCCCGGCTCAGGCAGCCAACGATGGTTGGTTAAGGGGCTGGCTTCCCGCCTTCATGTCACAGCTCCCTTCCTCTGTCAGGAGCGCTGTGGTACCAGACGCCCTTGCAGTCTGGCCCCTCGGTGGTCAGGACGGAGGTCGACACCTTGAAGTTGCTCAGCCTTGTGGTTTAATGCATCCTTCTGCACAAAGAGGGGGGAGTGGTCCCTCCAACCCTCCCCACTAAGGAGTCCCTTCCATTCCCTGGGCGTGGGCATGGCAGTGCTGAACACTCCCTCAAGAATGAGGTGGTCAAAGATCCTGTGAGATTCTGGCAATTTCCACCACATAATGTCTACTTCTGGGTCAATGCCATGTTTTCTGATGGTCCCAGCAGTAGTTAGTAGGTTCCATTTTTCAAGAGCAGCCCAATCTTTTTGATTTTTAAATTTTCTTTTTGCTTTTTTTGTTGAATTCTAGTCAATTTAAGATGCTAATTCCTCTTGTACATTACAGTGATTCAGTTGTTCATATACATATATTTCTTTTTTAAAAAATTATATTAAGTGGCAATCCATTTTAAAAATTATTTTTTAAAAAGGATTTTAAATGACAATCCATTTTTAAAGAATTTTCCCCTGTGCCGGTTATTCCTTGCTGTGGGGCTTTCTCTCCTGGCGGTGGGCGGCCTTCTCATTGCAATGCTTCTCTTGTTGCACACTTCAGGCTTTAGTCCTAAATTTAGGACTAGAGGTACATTGTGCTCTAATATCAAGGTCTCCTCCTTCTAGGTCTGTTCAAGAAACCCTCTCTCTCAGCCCAGGGGGGCCCCGTGGTGAGGTCAGGAGAGAACGTGACCTTGCTCTGCAGCTCCAAGCGTGCCTTTGACCAGTTCCATCTGCTCAGGAACGGGGAGAACCTTGGGCGCCCGCTCGCTGTTGGGTGGGGCCCCGGCGGAGCACTCCAGGCTGAGTTCCCTCTGGGTCCTGGGACCCCAGCCCACAGCGGGGCCTACAGGTGCTACGGCTCCTTCACTCGCTCTCCCTACACGTGGTCAGACCCCAGCGACCCCCTGCTCCTGTCTGTCACAGGTGAGGACCCGCCTCCTGGCCCAGCTTTCTTGTTGCTCTTCAGTCGCTATGTTGTGTCCAACTCTTTGCGACCCCGTGAACCGCAGCCCGACAGACTCCTCTGTGCTTCACTATCTCCTCCTCATGGATCACAGCCTTGTCGTGGTAAACGGGCTTGTGTAACTCAATGAAGCTATGAGCCAGTCATGCAGGGCCACCCAAGACAGACGGGTCATAGTGAAGAGTCCTGACAAAACGTGGCCCCCTAGACGAGGAAATGGAAACCCACTCCGGGATTCTTGCATGGAGAACCCATGCTTTACAATATAATAAATGAGATTGTGCTGGGCAAAAAGTCCATTTGGCTTTTTCCATGACATCTTACTCTATCACTGACCTCTAGCTCAAGGGCTCCGTGCTGGTGTCAGGGGACCTTAGGACTTCTGCAGAATGGAGGCAATTAGAACCAGAGAGGAAGAGAGATGGTAGATGGCAATTCAACCCTCTTCCACCTCCTGTATGGATGCTCCTCATCAGAGTCCTGTCTATCCACACAGATAAAGAAAAGGGTCAGAGTAGACCCAGGAGGAGGAGAGGCTGAGCTTATTTGGGAGGATCAGAGATTGCATCCGCCCCTTGCTCTTAGTGCTTTCCCAGAAGCACCTCTGATACACAGGTGATTTCCCAGTTAAGGAGCATAGATACTCATTCCCGGATCGGAGAGAGTGTTTCTTGCTTACAGCTGTCTTTCATTGTCAGGCATATCCTTCCTGCCTCCTTCCACCATCTCTTCCCCAGGATGGCTGGTCTACTCAACGCATTCATGGGGAGGGACCAGGAGCTCTCCCCTAGCCCATCAGTGCTCTGAGGGATGCCAGAGTAAGGACAGGCAGGAGGTCAACCTTCCAGAAAGAATAGTCCTCCCTCAGTGGGTATGAGGAAGGTTACCTGCTCACCCCTTCTGTCTTCTTTCCCCTAGGATCCACTAGAAGTACGTGCCCATCACCCATGGATCCGCACACCACAGAAGGTAAGCAAGACGGTCTCCTATCTCAGCAAGTGTCTGAGAAGACAGAGGGTTCCTGTGTGAGTGTTGGTTCTACCACCTCCCATTTCTGTGACTTTGGGCTCCTCCACCTCCCTGTCATGTCAGCATTTGAGACAGTGGTCTTCCTAGAACCACAGGGGGCATCGAGCTTCTCATGCTCTGTGACTGGGAATGTCTAAATTACACAAAGCTGGTCAGAGTGACCTAACCCAATGTTTAAAGGAGATGCTTACCCTCTCTCCACCAGGATCTTTGGAGATGGGTGTGGGGGTGGGGGGCAAGGGGAGAATTTTAGGGAGCACTTTAAATGTTTGTTATTCTTCTGTTATATTGTTTTATGAACTAAACATTTCAGAGTTCAGTTATAAAAGTGTCATGTCTTCTTGAGTATTCCATTCCAGGTCTATGTGGATGGAGGGGAAATGTATTGTGGATTAATGTGGTTAATCATTAAGGCATTCATGCAAAAATCCCATGCCTTGTCATATGGGTCAGCAGAGAATAACTGTTTTGATGCCTGGGGGACCTTGGTTCAGACCTCTGCTGGTCTTGCATGGCCTCTTTACTTCATCCACTGCTAGCATCTCTCCTGGATGCTTTGGTACCTCCTGGGAAGTGGAGACCATAACTGATCAGGTTGACAGATGCTGACAGTTTGACACAAAGATACAATACATCCAGTGTGTAGGGGCACAGCCTACTCAACGAATAACCAGACCTTCTTCCATTTGCTTGTTGGCAGAAGCAGGGCTTCCTCAAGAACGCTCCAGCATGCTGTATGTTGTCCTTGGGCTTGTCATAGCCTTCACCTCTACCAGCTTCATCCTCACTGCTCTTGTCTGTCACTGGTGTTCTACCCAAAATCGTAAGACTGAAGGTGGTGAGCTCAGCATCATCTGACCCAGGGGGGAGGTGGGCTCATAGCAGAGAATGGTGTTTTCACTTTCTGAAGGTTAAAAATTTATTTCCGTTGTTGTAATCCCTGATGGAACATCTTCCAGAGACCCATGGAACCCTGTTCTTTTTATGAAAATATCTGTTGATTTATTCTTGGTTGCATCAGGTCTTGGCTGCAGCATGAGGGATCCTCATTGTGTTGCTGGGGTACAGTTCAAGGCTCCAGAGCTTGCAGGCTCAGCAGTTGTAGCATTGAGGATAGTTGCTTCAAGGCATGTGGGGTCTCAGTTCTCCCACCAGGGATAGAACCCATGCTCCCAGAACTGGAAGGTTGACTCTTAATCCCTGGGCCACCAGGGACATTCCAAGCCCTGTTCTTCCCTTCAACTTCAACAATCCATTTTTCTCCCCAACATGATCTTGGGAATCTGCTCATGTAGAAGAGGATGGTCCATAACAGAAGACGTAGGATGGGTCCCTGGGTTTGCACACGTTCCTGAGACAGTCTGAAAATGGCTGGGCTTGTATATGGAATGTTTTGTTTTGTTTTGTTTTTCATTTAGTGGAGTGGACAGGCTCAGCAACCTGAGCCACACCCCAGCCTTTTTCTGGCTTTGTTGTCCCAATCAAAGTTACGGAGGTCTGTAATAACTGCCTCCACCCCGAAGAGCCTTGACTCTCTTCCATTCACAGATGTTGCCATCATGGAAGGAGAGCCCAGGGGAGACAGAACAGTGAACGGCGAGGTGAGTCCTCCCAGCCCAAACCCTTGCCATAGCCAGAGCCCCTCCAATGCCCAAAGCCCCAGCTTACGAAGATCACGTCTCAGTCCATCATTCTCACCTCTCTCCTCTCAGGACTCTCCAGCAGAAGACGTGATATACGCTCACTTGGACCTCAGGACCATCTCTGAGAGACGGTTCACTCCCACTCCCCTGAAGCCCATGCACCCCTCTGCCAAGCCCAGTATCTATGAGGAATTCAATGTAAACCAAGACCATGCTGGGCTCTGACCTGGCCCCATCCTCTGAGCACACATTGTTACAAATCAAGGACCTTGATCTCTTGTTAAAGGGGTTCCTCATGGACACTTCTTCTCCTCCAAAGCAGCCCAGCAGCTCTGAGGTGAGGAGTGGAGTCCAGAATTATAGTATCATCTTCAAAAATCCCACCACCGCTTAATAATCGCCTGGCTATTCTAGGACTCTATTGTAACTATCTCACTGTTTGGAGGAGATGCTATAATCAATCTCACATACTAGGTAGCTTATCATGATCACCCTACTTTTTCTAAAATTCCCAATAAAGCATAAAAAATTTGCCAGTTGATTCTTCAAATTATTCAGTTTAAAATAAAACAAAACCAATAAAAGAAAACCCCTCTATTCAGTAACATTTTACAAGGGTAAACTTATTTACAAGACTGAAAGAGACTTGTAGACTTAGAGAACAAACTTAGAGTTACCAGAGGGGAGGAGTAGGGGGACAGATAGATTGAGAGTTTGGGATTGACATGAGCACACTGCTATATTTAAAATAAAATGTTTCCCATGAAAAAATAATGATGCTATTTGGTAAAATAAAAAGATGAAGTGTACTGTTTGATATAGCCAGTATGGTGCCACTAACCATATGAGGCTGAATGCATGCATGCTAAGTCAATTCAGTCATGTCCGACTCTTTGCAACCCATGGACTGTAGCCGCCCAGGCTCCTGTGTGCATGGGATTCTCCAGGCAAGAATACTGGAATCAGTTTCCATTCCCTTCTCCAGGGGATCTTCTCAACCCATCAAACCCAGGTCTCTCATGTCTCTTGCAATGGCAGGCGGATTCTTTACCACTGAGCCACCAGGAAGCCCCCTCAGCATTTTAAAAAGAACAAAGTCCTGTCTTTTGAGAACATGGATTGACTTGGAGGGCATTATGCTTAGTGAAATAAGTCAGACAGGAAAAGAGAAATGCTGTATGTTTTCACTTATATGTGGGATCTAAAAATCAAAATAGGGATTTCCTTGATGGTCCAGGGACTAAGACCCCCAATGCAGGGGGTCAAGTTTCAATCCCTGGTCAGGGAACTAGATCCCACAACCTACAACTAAAAAGATACCATGTTCCACAACTGGAACAGATCTGATGCAGCCAGATAAACAAAAATAAGTATTAAGAAAATAAAAATAAATGAACAAATATAACACAAGAGAATCAGACTCAGAGTCAAAGAAGAAACTAGTGGTTACTGGAAGGTAGAAGAGAGAGAGGTGGGTGTGAGGGGCAGCAAAGCATGTAGAGTGGATTAAGAAACACCAACAACCATTTATAAAATAAATAAATCACAGGGTTATAATGTCCAGCACAGGGGATATAGTCAATATTTTATAATATTTTGTACTGTGTGTAATCTATGAAAATACTGAATCACTATGTAATACACCTGTAACTAATATAATATTGTAAGCCAACTATACATAATTTTTTTTAATTGTTACATGTTCAAAGAACTTGGCAGTGCATACATACAGGGAAAAGAAAATACAATATAGGAAAATCCATAAACTAAAAAAGAAATCATGAAATTAGCATTTTAAATAAAGACATTTTTACTGCAGATGTCATAGAGATGGTTGAACATTAAAGATAAAACATAATGCTTAGAAATTTTTTAATATAAGAATGAAATAAGAAATTCTATGAAAATCATATCAAGAGTGAAAACAGAAAATAATTCAGTGCATCAGAGTCGTAGCAGATTAGATATTGCAGCATACATTTTTGGTAAACTTGAAAACGTAGCCATAGGTGGGTTGGGTCAGAGGTTGTGGTTCAAGTTTGTTAAACAATCTGAAGAGACAGTACTGGTCTGGAAATGTTCCAGGAAGCCCAATTCCTCCCTCAGCCGGGGCCCCCACACACTGCCTTTTTTTTAAGTAAGAAGAGCCTGTGTGAGTCACCTTTCCGTCCTGTGGTCAGCCTGCACATGACATTAGTTTGGGCGTCATCATAGCATCCTGTGTACTCTTCAGGCCTGCTGAGCTGCTGCCTCCCGCTCAGCAAAAGCAGCACCATGCTGTCCGCCATCGTCAGCCTGGCATGTCCTGATGAGTCCTGAAAGGGAATGAAGCCTGGTGCAAATATTGACCTGGAGTGCTGGGTCCTCCTTAACAGAGAGCCCTGCCTCCACGGGGACAAGGTGGACCTTGATGGTTGGGTTCATCAAGGCTGAGCACCGTCCTTGCCAGTGAGGCCCATAGAACAGGCTGGGGGAGTAGGAGGCCAGGTCTGACATGAGATGGATCATCCATCATGAGTCTTTCTTTCCAGGGTTCTTCTTGATCCAGAGCATCTGGGCACAGGAGGGTGTCTTTCCCCCAAACCATGGTTGCCATCCACCTCAAGGAAGACTCTCCTGTAATAAGAGGGGGCATGGCAGAGAAGGTAGGGTGACAGGTCAACCATGGGAAGTCATAACCATATAAGGGTGAGTCTTTGGAAGTAGAAAATGGGAGCCCAGGGTGGCTCAGATAGTAAAGAGTCTGCCTGCAGTGAGGGAGACCTGGGTTCGATCCCTGGGTCAGGAAGATCCCCTGGAGAAGGAAATGGCAACCGCTCCAGTGTTCTTGCCTGGAGAATTCCATGGATAAAGGAGTCTGGTGGGCTATAGTCCATGGGGTCACAAAGAGTCAGACACGACTGGTTGACTAACATGTTCAGGGAAATCTAGTCCCCAGTTCTGGTCCAGAGACCCTCCCCAAGACACTCTTCTCTCTGCTGAGCCAGGCTCTATGGGCACCTACAGGAGACTGTGATGGTCAGAGCTGGGGTGACTGGGAGGGACTGTTGCTCTCTGTAGACTGAGGGAAGACAGCAGGGCCAGGGACAACAGACCCTTGGAGGACAGGGTGATGACTCAAGCTCTCCAGCAGTTCCATGGGGTGGGCATTGCAGAGAACTGCTGCTGCTGTCCTCCATTCAGAAGAAGGGGAGAACCATACGCCCTGCCCCCTGAAATTCCAGAAGGTTCTACCACAGGCTCCATCACGTCCTGCGTTTCTTATGTAAACTGACATCATTCCACCCACACAGGTTATTCTCCCATTGGATGTCTACTCCGTCTTGTTTTATAAAACACATTTTACATGATCAACACCCAGGAAGAGTCTGTAAGTCAACACTTGCTCAAAATTCTCAGGCTTCCCCGGTAGCTCAGTGGTAAAGAACCTGCCTGCAATTCAGGGGCCGCAGGCCTTGTGGGTTCAATCCTGGGGTTGGAAGATCCCTTGGAGAAGGAAAGGGCAGCCCACTGCAGTATTCTTGCTTGGAGAATCCCCATGAACAGAGGAGCCTGGCGGGCTACAGTCCATGGGTCACAAGAGTCAGACACAACTGAGCAGGCACACATACTCAGAATTCTCAGCAGACATTTTTCATGTAGGAGGTGCTGCCTCTGTGGTGTGGGAATCTCCATGGAGCATGGGTTCCCCTGGTTTGAAAAGGAGCCTTAGAGATGTGGGAAGGGGGAGGGTCCTCTGAGCCCAGCAAGGGGAATGGGTTCCCCATCTTCTACTGTAAACCATGCCTTCTTCTCCCCCAGGTGGTTACGACAAGCCCTCCCTGTCAGCCTGGCCAAGCCCTGTGGTTCCTCAAGGACAGCATGTGGCTCTCCGGTGCCACTCCCCTCTTGGATTTGACAGGTTCAGGCTGCACAAGGCTGAGAGAACCAATGTCCCTGAGCTCCAGGGCGTCATATTCTGGAAGGGCTTCCTGATGGGCCCTGTGACCGAGGCACACACAGGGACCTACAGGTGTTATGGCTGCTACAGTCGCCTCCCCGCTGTGTGTTCAGCACCCAGAGACCCCCTGGAGATTGTGGTCACAGGTCAGAGAGCTCTTGTCCAGACAGGCCACCTGTTGTCCCGGTCTCCTGGATCCCAGAGTTTTCTGGTAGGAGTGTGAGTCAGGGTCCAATCAGAACAACAGGAAGTGCTCCAGGCATTCTAGATAAAAGGATATTTAACAGAGGAGATTGGGTCCCGCAGCAGGCAGAACGATGGCACCCCTAAAGATGCCCACATCCTAATACCCCAAATCTACGATTACTATATCCCATTCCAAAGGAAATGAAACCACATGTGGAACTTAGGTTGGTAAGCAGGTGACCTTGAGATGAGGAGGTTTTCCTGCAGATGTTTCTGTGCTTTAAGTCTCTCCCACTCTGAGTGGTCAGCCCCTCAGTGACCCTCTGGACACAGTGATCACAAGTGAGAATGTCAAGACCTGGCATACCAACTGGATGTATCAGGACTTCGAAGCCCCAGTTGGTGGTGTGGGAGAGGAGAGAACGGTGCTTTTTACAGAGAGAAACCGACTTGGTGAGAGGTGCATCCGAGAGACAAAGAAAGAGGAGAAACAAGTACAGACCACCTGTTACAACAGAAAAGACAGATGCAGGGGCAGAGACAGAGGAACTCAGAGATGGAGATAAAGAGTGAAGTGAGAGATACAGACAGACAGGCAGGTGGCAGAGAGGGTGCCTTCCACCCTGACTTTGCTCAAAGACCAGGAGCAGTTCAGGAGCTTGGTTTCCATTTTATCGCTATACTCTCTTCTCTACTCAAAGAACCCAAGGATACACCACGTATCTGCCCAGGACTTCATGACCGGTTGGTCTGTCTCAGGCTGTTTCCCCAGGAGCCCTGTGTCCTCATGCCCTGGGTGACGCACAGATACTGTGTTCACTGTGATGTGGCTTCCTTGCAGGTGGTTGAGCCACACTCTGCCCCAGGACACCAAGGTCCCTGGTAACGGAGCCAAACGCCAGCTTCTGAATGTGGTGTGTTTCACGGGTTCTCATACTGTATGCTCAGGCCCACGTGCAAACTCACACCAAACATTGTAAGATTATGGAGGTCAAAGCCCACAGAGAGATGGAATCAGAGAGAAAACAGTCAATGAAAAGCAGAGGCAGAAACACAGGTGCTGTGCGTACACACGGAAAGTAAGCCAGAGGGACTGGGGGCGGTGGGAGAAACATTTAAAAAAATAAAGGTAAATAGAAAGAAAAAAGGATAGAGAGAATTAATGAGAAAGAAGGGAGGGGACAGAGAAGCCCTAAAAATCAGAGACCTGGGGAGGGGGGTGGGCGAAAAGACCGAGAAAGACGGTGATGTGGGGATGGATGATAGAGATTCCAAAAGAGACCCAGAGAGACAGAGAAGCAGAGGAAGTCATGGAAGTGGGAATAGATGATAGGTAAATAGATAGATAGATAGATAGGTAAATAGATAGGTAGATAGATAGGTAAATAGATAGGTAGATAGATAGATAGATAGGTAAATAGATAGGTAGATAGATAGGCAAAATGATGGATGAACGTATACATAGATGATAAAATGGGTAGATAGTTACATACATAGAAAGCTAGATAGATGGTGGAATGATGGATGGATATATAGATAGATGATAAGATGGATAGATAGGACTGCAGATGGAGGTAGAGACAGATAATAGAATAGATAGATGGATAATGCTGAAAGATAGAGACAAGATAGAGAATGGGTGCCTCAGAAGGAAAGAAGACATCAAATCAACCGATCCAAGGAGAAGTAGAGAAATTTAAAAAAAAAATACAAGAAGGAAAACAATTAGGAGAGAGGCCATTTCAGAGACCTAGAGAGAGAAAGTAGGAGAGAGGGGGGGAGAATAAGAGTGAGAGCAAGAGAGAGTTGAGAAGAACCGCGAATGTGAATTCTCGGTTCAGGGGTGAAGGACATGGGATTCGGGAAGAGCCTCTCTCACTAAACTGCCTCTCTTCCCTCCAGGTCTGACCAAGAAACCCTCTCTCTCAGCCCAGGGGGGGCCGTGGTGAGGTCAGGAGAGAACGTGACCTTGCTCTGCAGCTCCAAGCATGCCTTTGACCAGTTCCATCTGCTCAAGGAGGGGGGAACCTTGGGCGCCCGCTCGCTGGAGGGTGGGGACCCGGTGAAGCACTCCAGGCAGCGTTCCCTCTGGGTCCTGGGACCCCAGCCCACAGCGGGGCCTACAGGTTCTATGGCTCCTTCACTCTCTCTCCCTACACGTGGTCAGACCCCAGCGACCCCCTGCTCCTGTCTGTAACAGGTGAGGACCCTCCTGATGCAAATTAAATTTTTTTTTCATGATTTTGTTTATTTATTTTTGGCTGCACGGGGTCTCATGGCTGCACAGGCTTTTCTCACGAGCAGGGGCTCCTCTCCAGCTGCGGCGCACAGGTTTCTCATTTGTGGCGGCTTCTCTTGTTGTGGAGCACGAGCTCTAGGGTGTGCGGGTTTCAGTCGTTGCCGCACGCGGGCTCGGTAGTTGTCCCTCCCGGGTTCTGGAGCGCAGGCTCCGTAGTTGTGGGGCATGAGCTTAGTTGCTCCTCGGCATGTGGGATCTTCCTGGATCAGGGATCGAACCCCTGTCTCCTATATTGGCAGGCGGATTAACCTCTGAGCCCCCAGGGAAGCCCTGATTCTTTTTTTTTTTTTTTTTTTATGTTTTGGTTTTCTGACCTCGAGGCGTATGGGATCTTTGGTACCAGGGATGGAACCCACATCCCCTGCATTGGAAGGCCAAGTCTTAACCACAGGACCACCAGGGAAGGCTACCTCTCTGCATCTGGAAGATCAGGGAGGCAGTCAAGTCCCCAGGGATTAGGGGAAGGGCTGCTAAGACTCTCAGGACCTCAGCATTAGATGACAAAGAAGCTTCCATGAAGTAAAAGGCAGCCTCCTTCCCTCACCTCTCTCCTGTTCCTCTTTCTAGGAAACTCTTCAAGTAGTCAGCCGCTACACACAAAGTCAAACTCCAACAGTGGTGAGTAACTGTTCTGATCTCTGTTTGCGGAACCCTGGGAGGGAGAAACTCCTGAACAGATTATGGACTCAGCTGGGCTTCCAGGTGGCTCAGCAGTAAAGGACCTGCATGCCAAGGCTGGAGACACAGGTTTGACCCCTGGGTCAGGAAGATCCCAGGAGGAGGAAACGGCAACCCACTCCAGTATTGTTCAGTTGCTAAGTTGTGTCTGACTGTGCAACCCCATGGACTGTAGGATGCCAGGCTTCCCTGTCCTTCACTATCTCCTGGAGTTTGCTCAAACTCACTCGGATATTCTTGCTGGAGAATCCCATGGACAGAGGAGCCTGGCGGGCTACATCCCATGGGGTCAAAAATAGTCAGACACGACCGAGTGACGGAGCCTGCACGTGTTGACTCAGCCACCTCTCCAGCTCTGTGCTCTTGGGCTTGTCATCCACCCTGTCTGATCCCCAGATTCTACCGCATCAGAAGGGGGTTCGGGTCTGTGTGCGGTCCAGTTCGGTTCAGTCGCTCAGTCGTGTCCGGCACTTCGCAACCCCGTGGACTGTTCTCCAGTTAGGACTCAGTATTTTTTATTGAAGCAAAGCTGACTTACAGTGTTGTGCTGATCTCTGCCGTACAGTGAAGTGACTCAGTTATACACATACATACATTTTTCCCCAGCGAGGACTCTTAATCTCTAACTTTCTTCAGCTGAGGTCTCCTCCAAGAGAGAAGGATGAGAATAAACCTGACCACCCCCACCAGGAATAACGCCACGACTAACCTCTCCGCAGTGCTAACTGGAGATGAGAACTGTGAAGGCTTGAGGAAGGGAAAAGAAGGCAGCAGCTGGTGGGGGCGATGGCCCAGTTCTTTCAGAAGTTCTGTTTGCCAAGAAATGAGCACTGGGACTTCCTGGGTGGTCCAGTGGTTAAGAATCCACCTTCCTTTGGCCATAAAAAGGAACGCATTTGAGCCAGTTCTAATAACATGGATGAACCAAGAGCTGGTTATACAGAATGAAGCCAGTCAGAAAGAGAAAAGCAAATTTCGTATACCAGTGCTTACATATGGAATCTAGAAAGGTGATGCTGATGAACCTATTGACAGGTGGGAATAGAGACGCAGACACAGAGAACAGACTTTGGACACAGCAGGCGAAGGAGAGGGTGGGACGAATTGAGAGTGTCATTGAAGCATATCCATCACCATATGCAAAATAGACAGCTAATGGCACGTTGCTGTGTAACGCAGGGGGCGCAGCCAGGTCTCCGTGACAACCCAGAGGGGAGGGATGGTGTGGGAGGTGGGAGGGAGGTTCACGAGGGAAGGAACATACGCGTGCCTACGACTGATTCATGTTGATGAATGGCAGAAACCAACACAACATTGTAAGGCAATTATCGCCAATCAAAAATAAATTTTAAAAATAAATCAATACATTTGGATATATATATGAAAAAAGAACCCCCCTTCCAGTGAAGGGGGTATGAGTTCTATCCCTGGTTGGGAAACTAAGATCCCACATGCCTCATAGCCAAAAAAGCAAAACATAAAACAGAAGCAATATTGTAACAAATTCAATAAAGACTTTAAAAAATGATCCACATCAAAAAAAATTTTTTTAATCTTTTAAAATAAAAAGAAATGAGCTCTCGTCTGTCAGGATGAAACCAAAAGCTCTCAGTAGCACAAAAGCTACAGTAAGACAGAACTGAATCCATCCACATCTAGGGTTCCTTCATTAACGTACTCTTTTAAGTACTGTTCCAGTTTTAGTTCTTACTCGTTAAGTACTCATTTAAGTAACGTACAATATGCATTGTACGTTCATTTCCTATTGTTGCTTCAACAAAATTCTACAGGCTCAGGGGATAATAACATCATGGTATTTTAAAGTATTTACAGTTCTATAAATGGTAAGTCTGAAATGGGTAAAAGTGAAAATGTTAGTTGCTCAGTGGTATTTGACTCTTTGTGATCCCATGGACTGTAGCCTGCCAGGCTCCTCTGTCCATGAATATTGTAGTGGGTTGCCATGCCTTCCTCCAGGGGATCTTCCTGAACCAGGGATCGAACCCAGGTCTCCCACATGGCAGGCAGATTCTTTACCATCTGAGCCACCAGGGAAGCCCTCTAAAATGAATGCGTAACACAGGGCTAAAATCAAGATGGCAGGAGGATTGCATTCCTTCTGGTGGTTCTGGGGAAGAATCCATTTCCTTGCCTGTTCCAGCTTCTAGAGGCTCCTTACATTTCCTACATCTCACAGTCCCTTCCTCCATCTTCACAGCTACAGTGGTTGGTCATGTCTACCTGACATCATCTCACTCTGACCCTCTTTCTTTCATCACATCTCTCTTTCAAACTCTTTTCTTGTCCCTCCCTCTTTCTCTTGTAAGAACTTTGTGATTACACTGGGATCGTCCAAATAATCTAGGATAATCTCCCTATTTTACACCTTTTTTTAAAAATTGGCTGTTCCACGTTGGATCTTAGTTTCCCTGACCAAGGATCAAACCTGCGCCCCCTGCATTGGAAGCCTGGAGTCTTAGCAGCTGGTGGTGGTGGTTTAGTCACTCAGTTGTATTCAACTCTGCAACCCCATGGACTATAGCCCGCCAGACTCCTCTATCCATTGGACTCTGCAGGCAAGAATACTGGAGTGGGTTGCCATTTCCTATTCCACAGGGTCTTCCCCACTCAGGGATCGAACCTATGTCTCTTGCATTGGCACGCAGGTTCTTTACTACTGAGCCACCCAGGAAGCCCATCTTATAAAACATTAGAATGCCAAACATACTTGGGTTCAAACCATCATTAGTCTACTTTGGTAAGATTACCTTTTTGACCCTCTATTTTATCCACAACAGAGCCAGATTGAACCTCTTCCCTTTGAGGCTCTCTATGAGGATGGGGTCAAATCAAAAAGGTGAAAACATTACTCCCCCCACCACCACCCTACACAGCCCAGGTCCTGGATCAAAGAAAGTGTGGGATACGTGGTACAAAATTTTCCCCCATCCATCCCCCACCCCAAAACCTTTCCTTCACCCCAATTCCAATTGTATGTGTAGATGCAAATAGATTCTGGGAGGTGGGTGCCAATGTTCTTTTTTGTTATTATTTATTTTTGGCTGCACTGGGTCTTTGTTGCTGTGTGTGGGCTTTCTCTAGTTGCAGCACACAAGCTTCAGTAGTTCAGTAAGGGCTTAGTCACTCTGGGACATGTGGAATCTTCCTGGTCCAGGGATGGAACCCATGTCCCCTGCATCGGCAGGTATATTCTTAACCTGGACCACCAGGGAAGACCACTAGTATTCTTTTGAGTGAGTTCAGATCTTGGACTCAGAGGTGGGAAACAGCAAACCTTCCGATCAACTTTCCTCCTAATTTCTGAAAGGACTAGTTTTGTTGGTCGGGGGATTGACAACAAAGTATGTCCGGCAATAGCTGGCAGCAGGGTTGGTCTTTTCTCTCTCCCTCACCTGCAGAGCTTCAGCCTAAATATGGCTCATGAGACCACAGTAAAGCTGCATTCTGCAGCCCTGGGCTCAAATGTCTTGTCATTTCCTGGGCATGTGACATAAGACAACTGCCCTTACTTTGATCTTTATTTTACTTTTGTCTTCCACTGGATAATTTAATTTGTTTGACTCAAGAGTATCATGAAGGTAGAGATAGTGCATTCATTTACCTGGCAAACAGTAAAGGAGAACTGCTATGATTTGTTTCTTAATGGATTCACATCTTGCTCCAGGTAACCCCAGGCACCTGCATGCTCTGGTTGGACCCTCCGTGGCCTTCGTATTCCTTGTCAGCCTCATCTCCTTCATCATCCATCACTGGTGCCCTGATGCTAAGGGTAAGTCTCAGGAAGAAGAGGCCAGTGCATCTGGGCAAAGTGGGGAGGGGAGGGGACAGTGTACAGGTTTGTGCTCAAGGCAGGAGCCAGACACAGAGCTGTCTTTCTTTGCTCCCTCCCTTCCTCCCTTCCTTCTTTATTTGGCTGCATCAAGTCTTCGTTGCAGCACTAGGGAACTTGGCTGCATTGTGCGGAATCTTTCGTCCTGGCACTTGGGCTCTCTAGCTCGGTGCACAGGCTTAACTGCCCCAAGGCATGTGGGATCTTAGTTCCTGGACCAGGGATGGAACCTGCATCCCCTGCCTTGAGAGGCAGATTCTTAACCACTGGCCTCCAGGGAACTCCCAGGATAGAGCTTTCAAGAGAGAACATCAGTGCCCTTGCCCCTCTTCTCAGCTTACAGGTCGTTGCCTACTTCTCCACTGGTCCAGTGCAGCCAGTAATATCTAGAGAAGGGATCAACATAAGGGAGAAATCAGGGGAGGGAACCAGTGGGATAGAGATAGGCAGTTGTTGGAACTTCCCTGGTGGTCCAGTGGTTACAACTTCACCTTCCAATGCAAGGGTTTCAGGTTTGATCCCTGATTGGGGACCTAAGGTCCCACACGCCTCGTGGTGGCCAAAAAACCAAAACACAAAACAGAAGCAAAATCATAACAGATTCAACAAACACTTTAAAAATGGTTCACATCAAAAAATCTTTTTTT
>JADEYB020000022.1:46820462-46832231 GCA_015832495.2 Alces alces | reverse complement strand
GCATGGATATCATCTATAGTGATACAGATCACCAGCCCAGGAGGGATGCATGAGACAAGTGCTCGGGCCTGGTGCACTGGGAAGACCCAGAGGAATCGGGTGGAGAGGGAGGTGGGAGGGGGGATCGGGATGGGGAATACATGTAACTCCGTGGCTGATTCATCTCAATGTATGACAAAACCCACTGCAATGTTTTGAAGTAATTAGCCTCCAACTAATAAAAATAAATGGAAAAAATCTTTTTTAAAAAAAATGGGAGCTATCAATGCGGTGGGCCTTTGAACCTCAAAGAGGTAAAATTTTGGACTCTGCTTTCGGGAGATGAGATGGTTGGATGGCATCACGGACTCAATGGACATGAGTTTGGGTAAATTCTGGGAGTTGGTGATGGACATGGAAGCCTGGCGTGCTGCAGTCCTTGGGGTTGCAGAGTCAGACACAACTGAGCAACACTTTGGGGAGGATGAGTCATTTCAGACATCCACTGCATCTCTCTGTCCACTGGTGCTGTATGGATAAAACAAGAATCCAGAAGTGCCCTCCCAAGTGTCTTGACGACTTTATCACCCACAGATGCTGCTATAATGAACAGCCAGCCTGAGGTGGACAGAAGAGTGAATCAGGAGGTAGGTTCTCTTTGATACAACCCCTGAATGCAGTCTCATTTCCCCCATCACCCCCCTAAGTGTTTGCACACCCTCACTCATCATTCCCCTTTATGCAGGATCCTGACACAGAGGAACTGAATGAGGTGACATACATCGACTTGGATTGTTCGGTTTTCACATGGAAAAACATTACTCCCACGTCCCAGAGGCCCAGAGAGCCCTCAGCTGATGCCAGTGTGTACATGGATCTTGCAACATGCTAAGAGCAGTTCAAGGCTTGAATCCCATCCCCGGAACATGCCCAGAAAGAGCTGGAGGAGGTCTTTGATGGAAGCCATAGCACTTTCTCAAACTCAGCTTGAGAGCGCCATCCTAACAACAGCTGGAATCTGAATATATAAATCTTCATCTTTAGGGTCATCCCTCTTCATCAGAGGGTCATCTTTAAAGCCTCAGGACCCCTTTAAAACCTTCCCCAGCCATTCTAGGGGATTATCATGATGATTCAGTCATTTCCAATGTTATCAACAAAATCACCAAAGTGTTCTAGAAAGCCAACCATAAATAGCACACTATCTTTGATACTCAACTGATAAATTCCTAGAAATCATGATATATTTAATCAATGAATTAATGCCTCAAACATTTTCTATGGAAGCATAGCCTATTCTAAGTCCCTAAACAAATATTAGTGAAGAAAACTTCATCATGTTGTGGATCTTGGTCCAGTGGGAGATGCCAACATGTAAAACCATTGAATGCTATCTATAGGAGAGAAAGGGGCTTCCCAGGTGGCACAGTGGTAAATAATCCACCTGCCAATGCAAGAGACGCAGCTTCGATCCCTGGGCTGGGAAGATCCCCTGGAGGAAGAAATGGCAACCCACTCCAGTATTCTTGCTTGGAGAATCCCATGGACAGAGGAACCTGGCAGGCTACAGTCCATGGGGTCTCAAAGAGTCAGACAGGACTGAGCAACTGAACACACACATATCTACCCATCTATCTATTTATCTATCATCTCCCTTCCCTGTTATTGAATTTTCATCTGCATAAAACTATATAATCTGTGCTTTCATGACCAGATGTTTACATTCAGCATTGTATGTTTGAGATATAATCATACCTTTACGTCTGAGTCTATTTTTTTCTTTTCCCTCCTATGTAAGAATCCATTGTATGAACATGTCACGATTCTGCATCCAGTCCTGGTGAGTCTCCCAAACTCTGATGTCTTAATTTCATGTACTCTTTTATCCTGTTGGAATCTTCCAGATTTATTGTTGTTCAGCCACTCAGTCATGTCTGACTCTTTGCAACCCTACGGATGGCAGCATGCCAGGCTCCTCTGTCCTCCACTATCTCCCAAAGTTTGCTCAAGTCCATGTCTATCCTCCATATAGATCTACCCATGTCTCCTGGGATCTGAGAGGTTATGCACAGGCAGGCCTGGGCATCCTCAGATGAGAGACCCCTGACTGCCGGAAAGGGCCCTGCTGACACTGCCAATGTGGGATGTAACTCACCACCTTCACAGCCACCACCTCACCCATGGACCCTGTGTCTCTATTCTTTATTGATAATTATCCCAAGGCTCAAAACAAGGAGCTCCAGTACGAAAGGGTAGCTGTATCTGGATGATGCTGGAAGAACAGAATAGTACAAGAAAGTAAGGCATCAGAGTTTAGGAGATGTTTTTTAAAAAGTCCTTCAAACATATTAACCAATGGGTTATGCAAGAAAAGAAAAAGACAAGAGTTTTGGAGGGACGTTAAATTTCCATGTGGGTTTGCTGACAGCATTATGAGTAAGTATGACAAAGTGATTTCTTTCTCCAAACTGCAAAGTCCTCATTGTTGTCAGAGCAGCAAGGGGCTCCTGCAGGAGCTGGAAGGAAAGAGAAGTGTGTCTAGGCTGGGTTTGTTTCTGAGAGTGTGTGTGTTGGGGCGGGGCTTGGATGTTCAGACTCTAGGTCACATCAGATTAAAGGAATTCTTTGGGGATTTGTGCCTGGAAATACATTCTAGGGAGCTTCCCCTGGGCTGATCTTTATGTGGGGTCCATGTCCTGTAGAACCTTATAACACGTCCCAAGAAAGGGATGTGGGATGCTGCGGGGTGCACAGAGGTTTGTGATGTCTCTGGTTCTTCAGCCTGTACATGTCAGCAGACGCCACAGACAATGGTTCTCAGCTGGGGCAACGTTGCCCACTAGGGGCCATTCATCGGTGTCTGGAGACGGTTTTTGCTTGTCATGACCATGGGGGAGGCTGCTGGGGCACCTGTGGGTAAAGGCAGGGATGCTGCTCAGCACCCTCAATGCAAGGACAGCCCACCACCCCCAAGAGAGAATCATTGTCTAGCCCCAGATGTCAGGAGTACCGAGGTTGAGACGCCCTTGTCCAGGATGTAGTATCTGTGCCTCTCTCAGTATTACAGAGCCAGCTGGTCAGTGTACCATAAACCCCTGCAACATGGAGCATATCCTGGGATAGGCTCATTTTTTACAGTGAGAAAGCCATAATTTTGTTTGTTTGTTAAAATATATTTGTTTGTTTATTTATTTGACTGCACCAGGTCTTCATTCCTCATGAGGGATCTTAGTTTTGGCATGTGGGATCCAGTTCCCTGACCAGGGATTGAACCCAGGCAATCCCGGCATTGGGAGTGCAGGGTTTTAGTCACTGGACCACCAGGAAGTCCCCAAAGTCATATTTTATCAGATGAATGGATAGATAGATGTGCATGCATATATATACATATACATATGTTGCTGTTGTTTAGTCACTGAGTTGGACTGTTCAGTTCAATCACTCAGTCGTGTCCGACTCTCTGCGACCCCACAGAGAGCAGCTTGCCAGGCCTCCCTGTCCAACCAACTCCTAGAGTTTACTCAAAACTCATGTCCATCGAGTCAGTGATGCCATCCAACCATCTCATCCTCTGTCATCCACTTCTCCTCATACCTTCAATCTTTCCCAGCATCAGGGTCTTTTCAAATGAGTCAGTTCTTCACATCAGGTGGCCCAAGTATTGGAGTTTCAGCTTCAGCATCAGTCCTTCCAGTGAACACCCAGGACTGATTTCCTTTGGATGGACTAGTTGGATCTCTTTGCAGTCCAAAGCACTCTCAAGAGTCTTCTCCAACACCACAGTTCAAAAGCATCAATTCTTTGGTGCTCAGCTTTCTTTAGTACTCTTGCCTGGAAAATCCCATGGACGAAGGAGCCTGGACACAACTGAGCGACTTCACTTTCACTTTTCACTTTCATCCATTGGAGAAGGAAATAGCAACCCAATCCAATATTCTTGCCTGGAGAATTCCAGGGACGGGGGAGCCTGGTGGGCTGCCGTCTATGGAGTCGCAAAGAGTCGGACACGACTGAAGCGACTTAGCAGCAGCAGCTTTCTTTATAGTCAAACTCTCACATCCATACATGACTACTGGAAAACCCATAGCTTTGGCTAGAGTTGGACTGTGTATATATTCACATTTGTGAGAGGAATACATACATGGAAATATACACATACATATATATCATATTATAAAACATATATCTTAAGATATATACATCTTAAGCCATACTTCCCTTTATTCTTTGGTATAAATATCAAAATATACCAAGAAAAGCATCTTTAACACTTCTCAAAACTCTCAGTTTCAACTCGATTTTCAGGAACCCATGCCAGGCTCACCCCCAGGTGAAGAGTACTCTCTAGCACACAACCAGCTGCAGACATATACAATAATCTGGGATAAATTACCTTTAAAAAGTGCAACAGAGGGGACTTTCCTGGTGGTCCAGTGGTTAAGAGTCTGCCTTCCAATGCCACTGAGCCCCGCACGCCACAACTACTGAGCTGGCACCTGTGAGCCACAAAAATCGATTCCATGTGTGACAACTAAGAACTGATGCAGCCAAAAAATAAAAATAAGTTTTTTTTTTAATGCAAGACAGGAAAGACCCTAACTGGTCACTCTCTGTGTGTATCTCTGAGGTTAGTGCATGACTCGGTGATAAAGAACCCACCTGCCAAGCAGGAGATGCATATCTGATCCCCAAGTTGGGAAGGTCCCCTGGAGAAGGAAATGGCAACCCACTCCAGTATTCTTGCCTGGAGAATCTCCATGGACAGAGCAGTGTGGCCTGCCACAGTTCATGGAGTTGCAAAAGAGTCAGACATGACTGAGCAACTAAACAACAATAATGTGTAGCATGGTGAGAATAATTAACAATATTGTATTCTATATTTAAAAGTTGCTGAGAGGGACTTCCCTGGTGGTCCAGTGGCTAAGACTCTGAGCTCCCAATGCAGGGGGCCCAGGTTTGATCCCTGGTCAGACAACTAGATCCCACATGCTGTGATTAGGCGTTCACTTGCCACAACTAGAAAGATTCCACATACCACAACAAAAATCAAAGATCCCACATGCCACAACTAAGACCTGATGCAGCTCTTCAATGAATAAATAAATCTTTTTAAAGTTGCTGAGAGAGTAGATCTTAATGTTCTCACCACAAAAAAAATAGCATTTTAAAAAATAGAAGAAAAGGAAATGGTATTGTGCAAGCTGGTGGGTGTATTAGCTAATGCCACAATGAACATCATTGTGCAGCAAGGAAGTGGATCAAGTCAACCTGTGATGCACCTTAAATTCACATGATGTTAGTCAATGACATCTTAGCAAAGTTGAAAAAAAGGGGTGATGTCTTGCAATGAAAATGAGATACAGCCAGGAGAAAGTTTGATGTGAAATATTTGACTTCTTATACTTGAAGAACTAGTGATAGCCAGGTAGGTGTCTGCAGCCAAATTTATCTATCCATCTTCTATCTGTTTATCTGTCTGTCTACCTACCTAGCTGACTATCTATCTATTCTATACTCTCTATCAATCCATCGTCTATTCATAGATTACAGGTTTAGATATAGATCAGATATAGATATAGAAGGCTCATTCTTTAGACATGAATGAAAAAAACATTCCTCTACATGCCGCCATTGAGATAATTCCCAACATAAGAGTACACTGCCTGCCTGAGCAAGACCAAACGGATATATTCGGTCCATGAATTCCATGGAGGCTACATGAATCCATAGCCATCAAGGCCACATGGCTTTGGACTGATGAATCAACGAAGGAAAATTTCTGTCTGTATGGCACCCATCTAATAATTTTCTGACTCCAGCCCTTCCCCTGGGATGCGGGATCTTGTCTGAAGAAGGATTTGAGCCCTGTTCAACACTGGTGGAAGAAAATGCTCACTTCTCATCTGAAACATAAACAGGAAGGTTGATCTCCTCTTAGACTCCATCTCAGGGCCCCCAAGAATGAAGTTCTTTGAGAAGGAAGCATTCCTCTGGGGCAATAAGTGTAGAAATTCTCTGACGAGGACCTCTGGGTTCATACTTCCTGTGGGTCTCAGTGTCTCGTGAGACTCTGTCATCTGTTGATGCTCACTGTCAAGAGGCTAAGTGGGCTGAGGCTGGCCGTGCAGAACCATGGCTCCTGGAGATACCACCTTCTTCTGTCTCGGTGAGTCCCCAAATGCAGGTGGGTTAGAGGGGAAGATGGGGGGAATCTGAAATAGTCACAGTTTCTCCTAACTGGTGACTCAGACAGTGAATAATCTGCCTGCAATGCAGGAGACCTGGGTTCAATCCTTAGGTTGAGGAGATCCCCTGGAGAAGGGAATGGCAACCCACTCCAGTATTCTTGCCTGGAGAATTGCATAGACAGAGGAGCCTGGTGGGTTACTGTCCCTAGGGCAGCAAAGAGTCAGATGCTACTGAGCGACTAACAATTTCACTTTCTCTTAACATAAGAACTCAGTGATTTCAGTGGCTGCCAAGAAGACTCTGCTCTCCTGAGTGGAGAGACGGTCTTTGCCCAGGTATGTGTCTGCCTAAGCCCATGCTGGCTTGTAAGGCTCAGTGGTCCTGCTGTCAAGTTGGCCTTGCCAGGTTTGTTCAGCCCATGCCATGCCGTCTGGCAGTGCACAATGGTTCCAGAGTTCCTGCAGTTCCAGCCTTAGGGGCTGGAATCTGGAAGATAAAACTAAAAATGGGCCTTGTTTGCTGTTGAAGAGAACAAATGGCACCTGTATGTCTTTATGTTGTTGTTCAGTTGCTCAGTCATGCCTGACTCTTTGCGACCCCATGGACTGCAGCACGCCAGTCCCTGTCCCTGTCCTTCATTATCTCCCAGAACTTACTCAGACTCACGTCCACTGAGTCGGTGATGCCATCCAACCACCTCATCCTCTGTTTCCCCCTTCTCCTCTTACCCTCAATCTTTCCCAACATCAGGGTGTTTCCCAGTGAGAGTCTTTCGGTTGAGTAATTTGTAATAAAGGTTGGAAATTGGCGGGTGGAGTTTTCATGAATGTCTCTCTTCCAGTGCTCTGTCTTGGCCAGAGGATTCAGGCACAGGATGGTAAGTGATTCTCTAAGCCTCCTCCAATCCCCTTGCATCCTCACGGCAACTCTGGGATAGAAGAGTCTGAAGCTCAAAGGGATTCCAATTTTATTTCCTGTTCTGTTGATCGCTATCTCTGCTGCATTCCTTTTGCACAATTTCTACCTCACTTTGGAATCTTTGGATCCCTCGAACTCATGCTCAGACCAAGATTTAGTCTTTGCTTCCAGTAGGCTGACTGTCCATCCAAGATGCGTGTTTTACTGAATGTTCACAACGGCAGGGACGAGGAAGTCAGGAACCACCTTCCATTTCCCAATATTCTTCCTACATCAAATGTTCTCACAACCTAACTCTCTGCAGTCCATCCACTTTTCTTCATTTAAGGGGACACTGCCTTAGAGAACTTTATGTAAGTGGCTTCAACTCTCAGAACCAATTTCTTTGTCTATAAAGGTGGCTCAGATGGTAAAGAATCTGCCTGCAATATGGAAGACCTGGGTTGAACCCTTGGGTCAGGAAGATCCCCTGGAGAAGGGAATGGCTACACTACTCCAGTATTCTTGACTGGAAAATCCCATGGAAAGAGGAGACTGGTGGGCTACAGTCCTTGGGGTTGCAAAGAGTCCAACATGACTGAGAGGCTAACATTTTCACTTTCAAAAGAGAAATAAAAAATAACAATGAAAGCAGATTGGATCATGGGAGGATGGGATCATTGTGATCCAATTGTTGCAATAAATCGAGATAAGGCATATGAATTATGTACATGGTAAGTGTATTACCTGTGATGGGTTTCTCAGGTGGTTCAGCGGTAAAGATACCTCTGATGATGATGGTGGTGATCATGAGGGAAAAAAGTCTCTGAACTCTATGAAGGGCCCAGTCTCCACTTTCCTTGATTCACTGAAGTGTGTGAAGTCGCTCAGTCATGTCCAACTCTTTGCGACCCCATGGACTGTAGTCCACCAGGCTCCTCTGTCCATGGGATTCTCCAGGCAAGAATACTGGAGTGGGTTGCTATTTCCTTCTCTAGGGGATCTTCCCAACATAGGGATCGAACCTAGGTCTCCCGCATTGCAGGCAGACGCTTTATCCTCTGAGCCACCAGGGAAGCTGCCATTAGTTTCTTTTAAAAAATTATTCATTTGTTTGGCTTCTCTAACTGCTTTAGGAGACAGCTCTCCCCATATACTGAGGAAAGAGCAGAGAATCTGGGGTGAGATAGTCCTAGTTTCCAAACCAGGTTGGAGCACTCTTCAGTTTGTGGTCTTGAGCAACTGGCATGGTTTCTCCAAGCTTCAGCGCCCTCACACTAGGGTGAAAAGCAGAATTGCATGTGGATAAGGGTTACCATGGCAACAGAACACCAAGCAAACCGCCTGGCAGACTGGGGGCACTCTCCAGCACTCTTAGCCGCTCAGCTGTGTCTGACTATTTGCGACCCCATGGACTGTAGCCCACCAGGCTCCTCTGCCCATGGGATTTCTCAGGCAAGAATACTGGAGTGGGTTGCCATTTCCTTCTCCAGGGGATCTTCCTGACCCAGGGACTGAACCCGGGTCTCCCATATTGCAGGCAGATTCTTTACCATCTGAGCCATCAGGGCAGAGGGTAGAATTGTGTGTATGGGGTCTGCTTTGAGGGCAATGAAAAAGGAATAGACAGAGATGATGATTGCACAAGATTGTGAACGTGCTAAGTTCCAATGAATTGTATACTTTCAACAGGGTTAAGTTTATGTTATATAAAGTTCACCTTGATAAATAAATAAATATATAAATATAAATATATATATGTATATATACACACACACATGTATATAAAGGAAGGAATTTTGTTCCTCAAAAAATCTTTCAGCTCCTCAAAAACCTAAATGCCCAATCCATCAATTCCACTTCTATACATGTAACAAGAGAAACTGAAGAACAGATTCTAACAAGATACTTGTACCTCCATGTTCATAGCAACTTTATTCACAATAGCCAGAAGGTGGGAAAAACTCAAACGTCCACTGACATGAATGTGTAAGCAAAATACAGTCTATACGTACAGTGGATTATTTTTCAGCCATAAAAAGGAAACGTATTCTGATACATGCTACAATGTAGATAAATCTTGATGACATTGCACTAAGTTAAAAAAAAAACACCAGACACAGAAAGGCAAATACTGTTTATTCCACTGATACAAGGCATCTAGAATAGGAAAATTCATAGAGACAGAAAGTCAATTAGAAATGACAAGGGCCTAAGAAAAGAGTGACGAGTTATTGCTTAGCGGTTTTAGGGGTTTGTTTGGAATCCTGAGAAAGTCCTGGAAATAGATGCACAATATGGTTGAGTTGCACAATATGGTGAGTATAGGGCCTTCCCCTGTGGCCCAGTGGTTAAGACTTCACTTTCCAATGCAGGGGATACAAGTTGGATCCCTGGTCTGGAAGTTATGATCCCACATGCCTTTTGACCAAAAAACCAAAACATAGAACAGAAGCAATATTGTAAAAAGTTTAATAAAGACTTTAAAAATACTCCACATCTATCCATATCTATACCTATACCTATATCTATCTATCTATCTATATATGCACACACATATAGTGAGTGTAATTAAGGCCACTTAGCTGTGTACTTAGAAATGGTTTAAATGATAAATTTAACCTTTACATAACACATTTCACTTTTGCCACAATTAGAAATTATCCCAAAAAAATTTTTAAGGAAGGAGCTATAAGTCTGTCATACCCTTCATTTAGTTGTTCCCCTCATAGAAAAAGAAAGACGACGTATGGTTTCTCCATGGCAGGCCACCTGAGTCTGGGCCCTGTTTTCTTTTAGGGAACTTTCCCATTCCTATCATATCTGCTATGCCCAGTTCTGTGGTTCCCTGGAATGGGTCGGTGAAGATCTTGTGCCAGGGAACCCTTGCATCTTACCTGTACCAGCTGGAGATCCTGGAAAACCTCACCTACAGAGTGGTGGAGAAGAAGTTGGGATTTCAGGAGGTGGCGGAGTTCGTCATTAACCACATGGATACAAACACCGCAGGGCGTTATCAGTGCCGATATGGGAGAGAACACCGCTGGTCAGCGCCTAGTGCAGCCCTGGAGCTGGTGGTGACAGGTGAGGCCCTGTGCAGGTCTCTGACCCTCAAGTCTTTTTCTTTTCTTAGTTTTTCAGAGATGTTAGTTTTAGAAGTTTCAAATTTCCAGGGAAATTAAGGTGATGTAACAGACAGTGCCCATATACCTTGCACCCAGTTTCCCCTACTCTTAACACATTGTTGATCAAAGGCTTATTAATAGGTCTTTTGTTACCCAAACGTTATTGACTGCAGGCGTATTGACATATTTTTAGAGAGTGATACAATTAACATCACCAGTGCAAAGCTGTTAGAGGTTAGAATTGATCAAGGATTCACGCAACAACTTATGACTGACGTTATCATTCACATTTTGCTCCATTAGGTTTTTGTTCTAACCTTGTGTATATTATAAATGCAAGTTTATTACTGTAAAAGTTTCAAAAATGATGCACCAAGAAATTTTGAGTGAAGAATTTTCTGGTGCATTTCATGCAGTTACTTTCTCTGTTTGTCCAAGCAACACATATACTAGTGTCTCACAAGATGATAGTTCTTCAGCATAAAGTTCTGATTCAGACAAGGTGAATATTAGATCAGCAAAAAGACAAACCTTAGTGACTGATTCTGATGTAGAAAGTGAAAATGAAACTCATGGTGCTGGAGAACTTTATAGGTGTGTCAGTTGTAACTATTAAATGTAAAAACCTGCAAAGTCTTATGAAATAACAGAATTAATTTCTGACCTGCCAAAATAAAAATCTCTGGCTCCTTTGTCCATGGGTTTTCCCAACCAAGAATACTAGAGTGGGTTGCCATTTCCTCCTCCAGGGGATCTTCCCAACCCAGGTATCCAGCCCTGGTCTCCTGTATTGGCAGGCAGATTCCTTACTATCAGAGCCACCAGAGAAAGCTCCTAGGATTCCCTAAGCGGTGAGCAATTAAAATATCTTCATTTTCATAAGAAATCCCTTTCAACCACACCTGATTTTATGTAAATGAGGTGACTTTTGGAAAGCACCTAAAGGATCTGAGCTGGTTGCCAGGGGAACCAACCAAGTAATTGGTGGGTTAGAATGCTCAGCCCCGCCCCACCCTCACCTGACCCCCGGGGAGGGCAGAGAGGTGGGAGGTTGAATCCATCCCCAAAGGCTAATGATGAAATAATCAGTCTCGCCTAGGAAATGAGATCCTGTATTCTTCCAGTTCTCCCCTCTGGCTGTTCCTGACACGTGCTCTCATAAGTCAGTAATCTAGTAAGCAAGCTGGCTCCCCGAGTTCCATCTGCCTCTCCAACAAACGAATTGAACACAAGAACTGCGACCAGACAACTTCCGATTCATTGCCGTTTGGTCAGAAGCACAGGTGACAACCTGGACTTTTGATGGGCTCTGAAGTGGGGGGCAGCTTGTAGGACTGAGCTGTTAGTCCAGAGCCCCAAACCGCAGGGTCTGACGTTACTGCCAGGTAGAGAGTGTCAGAATTGAGGTGACTCGTGGGACGGGGAAACAGTGGAAACAGCGTCAGACTTTATTTTGGGGGGCTCCAAAATCACTGCAGATGGTGACTGCAGCCATGAAATTAAAAGACACTTACTCCTTGGAAGGAAAGTTATGACCAACCTAGATAGCATACTAAAAAGCAGAGACATTACTTTGCCA
>JADEYB020000022.1:46775549-46820357 GCA_015832495.2 Alces alces | reverse complement strand
AAGAATTGATGCTTTTGAACTGTGGTGTTAGAGAAGACTCTTGAGTGTTCCTTGGACTCTCAACCGGGAGATCCCACCAGTCCATCCTAGAGGAGATCAGTCCTGGGTGTTCATTGGAAGGACTGATGCTGAAGCTGAAACTCCAATACTTTGGCCACCTCATTCAAAGAGTTGACTCATTGGAAAAGACCCTGATTGCTGGGAGGGAATGGGGGCAGGAGAAGAAGGGGACGACAGAGGATGAGATGGCTGGATGGCATCACCGACTCAATGGACATGAATTTGAGTAGACTCCGGGAGTTGGTGATGGACAGGGAGGCCTGGTGTGCTGCAGTTCATGGGGTCGCAAAGAGTTCATTGTGTCGCAAAGACACGACTGAGCGACTGAACTGAACTGAACTGTGGGACGCCCAGCTGGCATCTCAGAATCGCTCAGCGGTCTGGGGAGGAAACCCACAGGTTGGAACTGGGAACAGAAACATGTGGCCCTTCTGGCTTTAGAGACTAGATCGCTGTCCCTGGAAGATACCTGCTCATCTGCTTGTTCGCTCAGCTCCAATTGGGACAGAGCACGGGTCCTGCAGGGGGCTCCCCAGGTGGCTCAGTGGTAAAGAATCCATCTGCGATGCAGGAGATGCAGGAGACGTGGGTTCGATCCCTGGGTCGGGAAGAACCCCTGGAGGAAGGCATGGCAATCCACTCTAGTGTTGTTGACCGGATAGTCATATGGACAGAGGAGTCTGGGGGGTTACCATACTTAGGGTCACAAAGAGTTGGACACGACTGAGCACATGCACATGGGTCCTGTAATAGTGAAATGGGATGTTACCACCTCCCATTCCTTTGCATCAGGAAAACATGAGCTCCTGTCCTTCTCTTAGCATGGACCCAAAAGGAGTGGCGGGGAAACAGGGAAAGACAGAAATCTTGCCAACAACTCACTCTCTTCTCTTTCAGGCTTTTACGACAAACCCTTTCTCTCCACCGATGGGGGCCAGGTGGTGATGCCAGGGGAGAATATTTCCCTCCGGTGCAGTTCAGCACACATGTCGTTCGACAGATTTTCACTGAGCAGGCCGGGAGGGGCCACCCTGTCACGGCACCGAGAGGCGAGACTCCAGGGGAACTTCACTCTGGGTCCTGTGAACCTCAGCTTCTCAGGAGTCTACACGTGCTATGGCTGGCACAGCAGCCGTCCCTATGTGTGGTCAGCCCCCAGCAATGCCCTGGAGCTGGTGGTCACAGGTAAGGGTATCCCCCCCACCCCTGCCAGAGACTTCCGTCCTCCTCCTCAGGGCTCTAGCTGGCTGTCCAGGGCCTTGGCATCAAGCAGGAGAACAGAGAGGCACCGAGAAAGAAGATCGGGGCAGGAGAGACTCATGGCTCAGAGGACCGTGGAGAGAGAAGGCCTTCTCACCCATGTGACATGTGACTTTCACAGCGTGTCCCCGAGCTCTCCAGTGTCCTTCAAGACACATGACTTGTTGAGAAAGGAGAGGCCCGCGTTCAGAATCATTTTTATGGGTGTCATTGAGCAAGAAGATACCAGACACAACCTTTGATGAACTCACTTTCTTTCATCACATGCTTAGTCGTAACAGGGAATCCTGACATTAACCTCTAATACTAGAAGCCACTCAGAGAGGTTGACTGGTAACTTACCACTCATCAGGAAGACTCTAAAAAGCTCTATCAAGAGCTTCATTTAGGGAAACTCACTGGCTCTCCAGGGATTAAGACTCAGGCCTTTGGGACCTCCCTGGTGGTCTGGTGGCTAAAACTCTGAGCTCCCAATGCAGGGGACCTGGGTTCAATCCCTGACCAGGGAACTAGATTCCACATGCTGCAACTAAAGATCTCACAGGCTGCAACTACAGACCCAGTACAGCCAAATAAATAAGCAAATATTTAAGGGAAAAAAAGTGGGGGAGACACTTCCCTGGTGGTTCAGTGGTAAAGAGTCTGCCTGCCAGTGCAGGAGATACGGGTTTCATCCCTGATCTGGGAATATCCCACATGCCTCGAAGCAACAAAGAGCCTGTGCCATGATTACTGAGCCTGTGCTCCACAATGAGAGAAGCCACTGTCATGAGAAGCTGGAGAACCATAACTAGAGAGTAGCCCCCACCCACCCCAACTAGAAAAAGGCCCAAGCAGCAAGGAAGACCCAACAGAGCCAAAAATAAATAAATAAAATTATACATGCATATACAAAGACTCAAGGCTTTCACTACTGTGGACCTGGGTTGATCCCAGGTTGGGGAACTAAGATCGCATAAGCCACAGTGAAGTGTAAAAAAAAAAAAATTCAAAAAGAGCTCCATTTTTATATTATTTGCATGCATCACTCTGCCCAGAGGGAGCAAACAGGAGTTATAGCAGAGGAAAGCAATGTCTGGTGACTGAGTAGGATGACCACATTTGTCTCTCACATTTGTCTTGTCCAGTCATTCTACAAGCTAAGCGAATGTAGTAGTCATGGACTTATAAGCTCATATGGCCAAATGGTCCTTTCAATTAATGATACAGGGACAACTGGCCACCTGTGGAGGCGGGCTGAATTTATTAGCATTTCCCTTTAATGTAGACAGTCACTGTATCTTGTTTTAGAAATCACCTCCTATTCCAATGTCAGGATGATCCTTTCTTATATTATCTTCCCAGACTGATATATTTTGCACCTTGCAATTAGGAATTCATGTTGAATTCCAAGGCTTCCCTGGTAGCTCAGTTGGTAAAGAATCCACCTGCAATGCAGGAGACCCCGGTTCGATTCCTGGGTCGGGAAGATCCCCTGGAGAAGGGATAGGCTACCCATTCCAGTATTCTTGGGCTTCCCTGCTGGCTCAGATAGTAAAGAATCCACCTGCCCAAATCCACTTGGAACTGATTTCTATGTTTTAACAGAAGAGAGTTACTAGGATTTCTGAGCATTGTAATTTCACAATATTTTATTACATCCTTGAACCCATGAGGTCCATAAAATAAATGGATAAATCTTTTAAAGGTGCAATGAACAGAAATAACTAATGAAAGGTCACACACCAGTGGACCAAGGTCACACTTAGCTTCCCTAAGTTTTTTGTGTTTTGATCACTCCACATGGCATTCAGAGATCCTAGTTCCCTGACCAGGGATTGAACCCATGTCTGCTGCAGTGGAAGTTCTCAGTCATAATCCCTGGATCGCCAGGAAAGTTCCAAATTTTTCCTAGGTTTGTCTTAACTTTTTTTCCTATTTGCTTCCCAGATACCAATCATTGTATGAGAAAGGAACACACACTGTTCCGTGGGGTGAGACGATGTAGAGGAGAGAGTTTGGGGCTCTGGATCTATGAAGATGTTTTGAGGATATGATTATATATTCAGTGAAACTGCCACATAGGGAGGGGATGACAAGCAAACAGAACATCCTCATAACCACCTCCTCCCCCATTTACCAGATACCTCTGGGGACCACAGCTTTGGACTCAGGTTTAAGGTGAAGTATAGAGACTCACACACAGGGGTAACCAGCTTATCAGTGCCTGCGTGCTCAGTCGTGTCCGACTCTTTGTGACCCCATGGCCTATACCCCACCAGGCTCCTCTGTCCATGGGGTTTTCCAGGCAAGAATACTAGAGTGGGTCGCCATTTCCTTCTCCAGGGATCTTCCTGACCCAGGCATAAACCTGCATCTCCTGTGTCTCCTGCATTGCAGGTGGATTCTTTACCCAGTGAGCCATCACGGAAGCCCAAGATGAAGTATGGTGCTCATGAATGCATGCATTGCCTGAGGAGGGGGCCCCAGCGAACACACAAACTGGGGAAATGAGCTCCCTTCCCAGCGCTCTTGGTCGGGAGGGAATGAAACGTGACCAGTGATCACTCATTTCCTTCTAATGACATCTCTAGGTACCACGAGCCAAGATCACACGACGGAGAACTGGATTCGGATGGGCATGGCAGGGCTGGTCCTCATAGTCCTCTTGGCCATTCTGGCTGAAAATCAGCTTGGCCCTCAGGTTCTACACCAGAAAGACCAGCAAGATCTGCCTGACCTGAGCTGGAGTCGACAGAAAAGTCAGACAGAATGGACCTTTAGACTAACTCCTAAGGACCACCAGGGATACTCCTAGAGCAGATGCTTCCTAGAAGAGCCAGCATCTGTGGAGTCCTATGCAGCTGCTTGGAGAGCACAAGGGAGACGGAGGTATGAAGAAGCTTGGATCCCCTTTCAAACCAATCAAATGGTATTTTCTTATATGCATCTGATATGTTTGCATTCCATCTTTCTAGACATAGTTGAGAATATACTCAGTATCTTCTTGGCTGAACTCATTTCCTGTGATAAAATATAATGAAAAGCATTCTCAGTTCTCCTTGCTGTTTTTCACCCTCCCTCTATAGACTTTTGGGCTTCCCAAGTGGCTCAGTGGGTAAAGAATCCACCTGCCAATGCAGGAAATGCAGGTTCCATCCCTGTGTCGGGAAGATCTCCTGGAGGAAGGCACGGAAACCTACTCCAGGATTCTTGCCTGAGAAATCCCAAGGACAGAAGAGCCTGGAGGGCTGCAGTCTGTGGGGTCGCAAAAACTTGGACATGACTTGGCACGCACACGCACACACTGTAACCCTTTGAATTTGAATTTAATCAATTCTAATTCAGTCAATCATGTGATAACCAATTATATCACATGAGCAAACAGAGGCTCAGAAATCATGATTTGAATAATGGTAAAATGCGTGGATACAGAGTTTCAGTTTGGGAAGATGAAAAAGTCCTGGAGATAGATGGTCATGTTGGTTGCATGATAATATGAATGTCCAGAATGCCACTGAAATGTACACTTAAAAATGGTTAAAATGAAACTCTATGCTCATTAAACAGCAATTCTCCTTTGGAGGTATTCAGTTTTATAAGTTGAGAAAGTTCTAGAAATTTGCCTCACAGCAATGGAAATGTACTTCACACAACTGAGCTGTACACCTAAAAATGCTTAAGACATTATGTTTCATGTATGGGGTGGTTACCATAATAATAATAAAACTTTTTTTAAATGGTTTAAATGGTACATTTTGGGTCATGTATGTCTTACCACAATTTTTTAAAAGTTCTTTGTGGTCTATAGAAACTGAAAGTAGGTTAGTGGTTTCCCAATGTTGGGAGAGAGACAAGGTATTGTACAGTGAGTGATAGTGGGTAATAGGGTTTTTTGGGGGGTTGGGGGTTTAAAAAGTTCTGAAATTAGATTGTGGTGATGATTGAGTGACTGTGGAGATATAATAAAAAACCATAGAATTATACACTTTAGATGGTAAATTGTAGAGTACGTCAATTATATCTCAATACAGTTGGGGTTTTTAAAGCATTGAAAAGGATTAGAGGGGTCCTAAGATGGCAGAGGAATAAGACAGGGAGACCACTTTCTCCCCCACAAATTCATTGAAAGAACATTTGAACGCTGAGCAAATTCCACAAAACAACTTCTGAACTCTGGCAGAGGACCTCAGGCACCCAGAAAGGCAGCCTATTGTCTTTAAAAGGAGGTAAGACTAAATATAAAAGGCAAAGAGAGAGACAAAAGAGTTAGGGGCAGAGACCCATCCCAGGAAGGGAGTTTTAAAAGAGGAGAAGTTTCCAAACACCAGGAAACCCTCTCACCGTAGGGTCTGTGGGGAGTTTGGAATCTCAGAGGACAACATAACCAGGAGGACAAAATAAATAAGTAAATAAATAAAACTCACAGATTATGTCAGTTCGGTTCAGTTCAGTTCAGTCGCTCAGTCGTGTCCAACTCTTTGCGACCCCATGAATCGCAGCACTCCAGGCCTCCCTGTCCATCACCAACTCCCAGAGTCCACCCAAACCCATGTCCATCGAGTCAATGATGCCATCCAGCCATCTCATCCTCTGTCATCCCCTTCTCCTCCTGCCCTCAATCTTTCCCAGCATCAGGGTCTTTTCAGATGAGTCAGCTCTTCACATGAGGTGGCCAAAGTACTGGAGTTTCAGCTTCAGTATCAGTCCTTCCAATGAACACCCAGGACTGATCTCCTTTAGGATGGACTGGTGGGATCTCCTTGCAGTCCAAGGGACTCTCAAGAGTCTTCTCCAACACCACAGTTCAAAAGCATCAATTCTTCTGTGTTTAGCTTTCTTCACAGTCCAACTCTCACATCCATACATGATCACTGGAAAAACCATAGCCTTGACTAGATGGACCTTTGTTGGTAAAGTAGTGTCTCTGCTTTTTAATATGCTGTCTAGGTTGGTCATAACTTTCCTTTGAAGGAGTAAGCGTCTTTTAATTTCATGGCTGCAAGCACCATCTGCAGTGATTATGTGCCTAATGCAATTCCCAGCAGAGAAGTAGCCCAGACACTCACGTCCGCCACCGGCAAGCGGGGGCTGGACAGGGAGGCGCGGACTGCATTGCTTAGGGTAAGGAGCAGGCCTGAGCGCCCAGAGGGCAATCTGAGGGAGCTAATGTGAGACAGCAACCCCAACTGTGGGATAGCCAGAGAGAGAGAGGGAGAGAGAGAGGGAGAGAACTACCCCGTGAAAAGCCCTAACCTAGGGCACTGCTGGGCCCATTCTCAGAGCAAAGGACTGAGCAAATACCAGAGGAGAGCTACTGGCTGTGGACCGGCCCATCCCCCACCGGAGGCAGGGAGGCAAGTGGGGGGCAGCCAGAGCCAAAGAGGGGCAATCTCCCAGAGACGGCATCCTCTACCAAACTGCGAGCAGGCTCCCAGTTGCTAACCAAGACCTGGGATTCTGGATGGTTGACATCTGCCAGGAGGGTCGCAGCCAGAGATCAGCTCCCCAGAGGAGACACGCAGCACATCTGAGAAGGCGAGCCCACTGCACACCCAGAAAACCAAGCAGCTGGGACCGGGGTGGTGATAAGACGCAGCCCCCACCTGGGGAGAGTGCACTCTCCAAGCAGCTGGTGGCCTGAGCTGCTCGGACCTGGGAAGGGCACAAAACGCAGACCCAACCGAGTCTGCGCCTTGGTGGAGTACCCGAGAACCTGAACCTGAGTGGCTTAGAGCTGGGAAGTGCATGCAACCCAGGCCCCGCCTCAGACAGCTCCCCAGCAGAGGAACCTGGAGCCTGAGCAATGTAGACTGGGAAAGCACACACGCCGTGAGCGGGGGCAAACCCAGTGTGTCCCAGACACTGCGCGCACTCCCCACACATGCCAGTGATATTTGTTTAGAGTGTTCCTCCCTCCCCACAGCACGACTGAACAAGTGAGACTAAAAAAGTGACCACCTTTGCCTCCTGTGTCAGAGTGGAAATTAGACACTAAAGAGAGCTGCAAACAGAAGAAGCCAAAATAAACAGAGGGAGCTGCTTTGGAAATGACAGGTGCAAACGATTGAAGCCCTGTAGTTAGCACCAAATACATTGGAAGGGGCCTATAGATCTTGAGAAATATAAGCTGCAACAAGGAACCATCTGAAACTGAACTGACCCCACACTGCCCACAACAGCTCCAGATATATATACATATTCCTAGATATATTTTTACTATTATCATTTTTTTAATTAAAAATTTTTTTTATTTTTAAGTTCTCTATTAATCCTTTAATTTTCATTTTTATAACCTACTATTATCTTGCCAAAAAAAAACCTATTTTTAAAGCAAACTTCATATATATTTTGTTATAATTTTTGTGATTTTGGTTTTTTTTTTTAATAGTGTATTTTTGAGAGTTTAACCTCTACTCTAGGTTTTTAATCTTTGCTTTTTGGTATTTGTTATCAATGTTGTACCTTTAAGAATCCAATCTTCAGTTAGGAGTGTGATTTTTTTTTACTTAGGAGTGTGATTACTGGCTTGATTACTCTCTCCCCCTTTTGAGACTCCTTTTTCTCCCCCAGGTCACCTCTATTTCCTCCCTCCACCTTTTCTTCTCAACCCAACTCTGTGAACCTGTTTGTGTGTTCCAGGCTGTGGAGAGCACTTAGGGAACTGATTACTGACTGGATCTGTCTCTCTCCTTTTGATTCCCCCTTTTCTCCTGGTCACCTCTCTCTCCTTCCTCCCTCTTCTCTTCTCTGTGTAACTCCGTGAACCTCTCTGAGGGGTCCAGACTGTGGAGAGCACATAAGGAATTGATTACTGGCTAGATTGCGCTCTCCCCTTTTGATTCCCCCTCTTCTTCTCCTGGTCACCTCTATCTCCCTCCTGCCTCTTCTCTTCTCCATGTAACTCTGTGAACCTCTCTGGGTGTCCCTCACTGTGGAGAAGCTTTTCATCATTAACCTAGGTGTTTTATCATTGGTGCTGTATGGATGGAGAAGTCTTGAGGCTACTGTAAGAATAAGACTGAAAACCAGAGGCAGGAGGCTGAAGTCCAAAACCTGAGAACACCAGAGAATGCCTGACTCCAGGGAACATTAATTAATAAGATATCTTCCAAAAGCTCCCATACCTACACTGAAACCAAGCACCACCCAAGAGCCAACAAGTTCCAGAGCAAGACATACCAGGCACATTCTCCAGCAATGCAGAAACATAGCCCTGAGCTTCAATATACAGGTTGCCCAAAGGCACACCAAACCCACAGACATCTCAAAACTCACTACTGGACACTTCATTGCACTCGAGAGAGAAGAAATCCAGCTCCACCCACCAGAACACCGATGCAAGCTTCCCTAACCAGGAAACCTTGACAAGCCACTCGTCCAACCCCACCCACAGGGAGGAACCTCCACAATAAAGAGGAACCACAAACTGCCAGAATATGGAAATGCCCCCCCAAACACAGCAACATAAACAAGATGAAAAGGCAGAGAAATACCCAGCAGGTAAAGGAACATGATAAGTGCCCGCCAAACCAAACAAAAGAAGAGGAGAGAGGGAGTCTACTTAAAAAAGAATTCCGAATAATGATAGTGAAAATGATCCAAAATCTTGAAAGCAAATTGGAGTCACAGATAAATAGCCTGGAGACAAGGATCGAGAAGATGCAAGAAAGGTTTAACAAGGACCAGAAGAAATAAAAAAGAGTCAATTAAAAATGAATAATGCAATAAATGAGATCAAAAACACTCTGGAGGGAACCAACAGTAGAAGGCAGAAGATAGGATAAGTGAGGTAGAAGATAGAAATAAATGAAGCAGAGAGGAAAAAAGAAAAAAGAATTAAAGAAATGAGAATTAGAAGAATTAAAAGAAATGTCCCTCAGAGACCTCTGGGACAATGTTAAATGCCCCAATATTTGAATCATAGGAGTCCCAGAAGAAGAAGACAAAAAGAAAGGCCATGAGAAAATACTTGAGGAGGTAATAGTTGAAAACTTCCCTAAAATGTGGAAGGAAATAGTCACCCAAGTCCAAGAAACCCAGAGAATCCCTAAACAGGATAAACCCAAAGTGAAACACCCCAAGACACATATTAATCAAATTAACAAAGATCAAACACAAAGAACAAATATTAAAACCATCAAGGGAAAAACAACATATAACACGCAAGGGGATTCCCATAAGGATAACAGCTGGTCTATCAATAGAAACCCTTCAGCCCAGAAGGGAATGGCAGGACATACTTAAAGTGATGAAAGAGAATAACCTACAACCCAGACTACTGTACCCAGCAAGGATCTCATTCAGATATGAAGGAGAATTCAAAAGCTTTACAGACAAGCAAAAGCTGAGAGAATTCAGCACCACCAAACCAGCTCTTCAACAAATGCTAAAGGATCTTCTCTAGACAGGAAACACAGAAAGGTTGTATGAACGCGAACCCAAAGCAACTAAGCAAATGGCAACGGGACCATACTTATCAGTAATTACCTTAAATGTAAATGGGTTGAATGCCCCAACCAAAAGACAAAAGACTGGCTAAATGGATACAAAAGCAATACCCCTATATATGCTGTCTAAAAGAGACCCACCTCAAAACAAGGGACACATACAGACTGAATGTGAAGGCCTGGAAAAAGATATTTCATGCAAATGGAGACCAAAATAAAGCAGGAGTAGCAATACTCATATCAGGTAAAATAGACTTTAAAATAAAGGCTGTGAAAAGAGACAAAGAAGGACACTACATAATGATCAAAGGATCAATCCAATAAGAAGATTTAACAATTATATAAATATACATGCACCCAACATAGGAGAACCACAATATATAAGACAAATGCTAACAAGTATGCAAGGGGAAATTAACAATAACACAATAATAGTGGGAGACTTTAATACCCCACTCACACCTATGGATAGATCAACTAAACAGAAAATTAACAAGGAAACACAAACTTTAAATGATACAATGGACCAGTTAGACCTAATTGATACCTATAGGACATTTCACCCCAAAACAATGAATTTCACCTTTTTCTCAAGTGCACACAGAACCTTCTCCAGGATAGATCACATCCTGGGCCATAAATCTAGCCTTGGTAAATTCAAAAAAATTGAAACCATTCCAAGCATCTTTTCTGACCACAATGCAGTTAAGTTTAGATGTCAATTACAGGGGGAAAAAAACTATTAAAAATTCCAACATATGGAGGCTATACAACATGCTTCTGAGTAACCAACAAATCACAGAAGAAATCAAAATATGCATAGAAACGAATGAAAACACAACAACCCAAAACCTATGGGACCCTGTAAAAGCAGTGCTAAGGCAAAGGTTCATAGCAATACAGGCTTACCTCAAGAAACAAGAAAAAAGTCAAATAAATAACCGAACTCTACACCTAAAGCAACTAGAAAAGGAAGAAATGATGAACCCCAGGGTTAGAAGGAAAGAAATATTAAAAATTAGGCCAGAAATAAATGCAAAAGAAACAAAATGATCCCTGCATCCCAATGTTCATAGCCACACCACTCACAACAGCCAGGATATAGAAGCAATCCAAGTGCCCATCTACAGATGATTGGATTAGGAAGATGGGCTGTATACATATACAATGGAATAGTACTCAGCCATAAAAAGGAGTGAAATTCTACCTTGTGCAGCAGCATAGATGGACCTCGAGGGCTTTATGCTTAGTAAGATCCGTCAGACAGAGAAAGACAAGCACTGTATGACATCACTTATATGTAGACTAGAAAATAATATAAATGAATGTATAGGCAAAACAGGAGCAGACTCACAGATAATGGAAAATAAACTCATGGTTACCAAGCAGGAGAGGAAAGTGGGTAGGCACACACTAGGGATATGGGAGTAAGGGATACAAACTAACATGGAGAAAACAGATAAGCAAGAAGAATAGACTATATCGCACAGGCAACCACAGTCATTATCTTGTAATAAATTATTATGGACTATAATCACTGCTATATACCTGAAACTAATAGAATATTGCACATCCACTATACTTCAACTAAATAATTTATTTATTTAAAAATTATTTAGACCCTTTAAAAAAGAACAACAGACACATTTTTTGTTTAAAATATGTTAATGTACTTAATATTTTAATATTCTGCTTTATAGCGACTAAAGGAATGTTATTATATAAGAAATATATTTTTACTTAAAAATAGTACTTTATTAAAACATTGTAATAAATCTGAAGGAGAGTTTTATCATTTTTTTTTTAGTATTTATTGAAAGACTAATTTTTTATTTAGTCTTTATTTGTTACACTACTGCTTCTGTTCTCTGTTTTGGCTTTTTGGCCATGTGGCATGGATCTTAGCTCCCTGACCAGGGATGGAACCCACACCCTCCACGTCAGAAGATGATGTCCCAACCACTGAGCCACGAGAGAAGTCCCCCTATCATTCCATTCTTACGAAATTAATTAATATCCCAGCACATGAATGCTGGACGCAGAGGAGTCAAAGTCAAGCATATATTTTTAAAATGACTTTAAGGGTTTTGCTCTGTACACTGCCCTATGCCCTGGGCATAACATCCCCATTTCAAAATTTACCAGTTGACCTAGAAATGAGTTTCAGCCGGGGACCAGACCATGGTCAGAGGCTCTGGTTAGAAACCACAGATACACTCAGATGCATCATGGGAACTGCGTCTTTTCCTTACTGCCAGTGGCCAGAGGTGGAGGGAGATCTTTGAATCATCAGTAAACAAGTCAGTGTGAAAGCCCCTGGGCGACTGCTCCCGGGCTTCACTTACCACATCCTGTGCATCCGCCTGGCCCTCAGGGCTCTGTCTCCACCCAGCTGTCCACATTCACTGGGCAGAATCTGAGCGATGCCTTCCATACTTGCTGTCCTCATCCTTGGTGAGTTCTCACATGGAAGAGAGATGGAATTGAGGGGTCTAGCGCAGATGGGGCAACATATCTCATCGTTCCTGTCTTCCAGGGCTGGGTCTGAGCCAGAGGACCACCACCCAGAAGCGTAAGTCCTTCCTTCAAAGCCCCCAAGTCAGATTCAGCTGCTGTGTCTGCTTGAGAACAGCTGGAGGAAAGGCCAGGGACCCAGTCTGGCTATGAAGGCTTGCAGCCAGCAGTTGGGTGGACGGGAGGCTGGGCGGGGGGCTTTCTCAGGGACTCCTGCCTCTGATTCCCTTCCAGAGATGCTCTCGAAACCTGCCATCTGGGTCAGACCCAGTTTCATGATCCCAAAGGGAAGACCAGCTGCCATCGGGTGTCGGGGAGCTGGCGAGGCCGTGGAGTACCAACTGCACTTTGAGGGGGGCCTTTCTGCCTCGGAGAGGCCGAAGTCACCCCCAATGATGAACTGGGTGAAGTTCCCCATCCCGGCCATGACCTCGCACACCGCAGGGCAATACAGGTGCTCCTACCGAAGTGGGGAGCTCTGGTCAGAGCTCAGCGACCCTCTGGAGCTGGTGGTAACAGGTAACTGTCCCATGGTGCAGCTATAGGGTCATCTCGTCAACCTGAGTCCTCCAGCATGTCCTCACTTGCTCGTCTCCCTCTGTCTCTCCCAAGCCTCACTCAGATATTAGTTTTTCTTGGTGGCAATGCAGGGGGTTGGTTAATGCCTACGGGGTTATCTTTAGAGAATTGTCTCTATGTCCTAGAAGCAGATTGGCCTTAGGTTCTTCGGAAAAGAGACTCTAAGATGGATGTTTGTGCCCAGAGGGAATCACCGTGGAGTGTCCTTAAAAACAGCACCTGTGATAAGTGAGCAGCACAGGCCCTCACTGCTCACAGAAAGGGCAGTTGGACAGCAGTGCAGCGCCACGGGAGACCTCAGGGACTTCCCTGGTGGTCAGTGCAGTGGTTAAGACTCCATGTTTCCAATGCAGGTGATGAGAGTTCGATCCCTGGCCAGGGGACTAAGATCCCGCGTGCCATGTGGTATGGCCAAAAATATTTTTTAAATAAAAAATTTAAGGACAGAGACTTCAACTGAGCAAATGTGCATCTCTGGACCTGGCTGACCATTCAGCATAGTCTTGAAATGAGGCTGGAAGCTCTGTATTCCTATCAGGCAGGGATTGGGTGAGAACCATTCCAGACAAATAGTCTTGCTTTAGTGGTTCTTGGGTTCTAGCAGAAGACAGACTATGAGTCACAGTCAGGAAATTCAAATCAGTGACACAGCACGTGAGGGTGGAATGGTGGTGTGGAAAAAGCAAGGTAGATGGGGTGGAGGTGGCCAGGTAATCTTGGGCCAGGCACTTCCCTTCCATTGAGGGCTGTGGGTCTCAAGTTTAAGTCAATATCAGAGTTACCTATGGACTTGCAGAAGCGCAGACAACTTTAGTAAACCCACATTCACGGAAGCAATATTCACAACAGACAAAAGGTAGAAACAACTTTGCCTACCAGTGAATGAGTGGATGAAGAAAATGTGGTCTATTCATACAACTGAATATTATTCAGCCTTAAAAAGGAAGGAAATCCTGAGACTCGGTAACCTGAGGATGTTTTATTGTGTGAAATCGGCCCAACATCAAAGGATCAACAAGCGTACATTCCACTTCTTTGGGGTACTTAAAATAGTCAAATTCAAAGGCATAAAGTAGAATGGTGGTTGCCAGGGGGAAGGGGGAAATGAAAAGTTAATGTTTAATGTATAGAAGTTTCAGTTTTGCAGGATGAAAAGCATTCTGGAGATTAATGGTGATGACTGTACAACAGTGTGGACGTATTTAATATCACGGGACTATACAATTGAAAATAGTTAAGGTGGTAAATTTATGTATTTTTTACTACAACTAAAAGCAGCAATGAGGTTTTAAGATTTTTTCTTTTCTTTGTGGATGATTCTTAAAGTCTTCTCTGAATGTGTTAAAATACTGCTTCTGTTTTATGTTACGGAATTTTGGCCACCACAAGGCGTGTGGGATTTAGCTCCCTGGCCAGGGATCAAACCTGCACACCCTGCACTGGAAGGCGGAGTCTCAACCGCTGGACCACCAGGGAAGCCCCAACAAAAAGGCTTTAAAACACAGGTGGCTGCCCCTCCCCCAGGTTTCTGATGCAATAGTTCAGGGGTAGAGCCTGGAAATTTGCATTTCTTACAAGTTTCCCCAGGATGCTGCCATTGCTGGTCCCAAGAACCAAAACGCTGAGGACCAGTGATGTAGGGAAATTCCCAGAAAGAGATTCCTCTTAACTCTCCTGGCAGCTGGGGGAGGGACCGTCTCAGTCTTGAAGGGAGAATTCAGGGAGGGTGTATCCATGACCAAGACAAATCTAGGAAATAGAAGAAGAGACCGAGATTCTGAGCAGTGATATCCTGGCCCTAAGGACTAGAGGGATGCTCAGAGATGCAGGAAACAGGATACAGATGCTCTGTACTGGGACTTCCCTGGTGATCCATTGGTGAAGACTTCACCCTTCAAGTGGAAAGGTTTCAGGTTCGACCCCTGGCGGGAGAACTCTGATCCCACATGGCGCATGGCCAGAAAAAAAAGGATGCTCTTACCCTACTAGCCACCTTCTCTCACAGGACTGTATGACACACCCGCACTCTCAGTTGAACCCAGGTCTGAGGTGACCTCAGGAGAGAATGTGACCTTCCGTTGCCAGCTGGAGACAGCTACAAGCACGTTCTTCCTGCTCAAGGGGGGACAATCCAGCCGCCCCCAGCTCAGATACGGGAACCTGCGGGCAGAGTTCCACCTGGGCCCTGTGACCCCAGCACACAGAGGGACATACAGATGCTTTGGGTCCTACAACAACCACGCGTGGTCTTTCCCCAGCAAGCCGGTGAAGCTCCTGGTCAAAGGTGAGGACCTCCCCCCCTCAATGTTCCCCCGTGTCCTTTCTGGATCTCTAAGTGACCAGCAAACATAGATGAGGATGGCAGCAAAGAGGCAGGTGGGGAGACGCAGAGAGGGTCCTTTGCACCAGTGCCCTCATCCACATCGATTCCCAGAGGTCCAGGTGCTAGCGAAAGCACGAGGACCATCGCCAGGGAGATGGCGGACAGAGGAGCGGGGCAGGGAGAGGAAACAGCTGGGAAGACCAGACCCCTGATTTCCTTGTCTCCACGGCCAGGAGACGCCGGAGACACCACCTTCGCGCCCACTGAACACACCTCTTCTGGTGAGTAACAGATACTTCTAAACTTGGGGCAAGGACTCAAAGCCTCCCAACCATGCTAAAAAGCAGGTGTTCGTTCACAATATCCCTTGAGTGCACAGAGCAAGCCATCAACTGCAGTTCTGTCAGCCAACCAGTCGAAGACCCTTGCTGGTATGGCACTCATAACCTAGAGTCAAAGTCATTGTTCAGTCGCTGAGTCAGGTCCAACCTGACTGCAACCCCATGGACTGCAGCACACCAGGCTTCCCTGTCCTTCACCATCTCCCGGAGTTTGCTCAGATCGTGTCCATGGAGTCGGTGATGCCATCCAGTCATCTCATCCTCTGGTGTCCCCTTCTCTTTCTGCCCTCAACCTTTCCTGGCATCAGGGGACTCTTAGTTGGGGCAGACGGGATCTGGTTCCCCTACCAGGGATCACACCCAGGCCCCCTGCACGGGGAGCATAGAGTCTTAGCTACTGGACCACCAGGGAAGACCCTCACACCATCTCTTTTCCTCATTTCTTCACTTTCCTTACCCTCTGCAGACTACTGGGACTCCTACGAGTTAACCACAGGGACCCAGTCGCAGAAAGGTAAGCCGGCAGCAGGGCCTGTTAGCCCTCACAGGAAAGGGGAGCGACGTGGGGTGAGGTGGTCTTGGTAGCTCCCCGTGAGCAATCGCTCTGTTCTTCCAACCCAGACCATTTCCTCTGGAATCACATGGTCCAGAATCTCATCCGGCTTGGCCTGGCTGTCCTGGTTCTGATGGCCCTCATGGGGCTCCTGCTTGAAGACTGGCTTCACAGGAGGAAGTCCGGAGAGAGAACCCATGGGGCTTCACGTCGGGGGTGCAGGAGACGGCTCTGAGCACAGAGAGCTCTGAAGACGTGACCGAGAGACCCAGCGGCCAGAGGGGGAGCTGAAAGTGGCCCCGACCCTGGGCTGTGGGAGCTCCGTGTGGAACCCCTGGAGGAAGGGAGTCATTGCAGAGAACTCAGGGAGGACTGCGTGCAGCTGGGCGGAGGGAGATGCAGACGGCACGTTTCTCCTGAAGACCAATCCCATTGTCTGCTCCAGGTTCGAAGGACTATTGCGCTTCCTTCCTGCAAGCCAAATTTTCAACCACCCCCATCTTTCCTGAAAACAGCTTTAACACCATGGCCATGGGAATATTTCCTTCTTCCTTTTGTCTTTATCCTTACTTCTTTTTATAAATGTATTTAATTTTAACTGGAAGATAATTGCTTTACAGTGTTGTGATAGTTTCTGCCATACATCAACATGAATCAGCCATAGGTATCCATATGTGCCCTCCTTTTTGAACCTCCCTCCCACCTCCCACTCCTCTAGGTAGTCATAGAGCCCCGTGTTGAGCTCCCTGCATCAAACAGCAAATTGCGACTGGTGATCTCTTATACGCGTGGTAGTCATGTTTCAATGCTGCTCTCTTAACTTGTCCCACCCTCTCTTCCCCTGCTGAGTTCACATGTCCATTGTCTGTGTCTGCATCTCTATTCCTGCCCTGCAAATAGGTTCATCTGTACCATTTTTTGTAGATTCCATATGTATATGCTTTACTGTATGAAATTTGTCTCTTTCTGACTTATTTCTCTGTATAACAGACTCTAGGTTCATCCATCTCACAAGAACTGACTCAAATTCATTCCTTTTTATGGCTGAGTAGTATTCCTTTGTATATATGTACCACAGCTTCACTATCCATTCATCTGTCGCCAGACATCTAGGTTGCTTCCACATCCTGGCTATTTATCCCTCTTTCTTCTTTGCTGTCTCTGCAGATGTCATTCAAAATATTTAACCACCAGTACAGAAAAGACATTAAGAGCTAGAGAAGCAACAAGTCAGTTGCCAATTCCCACCCATTGCTATTGTAAATGAACCATGACAGGTGTGATAAGAAAAGGATACATTTGGGGCAACATCAACAGACTCTGGAGAAACCTTGTCCTCCCAAACTGAAAAGTGTTTTTTAATTTTTAATTGAAATATTTTTGGCATAGAACTCTCCGTAGGTTTAAGGCGTGCAATCTGTTGATCTGATACATTAATCTATTGTGAAAGGATTGCCATTATAGTGTTAGCTAACACCTCTCTCGCATCACATTATCAATATTTCTTTTCTGTGGTTGGAATGATTAAGATATGGTCTGTTAGTAAGTTTGAGGATTATCATGTGACACTGCGGTGTATCATTACCACTCTGATCGTTAGGGCTCCAGGACTTATTCATCTACTGGTTTGTTCCCTTAAATGTCGTCTCTCCATTTCCTCCACCCACCAGTCTTTAGTAACCACCATTCTGCCCTCTGTTCCTATGAGCTTGGCTTTGTTTTTAGATTGCACCTTTAAGTGATGTCACACAGTATTAACATTTCACTTAGCATAATGCTGTCAAGGTCCATCCCTGTTGTCAAAAATGGCAATATTCCCTTCTTTCTCATGGCTGAATTATATATATTTTTACCATATATAAATATAATATACCTTATGTTGGACCATAAAGAAGGCTGAGCACTGAAGAACTGATGCTTTCTAATTGTGGTTTTGGAGAAGACGCTTGAAAATCACTTGGATGGCAAGGAGTTTAGGATCAAACCAATCAATCCTAAAGGAAATCAATCCCAAATATTCATTGGAAGGACTGAGGCTGAAGCTGAAGCTCCAATACTTTGGCCGCCTGATGCCAAGAGCCGACTCATTGGAAAAGACCCTGATGCTGGGAAAGATTGAGGGCAGAAGGAGAAGGGGGCAGCAGAGAATGAGACGGTTGGATGGCATCACTGACTCAGTGGACATGAGTTTGAGCAAACTCCAGGAGATAGTGGAGGACAGAGGAGCCTGGTGTGCTACAGTCCGTGGGGCCACAGATTCACACACAACGTAGCAACTGAACGATCCCAAAGAAATCTATATTTTTAAGGAAGCACATTCATCACTCCAGCCCAGGACCAGTCTAATCCATCTTCACTTCTCAAGGCACCCACGTGCTTGGAGATCCGTTCCTGCTGGTTGATGCTGGTCTCATGGAGATCGGGAAAGGTGAGCTTTGAAGACCGGGAGGGCATCTCATTCTCCTCCCTCAGCTCAGCCTCTCTTCCTTCTTTGTTTACCCCCAGTTTATTTCATTTTCCAAATTACAACAATAAGACAGGATCTCCAGTCTGCCTTTCCTGCCTGCTTTCTTCATCTCATTTCATAAAACAGGTGCACTGCAGAATCAGGAGGCAGGGAGGAAGGACGGAATTTGAGCTCCATTAACATCTGTGTTCCTGAGGCAGACTATGTCCTTTCTGTTTTCACCTTCCATTGGCCAAAAGGTGGGGTCGATAACTCCTTCTCAGTAATACATGAGCTCATGACATCATTCTACAGATTTAAAACAAAAAAATGTTAATGTGGACCATTTTAAAGTCTTTATTGAATCTGTTACCATAGTGCTTCTGTCTTGGGTCTTGGATTGTTTGGCCCCAAGGCATGTGGGATATTAGCTCCCTGATCAGGGACCGAACCCACACCCCCGACTTTAGAAGGGGATGCCTTAACCACCGGACCACTAGGGAAGTCCTCATTCTAGGAATTTATCAGTGCCCCACAGTTGTTACATCACCACCAGTACCAGAGTTCTCTCACCCCGAGTCAGGAACAGGAACACAATCTTCAGAGCATGGATATGCTCTTTCGGAGAAGGTCCACCCCCTTCCACTCTTCCTGGTCTGTGGATGGGGTGACCGATTGCCCTGAGACATCACCCACCTGGGCAAGGCTATACTCTACCCCTTCAGGCTGGTTCTCACCTCTCACTTCCTCTGAAGCTGTTTTTGTAACATAGTAAGTTTCCTGGAACTTTCAGTGGACACCTCTCAGCCCTTGTCTTTGCTCTTCTGTTAATTATATATGACCACTTCCTTCCTGAAAAAGTCACTTCACTGGCTTTCTCTGACCCCTCCCCCTACTCACTCTGACTCTCCCTACACTGCCGGGTTTGGGGGGCTCCCCAGGGCCAGAGTTTTGAGGTTCTGTGGTGGACTTGACGTTTCTCTGGACATAAGTCTGGGTTGACTTCATTTAACGCCATGGTTTCGATTTCTCTCCAATCAGATGCCCAAATCTGTTTCTCTTCTGATTACAGTCACATTGGGGGTGGGCGGGGGGTGGGGGAGGGGTGGGGGAGGGGAGGGAGTTAAGGCCTCAATATGCGCATTCGAGGGGGACGCAATTCAGCCCAGAGCAGGGACCATCCTGAGCTTGGTGCTGAGCAGCACCCCTGGCCTCTATGCTCTATGTGCCTGGACTACCAGCCACCTAACCTGTTACAACCAAGACATCTCCATGAGCTGAGCTGAGCACGCATGTGTGCTCAGCCACGGCCAACTCTTGGTGACCCCGTGGACTGTAGCAAGCCAGGCTCCTCCGTCCATGGGACTTTCCAGGCAAGAATACTAGAGTTAGTTGCCATTTCCTTCTCCCCAGGGGATCTTCCTGACACGGGGATCAAACCTGCGTCTCCTGCATCGGCAGGCAGGTTCTTTATCACCATGCCACGTGGGAGAAGTCTCCATGGACATTGCCAAATGTCACCCTGAGGACAAACTGAAGAACTGCCCAGTTAAGAACCCCTGGCTTGGAAGGATATAAATAGGGGTGATGGAAGGAGGTGGCTGTGATGGGGGAGGGGCCTCCGTGAGATCCGGTGGTCAGCTAGGCGAGAACGTGTTGACTGTGCTGAGAAGCACAGCCATGTGAAACGCTGGAACGCCTCCCGGAGCCTCACCCCCCAGGCAGAAGCAACCACAGGCGCAGGGCTCGAGGCAGAGGAGAGCAGAACACCCCGCATGGCTGGGGCAGAGCGAGTCAGGGGAAACCCACCTGAAAGGTGAGCCCAGGGGTCTTTGTTTTTTATTCTGGCTGCACTGGGTCTTCACTGTGGCACAGGGGCTCTGCTGTGGCTCGCAGCACCTCCAGGTGCAGAGTACAGGCTCTAGGGTGTGCAGGCTTAGTTGCCCTGTGGCATGGGGATCTCAGTCCCCCAACCAAGGTCAAACCCACATCCCCTGCGTTGGAACGCAGTTTCTTAACATGCTTAACACCACCAGAGAAGGCCCCAGAAGTGACTTTTGAACCGCAGATCGCTCTTTCACCATCACCTTGTGCAAAATGAGTTAAATAATAGTAACTTCGGAGGAGGGGCTCACCTTCCCAAACCTGGATCTCCTGGCTCATACACACAGCTCTGGAAGAGAGCCCTGCTGAGGTGAGCCCCAAAGTCAAGAGTTAGCCTCTACTTTGGGGCATCAAGGGGTCCCCATCTTCTCTCTGGGACTCAGCAAGGCTCAGCAGGAGGGTGAGAGGAGGAGACATGATTCTGGAATCATTTGGCCCTCTGGCCCCAGCAGAGCTGAGCTACAATGGGACTGAGGCTGAGGGGGAGGGGTCCAGGAGAGGAACCAGATGGAGAGGGGGAGGCCCACCTAATACCACAAGGCTGAGGTTTTTAACACCTGCCAAAGGAAGAGTCACGCCCCCACCTAGATCTCTACCCAACCGGGGACCCGTGGGAGGTGCGATATCCTGAAGACAACGCTCTCTCCATCTGCCATGGCGTTTTCAGCCTCTGGGTGATGACTGTTGTGGGACTGTGGTGTGAGCTGTAAAAGGTTTCACAGCACCCTTGGTCTGTGTCCACTAGAAGTTCGTAGCATAGCCAGTTGTGACCTCCCTCCAAAATCCAGAGTAGTCAGATCTGTAGAGACAAAGTAGATGGATGGATATGGGGTTTCCTTTTGGGGAGATGTAGATGTCAAGGCTATGGCTTTTCCAGTAGTCATGTATGGATGTGAGAGTTGGACTATAAAGAAAGCTGAGCACCAAAGAATTGATGCTTTTGAACTGGTGTTGGTGGTGTTGAAGAAGTCTCTTGAGAGTCCCTTGGACTGCAAGGAGATCCAACCAGTCCATCCTAAAGGAAATCAGTCCTGAATATTCACTGGAAGAACTGATGCTGAAGCTAAAACTACAATACTTTCACCACCTGATGCAAAGAACTGACTCATTTGAAAAGACCCTGAGGCTGGGAAAGATTGAAGGCGGAAGGAGAAGTAGATGACAGAGGATGAGATGGCTGGATGGCATCACTGACTCAATGGACATGAATTTGAGTAAACCCCAGGAGCTGGTGATGGACAGGGAGGCCTGGTGTGCTGCAGTCCATGGGGTCGCAGAGAGTTGGACACGACTGAGCGACGGAACTGAACTGAGACATTCTGGAACTAGATGGTGGTGATGGTCACGACAGCGGTGTGAGTACCCTGAATGCCACTCAACTGTGTACTTTATGACAAAAACGGTAATGTTGATGTGATGTGTATTGCCCCACAATTTTTTTGAGTTTCTGGACTTTGCCAGATTGAGGGGCGGGGGCGGCAAAATCAGGCTTTGTTGAGGACCACTGCCTTATTTTATAGCAATCTCAAGTGAGACTGTGTCTCAATCTCAGCAGTACTGAAATTCTCGGTGGGGTAGTTTGTTGTTGTGGTGGGGCTGTTCCGTGCATGGTGAGATGTCAAGCAGCTCCCCTGGTCTCTACCCACTGAATGTCAGGAGCGCCCCCTTGTTGTAACAAGCAAACAAAAATACCTGCAAACACTGCCCAGGTGTCCTTGGGCGGCAAAATATCCCCCCAGTGAGAACCACTGATCTTCAATGTCCTAAGCTCCGTAAGACTTTTTAAAAATTTCTGCACAAAGTGAGCTATAAGACAAGTCACAGGCTTTCCAATTTGTAAGAACATTGTTTTCAAAACTGAGTCTGCTTCTCAGAGGCCATGCCATATAGGGTCATTGAGTCCTCTTACTGTTTCCTTATTTATAGATAGAGAAAAACAACAAGATAGCTGGGAGGGGGGTGAACTGCTGCAAAGTGTCCATCAGAATGTATTTAAAATACCCAGAAGAGGGTGTGACCCAGACACAGTCCATCACAACCTCCCTCGATTGTTATCATTTTTAAAAAATGTAAATCCTACCGGTGAGCTTTGTACTCAAGTAGAAGGCTGTATTTTTAATCACTCAGCTTTGCCTCAAATAACCTGAGCAGTCCTGATCCATACTCAATTCCTCCATCATCTATTGCTTTGAAATCCTTACCTAGCTGTGTCCCACCAAACACTGGTATCCAAAAGTCTTATTCAAGTTACTACAGGGGCTTCCCTGGTGGCTCAGTGGTAAAGAATGCACCTGCCCATGCAGGAGATGCCGGTTTGATCCCTGGGTCGGGAAGATTTCCTGCAGGAAGAAATGACCACCCACTCCAGAATTCTTTCCTGGGACATCCCATGGACGGAGGAGCCTGGTGGGCTACAGTCCATGGGGTCACAAAGAGCAGACATGACTGAACACATGTGCATAGGGAAGAAAAACAGAAGGAACACACAGAATCATCTATGAACTTTGTAATATTTTTTCCTAGACTAAGTACGCCAGGAATGACGTTTACTCTAAGTTAGCTGTTGGGTGTGTGAATAAATTCAGCAACAAACGAAGTGCTTTGCCTTTTATTATCCTTGTGAGAGAGAACATTTTAACATCAAGTGGGTACGTGACTTGTGCAGATATTCCCAGAAACCAGAGAGTGAGAAACCAGTGTTCAGCTCTACATTCTGATCCAGTGATTGACATCTGACATTCTGGCCTTCATGAATGAGATGTCTTAGAGATACCGGATCACCCGCTTTGGGGACACATGAGAGAAATATCTCAGCACGTTCAGGAAAAGAAGTCACAACATGAGGATCTAGTTGTTCTGGCATCACTGCATTCAATGGTCAGTCTGGGATTGTTCTCCTTCACATCCTTCAACAGCCGCTGGATTTCCACGGTAGGTTTGTCCATCTTCAACCTGAGCGTCTTTAAGGAGCCATTGTTCTGCTTTAAAGCCGTAAGGAGCACCACGATGCCACTCTGCCCCCAGGCGTTCTGGTCCAAGTCCAGCGTTTCCAGGCTCCGGCTGCTGACTAGAGCGGAGGCGAGATACTGACAGCTGAAAGGGGTGATGGAGCAGCCCCAGAGCCTGTTGAGGAAGTAGAGAAAGCCACTCATGTAAGCATGTTCTTAACAGAGAACCTACCAGGTGGCCAGGCACACCCTTACTTCCTGGGGACCTAGTAGGGAAGACATGAAAGTTATTTTCTTTGTGGAGCTTATTTTGGCCACATCAGGTCCTGTTGTGTTGAAGATGGGATAACAGTACTGAAACAAAACAAATAGGATTAATAAAACAGAGGAGGGTTGGGTAGATTGGTGACAGTCTGTAAATTCCATGTTGGAAAGATGATATGAGAAAAAAGAAATAGAATGCAGAGTGAACCATGATGATAACTGAAGGGGTGGAAGCCAGTATAGCTGAGATGCCAAGCTGGCAGGGTAGTAGAAAGAGTGGCCCACAATTACACAGAGTGAAGTAAGTAAGAAAGAGAAAGACAAATATCTTATACTAACACATCGATATACATGGAATCTAGAAAGGTGGTATGGATGAACCTGTTTGCAGGGCAGAAATGGAGACACAGACGTAGAGAACAGACCTTTGGATACAGTGGGGGGAGGAGAGGGTGGGACGAATGAAGAGAGTAGCATTGAAACATATACATTACCATGTGTAAAATTAGAGAGCCGGTGAGAATTTACAATATGACACAGGGAGCTCAAATCCAGTGCCCTGAGATAACCTAGAGGGGTGGGAGGGAGGTTCAAGAGAGAGCGAACATACATACACCTAAGGCCGATTCATGTTCATATGTAGCAAAAACAAACAGGATATTGTAAAGCAATTATCCTCCGATTAAAGATAAAAGTTTTAAAGTATCCAATAAACAATTTAAAAAAGAAAGAGTGGCTCATAACTAACTATAGGATTCCATAGACTCTTGTTGGAGAAGGCAATGGCAACCCACTCCAGTATTCTTGCCTAGGAAGACCCATGAACGGAGTCTGAGCCTGGTGGGCTACAGTCCATGGGGTCACAAAGAATCAGACACAGCTCAGCAACTGAGCACATAGACTCTTGTGGGCTATTATGTTGGGTTGGCCAAAAAAGTTTATTTGGGTTTTTCTGAAAGATGTTATGAAAAAACCCAGGTGGAAAAAAGCCAACACAAAAAAACCTTCAGATTTTTATCCACAGTGACCCAAGGAACTTTTGTGTCTTGAAAGACACGTGCTGTGGCCTGGCTTGCAAGCTGAAAGACATCTTGGGTGATGGGTTGAGACCCAACATCAGGAAATCAAGAATCAAAACCTGCAGACTAGTTCAGAGACAATGCCATAATCACTATGACGCACTGACTGGGGCAAGTCAGAGAAAGACATGTCATATGATAATGCTTACATGTGGGACCCAAAAAGGGCCTATACAAGACAGAAGGTGAGCCTCAGATATAGAAAATAAATTACAGTTACCAGAGGGGGAACAAGGCTACAGGGGGTTAAATTGGGAGCTTGGGATTGATACAGACACACTACTATATATAAAATAGATAACTAATAAAGACCTGCTGTATAGCCCAGGGAACTCTGTCCAATACTCTGTAATAACCTATATAGGAAAAGATAACTAAAAAAGAGGGGATATATGTGTAACTGATTCACTTTGCTGTACAGTAGACATTAACACAACATTGTAAATCAACTATACTCAATAATCTTTTTAAAGGGATGGGGAGGGAGGTGGGAGGGGGGTTCAGGATGGGGAACACATGTACACCCATGGCGGATTCAAAATGTATGGCAAAACCAATACAATGTTGTAAAGTAAAATAAATAAATTAATTTTTAAAAAAAGAAAAATCAAAAGTAATTAGCCTCCAACTAATAAAAATAAATGAAAAAGAAAAAAGAAAGGAAAAGTGCTACAATGCCATGAAAAGACAAAATTTCCGTTGTTCATTGCTGGCAAAAAAGAAAAACCAACAATATTTTCAAACATCTTTAAAATGAAGAAATGACTTACCCTAGACATTTCAGGTTACAATTTGGTTTCTTCAAAGCTTCATAGAGAAAAGACAGTCCAGTGGTTATGGGGTTGAAACCCAGGTCCAAGCTGGTGAGGTTGGAGTCTCCTTGGAGAAGCTTTGAGATGTACTTGCAGCCATGTCTGTTTATGTTGCAATGACGCAGCCTGCCAAGACAGTTGCATAAAGAAATTCTGTTATCCCTCTGTGACATATACCCTGTGACATGGCGGTTACATCCAGCTATTAATACTTATTTTCTATCTTGAGTCACACACTTTCAGGTAGGCTTGTACATAAAGACATGCAAATGGAAGGACTTCCCTGGTGGCCCAGTGGTTAAGAATCTGCCTTGCAATGCAGGGGACGCAGGTTCGATCCCTGGTCAGGGGAGCTAAGATCCTACATGCTGTGGAGCAACTACCCTCCCCACCCCATACCCCAAACCACAACTACTGAGCCTGCGCTCCAAGATGCAGCCAAATTAAATAAATACATTTTAAAAAAAAAAACATGTACATGGAATGATGAGCATTTCCACCCTGCCTAGGTGGTAGGGTGTTCAGCTGGCCTCTTCTGCCCCCTTTCATTTTGGAGGTAAAAAACACACATCCGAGATACAGGCTTTCCTTCCATGATAGTATGTCATGCAGGCGAAGGGGTCTGGGTTCAGACAGACCTGAGACAGAATCTGAAGCCTCCTTTCCTTCCTGCATGATCAGGTCTTTGGGATTCCATGCTCCCTGTCTCATGTTTTATTTCAAGCCCTGTATTTGTCCCAGAATAACGCGGTACACCAAAATCTCCACGTTCCTAACACTGAGAGGCTGTGTTTCTCATTTAAACACTGTAGACTCTCCAATGAGCTTAGACGCCTATGAGTCCTCCTGACCACAGAGAAGGGTGTTCCCATAATACAGCTAGACAGGTCTCCCCTGAACACTTTGTGCCCCAAGCGTGGCGTAATAGCAGCAGGGTAGAGTCTGAACCGACATGACAAGGAGCTGGTGGATGGTAACTGGACCAAAAGATGCCATGATTTGTACTGGGTGAGACCCTAAAAGAGTCATACTTGAACCTGGGGAGCTTGGGGAGAGGAGCTGAAGCAAAATCCAAAATTCCAAGTTTCGACAGCCTACAAAATGAAGGTTTGGTCAAACAATGCCTTTATGTTTTTAAGATAATGATCGTTGAGAACTCGACGTATACAGGGGGCTTCACACCTGCTACAAAGATGCGACCATGGGCAAACTCAGTGACTAAACTCTGGTTTTCGAATTAGCTAATTAGCATAACTGAAACAAAGGTAACTATGGCATGTGCTTGTAAGGAGTTTTTTAAATTCTTGTAAAATTTAGTAGAATACCTGATGCACAGTAAGTACTAAGTATCAGACACTTTGTGTTGATTAGACACCTAAATCATCTCTGCCTTTAGGACAGGGAAGTCTAATGTACACGCCGCGATGTTTAAGATAGACAACCAGCAAGGACCTACTGTACTGCACAGGTAACCCTGCTCAGGGCCGTGTGGCAGCCTGGATGGGAGAGGAGTGTGGGAGAACGGATACGTGTATATGTAGGGCTGAGTCCCTTCACTGCTCGCCTGAAACTATCACAGCATTGTTAATTGACTATAACCCCCAATACGAAATAAAAAGTTTTGAAAAAAACTATCACAACATTGTTGATTGGCTATATTCCAATATAGAATAAAGTTTAAAAAGTAAAAATCTAGGAGGCTAGATCTCATGTTAAGCATTCTTACAATAAAATTAGTAATCAGAATGAAAATGATAATACATTTTTTAAAATTCAAAAAATGACAATGATAAATTCTTAAAAATTAAAAAAAAATAAAACAATGGGGCAATCTGTGTGACATCATACAGGAAGTTTTATATTCTTCTAATGAACACTATTGAGGCAGAAATGACCTTTTCCTTTTCTCTCTCTGCCACTATAAACTGAATTCCTGATTCTGCTTTCCAGTCTTAAACCCTACTCAATCCACCCCAATTGCTGCCAGATGTCATGTGAATTTTCAGAATATACACAGAACATCAGACCTGAGAATTAACTGCTTATCTTGAATTCTCAGAATAGAAAGAGGCTGGCAGGTCAACCTTACTCTTTAAAGACATGCAGACATTAGCATCAGTTTCTACCTGTTCTTTTCCTAATTTCCACCAGGATCTTGCTGGCTTCATTCAAGGGGAATTATTAAGTGCTCCAGGGTCTGTCCTACTTGAATCCGGTGTGTATATGTATATACAACACACACACACACACACACACAGAAGCCAGCAGGGACTTACACCAAGGTCTGTAGCTGACATTCAGGGTAACTCAAGCCCTCACATAGAATCTTCACCCCGCCATCCCCAAGGTCATTCTTGGCCAAGCACAGGTGGGTCAACCTCTGGTTGACAATCAAAGCAGAAGACAGCTCCTTACAACAGGCTTCTGTAAGCTGACAGTTCTCCAACCTGCGAAAAAGCACCACCTACATGGTGAGACATTTCCAAAGTTCAAACTTCTCAGCTGACAGCCCTTCTTGAGAGTCCCCACCTGCTCTATCCTATGCTAGTGATCAAAGCCTGAAGGACCAGGAATGAGAGGAAGGCAGCCAAACTTCCCTAGTGGTCCAGTGGTTAAGACTCTGCACTCCCAATGCGAGGGGCCTGGGTTTGATCCCTGATTGGGAAACTAAGATTCCACATGCTGTAAGCAACTAAGACCCAGCACAGCCTAATTAATTAATAATATTTTTTAAATGCAGGCTTCCCTGGTGGCTCAGTGGTAAAGAATCCACCTGCCGATGCAGGAGATGTGGATTTGAACCCTGGGAAGATCCCCTGGAGGAGGGCATGGCAACCCACCCCAGTATTCTTGCCAGGAAAACCCCATGGACAGAGGAGTCTGGTGGGCTACAGTCCATTGGTCACAAAGAATCAGACACAACTGAGCGCGCGTGCACACACACACACATTTTTTTTAAAGCATGCATCACCCACCTGGGACCAAAAAGGGGAATCAGGACTCTCCCCCAGTAAGAAGTCCCATAAGATGCTCCCTGTAAGTCTGGTCTTACCACTGCTCTTCTCTATGTGACTCCAGGTCTAAGATGAAGGCGCTCCCCGGGAAAAGAGGGACTTACGACAATTTCTGCAGGACGCACTTTGGGTGTCTCAGAGTCAAACACAGCAATCTGACACCCTCATCCAGGAACTCACTGGCCGTGAGATCCAGGCATTTCAGGGACTGGTTGACTTTGAGCGCCGAGGAGAAGTCAGCCCACTGCCGGATGGTGTCAGAACAAGACCCCAGCCTGTGGGATAAACGGGGGCAAGTCATTCTTCTGGGAGGGCAGAGACCCTGTCAGCTTATTATCCTTCCCTGAAGACTGTATCTCTGACTCTTATCTTGTTCTACTCCAACACGGGTCAAACCCTGGCCTGAACTATTAGAAAACAGATCTCCTTTGTTTGCTCAAGTAGCACCATGCCCATTGGATCAGCATCCAGCCTCACTGCTAAGAAGAGAAAAACTCCATGATACAATTCTACGTGAAGTTTCACCAACGTGGTCTGCTATTTCTCAAACCCCACCTTTTACATCATCATTTTTCTTGAACTAAGTCTGTCCTAATTCCACTTATATTTTTTAATTAATCTTTACTGGAGTATAGTTCCCCTTATGATGTTATATTAGTCTACTGTATGACAAATGAATCAATGATACATATCCATATATTCCCACCTTCCACTTAAATTTAAACGTGATTCTATTGGGAAAAAGTTGATGCCTGATACTCAAACTTCAACTTCAGAAGTTATTAGGGAATATGCTAACTAAAACAAGGAGGAACAATTGGATACTTAGGCAGCTGGGTCCAAAGTTTGAAGTTTGTGTTGCCAGAATAATTGGAAACTTCTGTGGATCAAAATGAATGTGATACAGCTATTTTAAAGAACACTGGGGCAGTCCATTAACCCATCACATGGGGTCTGAAGCTCAGCTGCTCTTATAGATACAGATCAGAATATAGGACTTTAAGACAAGCTTGTTTGAATCATGGCTCTGCCCCTTACTACATTCACAATATTTACAAGTTGTTGTTATTGCTCAATCGTTAAGTCACGTCCAACTCTTTGAGATTCCAGGAACTGCAGCACACCAGGTTTCCCTGTCCTTCACTATCTCCCAGAGTTTGCTCAAGTTCACAAGTTAGTTGAACTTTTTAATATTCATTCTTTTCCTTCATCTGTACTTTGGGGAGAGAGGATACCTTTTAGGTCAATCAAATAAAGAATATAATCAATCCATACTCTGCCTACTAGAATATATGTCATAAGTAAACCTGGAGTTCTTAAAAATCAGTACCTTTCCTCCCTCAAAGTTTAACCTATAAAAAGGACACTGTAAGTTCACTTAAATAATTTGAATACAAGGCAAAATGTAAAGTGTCGCAATTCAATGAGCAAAAGCAGGAGACTGTGCACCGGCCATTTGTCATTTTGGAGATCTGGTAATCCACTTAGAAACATCATTTATTCCACGGCTGATTCATGTCAATGTATGACAAAACCCACTACAATATTGTAAAGTAATTAGCCTCCAACTAATAAAAATAAATGAAAAAAAAAGAGTGAAAAGTAAAAAAAAAGAAGAAAGAAACATCATTTATTGAGGGCAGGAGGAGAAGGGGACAACAGGGAATTAGATGGTTGGATGGCATCACCAACTCAATGGACATGAATTTGAATAAGCTCCTGGAGTTGGTGATGGACAGGGAAGTCTGGCGTGCTGAAGTCCATGGGGTCACAAAGAGTTGGACACAACTGAACGACTGAACTGAACAGAGTAATAGATTTTTTTTTCTAATTTAATGAAATTCTGAGTGTTTCTTTGCATTCAGGGCTCACTATTCAATCCAGAAGACTAGCTGGCTAGGGGAAGATTATTGGCTGACATACCATCAATATTCTGTTAATATCTGGGAATATGCTCCCTGTTTAGCATGGTGCCCAATCAGCATGGCAGTCCTCTGTTTTGCTCAGAACTCACAGCATCCTTCTCATGCTGAGGACAGAATGACATAAGACCCACCTCAGATACTGAAGGTTGCATCTCGGGTGCTTCAGGACCTCACACAGCAGCAGCAGCAGCATCTTATCACCGTGGACACTGCCTTCCAGAGCCAGGTGTGTCAGAGTCTTCTTACCGACGAGAGCCAGACAGAAGTCCCGGTAAGCACTGGCGGGAGAGACGTTTTTAATCCTAAAAGTGAAAGTGTTAGTCACTCAGTTGTGTCTGGCTCCTGCGATCCCATGGACTCTAGCTTGCCAGACTCCTTTGTCTATGGGATTCTCCAGGCAAGAATACTGGAGTAGGTAGCCATTCCCTTCTCCAGGGAAATCTTCCTGACCCAGGGATACGGAATATAAAATGAAGCGGTTCTGTTTTGGGTGTTGTAGATGGATGGTGCTGAGAACACAGAGCGCAAGTCGAGTCACAAGTCAAGATGGGGATAGGGAGACACTTCATGCAAAGGTGGGCACAATAAAGGACAGAAATGGTATGGACCTAACAGAAGCAGAAGATATTAAGAAGATGTGGCAACAATACACAGAACTATGCAAAAAAGATCTTTATGACCCAGATAACCATGATGGTGTGGTCATTCACCTAGAGCCAGACATCCTAGAATGCGAAGTCAAGTGGGCCTTAGGAAGCATCACTATGAACAAAGCTAGTAGAGGCAATGGAATTCCAGTTGAGCTATTTCAAATGAACTTCCAGATGTTCAAGCTGGATTTAGAAAAGGCAGAGGAACCAGAGATCAAATTGCCAACATCCACTGGATCATCAAAAAAGCAATAGAATACCAGAAAAACATCTACTTCTGCTTTATTGATTATGCCAAAACCTTTGACTGTGTAGATCACAACAAACTGGAAAATTCTGAAAGAGATGGGAATACCAGACCACCTGACATGCCTCCTGAGAAATCTGTATGCAGGTCAAGAAGCAACAGTTAGAACCAGACATGGAACAACAAACTAGTTCCACATTGGGAAAGGAGTACATCAAGGCTGTATATTGTCACCCTGCTTATTTACCTTATATGCAGAGTACATCATGTGAAATGCTGGGCTGGATGAAGAACAAGCTGGAATCAAGATTGCCGAGAGAAATATCAATAACCTCAGATATGCAGATGACACCACCCTTATGGCAGAAAGTGAAGAGGAACTAAAAGGCATCTTGATGAAAGTGAAAGAGGAGAGTGAAAAAGTTGGCTTAAAACTCAACATTCAGAAAATGAAAATCATGGCATCTTGTCCCATCACTTCATGGCAAATAGATGGGGAAACAATGGAAATAGTGTCAGACTTTATTTTTTCGGACTCCAAAATCACTGCAGATGGTGACTGAAACCATGAAATTAAAAGACGCTTGCTTCTTGGAAGAAAAGCTATGACCAACCTAGACAGCATATTAAAAAGCAGAGACATTACTTTGCCAACAAAGGTCCGTCTAGTAAAAGCTATGGTTTTTCCAGTAGTCAGGTATGGATGTGAGAATTGGACTATAAAGAAAGCTGAATGCTGAAGAATTGATGCTTTTGAACTGTGGTGTTAGAGACAACTCTTGAGTCCTTTGGACTGCAAGGAGATCAAACCAGTCAATCCTAAAGGAAATCAACCCTGCACATTCATTGGAAGGATTGATGCTAAAGCTGAAACTCCTGTACTTTGGCCACCTGATGTGAAGCACTGACTCCTTGGAAAAGACCCTGATGCTGCAAAAGATTGAAGGAAGAGGGAGAAGGGGATGACAAAGGATGAGATGGTTGGATGGCATCACCAACTCAATGGACATGAGTTTGAGTAAGCTCCGGGAGTTGGTGATGGACAGGGAAGCCTGGAGTGCTGCAGTCCATGGGGTCACAAAGAGTCGGACAGAACTGAGTGACTGAACTGAACTGACTTGAAGAACTAGTCAATGGAGTGATAGCTGGAGAGAAGAGAAGGACAGACCACTAGTGGAAGCAGTATATGATGATGAGAAGGAAGATGGAATTGGATGGTAAAGGGTTGGTGCTCTCTTTTCTTTGCTTATGCTGATCTTCAGATAAACTATCCCTATCCTTTTTTATTGTAGGGGAACAAAATTTGTCACCCCAAGATGTCCCTTTGATGTGAAGATTATTTCAAGTTGAGAATAAACAAGGACTGAAAACACTCGGGAAGACACTTTGATCATTCCCCTCACTTCCTGAAGAATTTAGATAGTTCTGTTCCTGTAACCAGGCTTCCCTAGGTGCCTCAGTGGTAAAGAATCCACCTGCCAATGCAGGAGATACAGATCTCACCCTCTGTCTACCAAACATTTGATTTCCATCTCCAAGTGAATTGCCTTCCTCCCCTTTGGGGCCCCAAACCACAACCCTCATCATCCTTTATTGTCTTTAATGGAAGGTTGTAGTTAACATGAGGATTTCAGTTACTGGGGTAGTTGCTCAGTTTTTCTGGGTCTCTCCCATGTATAGATGCTATTAAATGTTTGATTTTCTTTTCTTAATCTGTCTCATATCAATTTCATTTTCCAACCAGCCAGAAGTATAGAGAGAATTTTCTTCCTCTCAGACAGCATTATGTCCTTTATTTCTTTCAGCATTCAGTCCACACACAACTTTCCCTCCTCCTCAATGCCTGACTTTTTCTGGTAAAAAAATAAATCACTTCCTACTATATCCCCATGTAGTCATTTGCATTTCCATACACAGTTTTCATTCAAGCCACAGTAAGTTATGGACTATAAGTCAGCAAATAAGTTACAGACTCCTTGAACGTATGGACCATTAAGGGCTGCGAGGGGGACTTCTCTGGTGGTCCAGTCGTTAAGAATCTACCTGCCAAAAAAAAAAAAAAGAATCTACCTGTCAATGCAGGAGACAGGGGACGCAGGTTTGATCCCTGGTCCAGGAACACTCCACATGCCATGGAACAACTAATCCCACACACCACAACTACTGAACCTGCACTCTAGAGCCCATGCTCTGCAACAAGAGAAGCTACCGCAATGAGAAGACCCCAATCTGTGCAACTACAGGAAGCCTGTGCAGCAACAATGACCCATCATAGCCATAAATAAGTAAATAAATCTTTTTTTTTAAGCAAGCATTCTAATTCTTTGCATTCTGACCACCTGGCTGGATGGAGCCTAACTGGACATTCCAATACTGCTCTCACATTTTAAATCCCCATTGCAGTCCATCCTAAAGGAAATCAGCCTTGAATATTCATTGGAAGGACTGATGATGAAGCTGAAACTCCTATACTTTGGCCACCTGATGTGAAGAGCCAACTCATTGGAAAAGACCCTGGTGTTGGAGAAGATTGAAGGCAGGAGGAAGGGGATGACAGAGGATGAGATGGTTGGATGGCATCACTGACTCAATGGACATAAGTTTGAGTAAACTCCAGGAGTTGGTGATGGACAGGGAGGCCTGGCGTGCTGCGGTCCATGGGGTCACAAAGAGTCAGACACGACTGAACTGAACTGCAGGATCAGCTGCCACTTACACGACTTTCTGGAGATGACAGGTGACGTGGGTTATCTGCTCGCAAAGAATCCTCACCGAGGAGTGACTCAGGAAGCTTTCCTTCACATCCAGAAAGTTCAGGTTCTCATTTGAACTGAACACAGAGGAGAGATCCGCCCAGAGTTGGAGAGAATGATGGTCGTGCTGTGACCTAGGAGAAACACACAGACAGGAACATCTATGAAAGAGAACCATCAACAAAAGGGCAGGGGTGGAGGAAAAACTGGTGAGCTCTTCAAAAGGCACAAACATCTGGTTGTAAGATAACAAAGTCCTGGGATATAATGGATGGCATGGTGACTATATATGAAAACAAAATTCTGGAAAAGAATTGGCAGGAGGGAAATTATATGCAATGTCTAGAGCGTGCTGAGCCCACATGTCAACAATGACAGTAGAAGCTTCCAAAGCCCCCATTCCTCACCTGAATATCGTGTATCTCAGCTTTAATGGCAAGGTGGCAAGAAGAATTTTCAGTGAGAATTCAGACCCCAAACCAGAAGGGGTCATAGGAGACTCTGTCCTCTTCCTAAAACAGTGTGAAGCTGAAGATGGGAGAACTAGTAAAGTTTAAAAAAAAAATGGGTTCTTACATCTCATTCTGAGGGTCTGATTTCAATGCGGGATCATTCTCCAGGAATATCTTCTTTCCTACCTGCAGTGAGATCTTCTGTAAGTTGGCACAATATTTAAGGCAGAAGGAAGACTGCATCATTTCAGATGTATTCGTCAAGTGAATGGACATCTCCTTGACGTGGGCCATGGCATCTTTCACGAGCTGCTCCTCCTGAGACTCGTAGAGACAGCGCAGAACCTCCTTCGTGTCCGTCACCGAGAAGGATTTCTTCCCACGGGGCATCAATGTGTATTTCAGTAGCTCCCGCTTGATCGCCGTTGATACCAGGCAGCCGAAAGTCGCCTCCAGCTCCACGGCCGTTCTTTCGTTGCAGAGGCCGAACAGGAAGTACCCGACGTGAGTCAGGCTGGGGTTCTTCAGCCTTTCCTCCTGGGACAGCAGTGTCCGCACATCCCCAACGCGCCCCCGGCGGCCGCCCAGCCCTGCCGCCTCCTGCTCTTCCGGCTCCAAGACGTAGAACACGGCGGCCAGAAACTGCTGGACGCTGAGATGGATGAAAGAGTAGCAGGCCTCGCCGTCTCCGCTCTTCTGCAGAATATTCCTGTCCAGGAAAGGGCAGAGGGCAGACGGGTCCACCCCAAGTCGCCCGAGGTCTTCCCCATCGAACACAGAGCTCCGCGTCCACACGCCCTCGGCAGCCAGGAGGCACAGAGGCTCGAGCGGAGCCTGCAGGCCCGGCCCGGGGCCGCCGCCGGGCGGCGCGGGGAAGCGGCCGCAGAGGAAGCGCAGGAACAGGCCCGTGGTGGTCCGGCAGGTGGCGGCGGGGTCCGCCCCGCTCTCCATCTGCTGCCTCAGACAGGTGCAGACCACCCAGCACACGGAGGGCGCCGAGCCCAGCTGGAACAGGGCTGCGTTGTTCCTCATCAAGTCGAAAGCTCGCAGGGCCTGACTCTCCTCTTCGAAGTGTTTCAGGAAATACGCCTTCCGGTCCTCCTCCAAGAACCCCTCGATCTCTATGAAGAGCGGCTGTTCTGTTAAGAGCCGCAGCTCCCGCAGGGCGCCCGGTCGGGTGGTGATGAGTAAGGTGGCCTTGGGCAGCATCTTTCTCCTCAGTAAACTTCCCAGGAGGACGGGCACCGGCTTCTGCTCCTTCCAGTCACCACATATGTCGTGGAGGAGCGCCCCCGAGGGGACCTTCAGCTCATCAAAACCGTCGAGGATGAACAGGACTTTCTGTGCCCCGGCGAGGATTGCCAGTATGTCGTCCTGCACATGTGGCCAGTTGGCAGATATCAGCTCTGCAAAGGTGCACGGCCCCCTGTGGTTGAGCCCCTTGCAGCTGAGGTAGAAGGCGGAGTTGGAGGTCTCTGCCAGGTCATCCTGCGTCCAGTTCAGCATCAGCTCCCTGGCCAGTGTGGTTTTCCCGACGCCAGCAGGACCGTGCAGCACCATGGTGAGTGGGGTGAACTCTGCGAGTGGCTGCAGGTTCAGGTATGTTATCAGCTTGGGGCTTCTCTGGGTGATGTTGTGGTGGAAACCACCATCATCTCCTGACCACAGTATATCCTTCCAGACTGAGAATTTCTCCATCGTGTTTCCGTCTCTCCTCTTCACCTGTATTGATGTGCAAGGCGAGAGCACTGAAGTGAAAGTGATTATACTCAACTGGAACATTCATACTGTAAAGGACCAGCGTTAGGGAGGAAGAAATGGGCTTCCCCCCTCCTGGGTTCTTCTGACTGGTCTAAGAATTAAATTGACATGAGATGGATTAACAAGAGAATTAAAAAAAAATTTTAATAACATATACAAGAACAAAAACCCAGGAAAACTGAATTATCCAGGAAAACACCACCAAAATGGCTGAAAGCCTCCCCTTAAACATTATCTTCAGCTTAAACAAAAAGAGGCTGCTGAAGGTAATAGCTTGGAACTCAAAGGGGAGGAGGGAAATACAGGTGAAGATGGAAAAGCAAATGTTTGGTAAAGCATGGTTTGTGGGGCCAGCAGAGACGATGGGACCCAGGGCAGACTCTTGAGTGCCAAGTCCCGCTGCTTTCTCCTGCCATCCTCCACCCATGTTCTTTGCAGACATCTCTGGTGATAGAGACCCTGTTCCCAGAATCATGGTGGTGGTTGTTTTAGTCACTCAGTTGTGTCCATCTCTTTGTGACCCCATGGACTACAGCCTCCTCTGTCCATGGAATTCTCTAGGCAAGAATACTGGAGTGGGTTGCCATGCCCTTCTCCTCTTAAGCCCTATCCCAGGCCTATAAAATCAGTATCCCTGGAGATGGGCTCAGCAAACTATATGTTTTTAACAAACCTTCCAGGTGATTATGATAAATGTTAGTTACAGGATCATGGGCATAGGGAAACAAAGACCCAGGTTCTCACAGTTGCTCAAGTTGAAGCCAAGATTATATCCAGGAGCTTAACTCAAAAATCTGTGCTCTCAATCACTGACATTTCCTCACTGAAGTGAAAGTCACTCAGTCGTGTGACCCCATGGACTATACAGTCCATGAAATTCTCCAGGCCAGAATACTGGAGTGGGTAGCCTTTCCCTTCTCCAGGGGATTATCTCAACCCAGGGATCGAATCCAGGTCTCCCACGTTGCAGGACGATTCTTTACCAGCTGAGCCACCAGGGAAGCCCAGGGATACTGGAGTGGGTAGCCTATTCCTTCTCCAGCGGATCTTCCCAACTCAGGAGTCAAACCAGGGTCTCCTGCATTGCAGGTGGATTCTTCACCAACTGAGCTATCAGGGAAGCCTCAGTGAAACAAGAAGCAAATAAACAAAAATCCTTACATCCTCGTGCATTAAATGGGCAACACTCAGGGATGATTCACAAGATGAAAAACACAGTTTAGTAAGTACATGGTAGGGTGGGAAAGAAGTACACCCAATCAGAAGATTTATTATGCAAAATATTTCAAAACACAATGTATGATAAGGGCGCATGATCGTCAGAAGATATTTAACATAAAAACATTCATGCTGGGACTTCCCCGGTGGTCCAGTGGTTGGGACCTTGCCTTCCGATGCAGGGGGCATAGGTTTGATCCCTGGTCAGGGAGCTAAGATCCCCAGATGCCTCAAGGCCACAAAAACCAAAACATTTAAAAAAAGGAAGCAGAGGCAATATTGTAACAAAATCGATAAAGACTTAAAAATAGTCCACATCAAAAAACTTTTAAAAAATTAAAATGCTAAATCAGAAGAGCACAATAATCGAAAAGCATCACCACACCTGAAATGTGCCAATTAAAGCAAGACAGTCAGAAGGGAAAAAATTACATAGGAAGTCATTGGCAGCTACCCCCGTCCAAGTCTTTTCTCCACCTAATAGAGAGCTCAACTTGAGGACTGCAAAAAATCCTCCTAAGGAACTTCTCTGGCACTCCAGTGGTTAGGACTCAGTGCTTCCACTGCAGGGGGCATGGGTCCCAAGATCCCAGGGGCTGATGCTTGGCCAAAAAAAATAACAAAAGCCTTAGGCCAGCCATTAAAACTTGCAATGTTCAGTGCTACAGACTCAACCAATGATTGCCACTGACTTAAAAGACAAGACAGAGAAACAGGCTGGAGAGTTGGTACTCACCTCCCTCCAGCTAGGACTCAGTTGCAGCCTGTGGGTATTTCACACAAATGAAATCTCCAATAAGAAAAGTCCCCTGCCAGCCTGAGCTCTGGGATTGGCCCCTAGGCCCCGGGGTGAGGGCTGGACTTCCTGCCCAGGCTGAAATGGCCCGCCTACTAACAGTGGCTGGTGCTCAATCTTGAAAATGCGACTCACATTGCAATCACCCAGGTCCTGCCCTTGGTGATCCTAATTGAATTGGTCAGGGCTGGGCTTTAGGAAGCCAGGAGGCTTCCAAAGCTCCTCAGGTGATTCTTACATCCCCCAGAGCCCTTGACCTTCCCCCACTAACAGAAACTGATCAGAAGCCAGACAGGAAGTTCAGGCGTGACCTGACCCGGGTCCCTGCTGCAGCAGGGGGAAGCGAGAACAAAAAACAGTTTCCCTGGACAGCTTGCTTATTCGGGCTGGAGGGGTGGCTTTCGTGGTTTGCCCCCTTCTAAGGAGGTGTTGAGTGTAGGGGGAACAACACAGGACTCTGCTTTTGCTCCAGGCTCTTCAAAATTGGCAGTTGGGCTTTTGGGTCTCTTTGTATCTTTTGTCCAGAATTCGCCCCAACTGCACATGTACATGGTTATTTTTAGCCCCATATAGTGTCTTTGTGGCTTCCGCAGGTGGCTTAGTAGTAAAGAATCCACCTGCCAATGGAGGAGCCGCAGGAGACCCGGGTTCAATCCCTGGGGCGGGAAGATTCCCTGGAGAAGGAGATGGCAACCCACTCCAGTTTTCTTGCAGGAAATCCCATGGACTGAGGAGCCTGACGCAGTCCGTGGGGCTGCAGAGTCAGACTTGACTTAGTGACTGAGCACACGCAAGTTTCTTTCTATTTTTTTTTTTGTCGTTGTTGATTTTTTTTTATGAGTCAGGTTTTTTTTACCAGCTTTTGAAAACATAATTAACAAATAGACATTTTATATATTTAAGGTGTACAATGTGATATTTTGATATATGTTTACACTGTGAAATAATCACCACCATCAAGCTAACACATCCATCACTTCACACACTGTGTGTGTGTGTGTGTGTGTGTGTGTGTGTGTGTATGTGTGTGAGAAGTGTTTTCTATTTTGCCCGGATTTGCTGAAATTGGAAGATATTTGGCCAGAGACTTTCTGGATATTTTTACTCAAAACATAGGAGAAAAACCTTGATTACTGTTGTCAACTTTTCTTTCTATTTCCCCACAAAATAAACTACATAGTATTTTGTTTAGTCTTATCAATCAATAAGCCTAAGCAAATGTCCCATCTTGCTATGTATCAACCTACTGTTTATAAACAGTATCTGGCAATTTGATGCTTCTATGCATATATGTACAATACAAACCCTAGGAATGTATTTCTCTTTCACTCTGTAAAAAGTCGCATCTCTCATCCTCTTTTCAACACTCACACTTATGATCCAGAAATATTGAAATACAAATCCAGCCAATGTATTGATGATTAACTTCACCAATAAACAGTGGGTACAAATTAAACCAAAAATGGTGTTTATTGGAAGCCCATCTCATAAAGAATGGGGACACGTTCATACACCCCTGGGAGAGATGACACTTGTGCAAATTAAACAAATGCCCAAGAAAACTAATAGCTACCAAAAGAGGTTATGTTAGCCAGGGGCTCCAGTGCCAGTCAGCATTTTAAAGGACGGTTTAACAGCCTGGATAATTAAAGGGAAGTATCAACGATTGGTTTTTAAATGAAAATTAATAAGTGTTAATTTTATTGATAATAAAACTATTATTTTGTTAATAACAATAAAATTGTGGAACAAACTATTGCTTAGAACCATTGTAACAACACTGCACATATTACACCCTTTAAATCTCATAAACTTTATGAAGTAGGTACTATTATTATTTCAGTATTTTGAATGCTAAACAGTAATGTTCAGGGGAATTCCCTGGTGGTTCAGTGGTTAAAACTCTGGACTTCCAATGATGGAGGTGACACTGGTTTGATCCCTAGTCAGGGAACAAAGATCCCACATGCCACCCACTGCAGCCAAAAAGCATTTTTTTAAGTAACGCTCAGTTAGCTATAGGATTATAATTGGCCGATCCAGGATTCAAATCAAGACAATAAGGCTTGCCAGCCAGTGCCTTGAATTATTAGCTAAGCCCAATAGCTAACTAACCAACTAAATCACCAAGCATATAGTTGTTTACTCACACATTTGTTGCTGTTGTTGTTGAAGTTGCTCAGTCATGTCTGACTCTTTGCAACCCCAAGGGCGGCAGCATGCCAGTCTTCCCTGTCCTTCACCATCTCCTGGAGCTTGCTCAAACTCATGTCCATTGAGTCAGTGATGCCATCCAACCATCTCATCCTCTGTCATCCCCTTCTCTTCCCACCTTCAATCTCTCCCGGCATCAGGGTCTTTTCCAGTTACTCACACATGCACACACATATTTCAGAATTCAGAAAAACAGCTGGAAAAGATACAATCTCATATGTATCCCTGGAATCATACATGTTGTGAGCCAGTCTTTACATGATTATATTTAATCATCCCGTAACCCTACATGTGCTCTCAACATTCTCATTTACGAGTGAAGAAACAGACTGAAATGTCAGCCAACATCCCCGAAGTCCATATAACTCGTGGGTGGCAGGGGAGAGGGGCGCAATCAAACAGCCTTCTGTTGGAATGAGTGAGTTTGGGGAGGATAGACCAAGCCCGCAAAGGAGGTCGGATATTCAAAAGAGGAACTCCGTGGCCAGAACATAGCCCTGGTTAAGTTGATAAGAAGCCACAATTCAAAAACACTTCAACAGCATGTCCAGTGCCATTACAGCTGACTTAAGCCAGGCCATGGGTCTCTGTGGACAGGTGATGGTCACGGACAAGGCAGGACTGTAACCCTGAGAAGGAGAAGTAAAACCCACCATCTGAACCACCTGCTTCTAACTCACAGGCTTGGAGAATGAACTTATGGTGGCCAGGGGGAAGGACTGGGGGAGGGATAGTTAGGAAGTTTGGGATCAACATATACATACTGCTGTATTTAAAATGGAGAACCAACCAGGACCTTGTGTAGAGCACGGGGAACTGTGCTCCCTGTTACGTGGCAGCCTGGATGGGAGGGGGTTTGGGAGAGAACGGATACACGTAAAGGTAGGGCTGAGTCCCTTCACTGTCCACCTGAAACCATCACAACATTGTTCACCGGCTATAACCCTCCATTCAAAAGAAAAAGTTGAAAAATTAATAAATAATAGATCGCCTGCTCCTAATTGGGGTCTCCAAATGCTGCCATCTGTGGCCACATAGATGAACCTGGAGGCCATTCTGCTAAGTGAAATTAAGCCAGACAGGGAAAGTCACATGGTGAAAGGTATCGCCCATATGCAGAATCTAAAAACGCTGAACTTGTGGAGACAAGAGAGTAGAACAGTGGTTGCCAGGGGCTGGGGAGGTGGGGAAAAGGGAGACACCAGTCAAAGTGCACAAACTTCAGTGATTCTGATACCTGACCGGTTGTCAAACTAAGAGCGTGACTCGACTAGGAAAGGACTGAGCCTCACCCCACAATGGATAAAAGCCTTCGTACCCTCTACCGGGAGATGACTGGCATGCTTCCAGTTGTATGAGGAACATTGCATTATGGTGTCAACTGAAACCCTGGTTTTTCCACGTCTATATCCGAAAGGGAAGTGCGGCTGTGTGCTTTTGTGCTTAGTCATTCAGTTGTGTCCAGCTCCTTTGCGCCCCACATGGACTGCAGCCCGCCAGGCTCCTCTGTCCTTGGGATGTTTCCTGCGAGATTAATGGAGTGGGTTGCCATTTTCCTCCTCCAGGAGATCTTGCCGGCCCAGGGATCGAACCTGCGTCTCCGTGCCTCCCGCCCTGCAGGCAGATTCTTTACATACTGAGCCATCAGGGAAGCCCAGAGTGTGGTTAAAGGATGTGTTTTGGAAGCCACGTTGACGAGAAGCAGCGACTGTGGCTTTCCCCTCTGTCGGTTAGCTAAATTTGTACTACGTTTCCTAGAATTTTCTTCCCCCTCCAGCGCTGGGTTAGGGAGGACTGCAACAGGAACTGACGCAAGGCGCCGAAGGTGGAAGTGAAGCTGCAAGCCTGCTGACACCCAGATGCTGAACGTGATCACGCTCAGGGGGCCTGTGTTCAGCCCACACACCTTGTATGGGACTTGCCGGCCCAGTGCGAGCTCACAGCCAAGCCCGGCGCCTCCAACTCCCCCAGCTCCTTCAACGGGGCCAGCACCTGCAGCCGCCTTCTTGAAGACCTTCGATGAAGAGCCCTAGGCTTCACTGCGCCGGGAGCCAGAGATGGACAGGCTGACACTGGTCCTCGCGAGTGCTCCAGTTCTGCCCCTGGTCTGCCCCGCCCCACCCCCACCACACACACCCAGGTTCGCCTCTCAACACCAGTCTGGCTGACTTTTCATGACATCAGGAGGACCGCAGATGCAACCAGTGGCCTTCCACAAATTTCCTCCTCCGTGGTCACAGTCCCATCAAGTCCAATCCCTGTAATAAAGCCTGTATCCCATGTCACAGTAGTTCTTAAGTCCTGAAGGAATGCTAACTGGAAAAGTTTTAGATCTACAATGTGACTACGTGTGTCTGTTCATGCGTGCTAAGTCGGGTCCAACTCTGTGTGACCCCACGGACTGTAGCCCACCAGGCTCCTCTGTCCATGGGATTCTGCAGGCAATAATACTGGAGTGGATTGTCATTCCCACCTCCAGGGGATCTTCCTGACCCAGGGATTGAACCCAGGTCTCCTAAATTGCAGGCAGGCAGACTCCTTGCTGTTTGAGCTACCTGGGAAGCCCAGGGTGTCTTAAGTTATCTTAGATTTTTGCAAAGATAGCATTATCACAATATGATAGGGACGACTTTAAATCAATGGAACGTGTATATCCAGAGTAGGTGCCATAACTATTCAGTAAGTTTCAGCCAGAATGAAAGTTTAAGAACAAAGTCGTGACTTAACCTTACGTGTGTGTGTGTGTGTGTGTTCAGTCACTCAGTCCTGCCTGACTCTTTGCGACCCCGTGGACTATACAACCAGCCAGGCTCCTCTGTCCATGGGCTTCTCCAGCCAAGAATACTGGAGTGAGTTGCCATTTCCTCCCCCAGGAGATCTTCCCGACCCAGGGATGGATCCTGCGTGTCCTGTGTCTCCTGCATTGGCAGGCAGAATCTTTACCACCGAACCACCTGGTATGTACGTATCTCATTTAGGTTCAAAATTGACACCAGTGGATAATCAATGCTGACATAATGTTGGGAATATTGCACAAGTGGATGGGGATAGATGAATAATTGTTACCAAGCTTGGATTCAACTGCTCGCCCTCTAAAACCAGTATTGGGATTTTCCCAGTGGTCCAGTGGTTAAGACTTCGTCTTCCAACACAGAGGGTGCGACTTCGATCCCTGGTTAGGGAGCTGAGATTCCACATGCTTTATGGCCAAAAACAAACAACCACCAAAACATACAATCAATATTGTAACAAATTCAATAAAGACCATTTAAAATGGTCCACATCAAACAATATGTTTTTTAAAAAAAATGTACTGGAGAGGCAAGTGTTGGTAGAAAGGGAAAACTGCTTTCATCAGAAGGCCAGCCATCTGGGAAGAAGACAGACCCATGTCCCAGAATCCACTCCGCAGTTTCTATGTGGCTGAGACAGCTTTTAAAGGCAAAGAATCTCAGTAAGTCATCGAGGCCGGTTAGTCCCTGCGTCCTTTTCTGTTGCAGGCCTCTGACTGTCTGACTCTTCATGATCTTTCTTCCTTTTATAAGATTTTTTTAAATGTGGACCATTTTTAAAGTCTTCATTGAATTTGTTACAATATTGTTTCTGTTTTATGTTGTGGTTTTGGGCCCATAAGGCAAATAGCTACCCCTTCAGAGGTCACACCCACAGCCCCTGCTTTGGAAGGTGAAGTCCCAATCACTACACCCCCGGGACCCCCATGCGATCTTTCTTCAGAGGTTATCTTGCCCTAGTGATCAGCCTGAGGATCCCTAAGGGAGTAGAGAGCTAGTCACTCTTTAAGGACTTAATTCTTCATTCTTCTTTTAATCTAGGAAAAGAATATAGAGGGCGGGCAAGACACGGTGGGCCTTCCGTAGAGCGTAAATCAGCAGTTAGGTTAAACTGGCCAGTGATCTCATTTTTGTCAATATTCATAGGTCCTTCTAGGGCTGGGGAAACCAGAACAGGCAAACAGGAAAGGGCAGAAGAGTTGCTTTCCTAGTGACTCTGCAACAATCTCTCCAGCGAGGTCTGTTTCGGACAATTGCCACATACCTTGTGATTGTAGCTTTGGGAACTCTTCCACATTCCCCCAGATTTGCATATAAAGAACTGGAATGCAGCGTTAGGAGGCAAGGGCCCTGAATACAAGGGAGATTTCAGAGCAATTCCCACAGCGGAATTTATTTCCCTCCTGTTTTTACACTGAGAGTCTCTTACCCCTTGCATTATGTAAAGATTAAAATGCTGACACATGTCGATGTATGGCAAAAACCACTACAATA
>JADEYB020000022.1:46750032-46773744 GCA_015832495.2 Alces alces | reverse complement strand
GAGAGAGGGGGCTGTGTGAGCGCCATCGGCTTAGACGCGCATCTCTAAGGGACGGCCCGGGGACAGGCCATGTGGGTCCCTGGGACTCTGGGAGGGGAGAGCCTGGCTGGGTGGAAATAAGGTAGATCTCTCCCACTTCACCTCTGTTTTCAGGAACCACTGACTCTCCCAGCAGCACACAGCCCAGATGTGCAACTGGTGAGTGACTGAGCTTAGGTGGAAAACTGAAACGAGATACCGTGTTCCCTTCTCTCTGACCCAGAGTGTTAACCACATGGATGCAGATGTATTTGTTATATATTATATGTATGTATGTGTGACTTCGTCGCTCAGTCGTGTCCGACTCTGCAACCCCATGAACTGTAGCCCGCCAGGCTCCTCTGTCCATGGGATTCTCCAGGCTAGAGTACTGGAGTGGGTTCCCATTCCCTTCTCCAGAGGATCTTCCTGACCCAGGGATGGAACCCTGGTCTCCTGCATCACAGGCATTTCTTTACTGTTTGAGCTACAGGGAACTCCATGAAAATATATGTGTTTTTATATATATATATATATATATATATATATATATATACACACACATATATATATATAGCTATTATTAAATATCATATATGCTTTGCAGAAAAATATTTATATAGATTATATTAACATATGTGTTATATGTATTTTCATTTTTGTCAGAATAAAAATGTGTCACATAATGACTAGTTGGGAAAAACGGAGTCACACAGTGTAAGAGAATAAAACTGACAGAAGGGGCTAGTGTTTCAGAAGAGAGCTCAAGGAGAAAGTCCCTCATGGGTCTATTTTCAACAGACTCTGGGATGAAATCCGAGGGCTGATCCTTGTAGAGAGCGCAGGACAGGCAGAGGAACCAGCCCTGGGCCAAGACCCAGAGGTCAAGAGGCACACAGGAGCTCACGGGTAACAGAGGTTAGGGTGTCTGCTGGGAACGGTCGAATCACAGGGGAACACCGAGCGAGGAGCAGGCCGGGCTCAGGGCGGGGACTGGCAGCCTCCAGCGCCCCAGTCCTGTCTTTCTTGACCCCAGAAGCCCCCGCCAGTATCAGCACAGCACCCGTAATGTAGGAGGAAAGAAAGGTGCTTAACTGCTTACCCCAAGGGGGTGGGCTGGGCGGGCTTCCCACCAGGTCCAGAGGTCTGCAGAAATGGGTTTTAGGCTCCTTTAGAGGCATGGACGGCTTCCCTGGTGGCTCAGTGGTACAGAATCTGCCTGCCAAGCAGGAGACCCAGGTTCAATCCCCGGGTCAGGAAGATGCCCTGGAGAAGGACGTGGCAACCCACTCCAGTACTCCTGCCTGGGAATTCCCACGAGGGGGAGCCCACGGAGGATCCTGGTGGGCCACAGCCCATGGCGTCACAAGGACACAGCTGACAGACCAACCAACAACACAGGGGCATCGGCCCTTATGCCTCTTCTCCCACAGCGCCTGCCGCTTGGCGTCCTTCTGTGGAGACTCAAGTCCGCCTGAGCCTGGCTGCCCTGCTTCTCCTGGTCACGGTCGTCCTGTTGGCTGAAGCCTGGTGCAGTGGGGCGGGGTCCCTCAGTGAAGTTCGATGAGCCCCCGCCAAGGTGGACTGAGGAGCGCCGCCGATGACCCTCCTCTGGCATCAAAGCACTGTGCCCCCCTGTGGGGTGGAGACGGCCCTGGGCTACACATCCGGTCCAGCCGCCTACTTGCTTCCTCTGGAACCGGAAATGACTCCCCAGGGGCACCGCGGACGAGGGCAGCCCAGTGTTACTTCTCCTTCAGTTCTAGAGCGCAGAAGCCTAAACCTGTCCCCAAGCCTCCACTGCTTGCTACTTTCCCGTTGCCGTTCTTGCCTTTTCCTGCTTCTAGACTCGGTCTGTGTTCCCTGTCGTGTAGCCCCCTCCTCCAGACCCAGGAGGGGAGCGCCTCTTCTCCTCTCTGACCTCTGCTTCCTTCCTCCCTTCTTGCCTCACACCCCCCCACCCTCCTGCTTCCCTTTTAACGAACACTTGTGGGGACTTGCCGGGGGTCCAGTGGTTAAGAATCTGCCCTGCAATGCAGGGGATATGTGTTTGATGCCCGGTCAGGGAACTAAGATGCCACAGGCTGTGAGCAGCTAAGCCTGTGAGCAGCAACCAAATGAATACATAAATAAAAATAAAATTATATTTAAAAAAAGAACATGTGACTTCGTTGGGTCCACTGTGACAACCTATGATCAGCCCCCACCCAAGAACCGTAATTTCACCACACCTCTAGCATCCCTTTTGACATGGAGGTTCTGGGTAGCTTTGCAAAACTGTAATTAGTAGGCTATTACTCATCCTGCCTCCTGGAGATCACTGAGTCTGATCTTTGAGCCAGAAATCCTTGCTTTTATGCCCTGTCTCACAGGAGAGACTCGGAAATAAGCACGGTTTTTTGTTTTGCTTTAATATTTAAGTCTTTATTGAATTTGTTACAATTTTGCTTCTGTTTTACGTTTTGGTTTTTGGGCCACAAGCCATGTTGGATCGTAGGTCCCCGACCAGGGATTGAACCCACAGCCCCTGCATTGGGAGGCAGTCTTAACCACTGGACCGCCAGGGAAGTACCTGGGAATAAATGTTTTAATACTCTTTACAATTTAGAACAGGACATGATCCAAACAGAGATGATGCTTAATAAACTTTGCTTATGTGTAATGTGTAAATTCCTTAGAGTGGTTGTTCTTGCAGAGTGAGAAACAGGTCTAGGACCAGAAATGCTGACTCTTTTTTCTTCAGTATAGCCCATATGAAAGTGAAAGTCGCTCAGTCGTGTCTGACTCTTTGCAGAATTTAAAAATGATAGAAAGCAAGTATAAAAGCATGAACATTTATATTGGTTGGTTGGTTTGGGCACTCTAGTTACACAGATGGTTGTGATGTTAGCCATTTTTCCTCTTTGGGTATGGGGGTTCAGGGTTTTGCTTTTTGTTTCTGAGAAAAAACAACTTTCAAAGCATGAAACTAAAACAACAGAATCACAGAAAGGCTAACTCGCCCCCTGTTACAGTTGAGCTGATGAAATAGTCTGGGGACTTCCTAGCTCCAAGCTGTTTGCTGCTGCTGCTAAGTCACTTCAGTCATGTCCAACTCTGTGCAACTCCATAGACAGCAGCCCACCAGGCTCCCTCGTCCCTGGGATTCTCCAGGCAAGAACACTGGAGTGGGTTGCCATTTCCTTCTCCAATGCATGAAAGTGAAAAGTGAAAGTGAAGTTGCTCAGTCGTGTCCGACTCCTAGCGACCCCATGGACTGCAGCCTACCAGGCTCCTCCATCCATGGGATTTTCCAGGCAAGAGTACTGGAGTGGGTTGCCATTGCCTTCTCCGCCAAGCTGTTTAAGTAAATAATAAATACCCTTAGACTGAAACCCCCGTGGATACCGCACAGAAAAACAGAGAGACTAAGTGATCACGTGCTCTTCAGCTCACCTCTGCCCCAAGACTCGACTCAGCTGTCTGCCACTGGCTGCTGTTCCCTCACCCAAGTCCCCTCCTTCTGCCTGTTCCTTACTTTTTCCTGTGTCAGTATAGGCATAACATTCCTTGGGTGTTTTCTCTGAATGCCTTCTCAGAGTTGGCTATGTGTCTGTCATGTTCTAAGTGACAACTGATTTCTGTAGAGTGGTAAATATATGTGAGCCATTTGCTCTCTTTGCAGTCACTCAGTTCTGCTCTCACAGGGCTTCCCAGGGAGCACCAGGGCTAAAGAACCCACCTGCCCACGCAGGAGATGCAAAAGAGCCAGATTCAATCCCTAGGTCAAGAAGACCCCCTGGAGAAAGAACTGCCAACCCACTCCAGTATTCTGGCCTGGGAATTCCCATGGACAGAGAGGAGCCTGGTGCGCTACAGTCCATGGGTCAGACAAAGGGTCAGACCTGATGAGCACACATACAGCCCAAAAGCAGTAGTGATGATGTATGACAATGTGAGCAAGGCCATAATCCTATAAAACCTGGTTTGAAAAAGCAAAAGTGTGGATTTTAACTCATTTTCATGGGTTACAACATGCTGATTTTCTTTCTTTTTTTTTTCATCATTTAAAATTCCTGAGGCCATGCAAAAACAGACAGTGGGTTTTAGAACTCAGTACTCCTCTCTCACAATCTTTCCTCCAAACAGTTGAGTCCAAGTAACTTGAAAGCAAAGACATGCTAAGCAAAGTGTCTGGAGATGGTTCTCCTAGAAAGTAGTGATGGGGGTGTTCTCAGGATTCCGTTTCAATGCCCTGGGATGGAGGGAAAGAGGTGGGGAGGAGGAAGAGAAATGATACAAAGATAGAGGGCATTAGATAGTGACAGATAGATAGATGGGTAAGCAAAAAATGATATATATAAATAATAGACAGGGACTTCCCTTTGGTCCAGTGGCTAAGACGCTGTGCTTCCAATGCAGGGGGCATGGGTTCAATCTATGGCCGGGGGACTAAGATCCCACATCCACAGGGCATGGCCAAAATTAAATAACTACATAAAATAGTCTATTTTCAGGCTGTCTTAAAAAATAAAAATAGGGAACTCCTTGGTGGTCCAGTAATTAAGACTCCTTGCTCCCAATTCAGGGGACCTGGGTTTGGTCTCTGGTCAGGGAACTAGATCCCACCTGTGGCAGCTAAGAGTTTGCCTCCTGCAACTAAAGATCCCATGGGCCACAACTAAGACCTGGTACCATCAGATAAACACACAAATAACTGGATATTTAAAATAAAAATAAAATAATGGATGATTGCTTGATAGACAGTAGAGAACGAACAGATGGCAGATAAATAGCAAAGAGATTATTAATACCGAGATATAGATATAAATAAGTGCTGTTGCTGTTGTTTACTCACTAAGTCATGTCTGACTGTTTTCGAGTTCACAGACTGTAGCCCACCAGGCTCCTCTGTTCTGGGATTCTCCAGGCAAGAACACTGGAGTGGGTTGCCATTTCCTCCTCCAGGGGATCGTCCCAACCCAGGGATAGAACCCACATCTCCTGCATTGCAGGCAATACTTTACCACTGAGCCACCACGGAACTCCATAGATAGATTATAGAATTAGATAAATAAATTGTAGGTAGGTAGATGATAATAAATGATCGATAGATAATAAATGCATGATTGATACATGATAAATGATAAATAAGTAGACAACAAAATGACACATAATGATAAATAGGTATGGATATGTGTATTCTCCACAGTGTCAGAGGAAAGAAAGCCCTGTCTAACCTCAATGGACACAAGTTGGAGCAAACTCTGAGAGACAGTGATGGACAGGGAAGCCTGGTATGCTGCAGCCCATGGGGTCTCAAAGAGTCGGACAAGATTGAGCGACTGAAGAGCAACCTCTTGCTCTGAGTTGGAACCTTCAGTCGTCTCCTCAGTCCTGAGAGAAGCCCTCCTGAGCCACGGGCCTCTGATGTTTCAACCCCGACACCATGGTTCTCTCTGCCCAGCCATGACCCAGTATGCCCACAGAGGAGAATTCCGATCAACGTCTTCGTGGTGTCAGCTATGTCTGTACGCCCCGCTCCCAACCCAGGAGGAAGAGGGTGTGAACTGCATTCACTACAGCGCTGAGAACTAAAAGCAACTGCACAGCTTCCTGTCACTCTGGGTCACTCGACGGAGCAGCGTGTCCTTCATCAGAGAGCGGGGCTGGGGCAGTGGGCAGCCTGAACGCGGGATCATGTCCGTGGTTCCTCCCTCGCTACTCTGTCTTGGTCAGTTGGGGAGAGAGGGTTGGGTGCAAATAGACGGCTAAGGAGGGCAGGGCTGGGGGTTCTTTAAGGCTGGGTTGTTCTCACCAGGTGTTTCTTTCTAGGGTTGTGTCTGAGCCAGAGCACTTGGGCACAGAAGGGTGAGTGTTCTGTGTGATACTCCTGAGGACCCAGCAGGGTGTAAGCCTGGTATCAGCTCTCTTGGCAGCTGGAAAGAGGGGACTCAGACTTAAGAGTGGGGGCTGTAAGAGGGGGAGAAATAGAAGGGTGGAGGGAGAAATGCTTGTGTGTCTATCACCTGTTCCCTGTGTTCTAGGAAATCTCCCCCCGCCTCGTATCACAGCTCTGCCTGGATCCATAGTTCCACCTAGGAGTCCTGTGACCCTCCTGTGTCAAGGACCTAAACAAGCTGAGCGGTACAGGATATCAAAAGTGGGAAGTCCTGAGCTCATGGACAAAGAGGAACAGATCACACCCGGAAAGACCAACACTTTGAGTATCGCAGAGATTACAACAGACATGACAGGGCTGTACCACTGCTCCTATCAGAGAGGAGGCCGCTGGTCCCAGTTCAGTGACCCCCTGCAGCTGGTGATGACTGGTGAGTGGGACAAGGAGGCAGCAGAGCCCGGACTGACCCCTCTGCCGAGGGAAGGACCAGGCTTTGGGGACAGGAAGCAGGAGGACCAAGCCTTGTCCTTGGGGAGGTCTCCAAGATGATGCCGAGAGACTTCCTCAAGGGGGAGGGGGACAAGGAGGAGAGAGAGACAAGAGCCCCGTCTGCTCCCAGGGGACAAAAAGGGACAGTGCATAGGTGACCCTTCCCTTCATCGCTGAACTTCCTTCTTTCTCAGGAGCTTATGACAAGCCCTCCCTCTGCAGCGTGGCTGGCACAGCGGTGGCTCCAGGGGAAAATGTGAAGTTGCAGTGTTTCTCCAAAATCAACTATGATGTATTTATCCTCACCAAAGAAGATGGAGATCACATCACCCAGAACCAAAGCTCCACCCCCCAGCATGGAGGACACCAGACCATCTTCCTCTTGAATCCAGTCTCCTCCACACAGGCGGGGACCTACAGATGCTACGGTGCCTTCCTCGTCAACCCCTATATGTGGTCCCAGCCCAGTGACCCACTGCAGCTTCAGGTCGAAGGTGAGGAAGAAGCCCAGTCCACCCACCTGACTCCTGCCCTGGGCGCTGACTCTGTGCGGTTAAAGCACTGTCTGGGGATAGGACTGAGAGAGGGGGCTGTGTGAGCGCCATCGGCTTAGACGCGCATCTCTAAGGGACGGGCCGGGGATGGGCCACGTGGGTCCCTGGGACTCTGGGAGGGGAGAGCCTGGGTGGGCAGAAATAAGGAAGATCTCTCCCACTTCACCTCTGTTTTCAGGAACCACTGACTCTCCCAGCAGCAGACAACCCAGACGTGCAACTGGTGAGTGACTGAGTTGACGTGGAAAATTGAGACGAGATTCTGTGTTCCCTTCTCTCTGACCTGGAGTGGAACGGGGTTTACTAGAGACCGGGCCAGCTTTTTAAGAAGACTTCTGATGTCTTGGGGCATGGAGAACACAAATATAGCAGGTAGGGCTTCTCTCCCTAAGGGAAAGGAGAGGATTAGAAGGTCTATAGATTGCAGATAAAGCCAATAGGATCCATAGATACCAGTTATCAGTGATCCATAATTGACAATACTCTAGAATTCGTAGCCTCACCACTGAGCTCTGCTCCCAGAAGGGTTAGTCTGTCAATAACAGCTCAGAATAATCCAGACGACCAGGTAGCCTTGGTCTCTGGGGGCTTCGTCCCTAGGCTGCAGTGAGGACACACCAATCATGAGAGCTGTTCCTCCAACAAATTCCCTGTTGTCTTTCCCCTCCTCTGAGCCTCATTTCCTTCAGAGATGTGGACGCAAACTCCATACAGGATTAAGGGCTGTGGGGTTAAGGTCTTCTGTGGTTGTAACCACTGTCACTTCTTACGTCTTGAGAAGAATTTAGTATGAACTTGCTTCCTGTCCCAAGACATGTCTCAGAGTCTGTACTGTGTGTGGGGGGGAGGGGGTGGGTGTGGGGGTGGGTGCACGTGCGTGTGTCTGCACGCACGCATGTGTGTGCATGCACATGTGCGTGTGCACACGCATTCGTGTGTGTGCGTGCGTGTGTATGTGTGCGTGCATGTGTGTGTGCATGCATGCACGTGTGTGTGTGTGTTGGGGGGCCATTCATAGACAGATGCCTATAAGGAGCTTGCAAAGCTGGAGGGGTCCTCCGGAAGAGGGGTTTGCCCTTGGACTCCTCGCTCTTGAGTTGAGCATGCCTTCCTAGAGGTTAGACAAGGGCAAGAGAAAGCGAGGAGAAAGAAAGGTTGGGGAGAAAAGGCATCCCTGTTCTCAGGACTTTCTCAGAGAGTAGTAATAGTCTGCTTTGAAATGGGCATCCCCTATCTCAAAGTCAGACGGGGCACAAGGCGGAGGGCCCGAAGGCCATGGGGAGAGAGAGGATGCGAGGGAATGGGGTTTCACTCACCCTTGTGGCCGGTGGATGAAAAGCGGGCCGCTGTGTGGATGTCAGCCCAGCAAGGCAAGCGGAGAGTCCCATCCCGGAGCTCGTCTCAGTTTCCCGGCAAAGAGAGGCGCCCACCCAGCTGTGGTCGATCTTCCCTCCCGGGTTTTGACACCAGAATTGAGGCGAGTGCAGAGAGAGAGGGAGCCGGGCAGTCAGGCAAGAAAAGGAAATTTATTAGAGGGAAAAGAGGGGTGACTGGCTCCTGAGGAAAACCAGCATTCTCCGTTTCTGATGGAGTCCTTCTTAGATCCCACCAATGAAACATTCTCTGAAGGGATGGTCATGTAGCCAGAGGTCTGGAATCTGTGGTCTCACAGTTTTGAGAACATAGGTGCTGGTGAGATAACAGGATGCCATTTGGGCCATTTGGTCAGTCTCACAGATCTCTGTGTGACTTTATTCTTTGTTTGCAAGGTCGACATAATGAGCCACCTTATCAATGAGACTCCCATGTGGGCCCTATAACCTATGAGATGGATAGAACCTTGATTGGAAAACTGGGGGCAGGCGGGATGGGGGTGTGAAACGTGTGCTGTATCCAGCTCACAGCCTATTTGTTTTTTAATATATATATATATATATATATATATTGTTTTCTGTACTGGAATCTGGCCAACACAAAAGGATTCGTTTTGCTGTCTGTGGTTGCTTTGGTGTAATGAAGTGTGTACTTTTCCCATACATTTCCATATGATGGCTCAAGTCAGTTCTTGGAATGAGCCCTCCCCTGAGCTTGGCTAAACCACATTCTTGATTCGCCACCGCTGGCTCTTTTCTGAGCTGTGCTTCCTCTGCACCAGTGGTCAGTAAATATTTCCTGTAATAGGCCAGTTACTCAGTGGGTGGATAGCTGGTCTCATTTCTCAACTGCTCAACTCTGACCCTGTGCACAAAAGCAGCCACAGACGATATGCAGAAGCAAGTGAGCCAAGGTCGAGCTCTGATGAAACGATAGATACAGGCGCTGAAGCTTGAATTTCAGTTCGTTTGCACTTGTCGCAAATTTTATTCTTTTTTAATTTTATTTTATTTTTGGATTACAGTTTTAAAACGTAAGTCTATTCTGAGCTCGAGGGCCACAGGAAAACACAGGTGGGCGGGGGTTTGGGCCGTGTGTCATCACGTGCTGATTTCTGTAAGGATACAAATTTCCATTTCCGAGCAGCTTCTCATTTACATCTTTATTGGGTTTGTTACGATGTTGCTTCTGTTTTATGTTTTTTTTTTGGGGGGGGGGGTTGGCCACGAGGCTTGTGGGATCCTAGCTCCTCAATCAGGGGTGGGACCCACACCCCTGCGTTGGAAGGCAAAGTCTTCACCACTGGGCCTCCAAAGACATCCCTCCAAGTGCTTTCTTATCTATGGCTTCACGGAGCAAGCAAACGAGGTGGTCAAAGCTCATTCCTCTTTTCTAAGAAAACGGGTCAACAATTCTGAGCTTGGGGACTGTGGTGGGGTCTGAGGAAATACTCAGAAACCGTGGTGTGTGTGAAGGTTCTTTACACAGGGCGCCCGCTCCAGCACTGTGTCCTCTTTTGCAGCTCCGTCTGACAACCTAGCCTCCCAAGACGGACACCTGGGCATCTGGATCGGTGTCCCGGTGGCCTTGGGCCTCCTGTTCCTAGTCGTCCTCATCCTCTACTGTCTGCGCAAAGCCAAAAACAGTAGGTCCTTGAGAGCAGGAGGGGGCGAGCCTGCGAGCCTGAGCAGAGAACCCTGGGGCACATATCCCACTGGGGAAACGGGGAGGGGCTGAGGGGTCCAGAAGCAAGGTGGGCTGTTTTGCTGGTTCACGCTGTGATTGTGGTAACTGCCTTCCAGAAGACAGGGCTGGGGGGAATCTGCAGCCACCTCCCCCCAAAGACGTCACCCTCCCTTTGTTATGTTCACGAGATTGTTGTCGTTTTTGCCATGTCATTTTTCATTATCAAAGATGAAAAGATGAGGAAATGCAATCGGGGAAGATGAGCTGTAAACACTCTCTTAAGCTGCTGGTGGATTCACAAACATAGTGACTATGGCATTATTTACAATATTACAAGACGATGTCATAAAACAATATATAACCCATATACCAAAACAGTGTCATAAAACAGGACATAAACCATACACAAAGGTACAGCTCACATAGCCATTTAAAATGTTGTTCAGGAAACACCTCTAGTGACAAAGAGAAATGTTCAGGCTATAATGTTGTATGTTTAAAATTACAGCTATAGAGAACAACTAGCAGTGACTAATGAGGGGTAACTAAGGGGCAGGGGGTTAAGAGGTACAAACTAGTAAGTATAAAATAATCTACAAGGATGGGACTTCTCTGGTGGTCCAGTGGCTGAGACTCCAGATTCCCAATGCAGGCAGCACAGGTTTGATCCCTGGTCAAGGAACTAGAGCCCACATGCCATAATTAGGGAAAAAAAAAAAAAGATCCCAAATGCCCCAACAACAAAATGGGGAATATGGCAATATTTTATAATAACTGTAAATGGAATTTAACCTTTTAAAACTGTAAATCATTATACTGTATACCTGTAATTTATATTGTATATTCAACAGTACATCAGTTTTCTAAGAAATGACCCTCTCTTTGTTCGAGCTGCTGTAACAGAACTCCACAGACCAGGTGCTTCAACCATCCAGCATTCATTTCTGACAGTTCTGGAGGCTGGGAGGTCCGAGATGTAGGTGCTAGGATTCAGTTCACGGTGAGGGTTCTCTTGCAGACGGTCACCTCTCCTGGCAGAAAGCGCGAGCTAGAGCTCTGGCTGAACATGCGAATCCCACCCTCAGGGCCCCATCGAAACCTCAGTTCCTGCCAGGGGCACCATCTCCAAACACCACCACGTGCAGGGCCCCACTTCAGCAGATCAATTGGGGGGGGAGTGGGGACACAGACACACAGTGTATAACAACCTGCTCTTTCCCTCTAGACGCTGCGAGGAAAGAGAGACACCCAGAGGCAGCTGGCCAGGTAAATGGACAGGTAAGGGCTTCCTCCTCTAGACAATCCCTTGGACCCCCATGTCACACCCCCGTCTCACATTCTCCCTTCCTTCCTCAGGCCTCTGAAGCTGCGGACCCGCAGGAGGTCACCTATTCCCAGGTGACCTGCCGCATCCCCCACCAGGGGACCGCTGGGACACCCTCCTGGGTGCCCAGACAGACCCAGAGGAGCGAGTATGTGACGCTGGCCTTCAGATAAGCGAGGCACCAGGGCCAGCATTTCATCTGGGCGGCAGAACTCACAGCTACCTCTGGTAACTCCCTCCTCTAGAACTGAGGTTCCAAACCTGAGAATCAACCTGGTTGAGGGAGCCCACATTCCTCGGAAGATCCTGCTACCCTTCCCCTGGAAATCGAGAGACCTCAGTAACATCATCCAGTCAGTCCCAGAATCTCTAATTGCCCAGGAGTTCCTGAGACCCTCTGAAGTCGTCAGAAGAGCGACAGGGTAATATTTTGTAAGTTTTCATTATTCATTAATTAAATGTTGATGTTGTTCAGACTCTGTCGTGTCCGACTCTGCAACCCCATGGACTGCAGCATGCCAGACTCCCCTGTCCTTCACTGTCTCCCAGAGTTTGCTCAGATTCATGTCCATTGAGTCGGTGATGCCAGCCAACCGTCTCATCCTCTGACGTCCCCTTCTCCTCCTGCCCTCAATCTTTCCCAGCATCACAGTCTTCCATTGAGTTGGCTCTTCCCATCAGGTGGCCAAACTATTGAAGCTTCAGCTTCAGCATCAGTCCTTCCAGTGAATATTCAGGGTTGATTTTCTTTTGCCATGACAAGGCTGTGATCCATGAAGGGGATTAATTAAGTAAGTGTACTTAAATCCTCTTGGGCACCAGGTTTTATGCTACAGCCTTCTGAAAACAAAAGCTGAGAATGTTCATCACCTACTATAAGAAATACTAGAGGAAGTTCTTTAAGTGAAGAAAAAAATATACCAGATGAAAATTTGAATCCATATAAAGGAGTAAGAAAGGGCTGAACATTGGCTTTTAAGGATTCTATCAGAAGTCGTGAGTGATTGATAGGAAATTCTGATAGTTTTTTGACCTTTACTCTAAAAGTCTCCACTTTGAGGCTACTGGGTGCCAATTAACTGAAGATTCATGAAAATAACTTTGAAATCGGGTTTCCTGTTCAAATAAGTCCTCAGATATAAATACCCTCACTCTCATTGTTTCTGTGTGATTGGTGCTTTTTATTCTGCAAATTGACTATTTGTAGGAGCACAGGAAAGATCCTAAAACCATCCTTCTTGTTGAAGAGTTTGTTGTCTAGGGCAGGGGTCAATAAATTAGAACCCACAGGTCAAATCTGGCAAGTCACCTGTTTTGTACCATACATGTTACATCATTATACTTTTCAATACTTTTTCGCTTTTTGTGGGCTTCCCTGATGGTTCAAACGGTAAAGAATCCACCTGCAATGCCAGAGACCTGGATTTGATCCCTGGGTTGACAAGATTCCCCTGGAATCTCTCCACTCCAGTATCCAGTATTCTTGCCTGGAGAATCCCATGGACAGAGGAGCCTGACAGGCTTCATGGGGTCACAAAAAGTTGGACATGACTGAGCAGCTAAAATATACATGGCACAAAATTTACCTTTTTAACCATTTTTAGGGACCCACTGGATGTCAGTGGTTAAGGTTCCACACTTCCACCACAGGGGGCATGAGTTCAGTCCCTGGTTGGGGAACTAAGATCCTGCATGCTGCAGAGCATGGCGAAATGAAAAAGAAAAAAAAAAGTTTTTAGGTATAAAATTAAATGACATTAAATACATTCACATTGTTATACAACAGTCAGCACCACTGCATTTTGTACGGTTGGGAAAAACCAAAAGAAGAATACTTTAATTGTTTTGGTGAGGTGTAACTGCACATATTTCGTGGGTACCATTTGATGAGTTTGGATAAATGCAAATGACATGATACCATCACCACAATCAAGGCACTGAAGTAAAGTCGCTCAGTTGTGTCCAATTCTTTGCGACCGCATGGACTAGTCCATGGAATTCTCTAGGCCAGAGTACTGGAGTGGGTAGCCTTTCCCTCTCCAGGGAATCTTCCCAGCCCAGGGATCAAACCCAGGTCTCCCACATTGCAGGCAGATTCTTTACCAGCTGAGCCACAGGGGAAGCCAACTAGACGTAACCATATCCGTGAAGTCCAAAGGACCCCAAATAGGATGGAAAAAGTAATATTTTATGACATGTGAAAAATATTTGAAATTCAGACTTCACCCTCCACAAATAAAGGTTTACTGGAACACAACCATGCATGTTGATTTATGTATTACCTATGGCTATCCCCCACTGTAATTCCTGTAGCATTAAGGAATTGCAGCAGAGACCAGTTGGCTCTCAAAACCTAACATATTTACTCTTTGGCCCTTAACAAAAACATCTGCCAGCTTCTGGTTTACTACAAATGTTCCAAAACTTCAGTTTCAATAAGAATTATTGGGATGGGAAGAGGGCATGGAGGAGGAGGATTAAACGTTGGTTCTATGGCTTCTTCAGCCAACCAAGGACAGTACTCGGGAAATGGTTATCATTTATTTTAAAAAAAAATCCCACTTATTTCTAATACGAGAATTAAGAAGCACCCACTTAAAGAGATGTGACGCTGGTACTGTGATTTTCAAGCTTGGTTACATATTCAAATCAACTAAAGAATTATTTTAAATCCTGGGAACCAGATTCCCCACTCTCCCACCCCCTGGAAAAATCTCTTGGAATGGGACCCCAGCAATAAAATTCCTTAAGTCCCCCAGGTTATTCCCATGTACAGCCAAGGCTCCAAACCCGTGATGTAATGTGGCAGTTAGGGGACTGTTGATACGTAAAGGAATGGCATGACTGTGTTCCAGTAAATCTTTATTTACAGAAACAGGAGAATGACCCTCAAGCCGTAGTTTTACCAACACTTACATTGGGCCAGGGATTGGCAAACTATGCTTCATGGGCCAAATCTGGCCCATCGCCTTGTTTGTTTTTTTAAAATAAAGCTTTATTAGAACATGTCTGTGCTTACTTACATATTGGCTGCTTTTTCACTTTGATAGCAAAGTTGAGTCTTTGAGACAGAGAACTATAGTTCACAAAGCCTGAAATATTTATTGTCTTATCATTTACAGAGGATGTTTGAAAAACATCCTGGTCCAGTACAGTGAAGAAAGTTAGGTAGACAGAATATTCTGTAACAACGCATGCATTGAGTCAGGTTATCTGAAGTGATTTTTAAAAATGGGGTCGTGGAAATTAGGATGAACAGAAATCAGTCACAGGGATCATAGCAAAGGACCTGTGGGCATAAAATGAAGAGAGGATATAATCCCAGGATTCAGTCATCAACACATGGTGGTGGTTGTTGTTTAGTCGCTAAGTCATGTTCAACTCTTTTGTGACCCCGTGGACTGTAGCCTACCTGGCTCCTCTATCCATGGGATTTCCCAGGCAAGAATACTGGAGTGGGTTGCCATTTCCTTCTTCAGAGAATCTTCCCAATCCAGGGATGGAACCCGAGTCACCTGCATTGGCAGGCGGATTCTTTACCACTGAGCTGCCAAAGGAACCCTCATCATTATGTATACCTTGTATATTATATATACAACTTATATTTTTTAAATGAAAATTTAAAAACCCACCATCCCTTTGATTAAAAGTTATCATAACTTTTGATTATAAGTTATCATAACTTTTGATAAGTTATTGCAACATTGCCCCACATGTTAGGAACCACAAAACTTTGCTTGGATTGAGCACCAAGTGGATAGAAATGTGAAAAGAGAAAGAATCAGCTGAAACCAGATTCAAACGAATCTTGAAATTTACATTCAGTCTGCATTTTACAGAAAGGGGGATTGGGAATCAGGGTGGGGTTTGAATAGAGAAGTGACAAGATCAGAACTGCATGTGAGAAAGAGCTCCCTGGAGGTTACCATGGAGACTGGACAGGAGGGGAGGAACTGAGAGAAGCAAGCTCGAGGGAATCCATGTCAGAGGTCAGGTCTGATCCACACAGGAAGGAAGGAGTAGATTTCAGAGCTTCCCAGAAGGTAGCAAACAGAAGCTGCCCCACCTGACTGGTTCCTGTGGTTGAGTCAGAGGAATAAGTTGGGGGAAACATCAACTGATGCCGAATTTCTGCGTTGCAACGTGTCTCAGAACTGAAGATGTGGGTCACTTTTGACTCAACAAGTCCATTTTAGAAACTTGACTTCAAGAGGTCATTACACAACATGGAACTGTTTTCGCAGGAAATTCTCAGTTCAGTGTCCTTTAAATAAGCAATTACCCTCCAATTAAAAATAAATTTTTAAAAAGAAAACAGAAAAAAAAAAAAGGAAAACCATACATGTATATTAACCTGAAAAATTGGACTGCCAGTTATTTCAATGGCAAAAATGTGTCTATACAGAATTAGAAAATTACAGTTTAGGGTCTATGACCGCCGGGACCCATGTTCCCAAAGGGCAGGAGAAGACCACTTTTGTAGAGGGGACTAGGAAGGTGGAGGGCTGTAGTAAACAGTCCGTGGCTTTTCATTGGTTGAGTTGTTACCAAGAAGAGGGGTCTTCCTTCTTCCTGTCATGTGAGCTATCAGCTCAGGGTGTGGGAGCGCCCCCTTCTGGTCTCTCCCAACTCCAGTTGATTGAGGTTTCTGTTTATCAGTTTTTTATACGCATTCACAAACACACAATTAGCAGCATATGTATGCACACATGAACATGTACACAAACACAAAAATTACATAAAGGTAGATCTTGGGAATAATAAAGATAGTTATGTACATGACCAAATGGAAAACTCTTCAGTTACTTAAGTCATGCATAGATTTATGTATTTATATAGTATTTAATATGTTATACACATTATATATACAAACATAGAAAGAATTATTTATGCATATATTTGAATATGCATGTTTATATATTTATATTGTGTATAGTATATTATACATGTAATATATTATGATAATCTATTGTTTATAATGTATTTTTTAATGTGCATGTGCATAATTTAAATGATTGAGTAGTTTTCCATTCATCATTCATATAACTCATGTTCATACATTTTATTTAGATATCTATAGATGTCTGAGGGCATTCCCAGGTGGTGCTAGTGGTAAAAGAATCCACCTGTCAGTGCAGGAGACACAAGAGACACAGGTTCGATCCCTGGGTCTGGAAGATCCCCGGAAGAGGAAATGGCAACCCACTCCAGTATACTTTCCTGGAGAATTCCATGGACAGGAGAGACTGGTGGGCTACAGTCCATGGGTCACAAAGAGTCAGACATGACTAAAGTGACTGACCACACACATCTATGGATACAGATATGAACAGAGGCAGATGTGGACATGTTAGGGATATAGTTTTAAGGAGAAACAGCAGGATACAGAATCAGGAGGATGTAACCTTTCTATAAAAATAAATCTGCTTTAAAGTATTCATTGCCTCATTTTTTCATGTCTATAAAGTCTTACATAAAAAATATATTTTTGCAACATGGCTAGTTCACAGTATCTAAAAGAGCTAAAATATTTAGCCATTAAAAGGTTAATTATGTGTTACATTATAAATAATATGGCTTACCTGACCTTTGTGGAAGGGCCTCTGACTACAGTGTTTCAGGGTCTGCATAAAGTACAGGTTCTCCTTTTCTGGATTTAAGGTAAAGGGAAGGTCCACTTCCCAAAACTGATGCTCAGAGGATATCCAAACCTTCAAATCCCTTGACCCCTCCTTTCTTTTAAAGCCAGAGGTCCCGGACACCCCCGGTGACCCAGTGGTTAGGAATCCACCTGCCAATGCAGGGGCCATGAGTTCAATCCCTGGTCCAGGAAGATCCCACATGCCACAGAGCGACTAAGCCCATGTGCCACAACTACTGAGCCCATGTTCTAGAGCCCATGAGCCACAGCAAGAGAAGCCCACACACTGCCACAAAGAGTAGGCCCTGCTCACCCTAACTAGAGAAAGCCCAGGCACAGCAATGAAGACCCAGCACATCCAAAAATAATAATAAAAAACGTTTAAAGCCAGAGGTCCCTTTCCTGTCCTCTAGTCCAGACCTAACCCGTACGGTGGCCAATAGACATATGTGGCTATTGAAAGCAAGGACTGCGGCTAATGTCAGTTGAAATGTCCTCCAAGTGTGAAATACTGGATTTTGAAGCCTCAGTACCAAATGTTGAAGGGAAAATATCTCAACTGTTTTTATATTGACTACAAGTTGAAATAATACTTTGAATACATTGGAGTCAACATATTATAAAAATCAATTTTATTTAGTTCTTTTTACTTGTTTGATATGGCTATTAGAAAATTTTAAATTATAAGCATGGTCAATATTACATGTTTGCTACATTACTTTAGTGTGTTAAACTATTTTATTGTATTCAATTTATTGTATAGTATATTGTTTTCACCATAAGACTTCAGTTTTGAGCAGATAGGCAGAGGTGGGGAGAGAGAGGTGTAGATATAGATATATTGGTTCTAAAAGATGAAGACTTCAAAACCCAAACTTTTGAAGTCTTAATATAAATCTACAGAAATTAATATTGCAAATATTAATATTTTATGCAATAGTGTAAAACTGATGAGCTAGGTTTCTGAGGCACTTCTTGTGTTACTTATACTGAATGTGAAATGTGGATGGATTTTAATGTATCTGGTTTGATGGGAGGAGGCAACTGATCAACAGCTGAAGGTTCTAAGCAGTGGTTCTCAAGCTTGACTGCAATTACAGTCATCTAGGGGGCCTTGTCTCCTGAGAAAACTCCATGCAGGTCAAGAAGCAACAGTCAGAACCCTGTATGAAACAGCTGGCTTGTTCAAGATCGGGAAAGGAGTACGACAGGGCTGTCTGCTGTCACCCTGTGGTTTAACCTACACGGTGAGCACATCTTGTGAAATGCCAGCTGGGTGAGTTACAAGCTGGAATCAAGATAGGCTGGAAAAACGTCAACAACCTCAGATATGCGGACGATACCACTCTAATGGCAGAAAGCAAAGAGGAACTAAAGAGCCTCTTGATAAGGGTGAAGGAAGGGAGTGAAAGAGCTGGCTTAAGACTAAATATTAAAAAAAAAAAAAAAACTAAGATCATGGCATCTGACCCTGTTACTGCCTGGCAAATAGAAGGGGAAAAAGTGGAAATAGTGACAGATTTCCTCTTCTTGGGCTCCAAAATCACCGTGGACAGTGACTGCAGCCATGAAATCAGAAAAAAATTGCTTCTTGGCAGGAAAGTGATGACAAACCTAGGCAGCGTGTTGAAAAGCAGAGACCTTGCCAACAAAAGTCTCTATCTACGATATTCCCAGTGGTCATGTACGGTTGTGAAAGCTGGGCCATAAAGAAAGCAGAATGCCAAAGAATTGATGACTTCAAACTGTGGTGCTGGAGAAGACTCCTCAAAGTCGCTTGGACAACAAGGAGATCAAAGCAGTCAATCTTAAGGGAGATCAGTCCTGAATATTCATTGGAAGGACTGATGCTGAAACTGAAGCTACAGTATTTTGGTCACCTGATGTGAATAGATGACTCTTTGGAAAAGTCCCTGATGCTGGGAAAGATTGAGGGCAGAAGGAGAAGAAAGCATCAGAGGATGAGATGGTTGGATGGCATTATCGACTCTGGGAGATGGTGAGGGACAGGGAGGCCTGGCGTGCTGCGGTCCATGGGGTCACAAAGAGTCGGACACGACTGAGTGACTCAACAGCAAAAGGGCACCTTTAAAGAACCTCAGTGTCTGGGCATCTCTGATCCAACCTAGAAATCAGAATCTCTGGGCATTAACACTGAAACAATGCCCCAGGGAGGTGAGTTTTAAGGCAGTCAAGTTTGAGAACCGCTGGTCTGGGAGAACTTGATGTTCAAATTGAGGAAATGGTCTCCACCTGTCAGTCATTGTGTGGCTGCAGGAAGCTCTTGGCAATGGGATTGGGTCCCAGTAGCCAATCACAGAGCTTGGGCAGAAAGAGGAAGTCTTGTAGGAGGTTTCCTGTGGCTTCAGCACTCAGAGGCAGGGAGTAGGTCATGGAGCAGGAGTTAGGCATAGGAGAGGTGAGTAACAATCCTGCTTCTTGACTTCATGCCTCTCTATCTTCTTTCAACTGCTAAGTCTCTACAATTAAAACTCCTCCGCCTTTTCTTTGAATGTTTGGATGTCAAACTGTTGAAGGACTTGAAGTTTCAAGTGAAACTCCTGCTTGAGCAAAGATGGGGCATTCCTGGAGGGGAGCCCCTTCCCGGGGCTCCTTCCGTAACTTTAAACAGGTTCTTTTCTCTTGCTGAAGCTCAGTCTCCTCAAGGAACATCATGTAGATTGGATTAACTTTCCACGTGCCTCAGGAGCACAACAGAGGTGCCAGTTCTTGGCCCAAACCTTAAACCTAACCCTTTCCTTAGTGGGAAGGCTGTATGGGAATCCCAAGCAGTTGGAGGTGGAAGGAACCCAGATCGAAGGAGGGCCCGTAAATGCGGGTGCTTAGGTTCTTGAAAATTCTTCTTTTCCCTCCTTCCATATCCATTCAAACACTATTGATTTCTCTCAAAAGATATAACCTGAATTCAATTAGTTCTCTACAACTAGGTGTGAGTGCTAGGTCGATTCAATCATGTCTGACTCTTTGCAACCCTATGGACTGTAGCCCACCAGGCTCCTCTGTCCATGGATTCTACAGGCAAGAATACTAGAGTGGGTTGCCATGTCCTCCTCCAGGGGATCTTCCCAACCCAAGGATGGAACCCACGTCTCCTGCATTGGCAGGTGGGTTCTTTACCATCTGAGCCACCTGGGAAACCCCTCTACAACCATGTCTAAGAACAAAGAACCATCATGGCAGAGTAATTAACTAAAGCATGGACCCTAGAGCTGTTTGTTATACCTGGTTCAGAGCCCAGTTCTGACACTTTCTGGCCATGTAAACATGGATGATCTAACATCTCTGCTAACCCAGTATCAATATCTGGAATAGGGATGATATAGTACCTGGGAATATCATAGGATTAATGAGCCAAGTCTACAGGGTTGATTGCAATGCCTGGTGCTATCCAGGTGTTCTCTGGCCCCACCCTCACCTGGATGAGTTCAGAATTCTCAGCAGGCAGCAAAAAAGGCTCTCCTTGACCCAACTCGAGTCAGGATTCTCTTTTTTTTTATTTTTCCAACTGTATTGATTTTCTGGTTAAGTCTTTTTTTTTTCATTTATTTTTATTAGTTGGAGGCTAATGACTTTACAATATTGTAGTGGTTTTTGCCATACATTGACATGAATCAGCCATGGATTCTCTGAGTAGCTTTTCACGAGACCTCATCCTTGGGCTCTCTCCCTGGCCCCCGTTTCAGTCTGGTTTAAGCAAGAGAGCCCGGCGGGCTACAGTCCATTGGGTCGCAAAGAGTTATACATGACTGAGCAACTAAGCACAGTATAGCACTGCTCAGTCAGTTGAGCAAAAATCCCCACCTCCAATATCTGATCAAATTCATCACCCCTCAGAGGGACGTCTGATCATCCTGACCTGCCCTCAGCAAGAATACTGTTGAGTCGATCTGGCAAGAATACTCCTAGCTTTGATGTCTCCTCTTAGTAATTGGATTCCCACAGAACCCCTTCCCACCCTGTAAATCCTGTTCCTTGGCTCTCAATTCCCACGTGTCTTTATTGTAGTTGGAGTTAAATTCTCTCTCTCTCCCCTACTTCAAAACCCCCAATTCAGTAACCTCTCTCAAAGTCTTCCTTATCAGCTTCAAGCATCACAAAAAATTTTAACCAGCTCCTTGGTGTGACTCCCCTTTCTCCCCAAGAAGTAATAGAAAGTGCTCCTGAAACCACAGCAGTCTGTGAGGTCTCCCCACTGGAAATTTTGGAGCAGTTGCTACTGCACTTGGAATCAAATTGTAAATCCTCATTAACCTAGAACCCCTTCATGACAGGATGTCTGATCCTAGAGTAGGAGTCACGGCCTTTGTCTGACTGCTCCAGCCAATACACACCTAAATTCTTTGCCTCAAACCTGCCGTATTCATTTCAGCCCTGAAATGATACTAGTCATTCACATTGCTTAGAATTTCTAACCCCCACCAGTTTCCCTAACCAGCAGCTCCTATTCTTCAGGTCCTCAATTGAAATGATATTTCTCTGAGAAAATTCCATGGTTACATGACCCTTATTCTATTCCTCTATGTCATCTTGTCTTCAAGTTTTGTCATTGCTTCTGTTTGAATTCATCTGTGAAATGTCTACTTCTCCCCCCTACACTCCGTGTGTGTACTCAAATTGAGTATAAACGCCAAGTAGGCAGAGTTCTTACCCATCTTACCCATAGCTATCACTTAAGTTCTAAAATTGTTCCTGGGGGGAGGGGTCAGGGGAGAGATGTATTGGGAATTTGGGATTAGCAGATGTAAACTATTATATACAGGATGGATAAACAACAGGGTCCTACTACATAGCACAGAGAACTATAGTCAACATCCTATGACAAACTATAATGGAAATGAATATAAAAACGTATATATGTATAACTGAATCACTTTGCTGTACAGCAGAAATTAATACAACATAAATCAACTGTACCTCAATAAAATTTTTTTATTTAAAATAAAATAATTCCTGGCATCCAAAGGAACCTTTTACTGGCATAGATGAATGCCCCTAGCCATTTAATAAGGTGGGTGATGGTGTAGTTGATTGGCAATTAGAAATTTGAGCTCAGAACCCTTGGCTCAAACCCTCAACTGTTAAAAGGGCTTCAAATCCAGGTCTGTTGAGTTCATGAAGTGACTCTTTAAGAACAGTAAATTGAAAAGGCATTCCACTCAACTGCAGAGTGAATATCTGTTAAGATAGTCTCAACTCAAGATCCTCATTTAGTAGTCAAGCTCCATAAACATCCTAAGATAACTAACTACACATCAAGTTGCTACTAAAGGCTAAAGTCAAAAATTCTCATTAACTTATTTGTACATCAATTTACTGAAAAATACCAGATGAGTGGCTGCATACAGGAAGTCCAGCAGTGTGGACTTCCTTCCCACCTTAGCTACCTCCTGTTCTCAGAGGGGTCCTAAGCTCTAAAGCCAAGAAAGAGTTCTATGTGGGTTTTACCTCTACTGGGGAGTTTGTTCTTAACGCAACAGGTTAGGCAATGAGAATAAACAGCCTATTTCCTGACACAGAAACAACCAGCATTTGAGAGGGGAGCACCAATCCCCTGTGTCTTTCCCTTCCTCCCCTTAAAATGTGGTTAATGCCAAAAGTTGAGCTCTCATTTGTTGGTCAAGGTGGCGCCTTCTGCCGAGCTGGGTTTCCATCTGCAGCCTCTACTAGAGGAGCTCGGCCAGGATGAGTTGAGCAAATTCAAATCTCTTCTGAGGGACCATTCCCTGAAAGAGGAGTTACAGCACCTCCCGAAGACGGAGGTGGAGGAGGCTGGCAGGAATCAGCTGGCCGACCTCCTCGCTGCCCGCTGCCCCAGCTACTGGGTAGAGATGGTGACCATCCAGGTCTTTTATATATATATATATATATATAATTAGACGATAATTACTTGACCTACTGTGATGGTTTCTGCCATACATCAACATAAATCAGCCATAGGTATACATATGCCCCCTTCCTCTTGAACCTCCCTCCCGCCTCCCACTCCACCCCACCCCTCTAGGTCATCACAGAGCACGTTGACCTCCCTGCATCACATAGCAAGTTCCCACTGGCTAGCCACCTTTCATATGTAGTAGTGTATATATTTCCATGCTACGGTCTCAATTCGTCCCACCCTCTCCTTCCTCCATTATGCATGCAGGTCTCTGATGAGATGAACCGAATGGATCTGTCTGAGAGAGCAAAGGATGAACCACGGGGTAAGCAGAAACAAGCCCACACTGCATCCTGGGAGGGAGGAGTAATAGTCTCTGTGGTTTTAGAAACACAGAAATAATATTGCTCCATGGAGAGGCTTAGCTGACCTGAACACAAGTGCTAGACCTTGGTCAAGTCTAGTGGTGTCTTCCAAGGTTCTTGTATTCTAGCTATTTTTATTCCAAGTATTGTATACCTACCCTGGCCACTTCACTATACAACTCTTCTCCTGTTCAAGACTGTTTCTGGAGTAGATTCATTTTTTCACTCTTTCATATGTTCTCCAAGATCTTATCAACCCTCTGTTTAAAACATTCAAGCTGCTGCTGCTGCTAAGCCGCTTCAGTCATGTCCGACTCTGTGCAACCCCATAGACAGCAGCCTACCAGATTCCTCTGTCCCCGGGATTCTCCAGGCAAGAATACTGGAGTGGGCTGCCATTTCCCTCTCCATAAAACAGTCATAGTATTATGTATATTTTTAAATGCATACAGTATTATGTATATTAAAAAGTAAAATAAAATAA
>JADEYB020000022.1:46714951-46749312 GCA_015832495.2 Alces alces | reverse complement strand
GACTCATTGGAAAAGACCCTGATGCTGGGAGAGATTGGGGGCAGGAGGAGAAGGGGACGACAGAGGATGAGATGGCTGGATGGCATCACCGACTCGACGGACATGAGTTTGAGTAAGCTCTGGGAGTTGGTGATGGACAGGAAGGCCTGGCGTGCTGCGATTCATGGGGTCGCAAAGAGTCGGACACGACTGAACGACTGAACTGAACTGGTGTCCTCCACCAGAATTCAGAAGTTGTTTTGTGGAAGTTGCCCAGCATTCAAATGATCTTTTGATGAATTTGTTGGGGAGAAAATGCATTTTCTTTAGTTGCCAATTTAAATTCAGTTTTTAGCTTTTTTTAATTTTTATTTTATCTTTATTTTTTGGCCACACCACATAGCATGTAGAAACTTAGTTCCCCCACCAGGAATCAACCCTCACCCCCTGCATTAGAAACACGAAATCTTAACCACTGAACCACCAGGGAAGTCCCAGCTCCAGTTTTTAGCCTACTATTACCTCTTCAAAGGTCAGGTGATGGTTTTAGCCCCTAAAACCATCTGGAGGGTGCAAATTTTAAAATCACTTGAAGAAACTCCGATGGCTATAGAGCTACAAAGGTCTGGGCTCTGAAAAGTGCTAATTTCTTCCTTTATTTTTCAGAAACAGCTTTGAAGTCACTTCAGGAAAATAAGCCTCCATCGTTAGGTAAGTTGCCTCATTCACAATCTCACTTTTTCTAAAAGTGAGATTTTAGAATTCAGGATTGTTTTAATTAGAAAACACATCATGCTGAGCAGTAGGAATGCAAAGAAACAGAAGACCTCACCTCTGCTGTCGTCCAGGTGGGCAACAGTAAGACATCGAAAGCTACAATGAGGCAGTGTTTATGCCAGAAATCAGTAAATATACACAAACATGAGAGAGAGAAAGTGAGCTTCCTCTTGGAATTGGAATAGGCTGAATTTTAGACTGTCCTAAAGCCAGGGTTGGCAAACCATGGCTCCCAAAGCAAATCCAGCCCACTGTATGCTTTTGTAGATCCTACAAGCTAAGAATGGTATTTGCATTTTTAAATGGCTGGGAAGATCAAAAGAATACTTAAGACTTCATGCTGTCAATGCAGGGGGCTAGGGTTCAATCCCTGGCCTGGGAACTAGATCCTACATGTCACAACTAAGACCCAATTGAAAGTCACTCAGTCATGTCCAACTCTTTGCGACCCCATGGACTATACAGTCCATGGAATTCTCCAGGCCAGAACACTGGAGTGGGTAGCCTTTCCCTTCTCCAGGGGATCTTCCCAACCCAGGGATCAAACCCAGGTCTCGGGCATTGCAGGTGGATTCTTTACCAACTGACCTACCAGGGAAACCCCAAGATCCAATACAGCCAATAAATAATTTTTTTTAAAAAAAGAAGTATTTTATGGCCTATGAAAATCATGTGAAATTCATATTTAACTACATATTAATGTAAATAAACTCATTTGTACACAGCATAGTCATTTGCTTATATATTACTTATGACTGCTTCTGCCCCACAAGGGCAGAGATGAGTAACTGCAACAAACTATATTGCCCACAAAACAGAAAATCTTCACTATCTGCTCCTTTGCAGAGGGGATTAAAAAAAAAAAAGTTTGCTAATCCTGGCCAAAAAGGATTTTTGAATTTGTGATTTTCAACATTATCTTCTCTTGACATCCCCAGTATCTTTAAAAATAACTTGGGTTCAAGGCAATTGTAGACTGGGGGCTGGTTTGAAAAGTGAAGACAGCCATTCGTACATAACCCCCCTACCAAAAGTCTAACTGCTTCTATTGATACACAACTATGTTAAATGTCCTACAGTTATGACATAAATTCAAATGTAAGCTAATGATCTGTTAGAGCTGACATTTGGCAATGCTTTAAGGAATAGTACCAGCTTCAAAGTTGATGTTTAATTTAATGTTCTAAACTAGCATCAGAGAGTTCCTTGTCTAAAAAGCTTTCTCTTGGGGACTTCCCTGATGGTTCAGTGGTTAAGACTTCACCTTAAGGCAGAAGATGCAGGTTCGATCCCCACATACCTTAATGGCCCAGAAGCAATATTATAATAAATTCATTAAAGACTTCATAAAAGTAGTCCACATCAAAAAAAATCCTTAAAAAAACTTAACACTTGGCAACATGACATCACCTGTATACAAATATTTTTTCCCCAGAGCCCCTGCTCTCCTGTTTAATCTTCAAAATGAATGGTTGGTTGGCCATTTTTCACTCTGTATACTTATCCTGGAAGGCTCACTTGGAGTCTTACTGGCTATTTATATGCCAAGGACTCTCCAGGTGACATCTTCAGCATTTCCCTGAACTTCAGCTACTCATATCCTGTTTTCTCCTGGATACCTTTTCAGAAGTTCCACACACTCACCTCTTCTTTTGTTTTACATTTGAGGTCCTAGCTTCCTGACCAAGGAACTCAGGTCCTCAGCACTAAAGCTCAGAATCTCAACCACCGGACCACCAGAGAACTCCCTCACCTCTTCATTATCCACGTTGCACTTGAAGTATTTCTTCTCCTGTATGACTTCTCCCTCTTCCTAGGTTGCATCCTAGGACTATGTAACTTTATGTACCTTGTCAGAAACTAGGGAATTTGTCTTGAAGGCTTTCTGATGCCCCTTGGAAAGAGCCATTTTCTGTATGTGCCCATTTCTGAACTGCACAGGAATTCAATTGTCAGAAATGACACTGAGATCATGGCCTGACACTTTGATTTTATCTCCAAAACCTCAATAACACCCTTTTCATGTAATCTGGGCTTAGACATTGAGACCCAATTGTTGAACTTGAAACTTCTTGCAATCCCACTCTCTTATAAACAGAAGCTTCAATACTGGCATAGTGGCAAGACCATAACACCCTCCCTTTTCTTCAGGGATAACAAAATGTGAAAACCCAGAACAAACACAACAGCATTTAGAAGAAGAAGAAGACAAAGAGCCAGGTTGATCTTAGGACATCCAGTGTTGGAGTAAACTAAATGAAGCAGGCTCTTCCTGGCTGTCCTCTCCCACTCTTCGGGGGAACCTCATCTCTCTCTAACTTTATTTCATCACTATTCATAGTCCCCTAGACATATTCATAGTCAACCTAGCCAGCATATTAAAAAGCAGAGACATTACTTTGCCAACAAAAGTCCATCTAGTCAAAGATATGGTTTTTCCAGTAGTCATGTATGGATGTGAGAGTTGAACTATAAAGAAAGCTGAGCACCAAAGAATGGATGCTTTTGAACTGTGGTGTGGAGAAGACTCTTGAGAGCCCCTTGGACTGCAAGGAGATCAAACCAGTCCATCCTAAAGGAAATCAGTCCTGAATATTCATTGGCAGGACTGATGCTGAAGCTGAAACTTCCATCCTTTGGCCACCTGATGCGAAGAACTGACTCATTTGAAAAGACCCTGATGCTGAAGGCAGATTGAAGGCAGGAGGAGAAGGGGACGACAGAGGATGAGATAGCTGGATGGCATCACCAACTCGATGGACATGAATAGGCTCCGGGAGTTGGTGATGGACAAGGAAGCCTGGCATGCTGCAGTCCATGGGGTCGCAAAGAGTCGGACACGAGTGAGTGACTGGACTGAACTGATTCATAGTACCCAGTTGTCTCATGGAGAATGCCTTCCTCCCTGTCTTATTCCTATTATGTAAGAATAAAGGGAGGAAATAAACATTTGGGAAAGCCAGAATTCAGTTCATGGAAAATCAGGAGTATGTCGTATAGAGTTTTCTTAGATTTTGCCAATTGTTCAGACAACTTTGATAGTACCAACTCACAGATTAGAAAATTGAGACCTGTTGTAGGTAGCTGATTTGCCTCAACTTATGTGGAGGTCAGTTTAACATTAGTCTCACTCTCAAGTCTGCTTCAACAGCTCTGTTGAAGTATAATTTAGGTATCATAAATTTCATTCATTTTAAGTGTACCTGTTAATAACTTTTAGTCAATTTACTGAGTTGTACAAAAATCACCACTATTCAATTTTACAATCTTTCCAGCACCTCCAAAAAGATCTTTCTTGTCCATATGTACCTGTTCCCTGGTCTCTATCCCCCAAGTCCAGGCAGCCATTAACTTTTTGTCTCTCTAGATTCTCCTTTTCTGAAAATGTGTGGTCTTTTGTGTCTGTTTTATTTTACTTACAATAACATTTTTGAGGTTTGGGGGGCTTCCCTGATAGCTTAGTTGGTAAAGAATCCACCTGCAATGCAGGGGACACTGGTTCAATTCCTAGGTTAGAAAGATCTGCTGAAGAAGGGATAGGCTACCCACTCCAGTATCTTTGGGCTTCCCTTGTGGCTCAGCTGGTAAAGAATCTACCTGCAATGTGGGAGACCTGGGTTCAGTCCCTAGGTTGGGAAGATCCCCTGGACAAGGGCATGGCAATCCACTCCAGTTTTCTGGCCTGGAGAATTCCATGGACTCTATAGTCCATGGGGCCACAAAGAGTTGGACACAACCGAGCAACTTTCAAAAAAAAATGCTTTTGAAATGCTTTCATCCATGTCGTTACATGTGTCGCTGATCCATTCCTTTCTGCTGCTGAGTAATATTTTATTGAGTGGATATATAACATTTGGGTTGCTCATTCATCAGGGAAGGGAAGTTTGAATCATATCTATTTGTTTATTGTCTTGAATAACGCTGCCATGAGCACTCTTTGTATAGAGGGTGCAAGTCTTTGTATAGACACATGCCCATTTATCTTGGGTAAATACTCACGAATTGCCTGTACTTTAATACTTGAGCTCCTATAATGACTTGAGACTATTATGGGGAAGATCCATTAACTGTTTGCCGGGCATGTCTTCTAGTCCCCTGGAAAAGACAGACAAATAGTTTCAATAAACCACACTGAGTTGTGATAGAGGCAGTATTTCTTGTTATGGTTCTGCAGAGTAGAGGCATGCAGTTTGGTTTATGGATTCACTTGCTATCTTCATCACTATAAACCCAACTTTACACATCCCAGCACACACTGTGGACAAGAAACTTAGATTCTGGACTCCTTGGAGTCTACTTTAACACCCTATTTCTGGTTAAAAAAAAAGTACACTGGTTTTCTGTCAAGCTCACTTTAATTTGTATTTTGCAGAGCTGGCCCAAGTACAGGAAGATGTCACAAGCCTACGAGAAACAAAAGAAGATTTGGAAGGAGAAAAGCCAGGTCTGTCCTCTCTACCTGGAGTGAGTTTGGTGTCAGGTGGTTCTTTATAAACCTCATTTCTTCTTTCTCCCTTTCGTACTTAAAACAAAGCATCATCTCCCTAATGAATAACCAACTATATTCTGTCTACCCCCTGCCTCTTATCACTGAAGGTAAACAAGATAAATACAGAAATATATTGAAGAAGAAGTTCTGTCAACGCTGGAAGAACTTCTGGCCCAGAATCAGTGAAGATGTTTGTATTGTCACCCAAAGATATGAGAGCCTGATCCCATTCTGTAATCCTAAAATGCTGACCGGGCCATTTCCACTCACCATGGTGCTGCACGGTCCTGCTGGCGTCGGGAAAACCACGCTTGCAAAGAAATTGATGCTGGACTGGACGCAGGATGACCTGGCAGAGACCTCCAACTCCGCCTTCTACCTCAGCTGCAAGGGGCTCAACCACAAGGGGCCGTGCACCTTTGCAGAGCTGATATCTGCCAACTGGCCACATGTGCAGGACGACATACTGGCAATCCTCGCCGGGGCACAGAAAGTCCTGTTCATCCTCGACGGTTTTGATGAGCTGAAGGTCCCCTCGGGGGCGCTCCTCCACGACATATGTGGTGACTGGAAGGAGCAGAAGCCGGTGCCCGTCCTCCTGGGAAGTTTACTGAGGAGAAAGATGCTGCCCAAGGCCACCTTACTCATCACCACCCGACCGGGCGCCCTGCGGGAGCTGCGGCTCTTAACAGAACAGCCGCTCTTCATAGAGATCGAGGGGTTCTTGGAGGAGGACCGGAAGGCGTATTTCCTGAAACACTTCGAAGAGGAGAGTCAGGCCCTGCGAGCTTTCGACTTGATGAGGAACAACGCAGCCCTGTTCCAGCTGGGCTCGGCGCCCTCCGTGTGCTGGGTGGTCTGCACCTGTCTGAGGCAGCAGATGGAGAGCGGGGCGGACCCCGCCGCCACCTGCCGGACCACCACGGGCCTGTTCCTGCGCTTCCTCTGCGGCCGCTTCCCCGCGCCGCCCGGCGGCGGCCCCGGGCCGGGCCTGCAGGCTCCGCTCGAGCCTCTGTGCCTCCTGGCTGCCGAGGGCGTGTGGACGCGGAGCTCTGTGTTCGATGGGGAAGACCTCGGGCGACTTGGGGTGGACCCGTCTGCCCTCTGCCCTTTCCTGGACAGGAATATTCTGCAGAAGAGCGGAGACGGCGAGGCCTGCTACTCTTTCATCCATCTCAGCGTCCAGCAGTTTCTGGCCGCCGTGTTCTACGTCTTGGAGCCGGAAGAGCAGGAGGCGGCAGGGCTGGGCGGCCGCCGGGGGCGCGTTGGGGATGTGCGGACACTGCTGTCCCAGGAGGAAAGGCTGAAGAACCCCAGCCTGACCCACGTCGGGTACTTCCTGTTCGGCCTCTGCAACGAAAGAACGGCCGTGGAGCTGGAGGCGACTTTCGGCTGCCTGGTATCAACGGCGATCAAGCGGGAGCTACTGAAATACACATTGATGCCCCGTGGGAAGAAATCCTTCTCGGTGACGGACACGAAGGAGGTTCTGCGCTGTCTCTACGAGTCTCAGGAGGAGCAGCTCGTGAAAGATGCCATGGCCCACGTCAAGGAGATGTCCCTGCATTTGAAACATAAAACGGATGTCGTGTACTCCTCATTCTGCCTCAAGCACTGTGGAAACTTGCAGAAGCTTTCACTGCAGGTAGAAAAAGGGATATTTCTGGATAATGATACCTCACTGGAATCAGGCACTCAGATTGAAAGGTGAGAACTCATTTTTCCCCCGGCTAGTTCTCCTATCGTTTGCCTTATTCCATGGCTCATTAAGAAAAGGCCAGTGTGTCTTGTTCCCTCTTGCTTAAGGTCAGTAAGTGGCCTTTTGTGGCCTTGTGTCCTGCCAACCTAACATTCAAGGCAGGAGGTATGATATCATTAGAAATGGGAGCTTTGAAACCAGACTTTCTTTCACCTCCATTTTCCTTTAGCCAAACCATTTTTTGCAAATGTCTCCACGTGTTTCAGTCTGCAGGTTGGCTGTGTAGATTTGGGGAGACGTATGACATGGTGGTCCCATTTGGGGCATGACTTCTAGAAAAGTATTGAAGATGGAGTCAGGAGTTGAATCTGCCTAGTTTCTGAACGCTACACCTCACCCATGATCATGGAGACTCTTCTCCCAGGAATTTCACCTGACAGACTTAGATAATGAGATGGCCAGTTATGAATCTTTGTTATTTTCAATTTAGGCACAAATAACATCAACTGAGATCATGTGCAGTTTCCAAATACTCCTAACTTGGCACCTGCTAGAACCAGGTCACATTCCAAGTTAAGATGAAGATACTGGCTTCAGAAAAGAATGTTTGGTTGGGATTAGAGCTCAAGTCTATTGGCTTATAAAGTCCTGTGGTCACAATCTAAAATCACTGCCTCACAGTGATGTGTAATACCTGTCAACATACTGATATTTATCTTATCAACTCACCTCTTCCTCTCTCCTAGGTTGTTATCTGTGTCTGAAATCTTCATGGATATTTGTTAAACTAGAATAAAATGCCCTCATTAGCCCCCTGGTGGAGGTGTCTGTTTTACATATTCCCTTAATGTTCTCTCACATTCCTTCACCACTTGGTAAAGTCATAAGCTTGATTTACTTCCAGAAAGCGTTAGGACCATGATAACTTGACATCAGCATTTCTCTACCTTATGGATCCATTTATATTCACATTCTAATTTTTCCCCTTCTCTCACTACTAATTTATCTAAATCTTTGTTTAGTCGCTAAGTCGTGTCTGACTCTTGAGATCCCATGGACTGTAGTCCGCCAGGCTCCTCTGTCCATAGGATTTCCCAGGCAAGAATACTGGAGTGGGTTGCCATTTCCTACTCCATGGGATCTTCTTGACCCAGGGATTGAACTTAAGTCTCCTGCATTGCAGGCAGACTTATATCTTTCCTCTGCAAAAATCCTTCCACTCAAAAGCAATCACCAGAACAAAATAACCATTCTTTGAGAAATCTTTGTACATGAATATGCAACCACTTAAGGATTGTATTTTCTCAAAATTTTATGGGCATCATCTTAGGTCAGCAAATATGGTTATAAATTAGCTTGAATATGTTTTATATGGATATACCATCAAATACTCAAATAACCTCCATTGATGTGTACACTACTCTTAAGTGTTTATCAATGATGTATATTGCTCTCAATCTTTGATCAATGATATGGTTAGAATTTTGACTATTTCAAGCCTCTGTTAAATTGACATGTGAGAAGTTCAAGTTCTTTCTCCAGTAATATGTCTTAGGTATTGGGTTGTCTTATACTTGTGCTAAATGATTAAATCACCCAACTTTTCGAGTTATAATTTCTTATTAGGGCCTCCCAGGTGGCTCAGTAGTAAAGAACCTACCTGCCAGTTCAGGAGATGCAGGTTCGATCCCTGGGTCAGGAAGATCCCCTGGAGAAGGGGATGCCAACCCCCTCCAATATTCTTGCCTGGGACATCCCATGGACAGAGAAGCCTGGCAGGCTACAGTCCATAGGATCACAAAGAGTCGAAGACAATTGAGCAACTAAACAACAATAATGCACAGAGCAACCTGAAGTACGTTCATGAAGATGGACAAATGTCACTTTTCTCTCCAGCAGTATTTGTAAGTCCTCTCCTTCATCTCTTTCCCATAGGTCCCAGAATGATCAACACATGCTCCCCCTCTGGATGGATCTTTGCTCTGTGTTTGACTCAAGCAGGAATCTGGTGTTTCTGGACATCAGTCAGAGCTTCCTCAGTGCCTCTTCAGTGAGAATTCTTGGCGAAAAAATAGTCTCTGCGGCCTCTAGTCTCCAGAAAGTGGTGTAAGTAGCAGCTCGTCCCTGGATTAAAGCCCCCAGGGCATATCCAAGCTTCTTACATTTTGTCCCCCTAAGACAGCATTTTAGTTAGAGTTTTCCTGGACCTGAGGTTCGTTTGTGTAGCTAGTGTTCTGGGAAAACCCTGCAAGCTTCCGTTTGGGCGAGTGAGTCAGGAGGAAGGAGTGATTGAATCAGCTACATTTACCTTTGATGTCACTGAGACCCTCCAAAGCTGCTGGCATCCTCTTTTAGTATTTTTCTTTTTCACCGCAGAGAAATAAGAGCTCTTCCCACTTTGAGCTTTATTGGCTCTGCAGTCCTGATTCTAAGCCCAAGAGCGTTCCTTGGAGTCAAAGTATTCAGCAGGCTGTTAACCAACATTTCAAAAATGGAGACTTGATTGACATTAAAAGGCGCTGATTTGGGGTCATTTAGGACCACAGCCCAAGAGACACAGATTCAGGGAATGATTGAACTGTGTTCCACCTGACTACAAAACTGAGGAGGTTTATAAAGCAGAAAATGCAGGGTTACAGTCACTTACCTGAATTGTTTATCAAGAATTATAATTGGATCCGGCAAGAAGTAAGAGTGCTCCCTGACCAAGGATTGCTTGGGGTCTGAAATGGTTACATAGTTACAAGGGGAAGTTGGAGGGACCATAGGGTGGGGCTGGAGGGTGGTGTCCTTGGGCTTTTAAAGAAAGTTCAAGTTCTCAGTGATGCAGAGAGGTGTCTGAGACCATATTCTCAGTAGCCGCCTGACTCCAATTATGAACACCTGAACTGTGATTACTCTGTTATAATTTTGTCATCAAGGACATCAGTATCAGTTCAGTCGCTCAGTCATGTCTGACTCTTTGCAACCCCATGAACTGCAGCACCCCAGGCCTCCCTGTCCATCACCAACTCGTGGAGTCCACCCAAACCCACGTCCATTGAGTCAGTGATGCCATCCAACCATCTCATCCTCTGTCATCTGCTTCTCCTTCTGCCCTCAATCTTTCCCAGAATCAGGGTCTTTTCCAGTGAGTCAGTTCTTTGCATCAGGTAGCCAAAGTACTGGAGTTTCAGCTTCAGCATCAGTCCTTCCAACGAATATTCAGAACTGATTTGCTTTAAGATGGACTGGTTAGATCTCCTTGCAGTCCAAGAGACTCTCAAAAGTCTTCTCCAACACCACAGTTCAAAAGTATCAATTCTTCGGTGCTCAGCTTTCTTTATAGTCCAACTCTCACATCTGTAGATGACTCCTGGAAAAACCACAGCCTTGATCAGATGGACCTTTGTTGGCAAAGTAATGTCTCTGCTTTTTAATATGCTATCAAGGACATAGCATTGTTGAAAATGCATCCATTGGTAACACTTCAAGAAAAAGAGATGCTGCCTTATCTTTCTCAAAAAGCCATAGGAGAACAGCTTTTGTCTAAAATGACTGCTTATGACTGACTTCCCTTTGGCAAAAGTTTGAAACAACTAAAGAAATTTGAGCTTCTACTTTCATAAGATCTGTCTATCATCTATCTGTCTATCTATCCATCTATCCACCTATGACATAACAGCTACTGACAGCTAGGATCTTTTGCTTCGGTGAGAAGAATTGGATAACTAAAATTCTTTCCTGCTTTAAAAAAAAATGAAACTCAAGCTTCTAATTATAATGAGCTGTTCATTAAACAGCACATAGTTTCAGTTATGCAAGGTGGTAAATTCTGGTGACCTGATTGATAGCAATGTGATGACTGCTAACAATACTGCTCTGAATACGTGAAATTTGCTAAGACAGTTCATCATAAGTGTCCTCACCACAGAAGAAAAGAAGAAAAGGGATCTCTGCAGTGGTGGCTTGATAGTAGGGGTGACTTCACAAGGCACTTGTATATCAAAACTTGGAGTCATATGCTTTAAATATACACAATTTTATGTCAATAAAGGTAAAAATATGAAAAGTTACTTCTAACATTTAAGCACATGGCAGCTCTTTATTCTATGTGTATGCAGTATAGGTATATAAACTCAAACTAACACCTGCTTCTTTTCCCTAGCCTCAAAAATATTTCCCCAGCTGACGCTTATCGGAACTTCTGCATGGCTTTTGGTGGTCACAAGACTTTAACACATCTGACCCTTCAAGGAAACGACCAGAATGACATGCTTCCCCCGTTGTGTGAGGTCTTGAGGAACCCCAAATGTAATCTGCAGTATCTCAGGTATATCAGCCTCACCATCGCTGAAAACCCTCAGCCTGTGAACAGAGCTGGCACAAAGCTACACGGCAATTCTGTGCAAATCGGAGGGGAGGCGGGAATCCCTTATTCTGACCGGACAGAGTCGGAATGACTTAACGACTAAACAACCACCACCACCACTTAAGGCGCATGCCCCAGAATAGAAAATGAGCTGGAGGGGACTCCCCTGGAGGTTCGTGGTTAAGACTCCATGCTTCCCTTGCAGGGGGTGTGGGTTTGATCCCTAGTCAGGGAACAAAGATCCCACATGCCAGGCAGCATGGCCCTGCCCCCCAAAGAAAGAAAAGCATGTTACCTGTATTCTACTCCTGGAAATGCATATTCTTTATCATGATACTGTATATCAAGGTCCAATAAAGTTTTGTTTGCTCATGATGAAGAATGTGTACCTCCAGGAATAGAATACATATCTCCAGATAGAATATAGTTGCACAATATGCTTGGTTGGCTGGATTTCTAAATAAGTAGTTCTTGATGTGTCATCTCCAGACCACCAGCAGCAGCACCATCACCGGGGAACTTGATAAAAAGATTGAAATTCTTGGGTCTCACCCAGATCTTCAGAATCAAATTCTGGGTATATGGTCCAGGAATTTGTTAAAAGACATCTTCCAAGTGACTGCAGGATACCTTAAAACATAGATCACTGGCCTCTACATCTATAGTCTCTAGACAATTTGCATTTCTACACAGTTAACAGATGGTGCTGATGCATATGGTCCAGGAATCACACTTGGACAACCTCTGCTCCAGATAATTTAGTCCAGGGTTAACATAATGGCATGCTAAGTCACTTCAGCTGGGTCCAACTCTTTATGACCCCATGAACCGTATCCCACCAGACTCTTCTGTCCATGAGATTCTCCAGGTAAGAATACTGGAGTGGGTTGCCATGCCCACCTCCAGGGGATCTTCCTGACCCAGGAATCGACCCCACGTCTCTTAGTCTCCTGCACTGGCAGGTGGGTTCTTTACCACTAGAGACACCTGGGAAGCCCTAACATAACAGAGTGAGAGACGAAACTGTAGACAGTTGTGTATCCAGTGTTTGGTCCTCGTGAATGACTTGTTGCCATTTCTCCTGCAGGTTGGTGTCTTGTTCTGCCACCACTCAGCAATGGGCTGATCTCTGCTGCTGCCTCAAAACCAATCAGTCCCTCACATGCTTGAACCTCACAGCAAATGAGTTCCTGGATGAGGGAGCCAAGTTGCTATACATGACTCTGAGATATCCGACGTGCTTCCTACAGAGGTTGTCGTAAGTCTCTCCTCTTTTTCCATTGAGCATCTTTGTGGTAGATGTAGGGTCATACAGAGAAGAGCAGAGATAACATCTGGAATTGCTGGGTGACCAGGATGGAACACCCCACTGATATAGATGGCTGGCTCCCATTTTCGGCCCCAGACAAATGGCTCATGTATCTCATCCTTCTCTCATTCCTGTCCCTTTATGACCACGATGACTAGCACACCATTGAGAGAGGGCAGAGAATTAACAAAAAGGGGTGTGACCGAGGACTGTAGTCATTGAAGACAGCCAAGAAAGTTGAATCCTGGAAATGTTTTCACCATCTTGCTACCTGCGTGGTGCTTTTGCAGGTTGGAAAACTGTCACCTTACAGAAGCCTATTGCAAAGATCTGTCTTCTGCTTTGATTGTCAACCAGAGGCTGACCCACCTGTGTCTGGCCAAGAATGCTCTTGGAGATCGTGGGGTGAAACTGCTGTGTGAGGGCCTGACTTACCCTGAGTGTCAACTGCAAACCCTGGTGTAAGTCTGTGCTGGCTGTGTGTGTGTGTGAGTGTGTGTGTTGTAGGTATATACGTGCATACTGGATTCAAGTAGGGCAGTTTCTAGTTACTGTCTCCATTGTCTTCAAACTCATCTAAAAAGCCATGACTTGAGATAGATGGTCCTGGGTTTGGTGTGTCTCATTGGTGGGAGAAAAGAAAAATTTTTTCGTCATGTGATCTGATTTCTAGGCTATGGTGTTGCAACATAACCAGCGATGGCTGCATTCATCTCTCAACACTCCTCCAGCAAAATTCAAACCTCACACACTTGGATCTGGGACTGAATCACATAGGAATTATTGGATTGAAGTTTCTGTGCGAGGCTTTGAAGAAACCACTGTGTAAACTAAGATGTCTATGGTGAGTTATGGTTTTGTGAACTTTAGTCTGTATCTGAAAGGTCCTATCGATATAGCAGACCTCCCCTGCAAATTTCAGTGAGCATTTAAAAAATTCCACCAGGATGGGGCTTTGCTGGTGGTTCAGTGGTAAAGAACCCACCTGCCAATACAGGGTACACGGGTTCGATCCCTGATCCGGGAAGATCCCACATGCCACAGGACGCCTAAGCCCATGTGCCACAACTACTAAAGCCTGTGCTCTGGAGCCTGTGAGCTGCAACTGCTGAAGTTTGCACACCCTAGAGCCCATGCTTCCCAACAAGAGAAACCACTGCAATGAGAAGCCTGTGTGCTGAAGCAGGATGGTATCAAGGAGCACTGGCTGAGTAAATCAGTGAATGTGTGTGTTTCACCTACAGGTTGTGGGGATGTGCCATCACTCCCTTCTGTTGTGCAGAACTCTCGTCTGCCCTTAGAAGCAATCAGAACCTGATCACACTGGACCTGGGCCAAAATTCCCTGGGGTCCAGTGGAGTAAATATGCTGTGTGATGCCTTGAAACTTCAAATCTGTCCCCTCCAGACACTCAGGTATGATCCTCCCACTCCCCTGAGTGTTTGCTCCATGATCCTAGATTTTGGGGGGACACAAGCGACAGGAATTTGTTGTACGCATTGAATACTCACTTTCAACTTTCATTTATTGATGTCTGGTTATGAGATAATTTTCCCATAGGTTCCTTCTGTTGTTTTGACAGAGAAGATGAGTTGAAGGAGACCAAAACTCAACCTGGAAACCAGGAGGCTGGACTTAGGGTTTGTCTACCTGAGGGGGAGTTATGGCAGCCAGCGATTGTCTCATTAGGGAAATGGAATCACAGCTCTCATATGGTATTTTTGGAAAGTTTGTTTGTGGACTGTATTAGTTACAGAGGTCCAATGGGTCCATGTCAGACTTGGAAGCATGTTCTTTGGAGTGAGTTTGCTGTCTAATCAAAGTAATCTATGATCATAGAAGCTATCACCAACTGGTTGTCTTCTACTTGCTCACTGTTCTATTGTTCTTGCTCTATTGTTGATTTGCTACTGTGGTAACAAAGAACCATAAAACTCTTCCCAAGAGTGTGGGAACTCTTTTAAATCCTCAAATGCAACCTAGACAATTAATGGCTTTTGTTGTTGTTCATTCACTAAGTCATGTCCGACTCTTTGCAACCCCATGGATGGCAGTACACCAGGCTCCTCTGTCCTCCACAATCTCCCAGACTTTGCTCAAATTCATGTCCATTGAGTTGGTGGTGCTATCTAACCATCTCATCCTCTGCCACCCCCTTCTCCTTTTGCCCTCAGTCTTTCCCACCATCAGGGTCTTCTCCAGTGAGTTGGCTCTTCGCATCAGTATTTCAGCTTCAGCATCAGTCCTTCCAGTGAATACTCAGTGTTGGTTTCTTTTAGGATTGACTGATCTCCTTGCTGTCCAAAGGACTCTCAAGCATCTTCTCCAGCACCATCCTCATTCTTAGAGTAACACATTTGTATCTTCTGACCTGTTGTTCACACCCCAGTTCTGGTTCCTTCAACACTTCCAACCACACACAGATCATCTGTGGGACTATTTTTTTGTTTTTCTACCAAAGACTATGACCAACCTCTGACAATCACAAATAGACACAACTATGTTTGACCTTAAAGGGTCATGTTTTGAATATTCTGAAGCTAGTTGGCCTATATTTTAGCAAAAGTTATATTGATTGCTGACAAGGTTTCTGCTCAAGCTAGCTTAAAGTTGACCGGGTACATGGAGTTTGGGGGCAGGGGTGGTCTGTCAGCATTACTGAGATATAATTAACAAAATTGTATATAGTTAAGGTATGCAATGTAATATTTTGGTGTGTGTATATATTGTGGAATGAGCATCACAATCAATGTAATTAACACATTGATCGCCTCACACCACATTACCTTTGTGTGGTGTGAACACATAAGATCTACTCTCTTAGCAAATATCAGATATACAATACGGTATTATTAACTATAGTCACCATGCTGTACATGAGACCCCCAGAACTTAATCATATTTAACTGAAGGTTTGTTGCATGGACATATTGTGAAACTCAAACAACAAAACAATTTTGATTAATATGCCAGCATAATTGGGACTATAATGCCAACCAGAAACACAGCAGCCAATATTCTTGGTCTCCTGTTTTTATATGTAATTTTAATTTAATTATTCCCTCCCCACTCCCCATTTCCACATACACATGACTGAATATGGTTACTAAAAGGCAAATCCAAGAAATGAGACTCCTCTTATCACAGATCACATATGGGGTGGTAGTTATCTAGAAGCTCGTAGCCAAGGAAGATAAAAAGCTAATCCCAGTGACTTGATTCAAGTGTGTCTACCTCATCCTGGATTCACCAAGGAGTTGTCAATGTTATGGAGTAGGTAGGTTTTAGACAGCCATCACAGAGGTATTCATCAACTCCATCTCTAGTGCCAAGCATGATATGATAATCACCCAAGATCATTCAAGCACCCAAAGCTATGTAGTGCCTTTATACCATTACAATGTTAACCAGGGCCTCCCTGGTGGCTCAGTGGTAAAGAATCTGCCTGCCAATGCAGGAGACCTGGGTTTGATCCTGGGTCGGGAAGATGTCCTGGAGAAGGAAATGGCAACCCACTCCAGTATTCTCACCTGGAAATCCCATGGACAGAGGAGCCTGGTGGGCTTCAGTCCATGACTGTAGAGTCAGAAATGACTTAGTGACTACACCACCACCATCACCAATGGTAACCCAATAGCATCTTTTTTCCCTACCAAATCTATCTGGAACTCTACTTTGCAGCATACAGTAACCAATACAGATGGCCCTTGCTCCGTAAATTCCTAAATCATGAGCTTTGCCAGGCACTTGGGTATTTGGAATGAAGTTCCTCAAAGCAATAAGAAAACGTTCTCTCTCCCGTATTCTGCCTCCTAGGTTGAAGATAGATGAATCTGATGCTCAAATCCAAAAGCTGCTGAGAGAAATGAAGGAAAGCAACCCACAGCTGACTATTGAGAGTGATCATCGAGACCCAAAAGATAACAGACCTTCTTCTAATGACTTCATTTTCTGAATCCCGCTGGAGCCATTCATTCTCCAGTAAAGTCCTAGATCATGAAGGTGATAGTGAACTTACCAAGATCCTCTCGGTGATGTTAGTTAGTGAGCCAGATGTTAGTTTAGCCATGGCTGAACGGTTTACATAAAACATATACTCATCACTTAACCCTGTGATAGATGAAATGTCTGTGTCTTGAGTATATCAAGAAAAATAAAGGTGAAAGCATTCATGAGTGAAGTCTATTTATGAATGGATTCCAACTGAACTTAGAGAAAACATATTTTATTCAGGGAGAACTTAGCCCAGGGGTGAGGGAATGGGAAAGAAATGTTGGGTGATCACATTGATTTGTCTGTGAAGTCATTGCCCAGATGTGGTATTTCTTATCTGTGTGGCTAGATACCTGACAAGTCTTCCTCATTGGAGTATTTCTCCTACTAATCCCACAATACTTTGCAGCCCTCTTAGGTGCTTCAGTGGCCTTCCCTGGTGGCTCAGAAGGTAAACAATCTGCCTGCAAGGCAGGAAACCAGAATTCGACCCCTGGGTCAGGAAGATCCCCTGGAGGAGGAAATGGCAACCCACTCCAGTTTTCTTGCCTGGGAAATGCCATGGACAGAGGAGCCTGGTGGGCTACAGTCCATGGGGTCGCAAAGAGTCAGACACGACTGAGCAACTCACACACACATACATGAAGCACATGTATGATCACATCATTGCTCTGATTAATGTTTAATGATTCCGTGTTAATGATTTAATGATTCCACAGAAAACAGAACTTCATGGTATGCATAGCTCTTCCTCCTACAGCCCCCAGAATTCCCTTGGGACACACAGAATTCCCAAATTCCTTAAAGCAGCAGTGCAAGAATTACTTTTTTATTAGAACTTTTATTTTTTTGCTTTTTTAAAATTCAAGTATGGTTGATTTACAATGGTGTGTTCATTTCTGCAGTATAGCAAAGTGATTCGGTGGTATATACATATATACATCCCTTTTAATGTTATTTTCTATAAAAATTACTTTTTTATTAAGCACTATTTTTTTTAATTTTTCTTCCTAACCTTAACTTCCTTCTAGATAGTTCCTCTAGCCCAAGTGGCACAGAGGGCGCACTGGGGGAGGACTCTGAGCTCAGAGTCGCCAGGAAGGCAGGCAACCTGGGGGCTGGCAGTGTTGAGGGAGGGGCCAGATCTTGCCAATCTTCTTCACAGCTCCTGGCGGAGAGTTCCCTAACCAAGTCAGAGTCTGGGGTTCACTCTGGTAGGAGCTAGAACCCCAGATGTGTACCAGAGTCATATTCATGGGAGAGTCAGACTGGACTTTGTCTGAAGACAGTGAGTGGCTTCGGTTTAACAGGAGGGCACCCAGCTGGATGCCGCAGTCTGGCAACAAGAAAAGGGAAGTATTTCTGACTTATGTCACTTACCTCCCTAGGACAAGTGACCCCACACAGACAGGGATGGATGTCAGGGAGCAAGGCTGGGGGGTTTTTGTTTTCTTTTTATAAAGGTGAAATTCATGTAACATAAAATTTTACCATTTTAAGGTGAACAACTCAGTGGCATTTAGTACACTTTGTTATGAAACCACCACCTCTACCTAGTTGCAAAACATTTTTATTACTGCAAAATTAGAAAAGAAAAAATCACCAATTCAGTAATTGCCCTGATGCTAGGAAAGGCTGAAGGCACCAGGAGAAGGTGGGTACCAGAGGATGAGATGGTTGGATGGCATCACCAACTCAATGAACATGAATCCAAGCAAACTCCAGGAGATAGTGAAGGACAGGGAAGCCTGGTATGCTGCAGTCCATGGGGTTGCAGAGAGTCAGACATGACTGAGCAACTGACCAACAAAAATCTTCCTTGCCTCAACCCCTGTCAACCACCAGTCTGTCTTCTGTCTCTATGGATTCACCTATCCAAACCTTCAGGATAAGCTTAGGACTTTGGACTTTTTTTCTAGTATAAAGGGAAGTCATTAACATGTTGGTTATAATCATTATTATATTCGAAGGGGAAAGAATAGAGTACCCAAGAGCCTGAAAGAGTCAGGTACAACCCAAGAAACACAAAGAGATTTTTTTCAGACTGTAGCTTAAGACAGTGTTGGTTGTTTGGGGATAACCAGAAAGGGAAAAAACCTCAGGAACTGATTCACTTTGCTGCACACCAGAAACTAACACAACACTGTAAATTAACTATATCTCAATAGAATTTTAAAAAAAAGCACAAGACAGGTGGGCAAGGGGGATACATGGGAGAGTTTGGGGCAGAGGATGGATTGGGTCAGCTGCAAGAGGGGGTGATGTCAGAAGTCAACCCTCAGTGGGGAAAAGAGAGGGTGGGACAAATTGAGAGAGCAACCCTGAAACACATATCCTACCACGTGTGAAATAGATAGCCAGTGGGAATTTGCCGTATGATGCAGGGAGCTCAAACTGGTACTCTGTGACAACTAGAGGCGTGGGAGGTGGGAGGGAGGTTCAAGAGGGAGGGGACATGTGTACACCTATGGCTGATTCATGCTGATGTATGGCAGAGACCAACACAACATCGTAAAGCAATTCTCCAATTAAAAATAAATAAAATTTTAAAAAATTAGTCCATCTGGAGGGACTTCCCTGGTGGTCTAGTGGTTAAGACTCTTTCTTCCAATGCACGGGGTGTGGGTTCAATCCCTGGTTATAAAACTATAATCCCCCCCCCCAAAAAAAAACAACTATAATCCCTGCTTGCCTCGCAGTCCAGCCAAAAAAAAGAAAGACAATGAGCAAGACAACAGTGAGTAGACTGTGGCTCTCATAGTCCACTCTCTCTGGGTCCCCTCCCAACTCGCACGACCAATCTTTTAAACGCAATCAAGCCTGGGATTCTAGTTATGGAAGCCTCTGTTGTGACCATCTGGTCGACCCCTATCCTGACGACCCTGTGGTTTCTGGGTCTGCGGGAGGGGTGGGAGCGGCCTGTGTGCAGCTCTGATCCGGTGCATCATCGGAGGTTTCCTTCGGCTGTGCCAGTCTTCTGCCAGAAGCCCCACCAGGAGAATTAGAATCACAGCCCCAAGGCATATCCGGGCCAGATTGCCCTTGGTGTAGAGCTGGAGGGCCAGACCTGGAGGAACAAGAAGAGACAGGAGCAGATGATAAAAGCCCAGGTCCAAGGGGACTTCCCTGGTGGTCCAGGGGTTAAGACTTTGCTTTCCATTGCCAGGAGTGCAGGTTCGACCCCTGGTTGGGGAGCTAAGATCCCTCAAAACCAAAATGTAAAACAGAAGCAATGCAGTGAAGACTTTAAAAGTGGTCCATATCCAAAAAAATAATGATAATTGTCAGGAAGCATTTAACAAGAGGCTCCCTGTGTGCTGTTTTGGATCTGTCAGGAACCCTCTGACCCTTATTAATTCCTGAATTAAGAGGAGAGGCACACCTTTCCCGGGGCTGAGGAATCCAGGAATTTCTCATTACGGTGATAAGTACCCTCCTCCTTTTTATGAGCCAAATGGTAAAAGGTGATTGTTTGTAACTCTCTTTGATAGGAATCATCTTATGTCTTTTAAGTCTGGAATTTTAATCTTTATCTTTGCTGAGAATAACTACCTTATATATACCCACACCTTGTTGATTAAAACACCTTTGCTCCATCAGAGCTTGGGTCCCTGTGTTTCTCTCTCTCTCTCTCTCTCTCTCTCTCTCTGTTTCAGGCTAATTCCTTGGAGCGTGGAGGCCCACTGAGCTCACTTTCTTGCCCGGGCTTCTAAGACCCTCTTGAGAAGGCGCACTGTGCCTTCACCCACTCGAGAGGGCGCCTGGTGCCTGCATGCAGCAGTGCAAGCCCTAAGAATAGGACTCTATTGGCTTTCCGCGTAAACCAGGGGATATCAGCCTCTTTCTGTTACTTTCTAATCATCGACTCTGGACCACCAGGTTCTGGTCCATTAAAGGACCAACAGATAATGATCTTGGGACTTCCCTGATGGTCCAGTGGTTAAAAATCTGCCTTCCAATGCAGGGGACACAGGCTGGATCCCTGGTCAGGGGACTAAGGTCCCACATGCCACAAGCCTGTGAGGCTTGACTACTGAGTCCAAGCACCACAACTAGAGAGAAAACCACGTGTCACACCAAAGATGCCTCAAGCTGCAGCTAAGACCCAGCCCAGTCAAAAGTAAAAATTATAAATAAATAGTAAAAAAAAAAAAAATTTTTTTTAAAAAAAAAAGAAAAGAAAAAGCTCATCTCCAGGACCCACTCGGAGCCACATACTGAGTTGTCACAGCCAAACTTTTCATCTGCAAACCTATTACTCTCCGCTAGCCAGAAAAGCTATGACAAACCTAGATAGCATATTAAAAAGCAGAGACATTACTTTGCCAACAAAGATTTGTCTAGTCAAATCTATGGTTTTTCCAGTAGTCATGTATGGATGTGAGAATTGGACCATAAAGAAAGTTGAGTGCTGAAGAACTGCTCCTTTTCAACTGTGGTGTTGGAGAAGACTCTTGAGAGTTCTTGGACTGCAAGGAGATCAAACCAGTCAATCCTAAAGGAAATCAACCCTGAATATTCATTGGGAGGACTGATGCTGAAACTGAAACTCCAATACTTTGGCCACCTGATGCAAAGAACTAACTCAATAGAAAAGATCCTGATGCTGGAAAAGATTGAGGGCAAGAGGAGTAGGGAACAACAGAGGACAAGATGGTTGGATGGCATCACCAACCCCATGGACATGAGTTTGAGCAAACTCCAGGAGATGGCGAAGGACAGTGAAGCCTAGCATGCTGCAGTCCACGGGGTTGCAAAGAGTCAGACACAATTAAGAATAACAAGCAAGGATGCCAACCTCCTTCCTCAAGGATTCCTCTCATCCTCACCAAGCATCAGGACTAGATAAGCCCCATTCTTTGAGTAGCACGTCTTCCACTCACCCCCTCACATGCCTCTGATACAACTTCTCCCCACACACAGACACTCCCTGGTTGTTTGGCTGATTGTGGAAGAGGAAGACTGTCATAAGGGGTGGGACAGAGATGAAATTTCCCTTCCTCTGACCTTTTAGATAATCTCCACCTTCACACTTGTCTTGGCCCAATTCTGAGCTCCATTTGCTAACACTACCCCTCCCCTTCTTAGCTGACACATCAGAACCCAAGACCAGAGAGCCGCAGCTTCTTCGCAGGGAAAGCAGCCAGTTTGGGGTAAAGACATGGGCTAGAGGGGGAAGGAAGCTGGTCCAGAGAAGGACACTTACTCACCAGTTGGAGGGTCTGACTCCTTTGGAAGGACAGTGATATTCCTAGAAGCTTCTGGGAATCAAAAAGGATAATGTAAAGAGGTGGAACCATCTCTTCTACCCCTGTTTCTACCCCAATTCTGAACAGCTGCATTGAGAGGCAGAATTCCAGGTTTATAAGAAGAGTGTGAACTACAAAGGGCTTCTCTGATAGCTCAGTGGTTAAAAAAAAAAAATGCCTGCCAATGCAGGAGACACGAGTTCAATTCCTGGGTTGGAAAGATCCCCTGGAGGGGGACATGCCAACCCATACCAGTATTCTCGCCTGAGAAATCCCATGGACAGTGGAGCCTGGCCAGCTACAGTCCGTGGGGTTGCAAAGAGTCAGACATGACTGAGCGAGTAAACAACATGAACTGCAGAGTCAGAGTGTTCAGATTTTAACCTCAAACTCATCACTTATTAGATGTGGATAGAGTGATAATGTTAGTCACTCAGCCATGTCTGACTCTTTGCGACCCCATGGACTGTAGCTCATCAGGCTCCTCTGTCCATGGAATTCTCCAGGCAAGAATACTGGAGTGGGTTGCCACTGCCTTCTCCAGGGGATCTTCCCAACCCAGGGATTGAACTCAGGTCTCCTGCATTACAAGTAGATTCTTTACCATCTGGCAAATGACTTAACACCTATGGGTCAGTTTTACCAATCCTCGTGAGAGTGACTGGGAACCAAGAAGGGTTTTAAACATAGGATGGGGAAGAATCTCTTCAGAGTCTTAGAAAGAACCTGCCAGCATCAGGAACCTAAAGAAAGTGTGTGGACCCCATGGAGACAGCTAACGAATCCTCAGGGAATCTGCCAAGGTTTTCTGTCTCGAAGAAAAAGGAGACTCTCCCTGGGGAAGCCAAGGGCAAACAGCACAACAGCATGAGGGAAACATAACTGCACTGGACTGGAGGATGTACTGTGTCCAAAAAACTACGATCTGTGTGGGGTTGAAGCGTGGGCCTGGAAGCAATGGGAACAAGGCTACACACATGGATCAGAGCCAGGTTGGAAGAGCACACGAAATGGATTTCCCTGGGGGTCCAGTGGTTCAGACTCTGCACTTGCAATGCAGAGGCCGCGCGTTTGATCCCCATTTGATCCCATGCATAATAGCCAACAAATTAAAAAAAAAAACTCAGAACTTACTACCCACGTAGAAAAGTTCTTGTGGCAACACAGTAAGTGACAGAAAGTCCAAAAGAAAAAGAAGAACATCACACTGCTGGGGATGGGAGGGAGGCTCGAGAGGGAGGGGACATACGTATATCTGATTCACGTTGTTGTACAGAAAAAACCAACAGGTCATTGTAAAGCAATTGTCCTTCAATGAAAAGTAATTTAGAAAAGGAGAAGAAGAGCGCCGTGTAGGGATAAGTAATGGTGTCCCCATGGTGCCTCGCTGCCGCCATCTTGGAAGCAGCCATTTACCCAGAATGCTCCTCTGCCCCCAAGCTCAGAGACCATCTTGACCCCACCCTCGCCCCCAAACCAACGACTTTCGTGGGAAGAGTCAGGTGGTTTTGAGAAGCAGACTGAAAGCTGACAGTCTCAGATGACGGAAGCGCGAGCTCTGAGTGCCTGGTTACTCACCCGTTGTGGCGGCTTCGTTCACAGCCGAGTGGTTCAGTTTCCTGGAGGCCTCTGTGAATTCTAAGCGAGAGGATTATAAGAAAGTCAGGTCTGTTCAGTGAGTCCCTACTCCCGTTACCCCCTTCTGAGCTATCCCATCTCCCTGGAACTCATTTCTCTACCACATACTGCACACACACAGAGGAAAGACAAACTCAGAAAGCCCAAGATAGACCAGCTTCAGTTTCTGAGTGGCTTCCTGAGAAATGGCTCCATTCATCCGCTGATGGACATTGGGTTATTTCCACATTGGAGCTATTGTGAATTCTATTCACATACAAGCTTCTGTGTGAATGCACTTCTTTTTTTAATTTTCTTGAGTGTATATACTGAGGGTAGGGGCTTTCCTGTCAGTTCAGCTGTAAAGAATCTGCCTGCAATGCAGGAGACCTGGGTTCGATCCCTGGTCCAGAAAGATCACACATACCTTCGAGCAACTAAGCCTGTGTGCTACAACTATTGAGCCTGTGCTCTAGAGCCCAGGAGCGGCAACTACTGAAGCCCACGTGCTCTAGAGCCTGTGCTCTGAAACAAGAGAAGCCCCCACAATAAGAAGACCATGTATGGCAACTAGAGGGTAGCCTCTGCTCTCCACAACTAGAAAAAAAGCCCATTCAACAATGAAGACCCAACACAGCCAAGAACAAATAATTTTTTTAATTTTTTTTGAAAAAGGAAGCACTATTGATCCATGCAACAACTTGGAAAGATCTCAAGGGTATTATGATCAGTTCAGTTCAGTCACTCAGTCGAGTCCAATTCTTTGAGACCCCATGGACTGCAGCTCGCCAGGCTTCCCTGTCCATCACCAACTCCCAGAGCTTGTTCAAACTCATGTCCATGGAGTATTATGATAAGGGGAGGGAGGGGAAAGACAACCTCAGAAAGTCCCATGCTGCATGATTCCATTTATATGTAACAGTCTCAAAATGACAAAATTAAATCTAGGAAGAACAAATTAGCCAGGGGTTAGGGATCATGTGAGAGGAGGAGTGACTCTAAAGGGGGGACCCTGAGAAATATCCTTGTGAGGATGAAATACCATTTTTTGTTTTTTTCTCTTGGAATAGTATTTTGAATGCAGTGGTAGTTATAGGAATCTGTGTGATAAATCAACATAGAACTATACATATATATTGTGCCAATGTCAGATTTCTGGTTTTTCTGTTGTACTGTAATTATGTAAGAAGATCCCCTGGAGAAGGAAATGGAACCCACTCCAGTATCCAAGTAAATTGAGAAATCTAGACAAATAGGAGAAGGATAATGGGGTTCCTGTGCCTTTATGCCACAGACACAGGGTGAATGTTCCAAAACCTACCTGTTATGGTGGAAGGTGGCTCCGTGGGTAGCCAGCTGGGGGTCACAGAGGTCCCTGAGAAATCAGAAAAATAAGAGAGAGAAATCTGTGCACTGTTAGGTGTGGTTCCTGAGCAAACACAGTTTCCTCACCTAGAAAATAAAAATACAGATGCTTCCATCACTGGACTGTGGTGAGTCTTAAACAGCATTTGAAAGGCACACCCAGCACATTCTGGGGCTAATTAATGATTATCCCTGTAGCTGCCTTCCCTACTTTCCAAACTTCAGTCCTGTCCCTTCTTCTGGATCCCTGTGACCTGCCATCTTACAGATACTTGGAACAAATGTGGCTTTTGTCTCCTGAGCACCAGATGAGGAGGCAGAAACCAGGGACTAGGTCCAGAGAAGGACAGGCATCCTATGTGGGGAGAAATGGGGACTGCCTAGGGAACAAATCAGCCCCCTCCTTCTCCCACTACCCCTGCTATCTGCTTGTTTACCCAGACCCATCACGAGGCATTCTTCATGGCATTCAAATTAAAACAGTATTAAAATTTCTTTTTCCTGGCTTTCACTTTCTCCAAGCTTCCACTGCAGGGGATGCAAGCTCAGTCCCTGGTCAGGGAACCAAGATCCCGCATGCCAAGAGGTGCAGCCAAAAAAAAAAGAAAAAATACATAAACTAAAATTTTTAAATAAAAATAATTGATTAATTAATTAATGTAAAAAAGTGGATATATGTATGTGTGTGTATATATATATATAACTCATTCACTTTGCTGTACACCTAAAGTTAACACCATATTGTAAATCAACCATGTACGTGTGTGCTAAGTCACTTCAGTTGTGTCCAACTCTTTGAAACCCACTGAACTGTAGTCCAACAGGCTTCTGTGTCAGTGGGGGTTCTCCAAGCAAGAATACTGGAGTGGGTTGCCATGCCATCCTCCAGGGGATCTTGTTCCCAACCCAGGGATCGAACCTGAGTCTCTTATATCTCCTGCATTAGCAGGCAGGTTCTTTACCACTAGCACCACACTAGCTGAGAATCCCTGTAAATCAACTATACTCCAATACAGATTTTTTAAAAAGAAAATCTTGGGCTGGGGAGACCATCCTGGGTGATCTGGGTGGGTCCAATTACAAGGGTCCTTAAAAGCCTAAGAGTGAAGCAGGAAGGTGGAAAAGTCAGAGAGAAAGAGAAAGATTAGAAAATGCTATGAAACTGGCTTTGATGATGAAGGAAGGGACCGTGGGAGCCAAGAAATACAGGTGATTCTAGAAGCTGGAAAAGGCACCAGAAATGAATTCTCCCCTCAAGCTTCCAGAAGGAAGGCTGGCTGACACCTTGGTTTTATCCCCGCAGGACCCATTTTAGACTTCTGACTTCCAAAACTGTAAGGTAATACATTTGTGAAATTTAAGTCAGCGAACTTGTGGTCACTTGTTACAGCAGCACCCAGACATTCAAACACCCTCCAAAGCCTCCAACTTCCCTTGCTCCCTCCCCTGGAAACTTCCATCAGGGACTGCCAAGGCTGGAGAAAAGGTCTTGTCTCTACCCCTGACCTGTGACCACAAGCTCCAGGGGGTCGCTGGGGGCTGACCACAGGTATGGATATGCGCTGGAAAAGCTATAGCATCGGTAGATTCCGCTGTGGGCGGCAGTCACCGTGACGATGGGGAAGTCTGCCCGGTACCACCTCTCTGGAGTCTTGAAGGGCCTGGTGTCCCCCTCCTTGTAGAGAGCAAATTGGTCAAAACCGTACTGGCTCTGACAGCGTAGAGTCACGGTCACTCCTGCGGGCACCGCCGTGCTGGGCTGGGCTGACAGCGAAGGCTTGGGGGAAGTTCCTGGGGAAGGAGAGAACTTTAGTATTAAAGATGGTGGCCACTGTGGAAAACAGTATGGAGGTTCCTCAGGAAACTAAAAAGAGAATTACCGTATGAGCCAGCAATCCCTCTCCTGGACACATATCCAGACAAAACTCTAACTCGAAAAGATACATGCACCCCTGTGTTCACAGCAACAATATTCACGAGAGCTAAGACATGGAGACAACCTAAATATGCATCGACAGAGGAATGGATAAAGAAGATGTAGTCCATACATACGATGGAATACCACATAGCCACCAAAAAGAATGAAATAATGCCATTTGCAACAACATGCCATGGGCAACTAGAGATGATCATACCAAGTGAAGTCAGTCAGACAGAGAAAGACAAATCGCATATGATATCAGTTATATGTGGGATCTAAAATATGACACAAATGAACCTATCTGTGAAATAGAAACAGACTCATGGACGCAGAGCACAGACTGGTGCTTGCCAAGAGGAAGAGGGTTGGGGGAGGCATGGAGTGGGAGGTCGGGGTCAGCAGATATAAGTGTGTATGTATAGGGTGGATAAACAACAAGGTTCTACCACTGTATAGCACAGAGAACTATATTCGATACCCCATGATAAACCATAATGGATAAATATTTTTCTAAATATATATATAAAACTGGAGCACTTTGCTATACAGCAGAAATCAACAGCATTGTAAATCAACTATATTTCAATTGAAAAATACTAAAACTGGGGGGGGGGGGGGGAGAGCAAGAGAAGGTGGTTAAGACTCCACCTTTCCATTGAAGGGACCAGGTGGTTGGACCCCTGAATGAAACACTAATATCCCACATGCCCCAAGGGTGCGGCCACAAAATAAATATTTTTTAAGGCATAAACGTGGCTAGAGGGGTGCACATTTTTTCCTCTCGTGTCAGGCTTGGATGTGACTTGGAATGACAATCTAGGAATTTGTCTTTATTTAAAATTGTACTATTGTGAACATCTGGATTTTTTGCATTGATTTGTGGTTTGTTTTTTTTTAATATTGCGTTAGCATATTATTTGTGTGGGTTACTGAGTTTTGGGCACTTTCCCTAAATTTGGCACTGAAGGCCAACCTCTTGCTTGCCCCACCCTAATCCCAACATCCCCACTCCCCGCCCTCGCCCCAGGACTTTGAGCTTAGGGTCTTCATCACCCCCGCTCTCACCCTCTTGGAGCCAGGAACAGAGGACCACGGAGCCCTGAGCCTAAATGTTTAGCCACGCCCACCCCCAGTTACCAGTAGCAACCAGCTCCAGCTGGCTGCTGGGAGGGGACCAGTGCATCCCTATTTGATAGGAGCAGCGGTAGCGGCCGGCTTGGCCTCTTTCCATCGCCGAGATGAAGATCTCTGCCTGGTCAAAATACCTCCCGGATTTCAGCTTCTCCAGGCGGTACAGCTCTGCACCCGGAGGCCCCTGGCAGCGAATGGTCACCGGCATCCCCAGGGGCACGAGGGAGCTGGGCAGGGCCTGGAGGGAGGGCTTGGACAGGGGACCTGGAAGCGAAGCAAATCCAGCGGAGCTCAGCTTCCGACAGAGCCCTCCCGTCCTGGGCCCTCCCCCAGCTCCTGCCTTCTCGCTGGCTGAACCGGAAGACGGATCTGGACTCACCTTCCTGAGCGCGTATCACCTGGCCCAGACACAGCCCTGGGGAAAGAGCAAGGGACCAGTCACCAGGGCCTCGTGTGAACCCACGCCTCCTGCGTGCTGCACACTGAGAAGATAAACTTGCGTGCTTTTTTTTTTTTTTAATTGGGGATATAGTTGAGAGTCCCTTGGACAGCGAGGAGATCCAACCAGTCCATCCTAAAGGAAATCAGTCCTGAATATTCACTGGAAGGACTGATGCTGAAGCTGAATACTTTGGCCATCAAATGCGAAGAACTGACTCATTTGAAAAGACCCTGACGCCTGGAAAGATTGAAGGCAGGAGGAGAAGGGGATGACAGAGGATGAGATGGTTGGATGGCATCACCGACACAATGGACATGAGTTTGGGTAAACTCCGGGAGCTGGTGAGGGACAGGGAGGCCTGGTGTGCTGCAGTCCATGGGGTCCTAAAGAGTCAGACTCGCCTGAACAACTGAACTGAACTGAAGTGATTGTTGATTTAACAACCTTGTGTTAGTTTCAAGTATTCCCCTTCTTTAGTCTTTATTGTGTGTGTGTCATTTTTTTTTCAAAGATACACAAGCATGTGATTGAAGTGAAAGAAGGCAACCTGGGGCGTCTCTAGTGGTCCAGTGACCGGGACTCTGCCCTCCCGATGCAGGAGTCCAGCTTCGATCCCTGCTCAGGGAACTAAGATCCCACAAGCCCTGTGGCATGGCCAGTTAGTAAAAATTAAAAAAACAAACACAGGGCTCCCAGTTAAATTTTAATTTCAGAAAAACAACAAATAAATTTTTTTTTGGCACAGTAGATCCCATGAGGTCCATAGTCCTGCAAATGGCAGGAGGTAGATTTAAACACTGGCAGCACATTTTTGCAGTAAACCATGTGGATTTGGTGCAAACATTGCTTAGTTTGTATTTGAGCCTGTCGCTGTGTGACCTTCAACAAGTTACTTAATCCCTCTGGGCCTGTGTTCTCACCTGTGAGATGGGAATAATAGGAGGCCCTGCTTCATCAGGCCATCATGGGGATTAAATGAGTGTCTTTTTAGAAACACAGAGTAGGGCTTCCCTGGTGGCTCAGTGGTAAAGAATCCGCCTGCCAGTGCAGGAGACATGGGTTCGATCCCTGATGGGGGAAGATCCCACGTGCCCAGGAGCAACTGAGTCGGAGCGCAACAACTACCGAGCCCGTGCTCTAGAGCCCGGGAGCTGCAACTGCTGAGCCCAGGAGCTGCAACTATTGAAGCCTGTGGACCCCTAGCGTGTGCCAGAGAGGAGCCCCCATCACCACAGCTAGAGAAATCCCGCACGCAGCAGCAAAGACCCCGCAGAGCCAAAAATGAAATAAAAGCACAGAAGATGCATGTGTGAGAGCTCCATGAGCTCTCTCAAGGATGGATAAAGGCATGAGTGACTGAGGGCAGTTTGTCTTCACAGCATGCACTCTTATCCCCGATAACACAACTGCTCTCCCTTCCTGCTTAGCGGCGGGAGCCTCTGTCCTTTTCCGTGATAAAATTCCTTTGAAGAAATAAGGAAATCATGTGCAGATGTGCTCAGAATAGAGCTTGATAAGGAGGAGACTGTAAAAAAACGCATCTGAGCCTACCCACCAGTCCTATTACAGGAGACCCTTACTCCGGCATTATTGAGAGTGACTGACAAATAAAAATCTTACATATCCAAGGTGTATGGCGTGATGACCTGTGAAATAATTACCACAATCAAGCTAGTTAACACACCTGTCACCTCACATAATTAAATATCTTTGGCGGTATTTTTTTGGTGAGAAATCTAAATCTACTCTTTTGGCAAATTTCAGGTACGTGCTATAGAATGGTTTAACTATTGTCACCATGTTATGACTTAAACCCCCAGGACTGATTTCATCTTATAAGTGGAAGTCTGTACCTTTTGACCCACATCTTCTACCTCTCCGTTACCTGCACCTCCACCCTCAACCACCTGTCCCCAACCCGGGCAATCACCAAGCTACTCTCTGCTTTTGTGGGTTCGAGACTTTTGAGACTCCATGTATAAGTAAGGTCCTGCAATATTCATTTATCTGGCTTATGTCACTTAGCATAATACCCTCAAGGTCCAATCACATTGTCACAAACAGCAAAATTGTTGGCACCGGAACCATAAGGGATATGGACAAGCTAAATCTACAATCTAGCACTGATATCAAATACACCTCAAACAGAATTAAAAATTATTATACTCTATAGTGATAGAGTACAGGAAACGCTACTCAATATTTTGTAATAACCTCTAAGGGAAAAGAACCTGAATACATATTATATATGTGTGTGGTGATATATATGATATATATAATATATGTGTGTGATTCACTTTGCTGTACATCTGAAACTAACACAACATTGTAAATCAACTAGACTTTAATTAATTAGTTAATTAAAAACAAAACAATATGGCGTAGCAGAAGAAGGTTGCAGCCCAACACTCTGAGACCTGTATTCATTTCTCAACCCAGCCACGAATAAACTAGAATAATTCACACAAGCAGCCTCCCCCTGGGTCCCAGTTTTCCACCAACAAATAAGTGAGGTGATGCTCGTAGGTCACCTCTTGCCCTGAACGTTACCCCCTGCCCTGGTGCAACTTAAAAAAGCATTCTTTGTCTCCTAGCCCACTGCCTGTCCCTCAGCACTTTCCAGAATGACTCACCAAGGCAGAAGAGGGCAGCCAGGGCTGGGGACATGGTTCCTCGCCTGCCCTGAGCTCTGCAGCCCAGGAGGGACGCCTTGGGTGGACGGGAGCCGGACACGGGATGCGATGGCGGGGGTGAAGGGCCCGCTCCGCCCTCCCGCGTCAGCCTGGCTTTCCCTAGGTGGCACTCATCGAGCCGGAGCCATCCCCTCCATAGTGTGACTTGCACACAAGCTCCGAGGAGCCTGGCTTATCTGCTACCGCCAGCCCAGGGTCCCAGCGAGTCTGCCTCGTGAGGCATCATCTGTGTTCTGCTGCTTCTGGCAGCCCCTGCATTCATTAGGAGCTCACAGATCAAAAACCCAATGGGTGAGTGAAATCCATAGAGTCAGAAAGTGCATCGGGGACTTCCCTGGTGGTCCAGTGGCTGAGACTCTGAGCTCCCAATGCAGGAGAACCCCGGGTTCCACCCTGATCAGGAAACTAGACCCCACGTGCCGCAACCAAGACTTGATAAAGCCAAATAAATTAACGTCTTAAAAAGAAAGGGGAAAGTACATTGGTGGGGCTTCCCTGCTGGCTCAGTGGGAAAGAATCTGCCTGCCAGTGCAGAAGTTGTTGTTCAGTCGATCAGCCTGTCCGACTCTTCGCAACCCCAGGCCTCCCTGTCCTTCCCTATCTCCCAGAGCTTGCTCAAACTCATGTCCATTGAGTCGGGGAGGCCATCCAACCATCTCATCCTCTGTCTCCCCCTTCTCCTCCTGCCCTCAATCTTTCCCAGCATCAGGGTCTTTTGGCTCTCTCTCTCAGGTCCAAACTGATGCTTCAGCATCAGTTTTTCCAATGAATACTCAGAGTTGATTTCCTTGCAGTCCAAGGGACTCTCAAGAGTCTTCTCTGGAACTCTTGTTATCGCTTGGCCCATCCAGACAATCAAGGATTGTCTTCCTCCTTTGAAGTCAGCAGTTAGGAACTTGAACCCATCATCCACCTCGCTCCCCCTTTGCCATATAAAGTAGAAGGTTCTGTGGATTAGGAACACCTTGAGGGGCACCCACTTTCCTGCCGACCACACTGTTCTTTTCTAAACCATTAAGCAAAAATCCTTTCTGCTTAAATTAAGAAGAATCAGCTTCACCAGGGTTGTTTGCAAGCAAATCAACTGAAAAGAACAGATTTTTAAAATCACAAACTCCCCACTATCTGCTTTCAAAAAAAAAAAAAAATTGGGCTGTGTTAGCAAGAAGAGGGGTCGGAATTCAGAGTCTGATTGCACAGCCCACTCTCCTTCTGGGGGAGGGTTATAGGTCCAAATGTCCATGAGAACCTCTGACCACACGGAGATTTGTCTGTTACGTACATGCAAGCAACCTGCGGCTCACGGCTGATAGTAACCACAAACCTTCACAACCAACATCCGCTTCCTTTCTGAAACTGAGAAACCCCAAAGACCACAAGTGTTGAGTCACACATCAGCTTCACCCTTGGCTGCTTCTCTGAAGGCTTTGAGGTGGTTCACAAACCCAGCTACCACCTTCAGACAGACGGAAGACAATCAAACCGATCTACAGCAAGACGGGGCAAAACAAAACCCAAACGTGCAGAAGGAGCCCAGAGAGCAGACGGTGGCAAAGTTGTGCACAGACCTGCTGTGGACGGGGTGCTCGGGTGGGCTCTTCACCAAGGGAGACCCGGCCAGGGTCACATCCTTCATGCTGCCCTTTGGGGCTCGGGAGCTGTGTCGGGATGGTTTGGGCTGCCGATCTCGGGACATGAAGGGGTTAAGCTGAACTGACGTGTGCACACGACCACGTGTAAAGTAGATGGCTAGTGGGAAGCCGCTGTGTAGACTGGGAGCTCAGCTCAGCGCTCTGTGATGACTCAGAGGGCGGGATGGGGGTGGAGGGAGGCTCCGGAGGGAGGGGCTATATGTATATCTGATTCACGTTGCTGAACGGCACAAACTAACACCCCGTTGTAAAGCAATTATATTCCAGTTTTTAAAAAAGGGTTTAAGCTGAGCTGACCTTCACCCCAGGCAAAAGCCAGAAGGAATTCCATTTCACAGAAGTACAAGTCCATGGGTGTGGCAGGCTTTGGGTTCAGTAACATCCTGAGGATTCCTCCTGCAAGGCGGGAGTCGACAATTACTGACATCACCCCGAGGCAGGGCTCTGTGGCCTGGTGAACAGAGGTGCTTCCCATAAAAGGTACGTCCGGCCCTCCCCCGGTACCTCCGAATGGAGCCAATTTGGAAAAAGAGTTTTTTTAAGGTTGTTTTTGATGTGGAGCACTTTTAAAGTCTTTATTAAGTTTGTTACGATATTGCTTCTGTTTTTTTGTGTTCTGGTTTTTTGGCCCCGAGGTATGTGAGGTCTTAGCTCCTGACCAGGGATCAACCCCCCACCCCCTGCGTTGGAAGGTGAAGTCCTAACCACTGGACGCCAGGGAAGCCCACAGAAAGAGGCTTTTGCAGATGTAATTAAGGATCTCGAGATGAGACTGTCCTAGATTATTTGGGCGGAGCCTAGCTCCAACAAGCATCCTCAAAAGAGAAGACAGAGAGCAGAGGAGGAGATGAGGGGAGGCGGGCAGAGACACGGACCACGCCGCCCCAACTGAGGAGCAGCTTGAGCCCCGGTAGCTGCAAAAGACACAAGCCTCTGAGGGTGTGTTCCCCCACCTCACCCCCGCCCCCGGCTCTGACAACTTGAATTTGGGCTTCCAGCCTCAAGTCAGTCCTAAGGAAATCAACCCTGAATGTTCTTTGGAAGGACTGATGCTGAAGCTCCAATACTTTGGCCACCTGATGCGAAGAGCTAACTCATTGGAAGAGACCCTGATGCTAGGAAAGATTGAAGGCAGGAGGAGAAGGGGACGACAGAAGGTGAGATGGTTGGATGGCATCACCGACTAGATGGACATGAGTTTGAGAAAACTCTGGGAGTTGGTGAAGGACAAGGAGGCCTGATGTGCCGCAGTCCATGGGGTCACAAAGAGTTGGAAAAGACTTAGCAACTGAACAAGTCATCAAGGTGATGGTATTTGTTACAGAGGTTGGAGGAACCTAATGCAATCTCTTTGGTGGAGGGTCAGGAGGTGGCTACCACAGCCAGTTTGGGCCACTTGTTTTCATGTGAGTGTGTGTGTGTGTGTGTGTTTTCCAGTGAGGGAGAGAAAAGTGCTTCTCTTTTGTTCATCTAATTGGGCTGTCTTAAGTCTTGCACTTATTTTGTGTGCATGCTAAGCTGCTTCAGTCATGTCAGACTCTTTGCAACCCCATGAACTGTAGCACATCAGGCTTCCCTGTCCTTCATTACCTCCCAGAGTTTGCTCAGAGTCATGTCCATTGAGTCAGTGATGCCATCCAACCATCTCACCCTCTGTCATCCCCTTCTCCTCCTGCCTTCAATCTTTCCCAGCA